>CM050508.1:172706601-173306601 GCA_027563665.1 Antrozous pallidus | reverse complement strand
TGGCTGAAGGTGGTTCACACAGACAATAACATTGAATTGCACACTGTGAAAGTTATTTCTTTTACTGGTCTTTGTAATAATTATCATGGATAATTAATATATATTTATATTAATTATATACATATTAATTGTTTATCTACATATTAATTGTTATATATTAACATATATACATATATTTATATACATATTAGTTGTTACAAAAATATGTAGCTGCCATTACAACCTGGACTATTAATGAGTTACAAAAACATGTAACTGTCATTGCAACCTGGACTATTAATTTCAACTTCAAAGAGCATAGGAAAAATTCTTTGGCAAGAATCATTGAGGAAAGGCTATGTTAGGATTACCATCTGAGTCTATGTGACTCACCTTTACTGTCAAGTGCTTTCTTCTACATCATCTTCTTTTATCTCCAAAATGTGACTTTGAAGTGCTTTCTGTCTCAGAGTGGCACTGTCCATTACCCAGATCTGCACATCAGAAAGTTAAGGGACAGGTTCTCTCTCTCTCTCTCTCTCTCTCTCTCTCTCTCTCTCTCTCTCTCTCTCTCTCTCTCTCTCTTTCTCTCTCTCATCCCCCCCCCCCCCACTTCTCTCCCTCTCTCCTTCCCTATAATCCTAGGTGCAATCCATTACCAAGTTTGTTTAATTTGTTTCATTAATCTTCAAAACTTTCTTTATAATATCTCTACATTCACCACATGCTCTATATTATTTGGTTCCTACTTTTTCCTCAACACTTATCTCAAGCCACTTTCTCTTTATTCTTTCCCATCCATCCCTTTCACATGCTAATTCTCCCCACTGGGCAGCTCTAGTCCTTCCCAACCTTCCATCCTTGTTCCCTTCTAGATTCTTTTCATCCTGCAAAGTTCAGATCAATGGTTCCTTCCTCTGGGCAATCTTCTCTGACTCTTGTCCAAAACCTTCAATTAGACCAACTTTCTTGGCTTTACATTTTCTTTCCTCCATAGGATTTATCTGTGGTTAACTTTTTAAAAAACTATTTGTTAATTTTCTGTCTTCCTACCAAACTTAGTTCATGAGAAAATAATTTCTGTTTTTCTTAGCATTTTGTATCAAGTACTTAATCAGAAATTGACACATAATAAGTGGTTAATAAATATTATTTTTTAAATAAATGAATGAATCAGTTCTTTTCACTAGCATTTACAGTGTTGTGCAAACATCATCACTATTTAGTTCCAGAAAATTTTATCACTCCAAAAGACAACTCCCTACCCATTAAGCAGTCACTCCCTATTCCATCTCCCCTCAACCCCTGACAATTTTCTTTCTGTCCCTATGTATTTGCTGACTCTGGATATTGCATACTAGTATAAATGGAATCATTACTACATTGTCTATTTCCTAATATAGACTTGCCTTTATCAAGTCTTAACCCATCATTTCGCACAGTGCATTGCATGTAGAAGGTATGGAATAAATGCTTATTAAAATACCTTTTTCTTTTATACTTATCATATTAAATATATGCACAAAATATAGTTTTAGTTATAAGGGCAAGACTTTTCTTACATTTTCCTAGTAGGAAATTCAACTGAAGAAGTACATAGTATATAATGTATTGATTTTGGTTATTGTATTATATACCAAATTTACTTCCAAAAATAGTCTGAAACTAAAAGACAATATGATTTTAAAATATTAAGATATTAAAACAGAAACAAAATATCAAAAGGCATAAATGCAAAAGGGAATCTTACACTAATAGATAATTGCCACAACTAAGATCATCTCTGAACTTTCTACAAACCAAAGGAAAAAAAATCTATTATGTAATCTTGAAAAGAATCATATCTATTTTAAACAGTGAGTAATTTCCTTTAAGGTTCTAAAATAAATATTTAATTTATCTATTTATTCTTAACTGTTTATAAGTAATGACCTTATATTAGACACAACTTTGTAGAATGGATATAAAGATAAAATGTTTTTAACCATATTTTCTAGGGGTTAAAATTAGTTTGTCTTATATAAGGACACTTATAATGATGTATCCACTAGTATTCAAAAAAAAAAAAAGCCAACCTTTAGAACTCATGCATGAAACTGGTAGACCTATTTATTTATTCTGATATCAAATCCCCATTCTAAAGCTTGTCAGTCAAGCCACAATTCAAAGTAATTCCAGAGCAGCAAGTTTGTTGAGCCAAGCAATTTTGAAAATACCCACCTTCAATCACAGCAGTGGGTGTAGTTTGGAAATGGGCTTCTACAAAGGTTGGTTTGAACCACAGGTCAAGCAGAGTGAACCGTGATCATTTATATATAGGCATTATGATCATTTGTCATTATTTTGCAACACCTGGCAAAGATTGAGTCCGAAATAGCCCACCTGGTAGACATTATATTTTGATCAAAAATCAGATCACATAGTCTGGTGCTTGATTGGAAAATTTACCCATGAGTCTGCATAAGTGGAATACAGTTAAAGTTATTTTCTGCATTTGTAAAACACAAACTTTCCTTTCTGTAACTCGGCAGAAAGCAAACTTAATGGAAGGTTCTCGTGGGAAACTATCAGATTTGTTAAGCATTTGATGTTACTAAAAGCACTCTGAGTCAATTGAGAGGAGCCGAAGCGGCCCAAATTAGAGTTTCTGGTGTACTTAGGAACAATTGCAAGGTTATTTTAGGGAAGCTGGTCTGTAAGGTTTCCTGATTTTTTTGTCAGCACATCACTCTGGCCTAGGGGTTAGATTAATTAAGGCCCTCCATGCACACTCCCCCTCCCATCTGAAAATGATGGTAAAGGTCATAGCCACTAAAACCACAGAGGCCTCAATGACATCCTATTTTCATGTTAGAAATCCAAGGAGGTTTTTGCTAAAATAAACACTAAGAGATTTTAAATAAACTAAACTGATTATTAGCTGACATGCTTTTTTTTTCTCCCTTGAATGTCACCCACTGAAATTCAATTCATATATATCCATTCATTCAATAAGCACCTACTAAGTGGCAGGCACTATATTTGGGACTAGAGATTCAATGACGAAGTCTGACAAGTTTAGGACACTTAGTAGCTTATTTCTTAGAGTAGTTACACATTCATTTAGTTTCTCAAAACATATTTGTTGAGAGAACACCAAGATGGCGGCATAGGCAAACACCTATTGTTCTGCCCCGCGCAATGATTTAAGAACTACAACATAACAGTAGAACAGACAGCACCCAGAATCACCAGAAAGCTGGCTGAATGAAAACTCCACTAATAGGAGTAGAGTTGGGACACTGAGACTCAGGAGCGGCGGGAGCGCAGCCTTTCAGACAGAAACAGGTTAGGAGCCGCCTTGGTCGCACCCTGGCTGGGGCTGGAGCAGCAACCCGGCCGGATTTCTCCAATGGGGAAGGGCGGAGACTTCCCACTGCCCAGATTCCCCAGTGCCAGGCAAGGTCCAAGATCCGGGGTACATGGAGAAGTCCCCCTGCACAGATTCCCCAGACCCAGGCGAGGTCCGAGGTCCGGGGGACGCACCCTGGAAGCGGGGCACGGCAGAGGCACCTAGTCTGCGAGTTTCCGCGCAAGGGTCACGCAAACCCGCGACTTGCCCCCTGGAAACTTGTCTCCTGGTTCCGGAAACCATCTATTTTACAATCCTGGGCTAGACTTTTGGTGTGCAGGCACATTTGGGGAAAGGCAGAGTTGTCTGGCAAGGGGAAGAGACTAGCGGCTTTCTCTTGGAGGTGTCTACAGCCATCCCCATCCAACAGAGACCCGCGTGTGAGAGCGCCGCATAGGACGCAGCTGACACTGCCTGCGCAGCTCAGAGACTCTGCCCATCCAACCTGAACACAGTCTCCCTTCACAGCCAATTGGCCTGGAGGTCAAACCCTCCTAGGGCTAACAACAACAAGCTGGGTTTAAATTCAAAAATACTGAATACAACCCATAAAGGATTGCAATAAGAGTACCCACCTCAGGTAACTGGGGAGGCTGAGCCACTGTCCCTTTGAGGATATCCACCACATAAAGCAGCCACCATGCAGAGACATGGAAAGAAATTAGGTGTGAAAGAAATGGAGGAGAAAAGACGACAAGACATAGAGTTCAAAACCACGGTTATAAGGCTATTCAAGAGGCTCCTACAAAAGGCCGATCAACTTAATGAGAATTACCAGGAAATAAACAAGACCAACCAGGAAATGAATGAGAATTACAAGGAAATGAATGAGACCCTCAAGGAAATGAACAAGACCTCTGAGGATACGAATCAGACCCTCACGGATAAAATAAAAGGACCAACTAGAAATCAAGCATACACAGACTGAAATAAAAAATATTACACAAAGTCCTAAAAGCAGTCCAGAGGGCCACAAGAACCAAGTCAAAGATTTGAAATACAAAGAACCAAAATCCACTCAGCTGGAAAAGCAAGAAACAAAAAGAATTCAGATAATTGAAGATAGCGTAAGGGGCCTCTGGGACAACTTCAAGCAAGCCAACATCCGAATTATTGGAGTGCCAGAAAAAGAGAGAGAGCAAGTTAATGAAAACCTGCTTGAAGAAATAGTGACTGAAAACTTTCCCCACCTGGTGAAAGAAACTGACTTAAAAGCCCAAGAAGTACACAGAACCCCAAAATATAGGAATCTAAAGAGGACCACACCAAGACATATCATAATTAAAATGCCAAGAGCAAAAGATAAAGAGAGAATATTAAAAGCAGCAAGAGAAAAACAGTTGGTTACCTACAGGGGAGCACCCATACAATTGTCAGTGGATTTCTCAACAGAAACGATGCAGGCCAGACACGAGTGGCAAGAAATATTCAAAATAATGAAGAGCAAGAATCTACAACCAAGATTACTCTATCCAGCAAAGCTATCATTCAGAATTGAGGATCAGATAAAGTGCTTCACAGATAAGAAAAAGCTAAAGGAGTTCATCACCACCAAACCAGTATTATATGAAATGCTGAAAGATATTCTTTAAGAAGAGGAAGAAGAAAAAGGTAAAAATATAAATTATGAACAACAAATACACATCTATCAACAAATGAACATAAAAATCAAGTGAACTGATAGGCTGATGAACAAGATAAACTGGTGACTATAACAGAAACATGGAAATAGAGAGGGAATGGACTGACAATTCTTGGTGAGAAAAGTGTTGTTGGAAATACAGCAAGAGATTGGACAAAAATCTTGCAACAATGGGAGAGGACATTGGGGAACGGGAGGTGAGGATGGAGGGTGGGATAGGTACAGGGTGGAGGGAAGGTATAGGGGGATAAAAAAAGGAGAAACAATGTAATTAATAAACTGAACAATAAAGAAAAAAAGAGAAAAAAAACATATTTGTTAAGCGTCTGTTATGTTTCAGGCATTGTTCAGTCAATTAGAATATATCACTCAGAACAAGTCTTGCATTCTAGTAGAGAGAATAATACCATAAATAATAAATATCATTAATAATTAAACTGTATTAGCCACTTATGGTAATAGGTAGAGTATTTTAGAAAGTAATAAATACTATAGAATCAAGACAAAACAATTGGGACAACAATATTGATTAAGAAATTCAAGGTTGGGTTCATTGAAAAGGTGCCATTTGAGCAGACTTGAAAAGGCTGTGAGGAGTGGACCGTGCTGACAAGGAGTGAAGAACATTCCAGGCAGTGGAAATTGTCAATGAAAAGGCACCAAGACAATAGCAAGCCTGGTGTATTTGAATATCAGCAAGGAGACCTAGGTGGTTGGAGTGGAGTGAGCAAGGTGAACAGTGGTAGGAAATGAAATTAGAAAGTAAGAAGGTGGTAGGAGACTGAAAGAGAAGGTGATAGATGATATAATGCTTTTAAGCCACTGAAAGGACTAGGGCTTTCATTCTGCATAAAATGGGAGCCAAAGGAGGGTTTTGATCTGATTCATATTTTTAAAGGATAAGTCTAGCTTCCATCTTAGAAATAGACTTTAGAGACCACCAATGATCAAAGCATCGAGAAGCATTAAGAAGCTAGTAGAGAAATCTTGGCCAAGGGCCAGGGTGGCTTGGACCAAATTGGTAGCAGTGAAAGTGGTAAGACATAATCAGGTTCTGGAAATATTTTAACAGTAAAGCCAACAAATTTCCTGATGGATTGAATGTGAGATGGGAAATAAAGACACATGACTTCATTCATCCAACCAATCTTTCATTTCTTGACTCATTTCTTCACTCACCTATTAATTTACTCAACAAAAAGCAGCCAAACCCTTTCATGCCAGGCACTGACATCATAGAAAGGATGCAGACTCAGTCTCAGCTCTCAAGATGCTCAGTCTAATGAAGAAGACAAGCTTATAAACAAAATATGCTATTCTAGACATATGGAACCAAACAGTGATTTAGGCACAGAAGAAGAAATATTTGGGTTAGGTCTTAAAGGAAGAAGAGGAATTTGTCAGCTGACTAAAGCTGGGGAGGGCTTCCCAAGCAGAGGATACTACAAAGAGGCAAGGGACAGTTTTGCAATTTGATAAACCAAAGGTTTTTTGGAGTGGCTTATACAGAGGGTACAAAGGTGAGGATATTGATCATAAAGGCTGGTAAGGCATGAGCTTTTTCAAAAGACATTAGACCTCAGGCTAAATGAGGTGGTCATTTTTCTTTTAGTGGTGAGAATTTATAGTAGAGGTTTAAATAGTGGAATGACATGACCAGATTTGTGTTTTAGAAAAATCATAATTGAGTAGGACAAATGAATTAGAAATGTTTTAAAAAAGTTATTCACAGTATAGAAGGGGGGATAGTAATTTTGTAAAATCCAGTTTGTAAAAAATACAGACTCAAATTTTTTCACTCTGTGTATTAGTCAGGCTTCTCCAGAAAAACAGAACCGATATAATATATCCAGATGTCCTATATAGGAAGTACAGTACATATTTATATATATATCCATATCTATTCTTCTATATCTACATATCATATGGAGATTTATTATAAAGAATTGATTCAGCCTGGTCAGGGTTGCTCAGTGGTTGAGCATTAAAGTATAAGGGAAAAGGTCATTGTTCGATTCCCAGTCAGGACACATGCACCCGTTGCAGCTCGATTCCCAATGTGGGGTGTGCAAGAGGCAACCAATCAATAATTCTCTGTCATCATTGATGTTTATACCTCTCTCTCCCATACTATTATGAAGGCTCAGAAATCACATGACCTATTATCTACAAGTTGTAGAGACAGGGGTGAGAACCATAAGCACTGATGATGAAAGTTTCAGGCTGAGAATAGGAAAAGACAGATGTCCCAGGTCAATATGAGAAAGAGAGAGAAGAAAGAAAGAGAGAGAGAGAGAGAGAGAGAGAGAATAGTTCTCTGGGTTCTTATTCTATTTAGGTCCTCAAAGGATTGGATGATGCCCAAACACATTGGAGAGGACAATCTGCTCTATTTAATCTACCAATTCAAATGCTAATTCCAGTTGGAAACACCCTCACAGACACACGCAGAAATAGTGATTAACTAAATAGCTAATGGCCCTGTGGCCCAGTCAAGTTGACACATACAATTAATCATAAAACTCTGTTATTAATATAAATATGAATTAGCAAGAAGTAAATAAAGCTGCCTTCTTTTTAAAAGCTGGGAATCTCCACCTTAATCCCAGCAGTGAGCCAAACTACTTTTGACATTTAGGACATGCAAGGCTCCATTGTCAATTGACTTTGTAAGACATAATAGTAAGTAATGTGTTGCACCCCTTCAAGGCCAGGCAAGTTCTGTATGCTGAAAGGTGTGGGTAAAAGTCCCAAATCCTTTCCTTCTGAGTTCAGTGTACCTCCAAGTATGGTTCCCAATCCCTTAATTTGACAAAATATAGGAGTCCCAGTTGAAAACTACCACATCAAAATCTGCATGCAGCCCTAGCTGGTTTGGCTCAGTGGATGGAGCTTCGGCCTGTGGAGTTCATGAAGAGTCCCAGGTTCAATTCTGGTCAAGGGCACATGCCTGGGTTGTGGGCTCAGTCCAACATGTAGTTGGCAGCCAATCAATGATTCCCTCTTGTCATTGATGTTTCTATCTCTCCCTCTTCTTTCCTCTCTGAAATAAATAAAATATATATATATATTTTAAATCTCTTCATGCAGAACCCTGAAAACTATTTATCAAGCACTCCAGTTAATAGTTACACACAGTAGAATAACTATTCAACCTCAGGTAGTTTATAACTTCTGAGGTCTTGGATATGACGATGGTATGCATCCCATAAGGTTGTAGATAAAATTAAATGAGATAGCTTTTCGCATAATTTTGAACAGGGTGTGTAACTTAGTGGGCACTTGATGAATGATAATTACAATCATGTAATTAAAATATAAGACCCAATGCCATTAGTATTGTACTAATTGCAACACCAATGACCAAAAAAGATATAATTATGGAACTGAAAAGAAAGAGTTAAGTTCTGAAATGAAGGGAAGTTGAAGAGGTATCATAGAAGATTCCAACCTCTCCTCTTGTTTCTCTTGCCTAATTCCATTTTCGCTCCAAAGTTTCAGACTCTTTTCAAAAGAAAGCTTTGATCATGCAACTCTTTGTCCTCCCCACTTTCTGTACTACAACTGACTTCTAACATGACACCAGAACCAGATCCTTTCTTCCAGCAACAATATCATTCAGGCTGAGCAAGGCCAGGCTCTTCTGAGCCACCTCAACCCCTTGCCATTGCATCACCCTGTACTGGGGATTAAGAGGGGTAGTGTCAGGATGGCTCTGCCCATGTCTGTCTCTCCATCGAGACTGAGCTCAAGAGAGGAAATGATCCTATCCTTTCATCTTTACATCTCCAGACCTATCATTCTTTGATTCAAGTTCGATTAAAGGTAGGCACTCCTTAAATATCTGTTGATTGAAGTAATATCAAACTTTATTATGGGCCTGATGATTACTTGGGACATCTGAGATGGGTGGCAGGACATTCCATGCAGGCTATGGCAATGAACAAAGGCATGGGAGAGGAATGGGGTGTAAGTGGAGGAAGTAGTGAAGAATGATAATGTCTAGTCATATGTGGCCAAAGTACAGTATGCATAATGAGGCAGACTATGAGGTAAGGGTTGGTGGAGATGACGGTTAATAAGTTATACCCTACAGCCCTGGCCAGTGTGGGCTCAGTTGGTTGGGCATTATTTGGTGAACCAAAATACTGCTAATTTGATTTCCAGTCAGGGCACATGCCCTGGTTATAGGCTCGATCCCTGTTAGGGGCACATAGGAGGCAACTAATCTCTCTCTCTCTCTCTCTCTCTCTCTCTCTCTCTCTCTCTCTCTCTCTCTCTCTCTCTCTCTCTCCCCCCTCTCTGAAAATATAAATAAATAAAAAGAAGTTATGCCCTGTAGACAATGATTATCTATCAGTGGGTTTGACAAAGGGTGGCATGATCAAAGCTTTCTTTCAAGAAGATTCTGGAGATTTGGAACGAGAATGGAGTTAGGCAGATGAGTTACAGAAAAACTACTCAAGCAGAAATAAGAGCACCTGTTAAAGCTTGTCAACAGACATTAGATCTGGTACAAATTAGCTGCCCTTACTCAAAGCTGTTTCAATAGCAAAAAAATGAAGACTGAGAATGTTTCTTGGAGCCTCATTTATTTTGTTCCATCAAGGTTTGCAATTATCAATGTTTATTATTCTCTTATAAAAAGCAGCCAATTCAGGATGGATGAGACCATCACATTTTTCTAATCCTGCTAATTAATGTGCGCCATGTAATCTTGAGACTATGTCTGAGAAGCTGCAAATAACTCAGGTGTTTTTTTTCTTATTCTTTTTTAAAACAACAAAGCAAATACTCTGTTTTTATTCATTAGAGAAAGCCCTGCTGCTATTAGTCTGTGTATACAATTTACTGAAGCTTGAAATTCAGCACTCAGGGAATTGTTTAAATTATCTTTGGGCATCACATCCTCCCCTGGTGTCTTGCCAAAGAAGATAATTCAAGAAATATATGTTGAAAGAATAGTTAATAATTTATTGCAACATTCCTTGCAATAGTTTCTGCTTAGATTTTGACTTCAGATCTTATTTTCCACAGCTTCTAATTAACATGTTGGGGTACATCTTTTGGACCCTGTAGCTGCTTGTCCAGTATTGACCTTGAACCTGTAATTTTATAGCTTTCTGTGCTGAGCCAGAAAGGAGGGGTCTGGCCCAGGCTCGGGCAGGGCTACATGTGCAAGCAATGCACAGGAAGCGAGGATGGCTGTTAGGGCTGGCAAGGCTTCTATTTGTGGTTGGTGCCAATAAGACTGTGTGAGTATACAGAATCCATTGCTGGGTCAACTTTTCTGTATTTGATAGAGCTGTCAGTATTTGATAGATCAAAGTAATAAAAACCAATGAGAATAGAACTCTGAGAAGAAAATTAACAGGGTGATATTTATATATAGTGGATCCAACAATTTTACAAGTTTACATTCTGTCCACAAGGAGCATTTAGAAAACATAGCAAACATATAGTTATTTTATAACCTAGTAATTCCACTCTTATTTATTTACCCATGAAAAAATGAACATATGCACTAGAAATACTTATATATAATCATTCATGGAAGCTTTATTCTTAATCATCCGAAATCTGGAAACAACAAAAAAGTTCATGAAGAGACGAATAGATAAATAAATTATGGTATGTCCATAAAATAGAATACCATGTACTTAGCAACGAAAAGTAATAAATTGTGACAGAGACAACAACATAGATGAATCTCAAAAACATTTGGTCAGTGTGGCTCAGTTGTTGAGTATTGGCCCAAGAACCAGGAGTCATGGTTCAATTCCCAATCAGAGTACATGTCCGAGTTGCAGGCTCCATCCCCAGGAAGGGGCATACAGGAGGCAGTCTATTGATGTTTCTCTTTCATTGATGTTTTTATCTCTCTACCCCTCTCCCTTCCTCTCTCTAAAATCAATGAAAAGATATTTAGAAAAATATTATGCTGAGCAGAAGAAACTAGATACAAGAGTACATACTATGATTTCATTTATATAAAGCTCTAGAAAAACAAATCTATTTTATAGTGACATAAATATCAGTAATTGCCTAGGGGAAGATGAAGGTGGGAAATAGAAGGGACACATGAGTTGATGGAAATATTTTATCTCAATTGTTTTGGTGGTTACATGAGTATATACATTGTCAAAGTTCATCAAATTATACCTTTTAAGTGGGTGAATTTTTGTATGTAAACTATTCTGCAATAAAGCTAGTTAAAACCAAAAAAAGGTTTTGTTATATATATATATATATATATATATAGTATATAATATAGCCAAGTTTGTTAATGGTCAAGATTATAATCTTACATGTAACTAATGAAGGGCTTGTAGGCATAATAAATATAGGTAATCAATAGAAAAATAGGCAGGAGACTTGAAGAGGTACTTCACAAAAAAGGATATCCAAATACTCCTCTCCTATGAAAAATAATCAGTGAAATGCCAATTACTACCTCAATGAGATTCCATCACACACCCATCAATTTGACTAAAATTGAAAAAACTGATACTACCAAACTTTGCCCAAGTTGTAAAATAAGTAGAACTCTCATAGGCTTTCTATGACTCCATAAATTAATGCAAGTTTTTTGAAAACCTGGCATTACCTATTCAAACTGAATATAAATATACAATACTAGAGGCCTGGTATACAAAATTCATGCACAGGTACGGTCTCTAGGCCTGGCCAACTATCTGGGCTGATTGGGGCCTTCCTCCCCTATCTGCCAGCTGTGGGCCTGGGCCTTCCTTCATTCTGCACCACCCCCGGGTGGTCAGCATATGATAGCAAGAGATCGAACTCCTGATCAGTCAAACTCTTGAGGGAACAATTTGCATATTAGCCTTTTATGATATAGGATGACCCATCAATTCCATTACTAATCTTATATAATAAAAGTCTAATATGCAAATAAACTAAATGGTAGAACGACCAGTTACCATGACACATACTGACCACCAGGGTGCAAATGCTTAACACAGGAGCTGCCCTGTGGTGGTCAGTGTTCTCCCACAGGGGAAGCGTTGCTCAGCCAGAAGCCGGGTTCATGGCTGGCGAGCACAGCAATAGTAATGGGAGCCTCTCCACTTCAGCTGCAGGTGGGTAGTAAGAAGCAAGGGGTCCTGGACTGTGAGAGTCTCACAGACTGCAAGAGGGGTGTCTGACTGCCCCCTTAGGCCTGATCCCCCCCAAGAGGGGGTGGGTATCGGACCTAAGCAGACAGGCAGACATTCCCTGAGGGGTCCTAGACTATGAGAGGGTGCAGGCCAGGCTGAGGGCCCCCTGCCTCCCCAGTGCACAAATGTTGTTCACTGGGCCTCTAGTCATATATAAATCTGAAATGCATAGGCACTTTAAAATATCAGTGTGAGAATGTTTATCGAAACACTATTCATAATTGCCCCTAATAAAGAGTACAATGGGTAAATTAATTGTGGTTTATATGCCTAGTGGAATTATTTACTCAGTAATGGCATAGGAAGCCAAGTAGTAAATACCTTCAGAAAGGAGAGAGAATGTATACAACCCAGTAATTCCACCAGGGCATGTAGAAACTTCTGGAGTAGAGATAACATTCTACTTATAACTTGGGATGTACTAACATGGTTATGTTCAGCTCATGATAATTAGTTGAGCATTACACTTAGTTCATGTACCTTTACACATATTTTATGTTCAGATCAAAAATTAGAAGTGAAAGGATGGCAGATAAACACCAAAAACATTTATTTCTATCAAACTGAGTTTTGTTTACTGCCAACCTCTGTCCTTCTAGATCATATAATGAGGCACAAGAGTAATTCTCTTTAGAAAATCTCTAGTTTCTGACATGAGTCTGGTAACCTGGAACAACCTTTCTGATAAAGACAGCTCAAAAGTTGAATTAAATAAGAATAAAATATGAATAAATATATTTTAAATGCATTTTTGATACTTCTACCCTGATGTAGAATTGAATTGCTTGTAGCAGACAAATGTTTTCACTAAGAATAATTTTAAAAGCTAAATAAATACAAAAACTGGCTCTTAAAAAAGGCATCAGAAAACCACTGAAGTAATAAGGTCTTGGGTCGGGGGGAGGTCAAAATTATGGAAAGGGAAAACCACAGAGAGGTTGGATGATACTATGCATTTGCTTCTTCTCCTTTTTTTTTTTTTAAATCGGATATTCCCCAATTCTGGTTTAAGAATAGAGGCTAAGAATAACAGTAAAAGGCCATTGATGAGGGTCAGAGAGACCAACAGAACTTTCATGGGGAAACCCATAGCTAGTTTTCCTCTTAAAACATTTGCTGAATTCTGAGACTAAGTAGAAAGCCCCTGAAAAGTGAACTGGAGTTTGGGGCAGTCTTTCCATGCTGCAAAGACCAAGATCAGAATTTAGGATCCACTAAGAGAAGTGACATTGGTGAACACATTGGGGTTTACACTGGAAATTCTAAGGAGCTATGCCCTAGGAACACAAGCCAACCAGAGATAGGTTTGTGTTTTCCAAAACAGCAATTCAGTTTTAAGCTATTATTTAGATGATCATTCCCTACTTCTTTTGCCCAGTACATAAAAGGGTGAACTACTTCTGGGGAAAAAAATCATCATTTGGATATTTTATAATTTCTCATATATAAAGGCCCAGTGCACGGGGGGTGAGGGTGGGGGATGGGGGGAGTCTCTCAGCCCAGCCTGCACCCTCTCCAATCTGGGACCCCTCAAGGGATGTCTGACTACCTGGTAGGATTGGGCCTAAATGGACAGTCAGACATTCTCCTCACAATCCAGGACTGCTAGCTCCAAACTGCTGGCCTGCCTGCCTCCCTGATTTCCCCTAACTGCTTCTGCCTGCCAGCCTGATCACCCCCTAACCACTACCATGCCAGCCTAATTGATGTCTAACTGCTCCCCTGCCAGCCTGTTTGCCCCAATTCCCTCCTTTGCTGGCCTGGTCACCCCTAACTGCCCTCTCCTGCATGCTTGATCGCCCCCAACTGCCCTCCCTTGCAGGCCGGGTCCCTCTCAACTGTCCTCCCCTGCTGGCCTGATTGCCCACAACTGCCCTCCCTTGTAGACCTGGAACCTACCACTGTCCTCCCCTGCTGGCCATCTTGTGGTGACCATCTTGTGTCCACATGGGGGCAGGATCTTTGACCACATGAGGGCAGCCCTCTTGTGTGTTGGAGTAATGGTTAATCTGCATATTACTCTTTTATTAGATAGGATAGAGGCCTGGTGCATGGGTGGGGACCGGATGGTTTGCCCTGAAGGGTGTCCTGGATCAGGGTGGGGATTCCCTTCGGGTGTGGGGTGGTCTGGGCGAGGGACCTATGGTGGTTTGCAGGCTGGCCACGCGCCCCCCCCCCCCCCGCTACCGGAGTGGAGGCCCTGGATCTGGGATTAATTTATGTTCTACAATTGACACTTTGTAGCGTGGAACAGAGCCAAGCCTTCTGCTCTCTCCATCGTGACAGCCATTTCTGTTTGAAAGTTTGTAGCCTAGAGTGGAGGTCTAGGCTAGGGCTGCAAAAATTTGGCTTCCTCTATTGCCCCGGCAACCCTAGCCTCTTCTGTCTCCAGCTCCATGGTTGCCGCCATTTCTGTTGGGATTATGTATCTTTTATAATTGAAACTTTGTACCATTGAGTGGAGGCCTAGGCTAGCAATGGCAGGCAGAAAGCTTGGCTTCCTCCGTTGCTAGAAAACCCAAACCTCCCTCCTGCTCTCAGTGGTGGCAGCCATTTTGGTTGGGGTTTATTTGCATAATTTGCTCCTGATTGGCTGGTGGGTGTTGCTGTGGGCATGGCTTGATCAGAGGTACAGTCAATTTGCATATTACTCTTTTGTTAGATAGGCTATCTGGCATTCCTTGAAAAGATGGTAGACATGAAATAGGACATTATCTTGAAAACCAAGAGAAAAGTGGGAAAAGAAAACCTCAGATGCACAGGTGATCCAAATATTGAAGTTAATTAGGCATAGACATTCACTACAACCAACATCTCCAAAAATTACACAAAAAAGATAGGTAAATGGCATGATGTAATAAAAAATTTCATCAAAAATCAAGCTCTTTAAATGGATTGCTGGGCTGTCAAAAATGCAGAAATTTGAAGGAGCCAAACATGAAAGAATGGTTAAAAGTCAGATTATATTAAATAGAGTAAATGATTACTAGATGAGATGATAAAAACCAAAAACATTATCCAAAATGTGACCGAGTGAGACAAAATAAGAAGAAAAAGAATAATATAAAAAAGAGATTAAAATACATAGAAGACATATGGAAAGGTCTAATGTAGATGATCAAAGTTCCAGAGAGAAACAATAGAAAGAAAATAAACAATATTCAATTATTTAATGACAGAGCATTTTTCAGAATTATGAAAATATACTTATATAGTATAACTTATGACAAAAGTTGTGATTTTATTTGTATACATTTTGCTATAACCTAATAAAGTGAAACGTGATTTTTCCTTACAACTCATCAATGTACTTCAGTGGTATATATCTTTAACAAATTCTTTCACATAAGAAGACAAGTGCAATACTGTTCATGGGGATGCTGTCCTCAATAATATGTATAGTATACTCATTCATACAATGAAACATCATACAGCAGTAAAAATTAATAGGTCAACACTAATTAATTTTGAAAAAATAAAAAAGCAACCAAAAAAGAAAATATACCATATTATTTCATTTTTTTTAAATTCTTACCCAAGGATATTTTTCCATTGATTTTTAGAGAGAGTAGAAGGGAGGAGGAGAGACAGACAGAGAGAAACATTGATGTGAGAGACATCGATTGGTTGCCTCCTGCACGTGCCCTGACCAGGACCAGGGATTAAGCCTTCAGCCGAGGTACATGCCCTTGACTGGAATCAAACCTGGGACCCTTCAGTCTACAGTCAGATGCTTTATACACTGAGCCAAACCCACTAGGGCAAATTTCTTATTGATATTTATTTATTGCTGACACTATTACAGATGCCTACATTTACCCTATATTTACCCACCTCCACCCAACCCTCCTCCTCCCCCTCCCTTTTGCCATCACCACACTGTGATCTCTGTCCATGTGCTATGCATATATGTTCCTTAAAATGCAAAACAATAATCTTTTTTTTTAATTATTGATTTCAGAGAAGAAGGTAGAGGGAGAGAGAGAGATGGAAACATCAATGATGAGATAGAATCATTGGTAGGCTGCCTCCGCCATGCCCCCTAATGGGGATCAAACCCTGGATTCTTTTTTCCCCAGGTTGACATTCTATCCACTGAGCCAAACCTGCCAGGACAAACAATAATCTTTGTAGTTATCTATTTATTTATAAGATGGCCTCACACAGAGAACACCGATGTGAATTACTAGTACACTAGAGGCCTGGTGCATGAAATTTGTTCATGGGGGGCCAGGGGTGTCCCTCAGCCCAGCCTGCACCCTCACCAATCTGAGACCCTTAAAGGGATGTCCGACTGCTCATTCAGGTCCAATCCCGGTAAGATCAGGCCTAAATGGGTAGTAGGACATCCTTCTCACAATCCAGGACTGCTTGCTCCAAACTGCGCTCCTGCCCTCCTCCTTGATTGCCCCTAACCGCTTCTGCCTGCCAACCTGATCACCCCCTAACCACTACCCTGCCAGCCTAATTGATGTCTAACTACTCCCCTGCCAGCCTGTTTGCCCCCAACTTCCCTCCTCTGCTGGCCTTGTCACCCCTAAGTGTTCTCCCTTGTAGGCTTGATTGCCCCCAATAGCCCTCCCTTGCTGGCCATCTTATGGTGGCCATCTTGTGTCCACATGGGGGCAGGATCTTTGACCACATGAGGGCAGCCCTCTTGTGTGTTGGAGTAATGATCAATCTGCATATTACTCTTTATTAGATAGGATAGGAGGCCTAGTGCATGGGTGGGGACCAGCTGGTTTGCCCTGAAGGGTGTCTGGGATCAGGGTAGGGGTTCCCTTAGGGTGTGGGGTGACCTGGGTGAGAGGCCTATGTGGTTTGCAGGCTGGCCATGCCCCCCAGCAACCCAAGTGGAGGCCTTGGGATCTGGAGTTAATTTATGGTCTACAATTGAAGCTTTGTAGCCTGGAACAGAGTCAAGCCTTCTACACGCTTCATGGCGACAGCCATTTCTATTTGGGTTTATTGAAATTCTATAATTGAAACTTTGTAGCCTAGAGTGGAGGCCTAGGTGCTAGGGTTGCAGAAGCTTGGCTCCCTCCTTCACCCAGGCAACCCTAGCCTCTGCTCTCTCCAGCTCCGTGGCTGCCATCTGCATTTCTGTTGGGATATATCTTCTACAATTGAAATTTTGTAGCATTGAGTGGAGACTAGGCCAGCAAGGGCAGGCAGAAAGCTTGGCTTCCTCCATTACTGGGAATACTTAAGCCTCCCTCCTGCTCTTAGTGGCCACAGCCATCTTGGTTAGGGTTTATTTGCATAATTTGCTCCTGATTGGCTGATGGGCATGGCTATAGGGGCTTGATCAGAGGTACAGTCAATTTGCATATTACTCTTTTATTAGATAGGATGTCCACCCAATCTTTGTTTCATAAACATATCCGCACATTCACTACACACCATGTACTACATACCAACATATATATTTTATCTAATAAAAGAGTAATATGCAAATAAACCATCACTCCACTAAGCCTACAAGTCCACAAGCCAATTAGGAGCAAGTATACAAATTAACCCAACCAAGATGGCTGCAGCCATGGAGTGAGCAGAAGGCTTGGGTTTCCCCAGCAATGGAGGAAGCCAAGCTTTCCACACACCCTGGCCAGCCCAGGCTTTCACTCAAAGCTACAAAGTTTCAATTACAGAAGATAAATAAATCTCAGATACCAGGGCCTCTGCTGGGGTCGCCAGAGGGCATGGCTGGCTTGCAAACCCCCACAGGTCCCTTGCCCAGGCTGCGCCATTACCCAGGGAACCCATAACTTGATCCGGGACACCCTTTAGGGCAAACCAGCTGGCCCTCATCTGTGCTCCAGGCCTCTATACCATCTAATAAAAGAATAATATGCAAATTGATCATCAATCCAATGCACATGATGGCTGCCCCCATGTGTACACAAGATGGCCACCACGAGATGGCCAGCAAGGAAGGGCAATAGGTAGGGAACAGGCCTCCAAGGGAAGGCAGTTGTGGTTGATCAGGCCAGCAGGGGAGGACAGTTGGGAGGAACCAGGCTGGTAGAGGAGGGAAGTTGGGCTTCCTCCATTGCCAGGGAGGGCAGTTCGGGGGAGATCCCAGGCCTGCAAGGGTGAGCAGTTCAGGGAAACCAGGCCTGCAAGGGAGGGAAGTTAGGGGTGACCAGGCCTGTAGGGGAGTATAATTAGGGACAAACAGGCTGGTAGGGGAGCAGTTAGGCATCAATCAGGCTGCCAGGGGAGTGGCTAGTGGTAATCAGGCTGGCAGGTAAAAGCCATGAGGGGAAATCAGGAAGGCAGGCAGGTGAGCAGTTGGGAGCCAGCAGTTCTGGATCATGAGAGAGATGTCTGCCTGCACAGACAGTCAGACATCCATCAAGGGGTTCCAGATTGGAGAAGAGGGTGCAGGCTGGGCTGAGGGACACCCCCTCAGGCATGAATTTTGTGCACCGAGTCTCTAGTATTTTTATAACCTGCTTGTTTCACTTAGAATAAATTATAAACAGTTCCTTGTATTAAAAAAAATGAATAATATTATTAGCCACATAGTACTCTAGCAGATTAATGTATCATACTTCTACAATCCTTTACTATTGAAACTTTAATTAAATCAAACATTTTTCATAATAAATGGTATTGCAATATTGCATAGCCTTACACAGAGTTTTTAGTTATATTACTGTTTGTTTCAGTAGAATAAATTTATCTTGGTAGAATGTCTTATTACAAGATTATGGCACTATACACTGCCACCAGTGATGTGAGAGTAATCAGCACCCCCCAGTAGGCTTTGTTGATTCCAATGTTCTATTTAATTTTTATCAATTTGATAGGTTAAAAAAATCACTAAGGTTTTCTAATGTACTCTCATTTCTAATGTTTGGAACTTTTCATATATGTAAGGGTCTTTTCTACTTATTCTATCTAAGAAGAGAGAAACATCCAAATTGACTGTACCTATGCTACACCCACAAGCCATGCTCACCAGCCAATCTGGAGCAACTATGCAAATTAATCCTACCAAGATGGTGGTAGCCACAGAGCTGGCACAAGCATGAAGCTTGGGTTGCCCCCGGCGATGGAGGAAGCTAAGCTTCCCTTGCCCTGGCCTCCGCTCAAGGCTACAAAGTTTTAATTATAGAAGATAAATAAATCTCAAATACCTGCTTCCAGCCTATGCTTGGGTGGCCAGGGGGTGTGACTGGCCTGCAAACCATCACAGACCCCTTACACAGGATGCCCCATGCCCCAAGGGAACTCCCACCCTGATCTGGGACACCTTTCAGGGCAAACCAGCCAGCCTCCACCTGTGCACCAGGCCTCTATCCTATCTAATAAAAGAGTAATATGCAAATTGACTGTCACTCCAACACACAAGATGGTTGCTCCCATGTGGTCAAATATGGCTGCCCCTTTGTGGACACAAGATGGCTACCACAAGATGGCTAGCAGGGGAGGGCATTAGAAGGGACCAGGCCCTCAAGGGAGGGCAGTAATGGGTGATCAGGCCTGCAGAAAAGGGCAGTTGGGGGGACCCAAGCCTATATGGGAGAGCTGTTGGGGGGAACCAGGCCTGCAGGGGGAGGGCAATTGGGGGCAACCAGGCCTGCAGGGCAGTTTGGGGGACCCAGGCTTGCAGGGGAGGGCTGTTGGAGGGGACCAGACCAGCAGGGGGAAGCAGTTAGGGGCAATGAGGCTGACAGTGGATAGTAGTTAGGGGCAATCAGGCTGGCAGTGGAGCAGTTAGGCATCAATTAGGCTAGTAGGGGAGTGGTTAGGGAGTGATCAGGCTGGTGGACAAAATTGGTTAGGGGAAATCAGGAAGCTAGGGAAGCAAGCAGTTGGGATCCAGCAGTCCTGGATTATGAGAGGGATGTCCGACTGTCCGTTTAGGCCCTATCCTACTGGGATCAGGCCTAAATGGGCAGTCAGATACTCCTTGAGGGGTCCCAGATTGGAGAGAGTGTAGGCTAGGCTCAGGGACACACACCCCTGTGCACGAATTTCATGCACCAGGCCTCTAGTTCTTTTATAAACAGTCTGTACACTTAAATTGGTATATAACTTGCATATTTGTCTTGTCTATTTTTTTTTGATAGACTGCTTTTGAAATAATTTGTAAAATCTATGTTTGTGAGTATCTGCATTTGCAGAAATATTGTGAGGTAGACTATTTCTTCCAGCATTGCATTTGGCCAGGCCTCCATGTCAAGGAAACCATGGAATTGTCCCTGGTCTTGCTCTTAATGCTGCCTCTTGCCATGTCCTTCTCAGTGCTTTCTGAGCTATTCCAAACACCAGGAAGAACTTTCTCATGCTATAGGACAGAGGTTGGCAAACTACAAAAGGTGAGGCAAATCTTGCCTGTCACCTATATTTTGTATGACCTGAGAGAACATTTAAAATGGTTGGAACATAATTTTTAAATGACATTAACATTATATGAACTTCAAATCTCAATATCCATAATAAAATTGTATTGGAACACAGTTTTACTCATTCATTTACAGATCATTTCTGGCAGCTTTCATGCTACAATGCAGAGGTGAAGGGTTGCTAAAGACCACATGGTCAGCAAAGCCTGAAATATTTATTAGCTGGCCCTTTATAGAAGTTTGGTGGTCCTTAGATTTGTAGTTTTAAAGGGGATAATGAGAACACATTTTATCTCTAATATGTTTCTTCTCAGAACACTGTTAGCTTTCACCTATGTTAGGTCTATTAATCTGATTTTGCTAGAATCTCTTACTTATTGCTATAATGCTGGACATTTTTTTTTATCAGAAAGGATAGATTTGAGCCATACCTTCCTTTAATCCACCTCCAAAAATTCCTTGAGGTATCAAGAATATGAATGGCATTCTTCTTAAATTGGGCTTTACTGTACATTATACCTATTTTTTAAAATTCCTTTGACCACTTTAATAGTGACTTGGAAGTAAGGAGAAATAGATCTTTACTCAAATTACCTTCTTAAGCTAACTCATGGTTATTTGTATTGTAATTTAAGTAACAACCCAATGATAATAACTATTGTTTGAAAATGTTCTTGGAAATGGAAACAATTTTATGAAGCAATGATCTAAAGTTTAATGCTCTAATGACTATTGATGGTTGCCATTCTGGCAGGTGTGAGATAGTACCTATTATCATTTTCATTTGTATCTCTCTGATGATTAATGATGTTGAAAGAATATATGTACCCATATGTTTATAGCATTGTGGTTTATAATAGCTAAAATCTGGAAATAGACCAAGTGCCCAACAGTAGATGAGTAGATAAAGAAGCTGTAGTATTTTACACAATGGAATACTATGCAGTTGTAAAAAAAATAAATAGGAGACTCTATTACCCTTTGAGACAACATGGAGGGATCTAGAGAGTATTATGTTAAGTGAAATAAGCCAGCCAGAGAAAGACAAATATCACATAATCTCACTTATATGTATAATCTAATGAATAAAATAGACTGACAAAATGGATTGAGACATGGAAGCATGGAAAAGACGGGTGATTTTTCAGAGGGAAGTGGGCAGGAAGAGATTAATCAAAGAATTTATATGTACATGTGCATTGCCCATGGACACAGACAATAGGGTGGTGAAAGCCTGGGGCAGGGTGGAAACAAGGTGAAGGAGGGCAATGGGGATAAAAAGAGGAGGAAGAATATCTGTAATACTCTCAACAATAAAAATTAAAAAATAAAGTTTCAGTGAAAGAGAAATATAGTTGATACCTGATTCTTTCCCCAAGTTTATCTCACTAATATTTTACAAGGGAGAAAGAAAGGCATTTTTTAATGATTGGCTAGCAAATGCTTTTATGTTATTTTTAAATCCAATAATTAGCCCGAGGAGTAAGAAATACATACTTTATCCTTAATCTGTGGAACTGACTTCCTCATTGTTTAGTAAAGTGCAAATCCCATAGATGTAATTGGTATAAGCAAAACCAGGTCAAGGATCATACTATACTGATGTTACATAGCTTCCCAATCTGTAAGGAACACTAAAACATCAATAAGGAAGAAATGAGATTGAGAAAATATTACCTACAAGAGTTCATCTTAAAGAAAGTACTAAAGGAACAACCTAAGACAGGCACAGTCGCAGAGGGGCCAATAGGAGAGAACTAAAAGGTCAACAGAGGTGGGGCACAGACCCTCATCCACAAACCTTGCAGGGGTTTGAATTCTCACCCCTCCTGAGGGAGGTCTCCTACCCCCATGGCTGCTTCGCCTCCCACACACAACTCATACAGGGACCCAGGTGGCAGACAGAGACTCGGCCAGCAATAGCTGCTCTATATCTAAATTCAGTCTATTACCAGGAATGCTCAGGATCTACTCAAAATTGCAAATATTCCTTTCCACTAGTATTTACAGGGTAAACTAAGATTTCTGCTTGAGTATTAAAATTGACAGGAAAATAGTAATCAAGTTTTCAGATTAATTTAAATTGGCCAAGTGAAATAATACTCAAGAAAATTTAAGTGTACTGGACAAAAAGCTGTGCCTAAAACATTAACTAAAATATCTATTAGTAGTTCATCTCACTGTAAAATTGCCTACCATCCAAAGAACCTAAAGCAGTCATATTTGAGTGCAAAAATTAAAATTTAAAATTACCAAGACTGCAATATAAAATTTCCAAAAGTCCCCATTAATCAAAAAAGGGGAGGGGACAGTGGGATAATATCATGTAAGGAAAAAAATATCGAGTAAGTAAAATACATCTAGAAAATTCTTACTCCAGTAAAGTAAATTCCATTTGTAAAACCAATTGCAGGACACCCATGAAAAAACACACATGGTGTCAAAATAAGCCAAAGGAAAATCATTTAGGCAAAAATTAAAAAGAATCTTAAGTCTATTTTGCATAGAGGATCCCTTTGTTAACTTTTGGTCGAGAATGTGTTTGTGTGTTTTCAGAGAACAACTCCAAGACCATGTGGGTTCCTGCGATGGTGAGGAACTGATGGATCTGTTCCAGTCACGAGGATGGTCCAGAGATGGGGGACACTGACGACACCTTGCCGTGCTAGCAGGAGGCAGCTATGCATGTCTGCAGGCAGCCCAGGACCAAACCAGAGAGGATGGATCTTGCATTGCCACGATGTGTCCACCATCTGGATACCATTGCTGACATGTACACATAAAGAATTATTTGACACTGAAACTGGGACTCAGAACAGTTGGACATTGAAACTGAGACTGAAACATTTTTCGTTCTTATACATTTATTTCTAGTATGCAGAGGCAAGATATTTTTGAAGAAAAGAAACAGGGGAGAGTGATTGATATAGAGGCAGGGTGGCCTCGAACAGGCTGTCAAGCTACAGGGGAAGGCTTGGGTGGATGGGAGGCGGATGCAGGGGGAGATCAACTGAAGGACTTGTATGCATGCATATGAGCATAACCAATGAATGAAAGACACTGGGGCAGGGAGGGGGGAAGGTAGGGATATGTGCTGGGGGGTAGGGGAGGCTGGGGGGAGGATAAGGGGGAGGGGGAAAAGAAAACATGTACTACTATTAATTATAAGTTATACTGCAAAAAAATCAATAAAAATATATTTAAAAAAAAAGAAAGTACTAAATGTGGCTAAAAGGAATAACCTAAATCATTCTTGAGTAAGAAAACAGGATTACTGAACTTCCCCCTAGGGCTAGTGAGTCAAGTTTGCAGCATGACTATTGTTTTTGTTAAAGGAGTTTTGTGAATGGATAGCTGTGATCCACCTTCGCACCTTTCTCTCTTGAACTTTAAAGAAATGTCCTTAAAATAGATATTGATATCCATTTAAATGGGCACCAACTTTTCAGCCTTTGTGTTATCCTCATATCATTCCAATCCCAGTGGGGGAAAATCTCTACACAGATCTATTGAAATACTCATTCTGGGGTTTTACCATCTGGGAAAGGGGCTCCATGTGGTATTATGTAGGTATAGGATCATAGCATAAAATATTTTTTAAAAACAACATTAGTCTCATGGGATATTTAATGGTGTTACATGAGGAGAATCATGCCATGGCCCAATGGGAAATCAATTTCATTTTTACTGTTTCTGCAAAATCAATATCTTTAATAGCAAGGAAATCATTAGTAGGAAGGAAGAGTAAGCTAGACAGATACACATTTAGAGAGACAGACAAAAAATGGATTCTGGAATTTATGTGTAAGTCATGCAGCCAACATTCTGTGAAGCAGGGTGAAGAGAAATTAAAGACTGTGTTTAGAAACCCACACAAAAGAGGGTTCATATTAAACAAGGGATATATTATTTTTTAGTCATATTGTTTAATGGTAAACAATTAAGCAGGAGGAAAAACAGAAATTGATTTCAGAATTTCACTGAAAAGAAACAGATATGGAGGAAAAGAATGAGGGAGATTTAGAGAACACTGTCTTCAGCTTGAGTTATTAATGGTGCATATTTTTAAAGGTTTCAGTCAAGTTTGCTCAGTTATTTCTAAGAAATATTTCATCATTCTCATTATGTCCCAACTTAAAAGATCTTGTTCAAACCAACTTAAATGTGAATTAAAGGGTATTGTTTAAACAAAATTTGGTACATCAAGAGCCTAACTTTTAGATTTTAGGTAATGGAATACTAGATCCTTCTTAAGAATCTAGTCTTAATGTGATTTCTGGCTGGCTATGCTACATATTTTACTATGATACTACTGTGATTTACACGATGGAGTAAAAGTAGGTTTACATTTGTGACTACAGAGTTTACTCTTGTATTATTTTGTTAATTATTATATTTTTTCCATATGAACAACTGTAAATTTACTTTTTCCCACCCTATATTATCATATGTTTAGTGTAATTACTATATACTTAGGGGGAAAACAGATTTATAAAAATTATTGTTGTCTTATGACTTACACTTTGGTTGTCTACTTGTTCTCATGAGCTAGCACCTTTCTGAGCAACAACATCCTATCTAATAAAAGAGTGATATGCAAATTAACCACCATTCCATTACACCCACAAGCCATGCCCAATCAGGAGCGAGTATGCAAATTAACTCCAACCAAGATGGCTACAGTTATGGAGAGAGCAGGAGGGAAGCTTGAGTTTCCCTGGCGATGAAGGAAGCCAAGCTTTCCACACACCCTGGTCAGACCCAGGCCTCCACACAAGGCTACAAAGTTTCAATTATAGAAGATAAATAAATCCCCAACAAAAATGGTGGCAGACATGAAGCTGGAGAGAGCAGGAGGTTAGGGTTGCCTCTGGCAATGGAAGAAGCCAAGCTTCTTCAGCCCTGCCCTATCTTGGCCTCTGCTTAAGGCTACAAAGTTTTAATTATAGAAGATAAATAAATCCCAGATACCAGGGCCTCTGCTTGGGTCGCCAAGGGGTGTGGCTGGCCTGAAAACCACAGGCCCCTTGCCGAGGCCCACCCATGTCCCAAGGGAACCCTCACCCTGATCTGGGACACTCTTTAGGGCAAACCAGCTGGCCCCCAACCATGCACCAGGCCTCTATCCTATCTAATAAAAAAGTAATATGCAGATTGACCATCACTCCAATACACAATATGGCTGCCCCCATGTGGTCAAAGATCCTGCCCCCATTTGGACACAAGATGGCCACCACAAGATGGCCAGCAGGGGAGGGTAGTTGGGAGGCTCAGTCCTGCAATCAAGCCTACAGCGGAGGGCAGTTAGAAGTGACCAGGCCTTCAGGGGAGGGTAGTTAGGGGCAAGCAGGCTGGCAGAGGAGTAGCTAAGCATCAATCAGGCTGGAAGAGGAGTGGTTAGGGAATGATCAGGCAGACAGGCAGAAGGAGTTAGGGGCAATCTCAAAGGCAGGCAGGCAAGCAGTTGGGAGCCAGGAATAGGGCCAAAATGGGCAGTTGACATCCCTCAAGGTGTCCCAAATTGAAGAGGGTGCAGACTGAGCTGAAGGACAAAATCCCCCCAACCCCCCATGCATGAATTTTGTGCACTGAGCCTCTAGTCTTTACATAAACCAACTGCACAGTGAAATGTGGTTCCTCCTGATTGTGAAACTGGGCAATCAGTAGGTCAGGGCTTCCTGTCACTATTTGAGCCAATTTAGCAGAGAGAAGGTTGAATTACAAATGAGCATTTATTCCAATACTGCCAGCAGTATGGGAGAGCAGCAGGTCATCCACAAAAGTCTGCTCTGCACCCCACCAACTGCTTATATTGGGTAGAAAGACAAAGATTACATGGGGGAGTAGGAATTACAGACATGGGAAAGTTGTCTCAGGATAATCATTACAGGTTACAAATCATGTGGGCTGGGGGTGCTGAGGGAGGGGGGCAAGAGTGCAGGTGCCTCTAGGCACGCCAGGACCAGATTAAAGGTAATAGGGGCTGGGGGTTGTAAAGAGTAGGTGCATCTCATGCTAGATTGTTTCAGCCAGGAGGTTGCAAATATTTCCATAATGATAGGTAGTTCTTAGGACAGGAGGATGGACTGCATTCGGATATTACCTCCCATGTACCAGGACATACAACTCCACGTCAGGTCAGAATGTGCTTTCTCTAATCAGAAAAGAACAATCATGGTTAACAGAGCATTATTAATATTATTTATAATTACAACTAGTTTCCAATATTTTATTTCTGCCTCTAATAATTGCATGCATCTGGATCTTATTTTGCATCTGTTAAACATTCTGACTTGCTGACATTTGGAGTGCTTATCAAAACATCATGAAGACCAAACTCTATGAAGACACCAGATTCTGATATCTCCAAGTTGTGGAACCTTGGGAAAGTTATTTGTCATCTTGAACCTTCATTTCCCCATCTGAAAGATACCTAGCTCAAAGGATGGGTGAGTGGATTAAACCAGATCTGTGTGTGACAACAACCACAGTGCCCACCTAATAGCTGACCTCTTTTTACTAATTCACTCTCTAATAAGAATGCTTCTTCAAATCCCTGAAACTGAGGTCCTGACATGAAAGAATGAATTGTCTGACAAGGTCAAGTTCCTTCTCACTTTCAGTACTACCTGCCTCCTGAAATCCTACGTGGAATCCTCAGAATTTACTGAAATTAAAAAGTATGATTTACTATTGAGGAATAACAGGAAAAGTGGATCATATATATCTTTTCCTTTCTTCTAGCCTGTGGTCTCCAAAATTGAGGCTAGCTCAAAGGATGGGTGTATGAATTAAATAAGATCTATCTGTTCTTTTCTTTATCCCTAGCAAGTGGCTATTGAACATTAGTAAATATTTGCTGAAGATTAAATGCCATTTTCAACTTATCATTGGAAGTTCCATGACTATTGATACTAACTTACATCCTCTATGGCCCTCTAAATATTGACCATTAAATCACTGACTATCATCTCAAAAATTAACCCTAGAAGGTGATCACTTTTTCAAAATTCACCAAGTCTTCCTGTACATAGTTTTACCTTATTTCCTCTTCTCACTAACTCCATATTGCTAAGACCCTAGTATATCTTTAAAAGGAGTTTATTTTAATGGAATCTCTTATAATCTCCCCCATCCTATACTATGTATTAGAATATTTCTATATGTATTTCAACCACATATTAGGTAGAAACTTCTCTGAGATTATAAGTGGACCATCATTTAAAGCAGTTTTCAATAAATAATTATTGGATTTTTGATATTTTGGCTTGGGGCTTTGCCAGAGATATTAGTTTCCCAGAAGCCATCAATAGGTAGGTTCTAAAGTTAGAATTAATTAGTGAGATTTTGGCCATATGTAGAAAGATGAGAAAGAGGAAATGTTTTAAGGAAAAATTCACAAGCAAAAGAGAAGTACTGGTACAGAATGTTAAAAAAAACAACACACGCACAAACAAACAAACAAACACAGGCTTTTAAAATTAAATAAAACACTGAGTTAAACAAAATTAAATATTTTTTTATTACAGGATGCCTCAAACACTATCAAAGTTTAGATCTTATGCTTTCACAGATTGTGAAATATACAAAGCTTCGTAACATAATTTGGTCACGAAATCTCTCTTTTTCCTCAGAGAATCTTTTTTTTAATTTTTTTTATTTTATTGATTTTTCACAGAGAGGAAGAGAGAGGGATAGAAAGTCAGAAACATCAATGAGAGAGAAACATCGATCAGCTGCCTCTTGCACACCCACTACTGGAGATGTGCCCGCAGCCAAGGTACATGCCCTTGACTGGAATCCAACCCGGGACCTTTCAGTCCAAAGGCCGACGCTCTACCACTGAGCCAAACCGGTTTCGGCTCCTCAGAGAATCTTAAGGTATCAGTGAATGATGCTGCTCTGTGTATCTAGTCTGCTCATCCTGGCTTCCTATTGTCTACTGAGGAAAGGAGTCAAAAAGATTAATCAATGTCTTCTGAAAAAAAAATATCTTATAATATCGCCTTTGACCATGTGTCTCAATTCATCAAGTGCTCTTTATAGCCAACTGAACTTTAACTAAAGTCACTGCTGTCATTATTTTTCCTTAAACTTACCTGGGTCAAATCCCTGTCCTAGCTTCAAGGTCTAATTAGATGGAAACAAACAATATTATTAAAAACAACATAGGCACCATTATTCCCTTACTTCACCCACGTGCTTCTTAGCTTTGACTTCCAACTTTAACCATAACAGTACAATAAATTTTAGCCTATTACCTGAAGGACCCTGAGATGTTTTCTCTATTTCTATTCATCTGTTCAACAGGTATTTATTGAAAGTGTACTATATGCCAAGCACTATTTAAGTTTTTGAGATATATCAATGAATAATGAGTAACCACTTTCAAAGCATGATTGTATACAGAGTTGTTTTAAAAGTGACACCTCTTTCTCAGCTGTGTGAAAAAATCCTAATCATTTACTGCCTCAGCGCTTCAATGTTTCCCATCTGATAACCAGAATGAAGAAAAACAAAGTAAAGGCATTCCCCCACTTGTCACAATTCACTTAACACCACTTCGCTTTTATGAAAGACATACATTTAGTACCTGTCTGGTGAAAAGAGAAAATTCGGCATTTGTTTTGCAGTGTATCTGTTAGAGAGATAGCATGCACTCAAGAAGCCAGAGTGGCTCTGCCCATCTCATGCCACAGAAAGGACACTCAACATCTCAGCATCAACCTGCCATCGCTTTGAATTGTGCCTGTGAGCATCAGTGCTTCATGGCTGTTTCTTTGTGCATCCATGTCAGAGAAGCTGAAGAGTGTTCATTAGGGTGCTATGATTATCCAAAAACTGGGCATAACTAAGTGTGGTTGAGATGAACTAGTAGATTATTTTGGGGGTCTGGGAATGCTAAAAAAATTTCCATATAAATGAAGGGCTTCTTCATTTTACACCCTTTCAGTTTACCTAAGGTTTCATAGAAGTGCTCTTTTTTTAGATAGCAGGATAAACCTGTATTTGAAGGTGCTTAAAAATGATAATAGAAAAATTATAGGAGCCTAGATCTTGTAGGTTGGTTGATAAGGTGATCAGAAAGCAATATTTTAATTTGTGGATCTGGTATTTTGTATGCTGTTTTTACACAGTTGAAGAAAAGGGAGAGGGACCCAGAAGTGAACTTTCAGGCAGGTGTCCCTCAAAAGCCTAGCGAAGGAGGAAGTGGGTGTCTAGTTTTCCATGTAGGTGGCCCACTCATTGACCTTATCCTGTTACCAGCCATGAGGCCAAAGCTAAATGTTTTTCAGTGTCTGCCCCTCATGTGAGAACTGCCACACTCACTACAATGTCCACAGGCTTTGCTGAAAGGCTTTTGGGTTTCAGTGGAAAGAAAGTGCTGTGTCAAACCAAGTCTAGCCCAGCAGATGCTGATCCCTCTCCTCCAAGTATGGTGTCTGTCTAAACCTGGGAGCTCTGCTTTGCAGTCTGGAGACTCCTCTTATCCTGAAAGCCTAACCTTCAATTTGAAAATGTTCTCAAAGCGTTCCTCAATGTGAAAATATTTGTTCAAATCCTCAGAATGCAATAAGAAAATATCCTTTTAGCAAAAGCAATGACTTAGCATTTTGGGATTGGCACAAAAGTAGGAAAACATCGCACAGGGACTCACAGCCTTTCTGGTTATTGGCTGGGGCTTGCTTCTAAGGATTAAATCTCATTATGAACTTGGCTTACCTTCTCTCTTGATGGTTCTGGATAGTATTCCCAGGATCTCATAATTTTATGTGTCCTAATTTACTTCGAGAATCTTAGAGATACAATATTATACCACAGAGACTAACTTCGACAAATTCTTACGTTTGAGATGGGGAAACTGAGGTTCATAGGAGTTTTTGTGATTTATCTCCAAGGCTAAATAATTAGTGCCAGAGCTGGTAATAAAACTCTAACTCTTTCAATTATTTCATATTACCTTCATTTTCAGAAATTAAATTTCTATTACTCTTTTTAGTCCTCGGTCACGTGATAAAGTTTACATTAATGTTAATAAGATTCTTGGAGCAAACACCAGAGAAAGTATTCTCCAGTATGTACTCTTCAGGGAAACATGATACATGACTGAGAAACTAGGTGGTCTGAAACAATGATGATACTTGTTCCAAGTTCTCAGGCTTCCAGAGTTATAGGGGCCAGCTTGCTTAACCTCTCTGTTCCCATATTTGCAAAATAAAAATGATCTGTTTCCATTTTGTGGTTTCTCTGTGAAATATTTGAAATCAGTGATAGGGGTGAGTGATGCCTGGGTCAAAAGAGGAGTGTCTTCCTGCTGTTTTGCCTTTATTATCTGTAATTGTGCTATAAACTTCCAGACCCTTCCCCACATTAAAATTGCACTCTCCTCCTTACCTTGTGGTTAGATCCACTCCTGCCTATACAAAATGAAGAATGCATCTTATTATATTTGCTAACAATTTCCCTGCATTGTGCAATATTTTGTGTACTTAATCCAGTCATTCGACAAATATTTGTGTACTAGAACATTGTGTTAGTGCTGAGGTCACAATGATTTCTTAATATTCATTCAACAAAAAAAAAGGATTTAGCCAAGTGTCTACTCCATAGCAATTTCTGTTCTGGGTATGGAAAATACAACGTAAACAAGATTAAAACTTGACCCTTGAGGACCATATCTCTAAATAACACTAAAATTAAATTTATGTTAAACATTATATTTCATATTTTTCTATTAAAACCATGTAAATGTTAATGTTTTCACTGAATATACAAGCACAAAATGCCCTATTTCCAAAATGAAGATAAGGAATCCATGATATTAGCCTGGATGGTGTTGTCCTATTCTTTTTCTGTAATTACTATATGCTATTGGAAATTCATGAATCTCATTTCTACTGTCTTCAGATGCAAATGAGGAACCACTGCTTCTATCAAGCTAGGACTCAAGCCTCATTGCTAGCCCTGCAGTCATCCTGGCATCAGAGATTTAGTGATGCCATTACTACTTTAGCTATATTATCTATAATTGCTAGTTCACCCTCTTTAGTGACCTCTGAAGCATCCCACTAGCTTGGATGAACATAGTATCTGTCACCATGGCCTATGGATACCATGTTCTACCTGGCAATTGAGGTCCCTTTTAACTTCCTCCATGCTCTTTGCAGTTAATGAGGCTGTGCAGAACTGGATTCTAGGATATGATGTAGCTGCAAAGGCAAAGGAATGTGGACATAGGATATGGTATCATAAGAATGTACTTCAGGAACATCAACTGACAGTTCCCTTTAAGATCCAGAAGTTTTTCTTCCCCATGGAAACATTAAGCTGAGCAATAATAGGACAGAAAGAATTTGAAAGAAGATATAGATGATTACATCTGGTGTTGTGCATCTCATAATTGTGCATTAAGAAACTTCTAATCCTATAGACTTGCTTTTAATAGAAACCAGATACTTTTGAGGTTTTTATCTCCCATGATATCTCCCAGCATCATAAGAAAATCTGTTACATAACAAGAAAAAGTGAGGCATCAGTGTCGAGCAATGGAACTGGTGTCAACAACAGTAAAATAGATTTAAGGCTCAGAAGTCTTAATTTTTTTTAAAATCAAGTGTGGGTATTTATGAAGGCATTAGAGGGATAAAAGCAGGAGACAAGAACATTCAGAACAAATATGTGGAAATGTCTTCAGGGCCAGATTGTGCAATAATACAGAGCCAGAGATCACATAGTCTCAAGAACCTAGTCCTCACTATTTTGTTAAGGGAGTGAGATTCCCTGGGCAGAGACACCACAGGGCAGCTATGTTGTTGGTTGTTGTTGTTTTACAGGCTATGTGAATGTGACCCTAGGACCAAAGCAATTGCTTTACTTTGAGTGAAATTTAGACACATCTTCATAGAACAAAAGTCAAACAACTATAACTCCAAATTTTAGTTTCACTTCTCCTAGAAGCACAGGGACTCAAGTACAGAATGTTTATTTTGGGCCAAGCAGACAATAATGGTAGGTAAATGGGAAGAGTAACAGAGCAGGGAAGGTATATCATTAAGTCAGCTACCCCAAAAAGGAAATAAAGCTTCATTCCCTGGGACTTTCAGCCTGGTATGTTGGACAGGGTGGTCTTCTGTGCTTACAGAAAGGAAGAGATGCAGAACTGGCATGCACAACCCGGGAATCTGCCAATGTGTGCCAAATGATACAGGAATTTGGGGGTGGGGGGTTGAGCAGGGACACTGACAGTATCTTCTGTACTTTCAGCCAAGAGATCTAGAGGGCTAGTTTAGTGCCCACAGAGAAAGGGAGGTTTTTCTCTTAGGTCATAATTCAGCATCCAGGACAGACCCTAATTCCCTTCTCAGACAGATTCAGGTCCTTAAGTCAATGAACTCTTCCCTTCAGACTCAAAAAACCAATAATTATAAACATGAACAGGCACACATCAAAAATGTTGTGGGTTTGGCTCCTTACCACTGCAATAAAACAAGTACCACAATACAGAGAGTACCACAATATAGCAAGTATTGCAACATAGCGAATCATAATCCTTTTGCTGGTAGAGAGTCTTGCCTTCAATTTGTTAAAAGTTATAACATCTTTAAAGGACAATAAAGCAAGGTATGCCTGTATTAGGGAAGTTAATACATTGGGACTATCAAGATTTCTCTTGCAGACAGGGACTTCTATCCCAGGGTTTGGGCTGATCTGATAAGCCACAACATAATACAACATAGTGTTCAGAATGGACTTTCAATTCAGATAAACCTGACAGGCATTTTGATGTATCAACTGCATCACCCCTCACCCAGTGAGGGTTAGAGTTGGTAATTTCATTCCTGATACTAATTCCATAAATGGTTCTGGCTCTCTGAGCCTTAATTTACTCACCTATCAAGTTATATTGCAGAGTTCTTGGGAGAATTCTGAACGTCTGGATCTGTGAAGTATCTACTATGGCTTGTGACACCTTGTACAAATGCCACAAGTGTAAATCAAAGAACAAATGTCCCCCTCACCTTAGACTCCCTTGGATATCTGACAGGTACTGAACCCTATCCTGTTTTGGTCTCTATACACACTGTGCTTATACAAACCACCTTACACAAACTTTACCGACCCAGGCTGGTCTGAACCAAAGCACAGCCAAAAACACTCTGAAATCACACAGGGAGCTTCTCTCATGGCCTCTGACAGAGCTCACAGGAAATTGCTTCAAAAGCAACATCCGGTAAAGGAAAATAGCTTTGGATCTGGACAAACCTGGTTTTGTTACTTCCTATTCTACTATTCAAGAAATGTTTATTTATAAATAGGTATATTTTATCCAAGTCACTAAATTAAGTGCTGCATGATGCAAGATTTTTTAAAGAAAAGAAATGGGGGAAATATAGATACAGAGGCAAAGAAGCATTGAACAGATTCTCGGACTACAGTGGGAAGGCAGGGGAGGGTGGGGGGCATGGGCTGTAAGAGATCAATGGAAGGACTTGTATGCATACATATAAGCATAACCAATGGATACAAGACACTGGGGGAGAGGGGGCAGGTGAGGCCATGTGTTGGGGGGTAGGGGAGGCTGGGGGAAGGTCAGTGGGGGTGGGGGAAGGAAACATATATACTACTATTTGTAATACTTTAAACAATATATATATATATAATTTATATATATATATATATATATATATATATATATATAAATTAATTAAGTACTGCATAACCTCAGGAAAATCCAGGAAAGTTTGCCAGAGACAAGACATTTGGGATGCAGAGGAGCAAACACAGGGCCTGTCCCTTTTTGGTGTATATGAGAGGCTGTTGTCCTCCAATGCCTGAGCCAAGCCCAGTTATCCAAGAGACTGACAAAAAGGGGTGCAGAAAGGCATGATCTCCCTCAAAGGATTTGCAGAGTTGGAAAAAAAACACACACACGCCTGTGGTCACCCTGAAATCATAGCTGTCTGAGAGTTAAAACAGTGGAAATACAAATTCTAAACCCCACTGGTGAGGGCTGAGGCAGTTGATATATTGACATGCCTCCCTTCTATTGATTCCTGAAGAATGTCACCAGGCTTTTCAAAGACAATATATCTGACATCTGCAGTTCAGTGGATGGGAACTACAAAGAGTTGGGATGTGGGCAGAATGGGGCCCAAGAATAATAGTTTTATACTGGCCTCAATCAAGTCAATCTGCATGGCTAAAGGGAAAAGTTGGGGGCATGATGATTATTCTTTCTTTACCCTTCTGGAGTCACACACATTTCTTTTCTACCCTGCCCTGAAAAGTTGGCCTGAATAAGTAACAACCATAATTTCTATGGGATGGTTACGTCCTCCACCAAAAGTCATCCTTCTGTCAGAGGACCTTTTCCACACATCCAGACACCTGTTTTCCTTCTGACCCTTTGGGCTTCATGGTGATCACAATTCCCAGCTGGTAAAATAGCCTATAGCATTCCTCCATCTTTTCTTGGTTTACATAAATCCTAAACACATCTTTATAAACAATCCCTTTACCAAATTTCCATCAATTAACCAGTTGGGATGTATACCATCTGCTCCCTGCTGGAGTTCTAATGTAACTGGACTGTCACTACTTGAGCCAATTAAGCAGAGACAAGGTTGAATCATATATGAGCATTTATTCCAATACTGCCAGCAGTATGGGAGAGCAGCAGGTCATCCATAAAAATCTGCTTTGATCTACACCATAAGCCAGCTGCTTATATTAGGTAGAAAGACAAGGATTACATGGGGAAGTGGGCAATAGGCTATGCCAAATGGGCAGTTAACAGGTAATGCAGGCTGGAGATTTGCAAAGGCCTGTGGGTATGCAAAGGCTGAGGGTCTTCAAAGGGCTGGCAGCTCTGGTTTCTGCAACAAAGGTTGTTAATCTTTCCATGATAAGAAGAAACTCTCTAATAGGGAGGATGGGCTGCATTTCCAAGTGAGTTCCCAGGTCCCACATACAACTTCCAGCCAGGTTAGAATGTGCCTTCTTTAATCAGAACAGAACAACCATGGTTAACAGAGCATGATTAATATTTCTTACAATTATAATTGATCCCCAATATTTTATGTCTGCCCCTATTAATGATTAACAGAAACCTATGCACTGAGCAAGAGGAATCATGTGATGACCTTTTCCATTTGTTAAGCCATGATCAATGGAACCACTTCAGTGAGATGTATCCATGTATTGAAGGACAAATATAAATCAGTTTTATTCTTAGTCTACCATTTACCAACTACATTGTATTAGATCCCCCTTTCAGGAAAGGATGCACATCCCTTAGATCATACTCAATAAGACTCCAGACCTTTTAGTTAATCTCAGTTTGCTAATAAAATCTCATCCTAGTTTTTAAGATAGTGCATTCATTTTGGAACTTCAGTCTCATGCTTGTTACAATTCTTCCTTCTCACCCCATGCAAGTTTGGGTAGTGGCTCTAGTCCTGAGGGTAGGAGCCATGGTCAAGTTACCTCTTTACTCTCCTTTTTCCCTGTGCTTCCCATAGAATATTGCAAGTGAGGTGCAGGAAGCAGGAAAGAATACACTGCACCCTCTAAAGTGACTGTCCTGGGGAAAAAATAAATAAAGTGGCTGTCCTAGGGAAGACACTGGATTTTCTAGGCTAGCTTATGGTGCTTCTCTGTGATGACTCTCATCTCACCTCGGTAGGCAAAAAGCACTCCTAAATAAGCATTGGCACTTGAAATTACTGGTTTGCAATTTACTTCCTCTCCTACTAGTCAGTACTCCATCAAGGGCATCCCAGCCACACTCTTGCTTTTGGGGTATTCCACTTAGTAAATATTCTGCTTCAAGGTTGCCAGCAAATTAGCTCAAAAACAGCTCCTACCTGATGAAAAAAAATTCACACACCTTTGCTGATTGCCCTTTGATACTCAGCTCCACCAGCTTTTCCTATCTTTCTTTCACCCAGCATTTCTTTCGACAGCATTGGGCTTAGCCTAGTTATATTCCTTTTCCAGAGTCACACAGCTAGAAAATAAGTGTCATATTTTGAACTCAGAACTGTCTGATTCCAGAGCCTGAGGTTTTGCACATGACACCTCTCAAACATGATCCCTCATTTGTAGTCTGACCAAGACAGCATACATTGGAGACATCGATCCCTTCATTCTAGAATACTGCACTTAAGGCTGCAGACACCATCTAGGAAAATATTTTCATTTATAATGAAAAACAGATTCTTTCTTTGCTGTACTGTCCGGAAAACAGAACTTTGTGGCATTCTCCATTTCATGTGTATTTCTTGCAGGTACTCCCATTTCATTAAGTTGTTGGTTTTAAGAAACCAATATACGTATCTCTCATCATAGAGACCTGACAAGAATGACATGTGAGCCCATCAGGCCATCAGCAAGTCACTTCTGTCCATAAGGAAAGGCTGCTTCTGAGAAGATGATTCATGTTGTTTTGAATGAGGCAGAAATAGAATATTTCTATGTTGCTTTCCCATCCCCCACAACCCTGTGTCCAGGAGACATTTCTCCAGAGGGGGCTATGACATTGGGAGACACTCTGAGACCTATAGGCATGCTGACTGCAATGTCATTAACATATTAAATGGGCAGAAACTTTAAAAATCATTCAGACTAACTTCCTCACCAAGTGGAGTAAGACACTGACACATTTAAATTCTCTGGTGGCCCCAGCAGCAAACCCAGTGCCTGGCACATGGGAAATGTCCAATTAATACTTACTTAGTGTCACAGAGCAATTGACTAATATACATAGATAACTCTAGTTTTCTGAGCCTGAGCTTTAAAGTCTTGTGAATTGGTAGGTAAGATTGATTAGCCAGAGGATAGGTGAGAAATCTCACTTATTGAGCACTTAGTCTATGATTGTAGCTGTGTATTTAATCTTCATTAAACATTATAACTACATTGTACTCTGGTATTCATTTTTCAGATGAGGAAATTAAGGTTAAGATATATTAATTAACTTGTCTATATACACAGAGCAGGGGCATAGCAGAACTTACATTTAAAATTAGGTCTCTTCAATTCCAAAGCTTATGTCTCTACTAGTAATGTCATTTCCATACCTGAAGCCCCCTCTTTCTCCTCTGCTCTCTTCTCTCTTTTTTCTCTATGTCTTTCTATCCCTCTGGGTTTGCTATCTCTGTCGGTGCCTTTCTCAGTAAAGAAAACCACAAATGTGTTTCAAACCCTATGTCTAATCAAACCCCAGTTATGTACATGCTACGTCCTTAAAACCTACTTACTTCTTTCCCTCCCTATTGTCACCATCCTTGACTGTAACATCACCAGCTACTACCCGAATCACCGTAGAAGACTCCTAATTTACTTTCCTATCTCCATTTTCCACACTGGTGGTAGAGGGACCTTTTAATCTTATAGTACCTCTTCTCTACCTAGAACTCATTGGTGGCTTCCCATTGCCATTGAGACAAAGTCTCAAATCCCTAACAGAGTTCATGAGATATTCTGAGAGCTGGTGTCTCTGCACCCCTTTTAGACCTGTTCTACCTCTTGCTTTTCGGTTGCCTACTTTCTAGGCCTCCCCTGTGCTTGGGAACAGCTTTGCTTGGCTATGACAAAGACCTTAGATCTCAGCCTGAACTTTACTTGTATAAATTTACTTCTAGATCAGTTGAGCTCCCCCTTTTATATACTTCTATGGCACCCTTTAGTGTCACTCAACCTTGCAACACATGTCACATATCTGTCTTCCCCTGTAGACAATATGCTTTGTTATAGTGAAACTGTGACTTCCTCGAGTTCTCTGGTGGTCTCAGGAGCAAACCCAGTGCCTGGCACATGGGGAATGTCCAGTTAATATATGGTGAATGAATAAATTAAAGAACTCTCCAACTGAGAATGAGTAATGTGTGCAACCTGAATATTTCTGTTATAGATAGCCTCTACTTACAGGCTGCTGCTGCACATGGGAAACAGAATCCAGGTATCAAGTGTGGTTTGTCTTATGCTATTTAGTACTTCTATGCTTTACTAATATGAATGGTACTATGGTAAACAATAGATGATGCAGAAATGGGTGTTGAATACACTTGCATTGACGAATTTAGTCATTGCATGCAAAATATTGGCCATATATTTTTCCCTTTTTGATGCCAAATATTAAATGTGTGCTGGCTTAAACTTCTACTAATAGTCTTCTTTCAATGATAAATAACCACTGGGGCCAGCACTTGTGATTGAGTGTTGGCAGCCTTATTTTTATATAAACACAAGCTGCCTAGATATAGAAAGTTGGAACATCAGAGTGCTTGAAGGGATGCTGATAATCATTAAACACAACATTCTTACTTCCTAGATGTGAACATTGGACTTCTAGGACAAGAAGGTAGATTAAATACATGCTAAAATTATCCCTTTTACAGTTCAAACTCATAGAATCTCTGGATAAAACATTTTTTTAAAATACATAAAAAAATTAAAAAGCAAGGAAGGGAAATCTATGCAAGACATTTAGAAGGCACCCCAGTCGTGAGTACATGCTAAAGCTGAATTGCTCCTGAGGGGATTAGGCCTAAAAGAAGTTTCAGGAACTGAAGTTCCAATGCTCATATTGGAAAAGGATTGGTTTCCAAGACACAAATCACTATAAGGATCTGGAACTTCAATTTCTGTATGGTCCTAGGAGTTAGAATAGGCTTTCTGTCCATGAAAGAGGATCTGAAATCTCTAACAAGCAGCAGTAGACCATAGCCAAAAGTACGCCTAGGTACCCTGGGTGAGGGTAGAACCACAGCATAAAATGGGAATTTTGAAATTGTGCCTTACCAGGAGCAAACTTGACTTGTTTTATCACTAAAATGGTAGAATGTAAAATGAAAACCAATTTAGAGAAAGTGAATTCTATAGTGTCTGGTCAAAGACAACCATTAAAGGACCTTGTAGGCTTTGAAAAGGAATCTAGAAGCCATTTAGGGGACTTAGAAACTTTACAGTCTTTGGAAGGACTCGGGAAACAAAATCAGAGTAGCCACTGATGGCTTTCATGTTCTAGAGGTACAGGAATAGCAGGCAAACTGCCACCAGTGAGCTCAAATGCCTAAAGAGGAAGAATCTGCAAAACAGAAGTCAGAAAACTATAAACTGTGGGCCAAACCTGGATTATAAACTCCTATTGTACTGCTGGCTACCTAAGAATGTCTTATATTTATAAAGCAAAGTAAAAGAGAAGAAGGAGGCCTTATGTGAATTGTAAAGGTTAAATATTTATACTTGGCTCTTTACAGAAAAAGTGTGTTTGGCCCCCACTCGGGAGGCAATCTGCAAGGCACTGACAAAACCCCATCTTTGCTGTCTGTCAATGCTCTTACATCTTGCCGCAGCTGTGGCTGGATAATAGGTTTTCCACTTTTCAACTCTTCTGTGAGTGCTTCTCATTGTCAAAAACTACCCAAAGGGTTCTGGGAAATATAAGCTTAACGCTTTACTCTTAGATGCAGCAGAGGACGTAGAAAGGGCAAGGATTATGCTGAGGTGGCAATTAGATGGGAAGTTCACAGCTCAGTGGAAATGTGGGAGAAAATTGCATATACAATTATAAACCCATTTCTGCATTATATAACATGTTAATGCATTTAAGAAGAGTCACAAATCCTCCAAAACAGAAAATTTTAAATATGAGCACTGGAGCTAATATTGTGACCTGAGAAGGAATTTAACAAACATGCTTAAAATGTTCAAAGAATTAAAGGAAAATGACAACAATAAGAGAAAGGCAGATTTTTGAAAGTGAAAAAGGACAAAGTAACTAACAATATACTATTTCACACCCACTTTATTGTCTATGATACTTTGCTAAAAGAAAAATATGTTAAATAGGATAAGATATAAGATGAATGAAAAAATAGCTAATAAATGAGCTTCTGAGGAATTTAGTTGCAACCTCATTTGTTCTTTTATTTTTTGTGAAGAAATTCATTGTATATTTTATTTAAAATTTACTACCTTTCTGATTCTTGTTTTCCTAAATGTTATTACCATGAGTTGGAGATGTAACAAGTGCATAGTCTGATAACATTTATCCAGCATTGCTGTAGTATCATCCTATATAATAAAAGCATAGTATGAAATTGTCCCCTTGACTGGGATTTGTCCAGGAGTTTGACCAGGGGACAGGACCAGCTGGGGAAAAGGAGGGAGGCCCTGGTCGCTGGTGGTGGTGACAGGTGACTGACTGGACAAAGGGAAGGAGACCCCGGCTGGCAGCCAGCAGCTACTAGAGACCCTACCAGTGAACAAATTTTGTGCACTGGGCCACTAGTTGCTAAATAAAAATATATATTTTGCTACCTGAATTGGTAAAAAAAATAATTGACACCAGTCTACCACAATTGCGATATTCAAACTCCCTTTTTTGGTTTTATTATTTTGACATGACATGCAACAATGATAAAACAAATGTTACTGTATAGTGATATGCATGGCACCAGAAATGTTGTATAATTATAACTGTCACTGTGATTTGTAGTGAACCAAGCAGCAGTGCAAAGCATGAGACTGTCTGAAACACATGCTCTATATTCAACTGCTCAGCTCTGCTATCGAAGTGTGAAAGCAGCCATAGACAGTGTGTAAACAAATGAATACAGCTGTGTTCTAATAAAACTTTAATTATGGACACACACAAAAAAGAAGTATGAGAAAAACAAAAATTGACAAATCATTGGTAAAACTAAACAAGTATTGAATATAATGTGACAAAAATAAGAATGGTAATATTCATACAAGTGTTTAAAATAAGCTGGAACTATAAAATTAGATAATAATATATGGTTGGGGTAACATATTGTCTGGGAAATGATACAATATGCTCAGCTCCACATGTCTTTTGAGAACAGGACATAAACACTGATTAGCTTTAGACTTTATTAGAAAATTTGCTTTTTAGGCACAGAAAGTACCTGGTCCAATTCTGGATGCATAGTACAAGTGTAACAAATGTACCTGGAGTTAATGGTAGAGGAATTTGAAACATGCTGGAGAGGCAGTGTTGAACATCAGCTCTAAGGAATGTGACAAAACCATTAACAACAACAAAAAGTTAATTGAAGGTAGAGGTAAAAAGTGAAAATCAGCAGACCAAGATAAGGTTGGGAAGCATGATGCAAAACACATAAAGGCAAGGACTCAGGATTGAGTCTGAGGATGAGGTAAGACTGCTAGAGGCTCACCTATATATATATGTCTGCTATGAGGCATGAAGACAGGTCTGACGGCCCACAGGTCAATACCTGATTTTTTGGATGTAATTTTAATAGGAGCCAGATGCACCCATTTGTTTTTGTATTGTCTATTCTTACTTTTGCAATTGTAGGCTTGACTAGTTGTTTCAGAGACCATGCTTCTATCAAAGCATACAATATTTCCTGCCTGGTCCTTTTCAAAAAGTTGGCCAACCCCTGGCTTAAAGAAATATGCATGCTCAAACAATCTCGACCACCCCATAAATGATTATGCTAATCCTTTGCCTTTAAAACAGACCAATTGATCATGTAGCTGGGTTAGTTAAAATGAGCTCAAACTATTCCAGCCTATTTGTTAAAAGTGTCTTCAATTCCTTTGCTTTGGTGATCTATCTTTTTAACTCTAGCCTTATCTCTATAATTTCTGATATATGTTTACCTCTTGAAACTGATAGTTAAACCTGACTTTCCTACTTCAATCTTTGAAATACCCTCAAGACTCTAGTTTCTCTCCCCTCTGTCTCTTCTTTTTTCTGTGTGCTTTGTGTAAATGTCCCATCTTACTCAGACTTAGCCCTCCACGAGGAACAAAGATACCAGAATCACTCTGAGAGCCAACATCATATCTTTGCTCAGTTTTTTTCCCACGAATTCTGACACACAAGAGAACCTGAGAAAAAGTCTACTGAATAGGTAAACATTGTGTGAAGAGGGAAAAATTCACAGAGAACAAGGTGGCCAAAGGAAAGGAGGCAAGAAGAAGGAAAAAAAGTACAAGCCCTGGATTTATAGGAGATGGTTGATATTAAGGAATTGGTAAATGATGAAAGAGAAACAGCAGGAAGAATCCAGATCAGAGAGGGCTGGATTTGATTTTGAAGACAGCTGGTTGATTTACAGTTAGAGCTAGGATAGACTTTGGTCCCCTATCATGCTATTTCAATATCTCATGATTTGAGGTAGAGGCATAGAAGAAATAAAGAAAAGAAAAAGGGGAAGTTTGAAGATTGTGCTATCCACTCCCTGACCTGGGCTTTGTAGTACAGAGCACTGAGCCCTGTAAAACTCTACTTCCTAGGCTGTCATGCAACCTGGCTTCAATTTAGTTTGGCAATAGGAGGCACTAGTGGAAGGTTGGTGCGGGGGGAGGGAAATGCCAAGGCATTTCTGTCATTCTCTTTCTGTTCCCAAGGTCAAGGTGTCTGCCTCTCCTTTACTGTTGTAGCCCCGATCTATTCACACATTCTCTTCAGTGTTATGTTGTCCTAGGTCCTGATAACTCTGTCATTTCCTCTGGGTCCTTACAGGCCTAGGAGGTGGAAGGAGCTTTCTCCTAGGTTTCTAATGTCTAAATGACCTCATTGTGCCTGTTGAACCTGTTGGCTCTTCTAACAAGTTTATCACCAGTTCATTATGTTGAATTCTCCCCATTAAATGCCCTGTGTGGATTTTGTTTTTCTGCCTGGACTCTGATTGAAACAGGGATAAAAGAAAACAAAAGAACTTACACTTAGTTATCTCTGCTTCCCTAATCATTGGCATTGGTTTGATATAAAGCCAACACTCAGTAAATATCCATTTAATGAAATTTCTGAGCAGAATAAAAAAAAATTTCCTTCATTTTTCCAGTTCCCAGTAACAATGAATCCAACAAGCAAGGGTGAAAGCAATAGCAAACATAAAGTGTTCTGATGGTTCTTGTAAGTAAAATAATCACAGTGAGGCAGGCTCATGGGTTGCACGCTGCCACTCATGCTGGGGCCAGGGGAAGAAACCCTCCCATAAGACTTAGTCTAGACAAGGTGGCTGAAATACAGAAGCCTCTCCAATTTGCCTGGAAAGATCACATTTAAATAAAATGCTGGAACTCTGAAAGCCTTGTGGTTCAAGTTAGAAGATGGGATAACAGTTAATAGCTGTGGGGGGCTCAGCGGGAGGTCAGGAAGATCTAAGAACAGTAAATATAGGCTTATGATTTCCAATGTGGTATCCAGTTCCTAACCTCTAACAAACTCCTGGAAGATTTTTTTTCAGTCTTTCCAGAACTCCAAGTTTTGATGAAATTTTCCCTAAGTGGCAGCAGGACATGCTGAAAAGAGCACAGAACTTGAAATCTGAAAATGGGATACTGATATTCACTTAGCTGCTTAATAATCTTGTGAGCTAGTCAAGATAGTTAACTCTATAAACTGAAGATATTTTTCATCTATAAGACAGAAGTTATAATACCTATGTCCTAAGGAGATTATAATACCTAAATAAATTTACCTAATATACTGGTTAATTAATAGAGCACAGTGGTTAAAGACATGTCATAAAGTGAGATTTTGGTTGGAGCTTCTGTTCTGCCCCTTGTTAATCTCTCTACACCACAGATTTCCCACCTACAATATGAGGATAATAATAATTGCTAGTGCTGGGAATTTTATCAAATAACCACTATGCTTCACACCTGAAACTGATATAAAATAATACTGAATATCAACTATAATTGGAAAATTAAATTAAAAGAAAACTTGTAACTTGCTCAGCAAGGCACCTGGTAACTTATAAGCACTCCATACCATCAAATTCAGTATGTTCTGCTTTTCACAGAGCAATGGCTTAAATGTAAATGGTTTAAATAGCAAAATCAAAAGACATAAAGTAGCTGAATGGATACGAAAACAAGACCCATATATATGCTGTTTACAAGAGACCCACATCAAAATGAAAGATTCACACAAGCCAAAAGTGAAGGGTTAGAACAAGGTATGACATGCAAATGAAAATGAAAAAAAAAAAAAGATGGGGTAACAATACTTAGATAAAATAGACTTTAAAACAAAAACAAAGAAGGTCACTACATTATGATAAAGGGAGCAATCCAACAAAAGGATATAACTTTTATAAACATTTATGCACCCAACATAAGAACACCTAAACATATAAAGCAAATCTTTGTGGAAATAAAAGGAGAGATAAATAGTAATACAGTCAGAGTAGGAGATTTAACAACCCATTGACATCAAATTGATAGATTTCCAGACAGAAAATTAATAAGGAAATAGCAGTCTTAAGTGACACACTAGCTCAGAGTGGATTTAATTGATATCTTCAGAACATTTCACCCCAAAGCAGCAGAATATACATTAGTTTTAAGTGCACATGGAAGATTTTCTAAGAAAAATCACATGTTAGGACACAAAGCAAGTCTCAAAGTTAAGAAGACTGAATTCATATCAATCAAGCATTTTCTCTGACTGTAATGGTATAAAACTAGAAATCATTCAAAAGACAAAAAAAATAAAAAAAAACACAAAGTCATGGAAGGTAAATAACATATTACTAAACAATGAAAGTGTTAACAATGAGATTAAGAAAAAAGTCAAAAAATACTTTGAAACAAGTGAAAATAAAGACAAAACCCCAAATCTATGGACACAATGAAAGTAGTCCTAAGAAAAAAAATTATAGCATTACAAAAAAAAAAAACCAAGAAAAATATCAAACAATCTAATTTTATATTTAAAAAAGAAAAAAATAAACAAAGCTCAAAATTGATGGGAAAAAAGAAATAATAAAGATCAGAGCAGAAACAAATAAGAGAGAAGAGAGAGAGAGAGAGAGAGAGAGAGAGAGAAGACTCAAGTAAATAAAATCAGAAATGAAAGAGAAGTAAGAACTGACACACCACAGAAATAGAAAGGATTATAAGAAAATGTTATGAACAGTCCTGGACAGTGTGGTTCAGTTGATTGGGCACTGTCCCATGCACCAAGAGGTTGAGGTTTTAGATTCAATCTCCAGTGGGATTGAAGGAGGTGGCTAGTCAATGTTTCTCTGTCACATCGATGTTTCTCTCCCTTTCCCTCTCCCTCTCCTTCACTTTCTGTCTAAAAATCAATTAAGAATCTTTTTTAAAAAAATAAAATATTATGAAAAACTATATGCCAACAAATTGAACAATCTGGATGAATAGGATACATCTCTAAAAATATATAATCTTTCAAAACTCAATTGGAAAAAATCAGAAAATCTGGATAACTGATTACAACTAATTATTTTTGAAGTCAGTAATAAGAAAAAAACAACTCCCAACTATCAAAATCCCTAGGCTAACCAGGTGAATTTTATCATTCAAAGAAGAACTAATGCCTATCCTTATCAAATTATTCTAAAAAATTCAAGAGTATGGAAGACTCCCTTGCTCATTTTACAAGGTCAGCATTATCCAAAAACAGATAAAGGAAAGAAAATTATAGACAATATACTTGATAATAAAATCCTCAATAAAATATTAACAAACTAGCCAATAGTACACTAAAAAGATTATACACCATGATCAAGTGGGATTTATTCTGGGAAGCAGGGTTGGTACAATATCTGCAGATCAATAAACAGAATATATTATATAAGCAAATGGAAGGATAAAAGTCATATAATCATATCAATAGATGCAAAGAAAAAAAGCATTTGATAAAAATCCAGCACCCACTTATGATAAAAACACTCAGCAAATTAGGAATATAGGAATATACCTCAACATGATAAAGGCCATATAGGACCAACCTACAACCAACATCATACTCCATGGGCAAAAACTATAAGCATTCCCTTATGATCAAGAAAAAGACAGAAAGGCCAACTTTCACCATACTTATTCAAGATAATACTGGAAGTCCTAGCCACAACAATCAAGACAAGAAGAAGAAATAAAAGGCATCCAAATTAGAAAGGAAGAAGTAAAATTTTCTGTCATTACTTGTAGATGACACAATACTTTATATAGAGAATCCTAAAAAGTCCACCGAAAAAACTACTGGAACTGATAAATACATTTAGTAATACAGCAGAATACAAATAAATATGCAGAAATTAGTTGAAATTTTATACACCAATAATGAACTGTCAGAAAGGGAAACTAACAAAAAACAATCCCATTTACAATTGCATCAAATAATAAACCTAGGAATAAATTTAACCAAAGATGTAAAAGACTTGTACTTGGAAAATTATAATACACTGAGGAAAGATACTGAAGAAGATACAAATAAGTGGAAGCATGTATCTTGTTCATGGATATGAAGAATTTACATCATTAAAATGTCAATACTATCCAAAGCAATCTATACTAAAATAGATTCAACACAATTCTTATCAAGATACCAATGGTATATTTCACAGAACTAGAACCAATATTCCAACATTTTTTAGAAAAATACAAAAGACCCTGAATAGGCACAGCAATTTTGAGAAATAAGAACATAGTGGGAGTAATCACACTATCTGATATAAGACTATATATATATATATATATATATATATATATATATATGGAAATAAAAATCCAAACAGCATGGAACTGGCATAAAAACAGACATGTAGATCAATAGAACAAAATATAAAGCCCAGAAATAAACCTATACCAATATGTTAAATTAATATTTGACAAAGGAGGCTAGAATATACAATGTCTATTCAATAAGTAGTGGTGAGAAAATTAGATGTGAAGAAGAAGGAGGAGGAGGAGGAGGAGGAGGAGGAGGAGGAGGAGGAGGAGGAGGAGGAGGAGGAGAAGGAGAAGGAGGAGGAGGAGGAGGAGAAGGAGAAGGAGAAGAAGGAGGAGGAGGAGGAGGAGGAGGAGGAGGAGGAGGAGGAGGAGGAGGAGGAGGAGGAGACAAAGACACTAGCCCAACTTCTTACATTAGCCCCAAGAGTAAACTCAAAATGGGTTAAAGATTTAAGTGTTATGCTTAAAACCATTTAAAAAATCCTTTTAAAAAAACCACATAGGCAGTAAAATCTTAGACATTACTCCTAGCAATATTTTCTTTTGACATATCACCTCAGGCAAGGGAAATGAAGGAAAAAATAAGCTAATGACACTATATCAAATTAAAAAGGCTTTGCACAGAAGAGGAAACCATCAACAAAACGAAAAGACAAACCACAATGAGTTATTACCTTACACCTGTCAGAATGGCTACTATCAATAAATCAACAAACAACAGGTATTGATAAGGATATAGAGAAAGGGGAATCCTAGTACACTGCTGGTGGGATGCAGATTGGTGCAGTCACTGTGAAAAACAGTATGGAGTTTCCTAACAAAAAGAGAAATCAAACTACCTTTTGACCTAGTGATCCCACTTCTAGGAACAAACCCAAAACACTAATTCCAAATAATACATTGCAGTGTTCTTTATAATAGCCAAGATCTGAAAACTGCCAGTGTCCATCAGTACATGAATAGATAAAAAGAGCTATGGTATTATAGAACTGTATACTTAAAGTCTATACAGTTTTATTATACATCCCCAAATAAATTCAATAAAAATTTTTAAAAATATATTTCTTATGAGGCTTCACTTGCCTGGGATAACATAGTTCATTCTTGCTTAGGATTACATAGCTACTAGTAATTGCATAGTCAGAATATGGTTATTATCTCTTAATTACTGATGATTAACATTATTATTATACTAGAGGTTCAGTGCATGAATTTGTGCACCTTGAAAGAAACTGTGGGCCCTGAGGCTGATGTGAGCAAAGGGGCAGGTCTCGGCCCATCCTCTGCACCCCTGCCCAGCCCTTCCCATCATGGCGCCTGGTCCACTCTCTGCCCACAGCCCCGCTCCCTCCACCATTGCTCCTAAGTGCTGATGGCGCAGGCCTCACTCGCACCCGCTGATGGCACAGAGCAATTGGGACCGGTGCCACTAGCATGTGCAAATGGGGCCAGCGTCATCAATGGGTGCAAGCAAAGGCTGCTGCCCCAATCACCTCTCAGAAGCAGGGGGTGGTGAAGAAGCCCTCAGGGGTGATCAGAGCTGGCAGCTGCTGCTCGCAACAACTTATGGTGCCAAGCGATTGGGAACAGTGCCAGGCACCATCAGCAGGTACAAGCAGCGGCTCTGGCAATGGCTGTGGGTATGAATGGGGCTGGCTCTAGAAGTGGGTGTGAGTGGAGACTCTGTTGTGGCAGCATGTGCAAATGGGGCCTACACCAGCAGCAGATGCGAGTGCAGGGTGGGACTATGGTACGTGGGAACAAAGAATTTTCAATATCCTCTAGAGGCTCGCCCCGATGACCACAACTGGCACCCTGCCTTGGTCCGGTGACCCTGCTCACTTGCTCCACCTCTGGGAACAAGAGCTGCCATGTTCTGTGCACGTCTGCCCGGTGGTCAGTGCATGTCATAGCAACCAGTTGTTTGGTTTTTTGGTTGTTCGGTTGTTCGGTTGTTCTGGTTTTTCTGCTGCTTGGTCTATTTGCATATTAGCTTTTTATTATATAGGATTCAAACCTATATAAAGTGACTGACACAGATGGGCGATTTTTATTTTTTAGTTTCCTACTTTTTTGTGTAAGTAAACATTTACTACCATTTGGTTGAGTTTCAAGGGTCATTTTTGCAAGTAAATCAGGGTCATTTTTATGCTAATGTACAGTAGGTCCTCTCCCCTACCCCCGATACAAGAAATATTATTTATTTTTTAAAAATTTTAGTGGGCCCTAGCTGGGTTTGCTAGTGGATAGATCATCAGCCTGCAAACTGAAAGGTCCTGGGTTTGATTCCAGTCAAGGACACATTCCCAGGTTGTAGGCTTGAACCCCAGTAGGGGTCATGCAGGAGGCAGCCAATCAATAATTCTCTCATCATTGAGGTATCGCTTGCTCTCTCTCTACCTCTTCCTCTCTGAAATCAATAAAAATATATTTTATTTATTATTATTATTTTTAATCTTTATTGTTCAGTTTATTAATTACATTGTTCCCCCTTTGTTTTTCCCCTATAGTTCCCACCACCTGGTACCCATCCCACCCTCCACCCTCAACCCCCACCACTGTCCTCTCCCATAGGTGCATGATTTTAGTCCAGTCTCTTGCTGCACTTCCCACAACCCTTTTTTCCGCAAGAATTGTCAGTCCATTCCCTCTCTATGCCCATGACTCTATTATATTCACCAGTTTATCCTGTTCATCAGATTTTTAATTCACTTAATTTTTATATTCATTTGTTGATAGATATGTATTTGTTGTTCATAATTTTTATTTTTACCTTTTTCTTCTTCCTCTTCTTAAAGAATATCTTTAAGGATTTCATATAATATTGGTTTGGTGGTGATGAATTCCTTTAGCTTTTTCTTAGCTATGAAGCACTTTATCTGACCTTCAATTCTGAAGAATAGCTTTGCTGGGTAGAGTAATCTTGGTTGTAGATTTTTGCTGTTCATCACTTTGAATATTTCTTGCCACTCCCGTCTGGCCTGCATAGCTTTCTGTTGAGAAATCCGCTGACAATCGTATGGGTGCTCCCTTATAGGTAACTAACTGTTTTTCTCTTGCTGCTTTTAATATTCTCTCTTTGTCTTTTGCTCTTGGCATTTTAATTATGATGTGCCTGGGTGTGGTCCTCTTAGGGTTCCTATATTTTGGGGTTTGGTGCGCTTCTTGGACTCCTAAGTCAATTTCATTCACCAGGTGTGGGAAGTTTTCAGTCACTATTTCTTCAAATAGGTTTTCATTGTCTTGCTCTCTCTTTTTCTGGCACCCCTATAATTTGGATGTTGGTATGTTTGAGGTTTTCCCAGAGGCCCCTTACACTATCTTCAGTTTTTTGGATTCTTTTGGATTCTTGCTTTTCCAGCTGAGTGGATTTTATCTCTTTGTATTTCAAATCTTTAACTTGGTTCTTGGGGTACTCTAGAGTACTTTTAGGTCTTTGTATAATATTTTTTATTTCAGTCAGTGTATGCTTAATTTCTAGATGCTCCTTTTTTATATCCTTGAGGATTTCATTCATATCCTCGTAGGTCTCATTCATTTCCTTGTATGTCTCATTCATTTCCTCATAGGTCTTGTTCATTTCCTTGTAGGTCTTGGCCTTTTCTAGGAGCCTCTTGAAAAGCCTTATACCCATGGTTTTGAAATCTATGTCCAGTCGTTTTTTTTCCTCCATTTCTTTCACATCTGATTTCTTTCCATGTCTCTGCATGGTGGCCACTTTCCTGAGTTGGTCAATTAGCTTTGTATGGTAGATGTCCTCTCAGGGACAGTGGCTCCACCTTCCCAGTTACTTGAGGTGAATATGGGTTGCACAGTCTTGTTGAAGTTAAGCCTAGATTATTGTTGTTAGCACTAGGAGGGTTTGACCTCCAGGCCAATTGGCTGTGTGGTTCAGCCATGCTCTGGGTGGATGGGCGGAGTCTCCAGGCCAAGCAGGCAGGTCAGCTCTGCCCTATGCGGCCCCTGGGACTCTGTGCTGGGTGGCTATGGCTGCCAGCATCTCTGAGAGAGAGCCACTGCTGAGCTCCACCCGCTGCTGGACAATTCAGCCTCTCCCCAAATGATCCTGCACACCCAACGTCTCACCCAGGGTCATAAAACAATGCAGTCTGGTGGTTTCCCGAAAGAGAGAGTAAGTCACAAGTCCTCTCTGCGGGGTCACGCAGCTGTGCTGTTCCCAAGTTCACGCGCACTCTGCAGAAGCTCGCCCTATCCACAAGCTTGCGGACCCTTGCAGTGCCCGAGTTTCGGCGTGCCTCCCCACTGTCCAGTTTTTACCCTGTATGGTTGTGGCTTCCCTGGACTTTGCCCGGAGTTGGGGAATTAGTGCAGTGGCATGTCTTTGTCTCCCCTCTTTGAGAAAACCGGCTGGGTTTTCAACCGCCCACCCTATCCGCAGGTACGCGCACGGCTCCAAACCTCTTTCCACACTTATCTTCAATGCTGTCCTCCACCGCTCCTCTGAGTCACAGTGTCCTATCTTCACTTTTATTTGTGGAATTTTCACTCAGCCAACTTTCCAGTGATTCTGGATGATGTTTGTCCTTTCGTTAAGTTGTAGTTTTGAAATTGCTATGTATGGCAGCAAGATAGGTGTTTACCTATGCCACCATCTTGGTTCCTCACTGATAAATAAAAATATATTTTAAAAAATAACAATTTTAGTGGAACATCAGAATTAAAAATGGTGTATATTTTGGAGAGATTTCTAGTAAAGATAATACAATGTCATATGCATTTTTTATAGTTAGCCAAGGAAAAGAGCAATGAACTTGGAGTCCAGGACCCAGGAGGTTAGAAACAGCTCTGTGACCTGAGCACACACCCAGATCTTGCTGGGCCTCAGTTTTCTTGTCCATAAACTGAGAGTATTGAGTGATATGACTTCTGACAACTATTCCAATCCTAAAATATGAATGTTATTTTACCCACAATGTCAATATCTGTTATGATGATGGCCATAGGAGGAATATACTTAACTGGGCACCTAAAAGCCTTCATCTGATAGCACTAATGTGGGCTCATATCCTCTCATAGTTGGCTTACAGCAAAGTGTTAGTCTAAAATTACAGCTCCCTCAAATCACATGATTTCTATATATTAAGCTAAACCCTAACACTTGAACTTTGAGATTTTTATAATTTTAGCCAGAATAGACATCCTGTTTTCTAGGGGGAATGGGAGTTTTAAAATTCACATCTCTGCAATTCTACTCTCTCTCTCAAAATCATATTTTGATAAGTTAAGTGCAAATGAATCAAAAACATAAGGATTTCATTTTCCTTAAAATTCACATGGGCTAAAAGTGGGGAAAGGGAAGCAAAGATGAAGAGAAAGAGAGATGAAGTGCTACACTATAGAATAGAGGGATTTCAGTGAATGAAGCATTTTGACAACTGCCAAGTAAGAGTTGTACCAAATTCATTACTACTCTCTGTTAACTAAAGGGACTCATGTGTCCCTAAGGTTGGACTATACATGCAGCATATTTAAAGGAAAGGGACAATGGCTTTGGAACCAGATCAAAGTTTGGACTATTTTGCTAGTAGTATGGTTATATGCAAATCAGTTATCTTAGGAGATCCATTTCTGAAAATAGGAATAATAATACCTAGAATATCTGGTTATTAGAGGCTTATTAATAGCATTTATGCAATTCTTAAGTATCTAGTATCTGGTCTTACCTCTACATTATTTGGCACCTAACCTAATTACCAGTGAAGAAGGGAGTTCTGCTGGAGCCATTTCAATACGGTCATCTGTGAATGCACTTTATCAGTTCTGCCTTCCTTGCACCCTTCATTTCTAAGTCCTGTGAAATGTCAGCAACCTGGAAAAATAATTGTATGTGTGTTTTATAATGACTGTGACTGCAAAACAATATTCACACAAATATGTTATACATCTGGTGCTAGGGAAAACAAGGATATAGGGAAGTTTCCACGTTCTTTTCAGTTTGTGGTTAGGAAAAGTCCCACATTTGGTTCTTTCTGAGAAGTTCTTGGCTACCTGATCCTTGGGCTTGCTCCCTGCCTCCACTCAGTTCCCACAGCTAGTGTCTTTCCAGCTGCTTCCAGGGTTACCTTCTATTATTGCTTCTCTCCCAGGCCTCTTGGACTGGTTGGAAGGAAGACATTAATTAAGGTCAAGTCTTCTTTTCTCTCAGGCCAGAGACCTGCTCTGTCCTTTGCATGCTAACCCTCAATCTGATCCCCTCCTCCACCTTTTCTACTCGGCTTTCCTACTGGAGAATGGGAGGAAGGAAGGAGTACCCTCACTTTGTTATTGGTGCTGACAGGTAGAAGTTTGAACTGACTCCTAAGAAAGTTCTTAACCCTGGACCAAATTGCCCTCCAGGGACCAATCTTGGTCAAGTTCTAGGTTCTATCCACACCCATATATTCTTTGGCTTGGTTTTCTTATTTTTAAAATGCTTATGATAAGTTCTTACCTAAGTTCTAGGTCCCCCACATCTGACACCATGTGTTAAGGAGATGGGGTACATAGCTAGTAGATACCCAGATCTCTGATCTCTATGGAGGTTCTAAGGATCCAGTGAAACTATCAAATTATCCCATGGAAGACCAAAGAATACACAGATTACTATTTTCTCCTTACAACTCCAAAAGAACAAACCTACAACCATTTTTTCCCAATTAGGAGAGAAGTTATGAGAGAAATTCATAATAAAAAACAAAAAATAGTATCACTGCTCTAGATGGTTTGTCTCAGTGGATAGAGTATTGGCCTTCAGACTGAAGGGTCCTGGGTTTGATTTCAGTCAAGGGCACATGCCTGGGTTGTGAGCTTGATCCCAAGTAGGGGGTATGCAAGAGGCAGCTGATCAATGATTCTCTCTTGTCATTGATGTTTATATATATCTCTCCCTCTCCCTCTCTGAAATAAGTAAAAATACATTTAAAATATAATATCACTCACCCATTTTCAGATCATTACTATGTACCAATACTGTATAAAATACCTTACATGTATCATCTCTTTGAATCTCAATAATTCTTAAAATGCATATTTCATACACACCCTACAATTAAGGAATAGAAGCTTGGAGGAGTGATATAACTTACCCAAGGCCACACTCTTTGTTCACAGCCAAGACTGGATACTAGGTTTTTCAGACATCAAAGTATGTGCTCTTTCCACTGATGGAGGAAGGTGGGGTCCATATTAACTAATTATGGGTAGGTGAGGGAGGCAGGGGGTGAGAGCTCTTGCAACAGACACATGGGACCTGAACACCAGAAGCCAGGGAGGAAGGATTAACATTGAGGAGGGCTGCCAGCAACTGGGAGACTGAGAGTGGGCTTGAATGCAGCAAAGTACCAAGATTTATGCCAATGAACATCTTCACCTGAAGCTGCCAAAATGAGCCATTCCCATGTAAAGATGACTTGTGAGCCCAGTTCCAAAACTAAAAGGAAACTCAATGGCCAGATTAGATCAACAGCTCAATGACTTCTGACTAAGAACAATCCCACCACATAAATGAGCCTCCCCTGATCACCTGTGCAATGTGACAGACAACAGAAAATTATATTTAAACATGTATTGCTAATGCCTTTAATAATATAGCAATCATTGTAACAGTATGTATTGGGCTTCTATTATGTGACAGGCACTAAACTAGGCACACACAAATTACTTAATTTAACTCTTTAATAAATAAGCCAATATCATGACCTTCAGAGATTTGAATCACTTTGTCCAGTTAGTAAGTAGCAGAATAAGGATTTGAACACAAAGTTCTGAGAAAAACAGTTTACATTTTGTAAGTATGAGGAACTAGATATCTGGAATAACTGAAAACAAATAACAAAAAGCTATGGAAACCTTTGTTTTACTTACCCCTGAAAGGGAAAATAATCCATTCAGCAATGATTAAAGAACAGTAAAGATTTATACCTAGTGAAGAGTCTTTAGTGTAGCAGTTAAAATTTTATGATTCTCTGATTTTTCTGAACCCAAAGCAATTAGCTCTAGTTCTTGGTATATAACAATCCCAACTCCTTTTATTCCTTCATACCCGAAACTGGGGAAGAGAATGAGAGGTGGGAATTATGGGGAGGAAAAGAATGTAATCTTATTAGTCTCACCATTACTAGAATGGATTTCAAAGCCCATTACCATTAATAATTTAAACATTACCACCACTGTCCATCTTTGCCTCCCTGTATGGACTAGCCAACTTCTGTTTATCTTTAAAACTTACCTTAAGTGTCCAGTTCTCAAAGAAGGCACTTCCTCTGGGACATCATCCATTTCATTCAACACTTCATTCTCCAAACATTAGCCAAGTAACAGTAGCAACTAGGACTCACCTGCCATAATATCCTCCATATTGTTTTCATTGCTCATTTTCTTCTGTAGACCCTTTTCTCCTCAAGGTAGGAACTGCCTTTTCAACTCTGGGCCTCAGTACCTAGTAAAGGTCTCACTAATCAATGAGTAAAGTAATGAGTTAATAAATTCTTTATTAGGGCTTAGAATTGATTTCCCTATTAATCCAGAACTCTGTCCAAATAAATCCACCTCTATGCTTTTAAACAGTCTATAATTCCCCTACCATAAATAATGTAAAACTATGTGTGCATTTCATAAGCCAAAACAAAAACCTAGAGGCCTCCACAAGCATTCTAATCAAGAATATATATTGCATCCTGGCCAGTGTGGCATAGTGGTTGAACTTCAATCTGCGAACCAGGTCACAGTTTGATTCCTGGTCAGGGCACATGCCTGGGTTGTGGGTTCCATCCCCAGTGGGGGGCAAGCAGGAGGCAGCTGATCAATGATTCTCTCTCATCATTAATGTTTCCATCTTCCTCTCCCTCTCCCTTCCTCTCTGAAATCAATAAACACATATTTTTTAAAAAATGAATATATATACTGCAAAGTTGAGCAGTTGGCATTACCCCAGAAAGGTAGTAATCCAGGACCAGCTATGACAGCAATAGCTAGAATCAATTTCAAGACTTTATTCACAAAGTGAATGCCATAAAGGTTGCAATTGGTGAAACAGGTGGTTGGATGATTAGCAAGATAAATATTAAGAATGGGCTTCTGATGGCTAAATGCATAAGAATTGGCTAAAATATTTTAGAGATTCGTTTGCACTCTCCCCACTCTTTCATTTGCACTCTTCCCACTCCTGCATAAATAGGATGTAAGATGCAGCAGGGACTATATGCACTGTGCCTCCATGTTTTGCCCTGGATGGCTGGTGTTTACTTTAAGGGTCACAGAACCCTGCCTCTTTGAAATTGCTACATTACCTTGGGGACCACATTTTATTCAAAATTCAGAAAAAGAACTAAAACTTCATCAACTTTAGAACAAGCACCTATGCACTCTTTGGTGTCAGCTTGATAGTGACAATCCTATCTAATACAAGAGTAATATGCAAATTTGACCATGCCTTCGCTACACCCACCAGCCATGCCCACCAACCAATCAGATGTGGGGGTGGGGCCGAGGTGGCCTGTGAGCACGCGAGGTGGGGGGCAGGGCCAAAGCGTGCTTGAGGAGGCCAGCAAGTGCAGAGGGGGGGGCAGGGCCTGGCATTCACCAGCTGCCAGGGCAAAGGCAGCCGGTAAGTGTGCAAGGTGGGGGAGGGGCCGAGGCAAGCAAGAAGCAGGGGGTCCGTGAGTGTGGGGTGCCCCCGGGGCTGGGCATTTGCCGTTGGGGCTAAGGCTTGGGCTGGGGGAGCGGGGCCGAGGAGTCTGGCAAGTGTGGGCCTCCAGGGCCAGGCAGTCGCCAGGTGATTGCCAGTGGCGGGGCTAAGGCCAAGGCTGGGGGGGGGGGGGTGCGGGGCCGAGGCAGCCATTGGCCCCATTGAGGGGGCAGATTGGGCTGAAGGATCACCCACCCTCAGTGCATGAATTTTGTTTCCCAGGCCCCTAGTGTTTATATGATGTAATAATTTGTTCTAAGATTAGTTTTGAGAATAACCCAGTAGCAAGCTTATAAGGAGCAGCTAAAGGTCTCTTATACCAAACTTGTGAACCTATTTTTTATAAAAACGAATCTAAGATGTATATTCAACCCAATTTGCTTAGGTCAGATCTAACACATGACCTCAGCATCTTGTTCTAACTAACCATGGCAATGTGCACATATGAAGTAAGGGTTCTCAATGGAGAAATAAATGTCTATGCTAATGCAAGAAACAAATTAGTGCCTGCACTAAAAATTTCCAGATTGTTTTCAACACAGTGTAGTTCCATCAGTGGAACATTTTTACACTTGCTAACTCAAAGCTCCTTTTGCCTTTATGAACAACAGATTCAAGAGAATGAAAGTGGACTTCCACCTAAAATCAGGTCCCATGTTACTCAAATGGTCTTTTACTCCCTGTTGTTTTACAAAAGTGTTTTAAGAAGTGTTAGATGAGAAAGCCCCCCAAAAGGCTTCTGTGAATATATAATCAGACTTTTTTGTTGCAGATAATAGAATCCATACTAGCTAATATAAGCAGAAGGAGTTTTACAGGAATGGTGTTAAATACTGAATGCTAAATGCTGAAATGTCGCCAGTGAGGATGTCCAGCCCCATTGTAAGTGATGGCCCATGGGATTCTGGGGAGCGTTTCTCACACTTTCACATGCACATGAATCTCCTGGGGTTCGGTTAACACAGACTTTGATTCCAGAGGCCTAGGAGGTGACCTGACCTACTTTTATAACAAGCTCTCTGATGGTGCCAATGTTGGTGGGTGAACCCCACTCTGAGTAGTGGGACTCCAGTAGAATCCCCATTGCCATACTGCTGCCACTTGCCAAAGGGCACTCAAGATGTTAAGACTGATGCTCAGCTTCTGCCTCAAGTTCCCACAAGAAGCAAATACCTCTCTACTTTCCCTTCCAAAATATTTAATCACCCTATTTGGTTACTTGCTTTCATTGCTTCTTGTTTACTTCTAAAACTTGTTTAATGAGGTCAAATACTGCACCCTAGCTCAAGGATGTCCAGCAAATACAGTTTTTAGATTTCCAGCCAATGTAGGAAAACACCCTAGAAAGGGCCTGAAATGGATGTTGAGTGGGCCAATCTTCAGTAGATTCTAAAAAATGTAATATCATGAATAATTATATTGTCTAACATCTATTGAAAGGTAGCTATATATCAGACATTATAGTAACTGTTTTACTTGTACTATCTTATTTAATCTCCACAAAAACTTCAGGAAGTATGAATTGTTATTATCCACTTACAGATTAGGAAACTGAAAGACAGAGCTATTAGTAGATTTGTCCAAAGTTACAAAATAGTCAGTGATAAAGAATTGGAATACAAGTGGTCAAACACCAGTGCCCACACTCAATACTATGTTTTACTGCCTCACATAATACTAGAAAATTATATTTCCTTTTTAGGGGTGCATTATATAATGAATTTTAAAGTAATAGAGCTCTATAATAAATAATCATGTTTAACTTTGGTTAATCTAGTATTTTTCAAACATACTTGAACATAAAATTCTAATTTTGTCAACATCAGGCAGAAATTTTTTTTGTAAAACAAACTTTAAATGATTCTCTGGCTGTAGACGGACAATAGTTAAGAATTTTAAGCCTGACAGATCTTGCCCTGACACTTATGACACTTGATAGACAAGGCAGAGCCACCTTGATTTCTAATATGCAGGTCTGGTATGGTCCAGGAACCACACTTGGCCTGGGCATTGGGAAACCACTGTCCATCTCTAAGCTTTGTTTTCCCTATTTGTAAAATGGGAACAATGGTATCTATTTTGTAGGAGCATTCATTCTTTCATTAACAAATGTTTGTGCATGTCTAACTGGCCCACTCAAATGTTTGTGCAAAATAAAGTGTTCAATGTGGGGAACATTGATTAATCAAAAAGAAAAGTTCCTTGTCCTCATGAACTTACATCCTGGCTATTGGAAGGATATGAGATAACTGTGTGTTATGTATGGCCCATAGGAAGTCCTTTAATCCATAAGGTAAAACCTACCTCCCCACTGAAGTCTAACTACCTCACCCCATGTCTACATTTCATTGTGTTAAACTTCTATAACATCTATAATCTACTTCCTGTATAAGACTTCAAATTCAATCATTATTTTCCATTACATGTATAACTATGTACACATAATAGACACTATTTATAATCAGATAGATATTTAATCAGATCATTAAAAATACAGATGGCTTCATGCTTCATTTATGTTTCCAAATACTTATGTAGTACCTACTATGTGCAAGACATCATAGTACATATTTTTCTTCCCCCCAGAATGCATTGTTCATCATAAATACTAAGAAAATTAGCATTGTATACTTTGAATCATTTAATGAAATTTATTGAGCCCCTACTACTTGTTGCAAGGTTCTGACAATTCAGAAAAAAATATAATATAGTTCCTTTTATACTAGGTTGTGAGCTTCTTGGGGACTGGGATAATGTTGATTTCACATTTGAGTCCTTAACAATAACACAGTATCTGGCACATTGGGGAATTTAATACATTTAAAAATAAATAAATATGTAAGTAAATCAACAAATGAATGAATGAATGCTCTAAAATAGCTTATAGACAAGTGGCTGTAACATAATGGCAAAAACAATAATAGAATCCACCCTGAATTTCATTAGATCCTAGAGCAGAGAGTCTGTCTCTATGGTGTGTTCATAGGAAAAGAGATAAAACATGTGAACCTGATGTTGAAATACAAGATAATTTCTTCTATTAAAGAATGATAGAAAATCCCATAAAAGAAAAAGTAGATGCAATAGTCTTTCAGAGTATAAGCATGAAGTATTATCAAGAAATGATAGGAATTGGCAATGATTATTGTGAGTAGGTAAAAATAAACTTGAGAATATAGGCAGGCAGGTACCAGTTTGGAAAAGCATGAGTTTTATGCAAAGGAATTTGTATTTTATCTACCCAAAGGGTTGCACATCTGGAAGCCTATGTGATATTTGTCAGACCAGATTTTAAATTGCTTGTCAATGTTAAAAATTGTGGATTTTTTCTTTAAAGATCAGGTTTTCATTTCTTTTCTTGAAAAAAAATCAAAGATCTGGCAATAGTAGGCCCCCATTTTTCATAGTGGTCAGGTCTAGTGCTAAGTTGAAGTTGATACTTTAATTCGGGTAAGTAATGAAATAAGTAATCATGCTTTCGTTTTTCACACATAATAATGTTCTTTATTGTGAATTCATTCATTTATTCATTCATCATACATTCCTGACTAACTCAAACACTTTTCTAGGTGTTAGGGAAGAGGACACATATGTGTGTAAGAAATTCACAGTTTAGTGAAGAAGATGGTATAAAATAAATAAATTTATCAGAGTTACTAGACCTTTGCTAGAACTCTCCACTTGTATGGATGTGGTAGGGAAAGTCAGTAAACCTGGCAAAGTTCTTGAAAGACTTCACAGAAGAAATGAGATAGAAGATTTTTAAAAATTGAACAGATGAGCATTTCCTTAAAGAACTAATGAGAGAATGAGTTCCCCAAAGAGAGACCACAGAGAGGCAACTGAAGAAATTTTTCATGGTTTGACATAGGGTGAATAATGATAAAGGTTAGGGGGTGGGATGAAGAGGAGTGAGTCTGAATTGATAAGAAGGAGTTAGATCATACAAAATTGGATCATCTGTGCTAAGAAATGTAGACTTTACTTGCCAAGAATACTGTGGCTGTAAGTATAGACATTCAATGCACATTAATGGTGACTCAAAATCTGTAAAAGTCTAAAATTCTAAAAACTCTAAAAAACAAATTTTTAGTCTCAGCAAGATTTTCTTTGAAACAAATTAGGCATCAAAACATACTTCAATATACTTTTCTGATAAACTATACTGGATACAGATAAAGAATATTATTAAATTTGATCTTTCTAGGGTTCCAGAATGCTAAGGCTGAGTTACCCTATAGGATATCCAAGCTAATTGTCTATATTTAAGAAATGGAAGCACAGAGAGAGAAGATCTTGCCCATGGTCACACAGGGGATGCATATAAGGCTGAGTCTAGCTCCTTAATTTCTTCCCCTCCCTTAGTCCAGGGCTTATCCAAAGTCACTCCACTCACAGACTTCCTTCAGCATGGCCAATCTGCATTGCTGAGTCCTATTTTTCCCTAATTGCTTTTCTCAAACTGCTTTTTATAAAAATTCCAGTTTCTAACCAATTTCATTAAAAATTTGGAATCTTCTTGCCCAGGGAGGAAAAAATTCTGGTTAAAGAGAACATAAAATTAGTCTTTCATTAAAATCCCTCAGTTAAAGACATTATACTCTGGGAAAAATCACAAATCAGGAAAGAAACATCATTAATGGGATCTTGGACTGTATTTCATGGGGGAGGGGAGTTTGGGAGTTGGAGGTGAGGTGTGACAAGGGATTAATTACCTGGAAAGGAGTCACCAATTATCCCTGCACAGTGGCTAGGATTGGGTTCCAAAATGTAAAGGTCTACAGGAAACACAAGCAGGCTGCCAGCCTGAACAAAACTCCTGGATGGAAAGTTTCTCTGCTTCTGTGCCTGGCTTTTCTCACTCTTTCCTTTTTCCCACTCAGTAGGAGTAGAGTAAATTTAGAGAAAATTCTTATAGCACAGCATGTTGGGGACACAGTTTAGAATAAGCACAGAATTTAAACTACTAAGGAGCACTGAGCTGGAGTTAGAAAACTCATGAGTATCCACCAGACTTCTAGAAATCCTCATCCATTTCCCAGCAAGCCAACTATGGTCCTACAGTCGGTCCACATTGTTTAAAGGTCTACATTTGCAAATTCGCCTACTTGCTAAAATTGACTTGTAAGCTCCAAAACCAATGTATGGGGTGCTCTCATGGTTATTCACAGTTATGCACAGGTGTTGAAAATTTGAGATGCTCATTGCACGTGCCCCAGTGTGAAAAAGGTGGTACTCTGCCTTATTTTTAGTTCTTGTGCTGTAAACAAGTGTCCTTTTTATGACCTATTAGTGGCACTTTTCCCACATTTTTGTGCTTTCTGTTGGTGATTTCACCATTTAAAATGGCCCTCAAATGTAGCACTAAAGTGCTGTGTTGTGTTTTGAAGCATGAGAATTTATATACATGTTCTAGTCCAAAGTTGTCATTTCTTAAATTGAGATTCCAAACTATAAATGGGGTCCTATAAGTCATGTGAAAATACTGGTAGAGCCAGCATAAGAATCCATTCATTTCAATTTCAAATCCATTGTCTTTTCCCCTGTGCTGTGCTGCTTTTGCCTGAGCATGCCTATCTTTAATTGTAGTTGGATGCACTTTGAAAGGATATTTTGGAAGGTACACAGATATGAATATAGACGGAAGGAATTTGGAAAGAAGTGATGGACATGTATCAGGATGTTATGCCTGTGATCACCAAATTGTGGCTTGAGACTCACATGTGGCTTGAGAGCCACATGCGGCTCTTTGACCCCTTGTCTATGGCTTTTCCACAAAATACCATAGCCTTGGTGAGTCTCTTTTGAAGAAGTGGGGTTAGAAGAGGTTTAAGTTTAAAAAATTTGGCTCCAAAAGAAATTTCAATCATTGTACTGTTGATATTTGGCTCTGTTGACTAATGGGTTTGCCAACCACTGTGTTATACCAATCAGAGACACCAAAATTATACACCAATGAGAATGAAGACGGAGTTTACATCACACTGCAGGCAAGGCAGTACTACATCAACATTACAACATCCAGATCTCATTTAAACATCTCATCAAATGTTTAATTATGATATCATTAAAGAATATAAATATTATCTTTGTTTTATAAATGTGGAGACAGGGGCTGAGAGACAAATTATTTGAGCTCTTCTGGTTAGACAGAGAAAGACCAGCCAGCCCTTTCCTACCATACAACACTGCCTTTCTGATTTGATCATGGTCTCTATTGTAAAGAAACAACTCTCCAAATGAGCATTCCATTCTGTTCATAGGCAAGTCTTGTGGGTTTAGGCTGAGTCATTGATTGCAAATGATTCTTGTGAGTCAATGTCTCCACAACTCCTAATTTTCAACGTATTTTATAGACATCTTTTGGTTCCACACATCTTCCCCTTGCTTTTATATGAGGACATATGGCTTTCCAACAGAAACTCTTTTTCTACAAGTCAGTGAACCTTGATTGGATAGGAAATTAAATTTCTTCTCTCTAGTTTATATGCTTGCCAGCTGTCCCCAACATTCCAGCCCAGAGGATATGCAAACAGAGGACTTCTCTGACCTAGTCAGTAAGAATCAACTCTGCAACCTGTTGGTGAACCTGAGAAATGGTTCCACAGAAATTTGTACAATTACCACTTTACAGATTACAAATCCCCTATCTCTAGTTTCAGTCAACTATGTATTTCTACATCCGGACACCAATATGCCTCATCTTGGTGCCTCTACTCACTTTATCCCAATTCATCTATGACTCCCTAAAACCAAGTTCTCTTGCCCAAAGCTTTCTCACCTATATAAAACACACACACACACACACACACACACACACACACACACACACACACACACACAAACACACATACAAACAAACCACCCTCAAATGTCACTTTCTCTCTGAAGTCCTCAATGAGCTGTTACAATAGATATTAATATCATCCTCTTATATCACCCTCAGCTGTGTACCTCTTATTGGTACTTTATATTATATTATCACAATTACCTGACTCTAATTCCTTATGGTAGGAATGATATGGGATTAATTTTGATTCTTACAACATAGTGCCTTGAACGTATTAGTTAAATGCCTGTCCAAAATTATCATTGTCATCCTAATGTCTACAGTTTGAGTGTTTATTTTAAACCAAGTATTTTTTATTTCTGTTTCTTATAATAACCTTTCAGGGTATTTTTCATCATTCTCATTATTTCAATGATAAAACCAGGCCTCAGTCAGCCAATAGTATAGGAGCAAGAATTCAAACTTGAGCTATGCTTCCAATGTCCTTTGATCTTGGCATTATAGTTTGGTGCTACTGAAAAATAAACTCAATACGTGGGGCATTGCATGCATTGAATAGTCTAAAAAGTAAGCCCTTCACAGCTGTATCATCCAAAACAAAGTTCAGATCAGAAGAAAGGTCTTTGAGTATGTCAAGTAATGGGCCAGGAGTCCTTGTACAAAAGCTCTTCATTTTGAGAAACAGTATAGTATAATGTTTCTGCATACAAATTCTGGAGACAGGTTGCCTTGTATTAAATGCTGACTCTGTGATTTGCTAGCTGAGGGTTTGTGGGAAACTATTTAACTTGTCTATGTTTCATTTCATCATTTGTAAAATGGGTATCAGTATCATCATCACCATCATGCTCATTCCTGCTTCCAAAGGTTTGTTGTGAGAGTGAAATGAATTGTATGAAAAAAAGACACTTAGGAATATGCTCAATAAGTTTAGTTTTGTTATTATTATTGAGCCAGCAGTTGCTTGTAGGTAGGATCTAATATTTTTTATTATTTTAACTATAATTGCTCCACTTAGTATACTTATATTGTGAAACAGTGATTTATTGGCCACAATTAATTTTTTTAGATTATACATTAAAAATGCAGATTCCTAGCCTCTCTTGTAAAGTTAGAAGATCTAGAAACTGTGAGCAGCTATTTCTACCTGGTCATATCCATTGGTGCTGAGTAATAGCTTGTCCCAGTTAAAAAAAGCACGCACTCCCCAGTGATCATTGGGGCCCAGATTCCCTGTTGTGCTATGCTTAGACGCTTCTCTCATTTGTGTTTTGTACTCTTGAACTAGTGATCCCTGTGTTACACCCTTACTAAGAATGTTTTGAACTGTTATCTAATCTACCATTTGCTTTAGTGAGTTGAGTTATAAAATTTTCCACTCTAAACACAATTTTAAGCAGCAACCTAGGTAAGCAGTTCATATGAGCTGCTGGATAGAAAAATGAGCATAGGAATAAATATAGTTGATAATCAGAAGAAAGAAAAACCCATCAGCAGACATAGCACTCTATCACAATGAAGCATCACATTCAAAATCACACTCAAAGTAGCATCACAATGTAATGTGGTACATGAATGCTTGCTTATAAGGATGCTTCTTTCCCCTGCCTCCACCTTTAAGGCCTTATTCAAAGATTATATCTCCTTATTAATAAGTTCTAGTCAAATCTCTCAATCATACTTTCTATACCAAATGAGAAGGAATTTCTGGTTCCCCTATATCACAGAGCAGAATTTGAGAAATTCGATTTTCCTCTTAATCACTGCCTTCTCCACCAGACTGTGAGTTTTTGGAGCATAGAAGCATTAGAGAATTTGTTTGTGTGCCCCTTAGGGCTTAGCAAAGGGCCTTGGAGTCATTTGATAAGTGTGTATTTGAGAAAATTTTATCAACAAAATTTTAAAACATCAACTTCAAGCCTACTTAAGCAGAAGATAGAACATATAATTTTACACAAATATTTCAAACTTTAAAAAATATTTTGAAGTGTTGGGCACATAAGTGGGTTTGTTCCCACTAGAAACATTTATTTATATTACTTGGCCCTTTAAATTGGCTTCCACTTTGGTTTGGATGTGGCATGGTAGGTTACTTCAACACCCTAAATTAGTTTTCTCATTTTTAAAATGAAGATTTCTATTCTTCTGTCAGATATTATCTTGGACCTTACTTCCTATGAGAATTGTTTCAGAACATCAAAGAGTAGATTCAGATGCCCTCCTGTGAGTACCCATGGCCTGTATGCTTTATCACAACCTTGAATCTCCCAATACTCTCACTTCCATAAAGGCGGAGGTTGTTCCCCATTCACCACAGGATCCTTTGAACAGTCTAAGTGCTCAGAAAATATTTATTGACTGAAAAAAAATGTTTGAATGAATCAACAATTAAGTATATACTTCCAAGGTAGTTGTAAGAATCCAATCTAAGTTGTCATCGGCAATGTTAAACTTGGGGGAGCTGAGCTGAGAAATTTTCTTTGGCCAAAACTGCTGTCCCTTGCTGTCATCTGTTGCTGTCCTGGGCCACAGCCATCTCCCATTACACTCCCATTGAGCTTTCCTGAAGCTGACCCCATGCAGGCAGCACTGGTGAGTGTTTTCTAGCCTCACCAACCTAATTGTTCCTCATTTCCTGCCCATAAATGGTACAAGGTGTGGAGTTGCACCTCCCAATGTCCCAATTTCAATCATTTGTCTACATTAATCAACACTAATGGCTTTTACAAATGTAAGTCTTTAAGCTCCAGTAAGTTACATGTGTTTGAGGAGGCCACTGAAAGAAAGCAAACTCCATGTTTCTTTAACTTCTAGAGAAATGTTCTCCAAATATTCCGAAAGCAGGGGCAGAGCCCAACATTCCAAAGCCCTGTGCCTTTGCTCAGCAATCCCTCAAGAGACTGGGTTGTTATTATTAATAAAGTGTGACTTTCTCCAAATGAAAGAACAAAGTCCTGTGTGTTGCCATTTGCATGCAAAAGATGGGCACAATGAGATTTGAATCACATCAGTTTATTTGACACCGATAAGTGGGTGTGTTTACCTTTCATTTATTTTAAAATTTATTAAGGACTATAACAAATTAGAAAAGATTTTAAAAAATATTTTGTCCTTGACCCCAAGACTAGAATACTGTAGCTGTTACCAACTTGGAAGAGTCACTGAAAGTCCAATACAATAAGTTATTTTATCCTCTTTGTTTTCATTTCAGATAATAACAAATATATTTTTCTGGTTATGATTATAGTTTTCAGAGCTAATATTATTTACTACATAGCATTTAATCTTCCTTACCATTGCCTATTATAATTTAAATTTATAATTTAAAATATAAAACTATTATTTAAAAACCCCACTAATTTAGAAAGTAAACAACAGACTAGGAAAAAATACACAGCAAATATGAAAGATTATAAAAGATTCCTTATCCACCTGGGCATTAGCTATCTGAACAGCATTCCTTTTGAGAATTCCCACATATCATTATAGGAAGGCAAAAGTCCAATATTAACAATAGAATAAAAACTTGATTGAAAACCATAAGTGCAATAATAAATGGGAATAATTCAAAATCCAATAAGTAAAGGCAGACTGTCTCCAATTCAACAAAACATAGAAATAAAAATCTAATGTATTATTTACCTAATATGGCTACCAGATGCAACTAAAATACAATTTCAAAACTACATTGCCTTAGCCTGTACAATCCCTCAAAACTATATTCCCCTCAAAGCAGGTACTAAGACAAAGGCTAGCAACAGACAGTTCATTTGGGAGAGCAATTCCTGATAGTAGGAATGAGAAACAAATAAAACACACAGAAAGAGAGAAAACCAGGAGAGAAAAAATGGCAGCAGAACAGACAGACGCCTTCTGAATCTTGTCCCAGGGCAGACTGAGGGAGCAGCTGTGGGTCGTGCGGGGAGTGTTTGTTGGCGAGGTGGGGGACAGTTGGGCTCCTGGAGAAAGTGGGGACTACTGTACTGGCCTCTCTGACCTAGCGGCCCCCGGTGCTGCTGGGTTCTCTCATGGAGCCACCAGTTGGGAGGCGGACCGCGCCATCTTGAAGGGGAAGGGCCTTAAAATATTCAGCTGCATTACCCACTACGGCTGAGAGACCCAGAACACCGGTACCCAGTTGGTGCAGATGTGTGGATTTGGAGGAGCTCTGTGCTCCACCACAGAAAGGTCAGATTTAGCCTAGGATTAGTTTGGGCACGAGACCTAGGCGGCTGGCAGAGCAGGGAGATCTGCACCTGAAAAAAGTCCACACCCCCAGAGTCCCAAATGGAGGCCTTGGGATCTGAAATTAATTTATATTCTTCAATTAAAACTTTGTAGCCTGGAGCGCAGCCAAGCCTTCTGCTCACTCCATGGCGACAGCCATTTCTGTTTGAAACTTTGTAGCCTAGAGTGGAGGGCTAGGCTAGAGCTGCAGAAGTTTAGCTTCTTCCATTGTCCCAGCAACCCTAGGCCTTCCCTCTCCAGCTCTGAGGCTGCTTTCCGATTATGTATCTTTTATAATTGAAACTTTGTATCATTGAGGCCTAGGCTGGTAAAGGCAGGCAGAAAGCTTGGCTTCCTCCATTGCCGGGGAAACCCAAGCCTCTTCCTGCTCTCAGTGGTGGCAGCCATCTTATTTGGGGTTTATTTGCATAATTTGCTCCTGATTAGCGGGTGGGCGTGGCTGGTGGGTGTGGTGAAGGTATGGTCAAATTTGCATATTACTCTTTTATTAGATAGGATTGGCAAACACCAATGACAAAGTAAGAATCTTAAAAGTCAACAGAGAGAGATAGAAAGTCACCTTCAAAGGAACACCCAACAGACTAGCAAGTGATTTCTCAATAGAAACTTATCAGACCAGAAGGGAATGGAATGAAATATACAAAGTCATGCAAAGGAAGGGTCTGAATCCTAGAATACTGTGCCCAGCAAGGATATCAATCAAAATTGAAGGCCAAATCAGGAGCTTCACAGACAAAAAAGGACTAAAGGAATTCGTTATCACCAAACCAGCAATACAAGAAATGCTAAAGAGTCTGCTGTAAAAAGAAATAGGAAGCGAAGAAGGAACACAGGGGTAAAGAACAAAAAAATGGCAACACATAAGTACTTATCGATAATAAATTTAAGTCTAAACAGATTAAATGCTCCAATCAAAAGACATTGGATAATGGACTGGATAAGAAAACACGACCCATGTATCTGCTATCTATAAGAAACCCACCTCCGAAAACAAGACGCACACAAACTGAGGAAAAATGGAAAAAGGTTCTTTGGGCGAACGGAAATGGAAAAAGAGCTGGGGTAGCAATACTTATATCCAACAAATTAGATCTCAAAGAGAAGGACATAACAAGAGATAAAGAAGGCCACTTCATAATACTAAATGAAGCAATCCAACAAGAAGAAATAACTCTGGTAAACATATATGCACCCAATACAGGAGCACCCAAATACATTAAAAAAAAAAAACCTGGAGGATATCAAGGGAGAGATAGACAGCAATACAATCATAGTAGGAGACTTTAATACCCCACTATTACCATTGGACAAATCCTCTACACAAAAAATCAGTAAAGAAATATCAATCCTCAATGATTCAATAGACCAGATGGAATTAATTGACATCTTCAGATGATTTCACCCCAAAGCCACAGAATATACACTCTTTTCAAGTGCCCATAGGTCATTTTCAAAGATAGAGTATATGTTGGGTCATAGGCAAAGTCTCTTCAAATTCAAGAAGATAGAAATCATATCAAGCATATTCTCAGATCACAGTGGCATAAATCTGGAAATCAACTACAATAAAAACAATAAAAACAATCAAACACATGGAGACTAAACAGCGTGATATTAAACAATGACTGGGTTAACAGAGAGATCAAGGAAGAAATAGAAAACATCATGGCAACAAATGACAATGATAGCACAACAATCCAAAATCTATGGGACACAGCGAAAGCAGTTTTGAGAGGGAAGTTTATAGCTCTACAATCCTACTACAAAAAAACAAGAAATAATGGCAACAAATTATCTAACCCAACAACTCAAAGAATTAGAGCAAAAGAAAAGCCCAGTGTAAGCAGAAGGAAGGAAATAATAAAGAACAGAGCAGAGATAAATGAAATAGAAACAAAAGAAACAATACAAAAGATCAACAAAACCAAGAGCTGGTTCTTTGAAAGGATAAACCAGATTGATGAACCTCTAGCCAGGCTCACCAAGAAGCAAAGCTAGAGGACCCTAATAAATAAAATCATAAATGAAAGAAGTTAAATAACAACAGATGCCATTAAAATACAAAGGATTGTTTAAAAAAATACTATGAACAACTCTAATCCAACAAACTGGACAACCTGGAGGAAATAGATATATTCCTAGAAAAATATAACCTCCCAAAACTCAATCAGGAAGAATCTAAACAGCTTAATAGACCAATAACTATGGAAGAAATTGAAGCAGTCATCAAAAAGCTTCCAGCAAACAAAAGCCCAGGGCCAGATGGCTTCACAGGGGAGTTTTACCAAACATTCAAGGAAGAACTAAGACCTATCTTCCTCAGACTATACCAGAAAATTCAAGAGGATGGAACCCTTCCAAACTCCTTCTACAAAGCCAGCATAATCACCCTAATACCAAAACCAGATAAAGATGACACAATGAAAGAGAATTATAGGCCAATATCCCTCATGGATACGGATGCCAAAATCCTCAATAAAATTCTAACAAATCGGATCCAGCAGTACATCAGAAAGATCATACACCATGACCAAGTAGTATTTATCCCAGAAATTCAAGGATGGTACAATATCCACAAATCAATACATCATATAAACAAATTGAGAGATAAATATCACATAGTCATATCAATTGATGCAGAAAAAGCATTTGAGAAAATCCAACACTCTTTTTTGATAAAAACTCTCAACAAGGTAGGAATAGAAGGATCATACCTCAACATAATAAAAGCCATATATGATAAACCCACAGAAAACATCATAATCAATGGGCAAAAACTACAACCATTTTACTTAAGAACAGGAACAAGACGGGGATGCCCACTCTCATCACTCCTGTTAAATATATTACTGGAAGTATTAGCCATTGCAATTAGACAAGAAGAAGAAATAAAGGGCATCCAAATTGGAATAGAAGAAGTAAAGCTATCCTTACTTGCAGATGACATGATATTGTATATAAAATCCCAAAAGACTCCATAAAAAAAACTAATAGACTTAACAAATGAGTTCAGCAACATAGTAGGATACAAAATTAAGCCAAGAAATATATGGCCTTTCTATATACCAAAAGTGAACTTATAGAAAGAGAGAGTAAAAAAGCAATTCCATTTACCATCACACCAAAAAATTAGGATACCTAGGAATAAACTTAACTAAGGAGGTAAAAGACCTATTCGTGGAAAACTCCAGGACAGTGAAAAAAGAGATAGAGGAAGACGTAAACAGGTGGAAGAACATACCATGTTCATGGATTGGGATAATCAACATCATTAAAATGTCCATACTACCCAAAGGAATCTATAGATTCAGTGAACTCCCCATTAAGATACCAATGGCTTATTTCACAGACCTAGAAAGAACTCTCGAAAAATTCATCTGGAATAAAAAAAAAAAGACCCCGAATAGCCACAGAAATCCTGAGAAAGAAGCACTAAGTAGGTGGGATTTCAATACCAGATTTCAAGCTGTATTACAAAGCTACTGTTCTCAAAACAGCCTGGTACTGGCACAAGAACAGACATATAAATCAATGGAATAGAATAGAGGATCCAGATATCAACCCAACCCACTATGCTCAATTAATATTTGACAAAAGGGGCATGAAAATAAAATGGAGTCAAGACAGTCTCTTCAATAAATGGTGTTGGGAAAATTGGACAGATACATGCAAAAAAAATGAAACTTGACCACCAATTTACACCATGTACAAAAATAAACTGAAAATGGATACAGGACTTTAACATAAGATGGGAAACCATAAAAATACTAGAGGAATCCATAGGAAGAAAAATCTCAGATATATTCCAAAAGAACTTCACTTATACTGCTCCTAGGGCAATGGAAGTTAAAGAGAAAATAAACAAATAGGACTATATCAAAACAAAAAGGTTTTATACAACTAAAGAAACCATCAACAAAACATATTTGCAAATGTTATCAAGGATAAATGTTTAATCTCAAGCATGTACAGGCAACTCATAAAACTTAATAAAAGGAAGACAAATGATCCAATGAAAAATGGACAATTGACCTAAGTAGAATCTTTTCGAAAGAAGACAAAAGGAAGGCCCAGAGACATATGAAAACCTGCTCAAAGTCACTAATTATCCAAGAGATACAAATCAAAATGACTATGCGGTACCATCTCATTCCTGTCAGAATGGCTTTCACCAACAAATCAACAAATGACGAGTGCTGGCAAGGATGTGGAGAAAAAGGAACCCTCGTGTACTGCTGGTGGGATTGTAGACTGGTGCAACCACTGTGGAGAACAGTATGGAGTTTCCTCAAAAAACTAAAAATAGAGCTCCCATTTGACCCAGTGATCCCACTTCTAGGAATATATCCCAAGAAACTAAGAACATGAATTAGAAAGGATATAATCACCCCTATGTTCATAGCAGCACAATTTACCATAGCTAAGATTTGGAAACAGCCTAAGTGCCCATCAACAGATGAGTGGATTAAAAAACTGTGGTACACCTATACAATGGAATACTATGCTGCAGTAAAAAATAAGGAGCTCCCACCATTTGCAACAACATGGATGGAGCTGGAGAGCGTTATGCTAAGTGAAATTAGCCAGGCAAGAAAGATAAATATCACATGATCTCACTAATTTGTGGAATATAATGAACAGCATAGACTGATGGATAAGAATGGATCCAAAGACTGAGAAAAGTCCATCAGAATGTCAAACCTCAGGGTAAATATGGGGTGGTGGGAGTAAGGGGGAAAGTCAATATATTTGACTTCTTTAATTAAGGTAAGTAATTTGTGTTTTTACATCCCTGACAAAGTTTATCTAAAGCTATAAAAAATTGGCAGCTAGTTTGAGATTGAATTGACATGGCCTAGAGCATGTCATCTCCTATGGACACCAGTCCTTAGGCTAGGACCCCTTAAATCCCTGTGACACCATAATACCATTACATGATATTATTCTACAATATCATTAGAATTTTTGATATTTGATAACAGCATATTGTACAATTATCCCAAAGAAACTTACAGACTAATTCTTTGAATGGTTGGCAGCTATTAAAAAAAAGACATAAAAGGAATTAATCCCTTTCACAAGTAATTAAGGCACTGGGAAGGCACTTGAGCATTCTATATTGGCCTCTCTTGCCCTTTTGGCCAACAGAGATCCTCTTCTCAAAATCCAAGTGCACACAGCTGTTGCCTGAGCTTTCAGTTCAAGCTGAGGTTGAAGCCTCTGGGTGACTGGCACCATGGTCCTGTCTCTTGCCCAATGGTGTGAGCTGGGCCCTCCCTGGAGAAGAAACCTGAATCCCCTGAGATATGTGATCAGTAATGAGATCCTGCCAGCAGGTGAGGGGTTCCAAGGCAGGGGCTGGGCATGGAGGCCACGGGGGTATAAACAACCAAGGAGACAGAATTGAACCTCACATCACCCTCTTTGGCCCTAGAGGATGGCTGATTAGCCAGAGATGGGTAAGATTTCTCAGGGAAGGAACAATCTAAGACAGGTGCAGCCACAGAGGGGCCAACAGGAGGGAACTTAAAGGTCAACATAGGGGGCACAGACCCTCACTTCCCTAATCTTGCAAGGGCCTGAACTCTCACCCCTTCTGAGGAAGGTCTCCTGCCCCCACGACTGCTTCTCCTCCCACGCACAGCTCAGGGTACAGACAGACATTCAGCCAGCAACAGCTGCCCTATATCTAAATCCAATCTAGTACCAGGAATACTCAGGGCCTACTCAGGAATGCAAAAAAGCCTTTCTACTAATATTTACAGTGTAAACTAAGATTTATTGTTTGAGTATTAAATTTGACAGTAAAATAATAATCAAGTTTTCAGATTAATTTAAATTGGCCAATTGAAATAAGTGAATACTCAAAAAAATATAAGTGTACTGGAAAAAAACTGTCCCTAAAATATTAACTAAAATTTCTATTAGTAGTTCATCTTATTGTAAAATTGCCTAACATGTAAAGAACCTAAAGCAGTCATATTTTTGTGCAAAAATTTAAATTTAAATTTACCAAGACTGCAATATAAAATTTCCAAAATCCCCCATTAATAAAAAAAGAAAAAATAGAGGGGGATAGTGGAGTAATACCATGTAAGGAAAAATATCCTGTAAGTAAATTATATCTAGAAAATTCTTACTCTAGAAAATTAATTTCCATTTGCAATGCTAACAGTAGGACACCCCTGAAAAACACACCTGGGGTCAAAATAAGCTAAAGGAAAAATTATTTGGGCAAAAATAGAAAAAATCTCAAGTCTAATTTATAAAAAAAAATCCCTTTATTAACTTTTGGTTGAGAATATATTTGTATATTTTCAGAAAACAACTGCAAGACCAGATGGATTCATGCAACAAAGAGGAACTGACAAGTCTGTTCCAACTGCGAAGACAGTCCAGAGATGGAAGACACTGATGACACTCTGCCATGCTAGCAATCAGCAGCTGTGCATTGCTACAGGTGGCCCAGGACTAAACCAGAGAGTGGTGGACCTGCATTGCCACCATTTGTCCATCCAGATACCATTGCTAACATGTACACATAAGGAACTATTTGACATTGAAACTGGGACTCAGAACTGTTGGACATTGAAACTGACACTCAAACAGTTTTTGTTCTTATATATTTATTTCTAGTATGCAGATGCAAGATTTTTTAAAAGAAAATAAATTGGGGAAAAAGGTTGATACAAAGGCAAAGAAGCATTGAACAGAGTATCAAAATACAGTGGGAAAGCAGGGGAGGGTGGGGGGCAGAGGCTGTAAAAGATCAACCAAAGGACTTGTATGCATGCATGTAAGTATAACCAATGGATACAAGACACTGGGCTGGGGGTGGGGGGACAGGTGAGGGCATGTGCTGGGGGGTAGTGGAGGCAGGGGGTAGGTCAATAGGAGGGAAAAAAAGGAAACATGTGTACTACTATTTGTAATACTTTAAAGAATAAAAAAAAGAAAGAAAGAAAGAGAGAAAAACAACACAAGGATGAATGATTATTGATCTGGGCTCCACTATGAGAGCGTGATGCCTGATCCTGTCCGGACTCCTAAGGAGCCTTCTAGAATGTATCTCAGAGCTATTTTCCCAGGGGGTGAGTAGAGGATGAGTTTATTCATTGTCTCTTAATTGCATTGGTCAAGCATAACCCTACAGGAGTTAACTCTTTCAAACACAAACCTTTCCTGGTTTTGTCAGTTAAAATCATACTGTTCTCTGTTGACTGAACTGGTTGTCCCAGCAGCAGCTGAAGTAAGAGACATGATGCCAAGAGAGATTGAAATGGCTCATGGGAGACATCTACTATAGTCCATCTGTAGCATCACTGAGATTTGCTCATACCTTCAATTAAATTCATCTCTTTCAAGAGGTGACCAACTACTATTCTGCCAGTGAAACAAGCTAGATTCACTGTCCCAAGCCTTAATTAGTATTCATCATTTCCCCCCTGCAACACCCTTTACAGATTTCCCTCACTCCTAGCTGGTATGGGTTGCTCTCCTGGTGAATTTATCCAGGACATCATTCCTAAGGGGCCCTTGGCTGCTCCTATGCATGCATATTTGAGTTATGAGCTCATCGTTATCACCACACATGGAAAATGAATCCCCGGAGTTCCTGGCATACTCAACCCTACCTTAATTGTGTGGCAATTGCTCTTGGTAATGAGGGTCCATTACCCCTACAAGCAACTGCCTTCTTTGCCTGTTGATTAAGTGATAGAGGAAAGCAAAATGGCCAGGTAAAACATAGTTTGAAGTTCAGTAGAACTTTTATTGTGTCTCCTATTAGAAGTGCCTTCCTTCCAGCTTGGGAATTAGAGCCCTTAATCTTACAGATCCTAGTGATCAAGTGATCAAACCTCATCAGGGACTCTAAATTCTAAGATTTCCTATAACTCTCTTAGACTGGGTTCCTTAAAAAGCAGAACCTGGGACAGTAGTACTAGGAAGAAAGGATGAGGGCCAGGGGTAAACAAAGGAGAGATAAAAAGAAAGGTGAGAAAGCCAATACAAGGATGCATTGTTGATTTGACCAATGCTATAGTAAACAGGTGCTTAATAAATGCATCTTGAAACTGCTCACCCAGAAGTCAAAGAGAAAAAAAAATTTCTATCAATATATAGTTAATATTTTTCTTTGTGTAGAGCTAAGTCACTAATATTTGCCAAAACCCTTTTCTTTAAAACTCTGCATTCCCAACATGCAGTGCAGGCTAATTTTATTTTATTGTCTAGGTCAGAGACATTTTCCTGTATTAGATGTCATTTTCTATTTTTCTTGCCCAGAACTTCTAAATTATTCTGCCTTGAAGCTCCAGTATTGGATTTCTCTCAAGTTCCAGGACTTCAGCAGTCCTTCTCTCTGTTTAATGTAACTTCCAATTGTTCACGTGATGTCCCTGTTTCCAAGGGGGCTTTGCTCACCCCTCCTCTCACTCTCCGCTCACAGCTCTCCATGCATTACAGATGAATGTCATGCTTCACCATCCCCTTCACCCATTAGTAGACCAGAACATATTGTGATGATAAAAATCTTTGCCAAAAATTCCTGGCTATGATCACATTGAGCTCTGAAAAAACATTTTATTTCTCAGAAAAATTGAAACAAGCAATAACCCCAGCAAGTGAGTTTTAACTTCTTCCCAGAGGGGAAGTATTTCTGGTTGAAGGGAGCACTGAGTTTGAGATGGGCCCTGGCACTTACCTGATAAGAGACTTTCATGAAACTGAAGCTCTAAAGGCATGAGACCATTTTTCAATCTGTGCTATGAAGGGAGTGTGATAGCCATAGCTTTATCTCCAGAGTTTCTGTGAAGATCAAATGTAAACACATTTTCATAGCTTATTATTATCACACTAGAGGTCTGGTGCATGAAATTTGTGCACAGGGGTGTGTGTCCATCAGTCTAGCCTGTACCCTCTCCAATATGGGACCCAACTGCTCACCTGCCTGCCTTCCTTATTGGCCCTACCCACTTCTGCCTGCCAGCCTGATCACCCCTAACTGCCCTCCCCTGAAGGCCTGGTCACCCCTAACTGCCCTCCCCTGCAGGCTTTATTGCCCCCAACTGCCCTCCCTTGCAGGCCTGGTCCCTCCCAATTGCCCTCCCCTGCTGGCCATCTTGTGGCAGGCATCTCATGTCCACATGAGGGCAGTCATCTTTGACCACATGGGGACAGCCATCTTGTGTATTAGAGTGATGGTCAATTTGCATATTACTCTTTTATTAGATAGGATACATTATTAATGTGGCTGCCATTACATTATTACATTACCATTAGCTTAGTGTAAACTGATAAAAACACCTCTGTTTTGGTCTTTTTCAATACATTTATTGAGACTATTTACCTAGTCAAATTGTAAATTTCAATCTCTATAAATAAACGTATTCACATATCCTAATTAAATTCATTACTTATGTATTTGTCTGCCAGGGCTGCCATAACAAAATACAATAGACTGAAGGGCTTAAACAAGAGAATTTACTTTTCACAGTACTAGAGGCTTGTGCCGGCAGATTCAATTACCAATGAGAGCTCTCTTCCTGGCTTTGCAGATGGCATTTCTAATATGGGGGAGGGGGAGCAGTAAGGGGTAGTAGGAGAGAGATTGATTGATTTCTGGTGTTTCTTCCTTTTCTTACAAAGACACCCAGCCCTACTGAATTAGGACCCTACTTATATGACCTCAATAAACCTAATTACCTCCCTCAGGCCCTATCTCCAAATACATTGGAGTTTGGGCTTCAAGATATAAATTTCGGGGATCACAACTCAGTACCTAACATCTCCTATGCTTGAGTTATAAATAATAAAGTTAGAAAAAAAGACCCCCCCCATCTTTTCTTTAGATTCATATGTTGGAAAGACCCTCTCCACCTAGTTCTTTAAAAGAGAAAAAACCTTCCAGTGCTAACTCCATCTTCACTCAACACCCTTCACCCAAGAAAGTCATTGCTTGTCCCATCCCAGACCTCCTTTGTTCTTCACTCCCGAGGATATGTGGCCTAGCTTTACCATATTCCCCAGTCCTAGCACATAAGCAGGCTCTTTTGCTTTCTTTGTAATAGACTATATTTCTAGAAAACAGATTTCTTTTGTCTCAATTTCTGACTCTGTCTCTCCATGCTTTGTTTCTAGTTCTTGGTTTTCCTCTGCCTGCCTTCCCTCCTCTCCATTCTTCTCTTTTTCCAAGTTGCCAATATGCTACAAAAAGTTTAAAAAGACAAGGAAAATAGTATGTTTATTTAAACCTCTTATATTACCAATTGGACCTAATGTTTTAAATATGGAGGTACTTCATCTGCAAAGGTGTAAGGAACATATATTAAACATATTATTTGAAAAAATATCACTTAAAAGTAAGCTTATTCTATGTCTTCTGACTTCTGGAAATTCTACTTGTGTCTCTACCTTCACCTTCCCTTCTCTCTTCTTCCATTTTCCTCTCTTTTTTTTGCCTCTATATCTTCCCTATGTCAATATCTCTATCTTCTCATCTCTCTAATCTCTCGCTGGCTCTTCCACCATATCTGTCTTCTTTTTTTCTTCACCGTGATGCCTATATTCCCCTTTCTCTTTCTCCCTTTTGCTACAGCAAGTCCTATGGTAAGCTTGGTCCCTCCTAACTGAATTATTTTGTATGACTCACCAGGGTTATATAGGAAATTGAGTCACCTGATCATTCCACACAGGAAAGACAGGTGGCTTGGAAAAGCCAATTTCTGGTTCTCCCTCTACCTCTCTTGTCTGTACTGACGAGTTTGCTTTATACTTCCTTTCAGAGTCCTAAATATAAAGTCAAGAGGAACACCTCTGTCCCCCCACACCACTCGCCCAACACCGCCTCCTTATTTTGAGATGAGATGCAGAGCAGGGTCAGGGCACAATCTGCCTGCCTCTCCCATTTCTGTCTTGTCTCATCTTCCCAGAATCCCTCCAGCTGGAAGGATTCAGCTTCAGTGTTTTCATTTCCTGCACATGTGCTCTTCCACCTAAGGCAGCGAGTCTCAGTGCCTGGTTGCCACAGGTGGAAGGAGTGACTCTTCTACAAGCATAGAAGGAACGCCATGATCTGGGATACTCTGGTTTACTTCTTCATTTGCTGAAGTATTTAGAAACTCCTCTGTAGTCACAAACTAATATCCATTCACCTGTTTTTTACTATAGCTACCCGTTTTATTGAGGATAACAGTGTGCCTGATTGAAAGCACTCTTCTTCCCAGATCTAGAGGCTGCTGTTGCTGCCCATGTGACCAAGTCCTCACCAATGAGCTGGATGGGGGGAGAGAGGGGCATTATAAAAGAAACAGCTTTCACTGATTTTTTTTCAGTGTCTGTCCTTTTCTTTTTCTCCTTCCTATCAGGACTATAGACAGGATGCCTAGCAGTTCAGTAGTCAGCTTGCAATGACTGAAGACAGGCACAGAAAGGTAGCAGGAGTCTGGTTCTGTATCAGGCATGATTGCTCTAGAGAAGTGGAACCAGTGGGAGAAAGTGAGGAAAATGCATTGACAAGGATGGGCGTATGTATATGTGGGACTGTCTAGGCAAATCTGGCCAGCGTTGTTCAGTGGTTGAGCATCGACCTATAAACCAGGAGGTCATGGCTATATTGCTGGGTCAATGCACATGCCCAGGTTGTGGACTTGATCCCCAGTGAGGGGAATGCACAAGGCATCCTATCAATGACTCTCATCATTGATGTTTCTCTCTCTCTCTCCCTTCCGCTCTGAAATCATTTTTTTAAAAGACTGAAACCTATAGGATAGGCTGGAACTCAGGGCACAGAATGATCCTATGTTGTACAAGGGGAATTTCTCTTTAGGGAAGGCTTTGTTCTGCAATTAAAGTCTTTCAATAGATTGGATCAGATCCACTAAGATTATCTAGGAAAAGTTGTCTTACTTAAAATGACTATTGACCTTAATCACATCTACAAGATATGTTCACCTTGAGACGTAAAACCATCACAGGCTCCCAAACAGCCATGTGCTGCCACCACCCTAGCTCTGCACTACCTGCCTCTGGGTTTGTTGCTAAATTAAAAATCCTATCAATTAAGTCTTAGTAGCCAGGTTATGCAACCAAAATCAAATCCTAATTGATATGTATTTCCTCTACCAAACTCAATTTTAAGCTTTTTACTTGCTATGAGCTCAAACAAATACTTAATTTTTAAGTCAAAACTGCACAATAGCTCTGTTGTTTTAGGAAAGTATTATGCTTCTCCCCAAAGCTCTGAAATTGATTGTTTCAAAGACTAAGAAAGCCCTCAGGCAGCAAGATTGATAAGATATGAAACTATAACTGAATTTTTTTAAATAAGAAAGTATCCCTGTTATAATACATGTGCAGAAAATAAGTAATCTGATTATGGATGGAACCCAGAACTGCCTGAAGCTAAAACCTATCCCCTTTCCACTATGCTAGGATATGAGCAAAAAGCTCTGTTTGGGCTCTCTGAGAAAAAGAACCATCAACAAAACTGTTAGTGAATTTTTTTAAAGTTCATACTCATAGGAATGGGCATCAAAAATTACTTCCAATAATATTAATTAAGAGACATTTATCAATATTAAGCTGCTCTCATCATTGCTATTAAATTTGAAATTTCAGCCTTTGTATATTTTTCAGATATTTTATTCAGAATGACAAATGTAGGCTAAGCTATGGCTGAATATAACAAAAAGAAAATTATAGCTTATTACTTTTTCAATGAAAGCTGTCAAAAACCACAAAGATGCACTTTGAGTATGCAGGATGGGCAGAGGTGAGTGGGTCAGCCAGTACTTTCATGGCTGTGTTTGTTCTTGTCCAATCTATTGAGAGACCTTAATTGCAGAACTGAGGCTTCCCTAGTCAAGATGGGACTAGTAATGTGTGTATGTCAACTTGATTTTTAAAATAGAGGTGCTAATTTTTTAATACAACATTAGCCTCTCCTACCTCCAAAAACCCTTGATAATAAAGACTCTATATTTTCACAGTGTTTAATGAGATCTTCCCTCTTTTTGCTCATTCAGTTCCACAGACAACTTTAAGAGGTTGTCTGAGTAAAGCTTTTGATTCCTTTTTTTATACATGAGGGAAATAGCTTCAGAGAAATGACTCACTTGAATCCACATGGCAAGCAAACTATGCCGCCCTCCCTGATCCTGAGAAAACAGGAACAATCAGTATCTTAAAGTATTTAGAAAAGTCTTTTGAAAATTGAATAAAACTTGGACTAGAATGTCTTGTTTATGACAAGAGACCAAAGAATGTAGAAGAGCATGACCCTCTGCTTCCCTCTTAACTGGCAAACTAAGATTTACAAAATCTGCCCAGGCCAATGCACTTCCCACTATTGTAATTATTAATTGCTTAGAAGGCCACTGACAGTTTCGGAGAGGCCAGGCATGTCTGCCTAGTTACTCTTTAAATGCTATTAAATTTATGCCTAAATTGTTCCAAGGTTGTGTGTGTTTTCAGGCCCCATCATTAGCCACTGGGCCAAGTTGGGGGAGTGGCAAGTACAAATGTATTCACTAATGAGGTCCCCTGTGATTGGCCATGAATGGTGAGAAAAAGAATAAAAATTCATCCTCTTTCATAGGCTAAAAGGAAATTAGACCTTCCCCAAAGAGACCTAACCCAAAGATAAGCGAAAGTATATCTTCCCATTTTATTTCCTTCTGATGATGTCCTAGAAGTATATAATAATTATGAACACTTTAATGGCACTTTACAACTTATAGGGGCTTTCAGAGCCACCTTTGTAAGAAATACACTTCTCATATGTAGTAGAGAACCTGACCTTGTGTGACAGTCAAGAAAGCTTACCTTTGAATTTGGCTCTGAAGCAAAAATCCAGCTTCTTCTTACTATAATGAAATATTAGCAAAAATCTCTACTTGGCTACTTATGGGAGAACAATCATCAACAGCACTCTCAAGTGAATTTGTTTAGAATGCATATTCAGAAGACTGATCATTATAAAAACTGCTGGTAAGATTTACTTAAAATTAAATGTATGCTCTATTTATTGGCTCACCTATCTCTACTGAAATTAAAACCCCAGCTTATTTAGCTTCTTCAGAATGACAGGTGAGGTTAATCTATGGCAATGCAAAAAATAAGATAAAAAATAAAAGCTTAAATGAGTAAGCAAAAAAAATTAAAAAGCATGAGTTTTGGGAAAACAAGGATAGGGCTTTCAGGATAAACTTCAAGGCTGGGGAGAGTGAGCTGTTTGTGCTACCTTTGGAGAGGAACTGTCCACCGAGTTAAGCTGCGAAGCGGCGGGGCTTGCCCAAACCAGTAGACCGGCGTATCTCTTGGGCCAGCCGCGGCCTGAGCACCGTCGTGGTCCTCGGCATTGTAACATGTTCCTTTCCCGCTCCCCTCCCCAGTTCCGGCAGGGAAGTCCGAACCTCCACACCTACAGCTCCCTACAGTGCCATCGATTGTTGGAGACCTTGAATGTAAATCAGCATCAGACAGTTCCGGGACCTGGTGGTAAGTAGGGCTGGAGTAACCCTGTGAGAATCAAATGATCTTTCCAAAGATGTAATCCTATACAGGCGGATGCCTTTTTGTGGCTTACCCTTAGACTGACAGTCAGTATCTACCCGAAGTGCTTAGCAATAAAGCAAAAGTGGTATGAGGAAAAAAGAAAAAGAAAACAAGGATAGGATGTTATGCTGTTTAGGATAATGAAGAGAGACTCCAGAGAGAGGTGAGCTCAATTTTGAGGTTATAGTAGATAGAATAGAAGCTTTGAAAATAGATATATTCAATTGAATACATAGAAATCATTAAATACATAGTTATATTTACTCATCTCTATATATAAAAGCCTAAGTGACCGTTACCACTGAATGACCAGAACAACTGGAATGACTGGATGATCAGCTGGTAGCTAAGATGTGTACTGACTCAGACTTTGCTTCTGGGACCCTGGCAATCCCTAATCTTGTTCACCTACATCCTGGACCCAGACAGGAGGGAGGACAGAGTCTGATTCCTTGTGGAATCGCCATGCCTTAACTTGCTGCTGGGGCCAACCTCCAGCAGTCCCTTCCCCAACAGGCCATTCCTCCCCTCAACCCCAGCAATTGGCCCCAATTGCTGGCCAGGCCGAGGGACCCCACATGTGTACGAATTTGTGCACCAGGCCTCTAGTCATTATATAATGATTAGAGGTCCGGTGCATGAAATTTGTGCATGAGGGCAGGGGATGTCCCTCAGCCCAGCCTGCACACTCTCCAATCTGGGACCCCTTGAGGGATGTATGACTGCCCGTTTAGTCCCGATCCTACTGGGCCTAAACAGGCAGTCAGACATCCTTCTCACAATCCAGGACTGCTAGCTCCAAACTGCTCACGCGCCTGCCTCCCTGGTTGCCCCTAACCACTTCTGCCTACCAGTCTCATCACACCCTAACCACTACCCTGCCAGCCTAATTGATGTCTAACTGCACCTGTGCCAGCCTGTTTGCCCCCAACTTCCCTCCACTGCCAGCCTTGTCACCCCTGACGGCCCTCCCCTGCAGGCTTGATTGCCCCCAACTGCCCTCTCCTGCTGGCCTGATGGACCACAACGGCCCTCCTTTGCAGGTCTGGAACCTCCCACTACCCTCCCCTGCTGACCTGATGGACCACAACTGCCCTCCCTTGCAGGTTTGGAACCTCCCACTGCCCTCCCCTGCTGGCCATCTTCTGGTGGCCATCTTGTATCCACATGGGGGCAGGATCTTTGACCACATGGGGGCAGCCCTCTTGTGTGTTGGAGTCTCATAATAATATTCTAGCATAGGAAATGAGAAAATTGGATCTAGTAAGAAAAAGTGGGGAGAGAATTCCATTCATTTACTTCATCCTTTGTCATCCATTCTCTTCTCTAAATTTATTGTTACAGCATCAGACATTTGCCAGCCTCCCAAATCCTTAAGAGTTTCACAAACTCCTGCTCAGAAGCTGGTATTGATGGATGGCTGTAGGGACACATTGTGAGACAGAGAGTGCCCAGATCCCACACAATACAACAGGAACTTCTAAAACAACCCATGGAATGAGCATAGTACCAGTTGTTCCACACTAGTTCCCAGTGATTAAATGGTGGTTTGCTGGACAGCAACAGGATGATTTCCTCCCTTCCCAAAGAAAAGGCAGGCAGGTACTTTCAGTAATCCCAGAAGAATACCTCATTTTTCACCAAAGAGCCTTTTTCCAGTGAAGACTGAAACAAAGACACAAACTGCTTTGCTTTTTTTTCTCTTTAATTTGGAGACAATGTGCCTCTTCTAGAAGTGAAGCACAGGAGCCCATGGACAGATTTCTCACATGCATGGAGCCCATGGGTAGATTTCTCACATGCCTGTCCCCTCTGGGACATGCAGTGTGATGTACTCCCCACAGGGAATAAACTTGTCATGGAAATCCACTTTTCAGGGCACCTGGGCACACGAAGACTCCAGCGCACGCCCCTGGAAAGAAGACCATGCCCCGCAAGTCTCTGTGCAACCTCCCCCAGACTGGCAGCCTGTTTCTTTCCCGGGCTGTCAGACAGGGATTTCCTGCCCGCCTCCTGCTGGGGATGGGGCTGGGGCTGCGATGGGGACCCCCCCCCACCCCCCACCGGCCTCCGGCATGCCTCAGCCCTGACCCCTACCTTGTGCCACTCAGCCCCACCCCCCTGCCTCATGCTGCTCGGCCCTGCCCCTTGTGCTGCTCAGCCCTGCCCCTCGCACTGCTCGGTCCACCCCTCGCTCCTGATTGACTGGTAGCATAGTGAAGGTATGGTAAAATTTGCATATTACTCTTTTATTAGATAGGATGTTACTCCGATATACTGTACATTGAACTAAATTGATATATAGCACTGTCATCTATTTTACTCTCATGCCCCTTTGTTTCTAATGCTCACTACAGTGCTTGGTACTATTGTACTTTGTAAATATTTGTTAAAATACATTAAAATACGTCTCTCTTATTCTCTGCTTTACATGATTTACTTCTATTGCCACCTCAATACTGAACACAGATGTCAGCACACAATAAGTAGTTTGATAAGAACTTGATCAACTGAACTGAATTGACCCCTTCAAACTTTGTTTTCTGAGTTCAAAGGCCTTCACTGTCAACACCAGTTAGACAACCCAGGAGTTCACCTTTTCATTGCCAAAAAGAAGAAGTTAACATAATGCAGAAAAGTCCCCATTCTGACAAGTCTGTGGGAGGGTCTGGTTTCATGGTCAGAGACCTAGCAATCAATTAGAGAAAGGGAAACGGTTGCCAGTGGAAACCTTGAGGCCCTGCAGCTGTCAGAGGGAGTGAAAAGCTGGAAGCTAATCAGGCATAATGAGCTTACAGTACCATAGATCATGTCAGCCAGCATTCTTATTAATATCCTGCCCGACGGCCACGCACAGAGGACTGATTCATCCATCAATCCTTCCTTAGCCTGTGATGCTAAATCATTTGTCAAATCAGGAATGCAGTGATGAAAATTCAGGAGTGACATAGTGGCAGGAATATCATCCATCACCCCCCTACACCTTACCTTTGGAGAGCATCTCACCCGCACTTCATTCTGAAAGGGAGGGATCAGACACTGAGAATGTAAAACAGCCAAGGATCATAATGAATGTCTAGCAGCTCAAGGATGGCAATAAGATTCATGGTTAAAAGATAAGGTTGTACTAGAACAGGGATGGTACAAATATGGCATACCCGCTGCCACTTCCCCTTTCCTGTGTCCTTGATGGACATTGCATATCCATTATTCCATTTCATCCTGGGCACAACTCTATAATTCTTCTCACCATACCATTATCATGTCTCAACTAACAATGAATTTCCAAAAGGGTAGAATGGAGGTTTAAATATTTTTTTATTGATATGGGCAACCAATGGAAAATTTTGTGTGCCCCATCTGGCTCTTTTTTATATTCCTGACTAAAACATTTGCTACCCTATTATTTTAATACAAATTTTCTGGCCTCTACAGTCTATCTTACCATCTACAACCACTTAGTTTTCTTCCTAAATCTAGGGGAAATCCAATAAGCTAGGAGAAGCCAGACATGAAAGTCTCACAAGCACAAGCATGACGATTAGGGTATGGGTTATCCTGAAACGGGGGACTTGAGAGCATCAGAGATTACTTTCCAGTCACAGAGATGAAGGTTTAAATGAGGAGCATTACTATGAAAAGTAGAAATATCAGGACAGTGGAGAGGAAACAAGAGAAGCATCAAGATGAGTTTTAGGGGGAACCATTCAGTGCATAGCTCATGAACAGGAAGTATATAATCCCGTGCACCCTTTTGGTTGTATCCAGATAAAACAGAGCTCTAAGGGATATAATATGTCACTCAAGGGGGTCACATGCAAGGCGTGACTCAGAAACAGGTTACTGAGATATAAGGAGGTGTTTTTCAATAAAGAGGAAGCAGAAACCAGGAAGGGCATCTCAGACCAATAGAAGGCCAACTGTAAAGGTTCAGAAACTCCAAAGGATTTCAAATGGATCTCACTTAGGTTCCTGCGTTTGGAGCCTCAGATATTTTTGCATCACAGGTGTCACAATCCCTCTTTCAGAATAAAGGGGTTGAAGGCCTAATAAGTAACTTTTTCAGAGGCACATATCTAACTGCACAGGTAGGTAACTAACGTAGGTTACTTGATCAAGAACTCAGCTTTCTTTCACCACACTCACCACCTCCAATGGAGGGGATGATAACACCCCTTTATTTCAACTTGCACAGAGAGGTTCTAAATGAATGAAGAACCAATAGAGAAACCATCTATACCAAGCCAGCATGTAAGCTAATGGTAAAGAAATAGTGAGGATATGAGATCAGAGTTGGCAAGCAGCCCCTGAAATGGGGAAAGCATTTTAGTTCAAACATGTCAACAATTTAATTCGTGTTGAATGGTCTTGCTATTGTAAGACCCATAGTAGCCTGCTATGAATAATAGATAATTTCCTTTTTGCTAGTTGAAGCCAGTACCCCAAAAAAGGATTGAGGCAAATTGGTAAAAGATTCAGCATTATTTTTCTTTCGTTTGTTCATTCATGCTTTTAACAAAGATGAACTGAGTTTCCCCTTGCACCAGTCACTGCACTAAGCATTGAGGATATAGAGATGAATCAGGCACTTTTCTTATATTTAAGAGCTCACAATGAATGTGAAAATAGAAACCAACATACAACCCTACAAGAAACATATGTAAGCAGAGGAGAATACATAATCCAGTGGCACACAAGGGAGCAAGCTACCAACCCTGCCTGAGTGGACTGAACCAGAATTATGAACGATGAGGTTTTTGAAATGAAGTTGAAAAATGACTAGAGGTGATTAGTGGTGCAATATAAGCATCAAAACAAATGAATATGATACATATTATAATCTATTGAATAAAAAAAGATGACATACATGAGTCCATATGGATCTAATCAATGGTGGGAAGAGAAAACTTCCTTATCACAGAAAAAAAGTAGAAAAGCTATTGGATTTAGAAAAGTCACCATTTGGCAACCATAATCTTAATAATGGATTCAAGAAAAAATTATCAATGGGTGCTAAAACTAGTAGGTAAAAGTTTGAGGAGTAACAGGATATTTGCATAGTTTCAAAGTAGCTCCCCTAACATAACATAATAACAAAGAGGAAAATAAAAACTTTACAGTAGAAAAAAACTAGCAAACACCACTTTAGACCAAGAGAAGAAACTTAACATCATCATTAATGGGACAATTTGACACCATGTACCTCCAGACATGAAGCACGGAGAAGAGCACATCATTCTGGGATGTTTTGCCAGAAATACATAATCTGAATAGAATCATGAGGAAACATTGATAATACCAAATTGGGGAACATTCCACAAAGCAACTCACCTGGAAACTTCAAAAATGTCAATGCCATAAAAGACATAGAGGGTCTGAACAAAATTGCTTCAGATTAAATAAAATGGAAGAGACATAACAATTGAATGTAGTGTATAAGCCATGATGTTCTTTTGTTATAACAGACATTATTATGACAGTTGGTGAAATTAGAATAAGGTCTGTAGATTAGATAATAGTACTGTATCAATGCTGATTTCCTGATTTTGCTAATTGCACTGTGTTTGTGGAAGAATGTCCTTGTTTTTAGGGGAAAAACAAACAAACACATTGAAGCATTTAAGGGTAAAGGAGCAGATGCCTGGAACTTATTCCCAAATGTTTCAGAAAATATTGGAGAAAGAGAAAAACAAAACAAAACAAATGTAGTAAGATATTAACATTTGAAGAATGTGCAAAAAAGATATAAAGGATCTTATGGCCCTAGTTGGTTTTGCTTAGTGGATAGAGCATTGGCCTGTGGACCAAAGGGTCCTGGGTTTGAGTCCTGTCAGCAGCACATACCTGTGTTTCAGGCTCAATCCCCAGTGAGGGGTGTGCAGGAGTCAGCCAATCAGTGGTTCTTTCTCATCATTGATGTTTCTATCTTTCTCTCCCTCTCCCTTTCTCTCTGAAATCCATCCTATATAATAAAATAGAAACATGCAAATTTGACCATACCTTTGATCCTGATTGGATATGCTACCAGCCAATCAGGAGTGGGGACAGGGCCAAGTGGCGCAGGGGCAGGGCCCTGGAGGTGGAGATGAAACTGTGGTGGCAGCAAGCACCCAGCCGCCCGGGCGCTGTGAGGGAAAGTGGCGGCAGCAGCAACAGCAGCAGTGGTGGTGGTAGTGGTGGTGGCGGCAGGGAGCGCCCGCCCCTGGGTACTGTGAGTGGAAGTGGTGGCGAGTGCCCAGCCCCCAGGGCTGGGTGGTTGCAGGCAGCCGGGCTGAGCTGAGCAGGCTGATGGCTGGGTGCCCAAGGCCTAAAGTCTTGCCCGAGGCTTTAGGCCTTGGGCAGGCTGGGGTGAGCCATCAGTTGGACATCCATTGAGGGATCCCAGTATGTGAGAGGGGGCAGGTTGGGTTGAGGGACCACCCACCCCCAGTGCACGAATTTCATGCACCGGGCCCCTAGTGTGTGTGTGTGTGTGTGTGTGTGTGTGTGTGTGTGTGTGTGTGTGTGTATATATATATATAAAATGTTATCAACTGAATTTTATCCCCCCTAAAATTCATATGTTCTTGGAAACTCTACCCTCCAATGAATGGCATTAGGAGGCAGGTCTTTGGGAGGTAATTATGGTTTTAAATGAAGTCTCCAGGGTGGAACTCTCATGAATGAGGTTAGTGCCCTTATGACAGTCATGACATCACTTGCTTATTCTCTCTTTCAGGTAGGTGAGGAAAGGTCAGCAGTTTGAAACTCAGAAGAAGACCCATACTAGAATGCAGTCATGCTGGCCCTGTGATCTCCAACTTCCCAGCATCCAGAAATGCATGAAACAATGTTTTATTGTTTACTACCAATCTATGGTACTTTGTTGTTGCAGTCTCAACTAAGACAAGCATTCTTTACATGATTTTTGCAACTTTTCTGTAAATCTGAAATCATGTAAAAATCCAAAGTTAAAAGAAAAGAACACCTTAATGTAATATGATTTTAGTTAGCTAAAGTTTGTCAATGTGAATTGTCAAAAACAGCAAGAAAACTTGGAGGAAAGTGAGCAGACAATGTGGGTAATGGGGTTGTAAGTTATTTCCCCTTATTTGTATTGCTATATAATGCTGTTGGTATAATAAATAAAAAGCATTGTGGTAGATTGAAACAATGACCTGAATTTCACTAGATAGAGAAATATCTTAGATAAAAATAAGCAGCACATGTAATAATATTTTTTTAAATCTGGCATTACACAGAATTTTAATAATATTTTTGAAAACCTGGCATTACACAACATTTACTATGTGCTAGACACTGTCCCAAGTACTTCACTCATATTAGCTCATTGACCATCACAACTGCCCTGTGTGATATTTATATAACCACTAAGGGCCCAGTGTACGAAATTCTTGCACTGGGGGTGGGTGGTCCCTCAACCCAACCTGCCCCCTCTCACATACTGGGATCCCTCAGTGGATGTCCAACTGATGGCTCACCCCCAGCATGCCCAAGGCCTAAAGCCAGAGGCTTTAGGCCTCGGGCACCCAGCCACGGCCCTGCTCAGCTCACCCTGGCTGCCTTCGACCATCCGGCCCCGGGGGCTGGGCACTCGCCACCACTTCCCCTCACTGCACCAGGGGCTGGGAGCTTGCCGCCTCAGCTGTTTCATCTCTACCCCAGGGCACAGTTTTTGTGCCACTTAGCCTCGCCCCTGCTCCTGATTGGCTGGTAGCATAGCCAATCAGGAGCTAAGGTATGGTCAAAGTTGCATGTTTCTCTTTTATTATATAGGATTCCCATTTCATAGATAATAAAATTGGGGCACAGATAAATTAAGGAACTTAAGTCAAATAATTGAGAATTGACAGAGAATATTTGAACCCAGGCAGTGTGAATGTGGAAGCCTGTACCCATAATCATTATCCCATTATTAACTTTTGTGTACTTTATGAGAGGGAATGGTCAGATTCTCCTCAGCCACTTTCTGTTCCACTTTTACAATAAAAGGAACCAATCATAAAAAATGTGCAGAGAGATCCAAAGGCTGGACAATATACTCCTAGAGAACAGAGACTACTCAAGCATTTGTGTATCACAGTGTCTAACAAAGTAGCAGTGCCCATGGCTGGAACCATGGGGTAGATTGACCATGAAGTAGAAGGAATGCAACTTTTTCTGAGAACTCACTATGTTTCACACGTCCTCTGAGCACTCTGTATGCTTTAACTCACTGAACTCTCTCAATAGCTTCAGGAAGCAAAACATTATTATTACAGGTGACAAGTATCTACCATGCAGCAGAGATGGGACTTGAACCCTGTAACCTCATCTCAGACACTCAACTAGAAAGCTAGCATCTCAGGAATATGATGTAGGGAAACATAAGTGTTTTATCTTCAGCTAATATTGTGTGACCTGAGATAAACCACTTTCCTCCTATGGCCTATTTCCCCAGGGATGATAGGGGTGTTGAACTGTATGGTATTTGGGTCCTTCCAGCCCTCTGCTTCTATGCCCCTGACACAGGTGGAGGCCCACTATCACATTAATGTGAAAACTTCAGGATAAAGCAGGTTTGTCTTGAATATATTACAAGAGAGAATAGTTACTGAATAACCATAGGAATCGCCAAAAAGACAGAGCTGTATAGACCCCAAAGTTTGTTGTAATTGAGACTACATAATCACAGACACTTAGAACTATAGTGATCATGCAATCAAGTGACCTCAAAACAGGACTAGTTGTCAATGAAAAGGAGCATTACTCTAATTATGTGAAAGTAAGCAGCAGTACGAGGGCCATTCATGGAAAACAAACACGTGGTCATCTACTTAAAGCTGAAAGGTGCCCAACAAAGTCATGGTGTCAACCACATGTGTGCCACACTCTGCTTGAAGCTCAGCAGACATAACATTTTATTTTATATTCCCAACACCTCTGAGGGGTAGTATTCATTATTCCAGTCTCATTAGTAAGGAACCTGAGGTTCAAAGAGGTCAGAGAACCTATTATCTGCATGACAGGGTCTCAAGGATCCATGAATGAAAACAAAAGCCCATAGAGCAGTAACAAGTACCTAAGTCACATACAAGCTTCAGAAGCCTGACAGAAATTATATTCTCAATTAGAATAAAACTAGCCCACTGAGACTATTTGCTATTGAAATGATTACATTGTTTTGGTTTTGGTAGAGATGCTATCAGTTCAATAAAATCACACCACTTTGTTCATTCTTGTTAGATACTCTGAATGGAAGAAGTATGTCTGTGGTTATTAAAAACTAGAGGTTATTAAAAACTGGATTCATGCACCGGTATGGTACCTTGGCCTGCCCAGTGGGGATTAAACCAAAACTGGCTCTCTGACATCCCCCAAGGGTCCTGGATTGCAAGAGGGTGGTTCTCGGGTAACACAACCCAGAATCAGGCTCCCTCCTATCTTGTTCTGGGTGTACCAATTTAGAACCACAGCTGCCAAGTCACTGCAACTAGGCAGCTCCTGTGTTGAGTATCTTCCTCTGGTGGTCAGTGCACATCATAGCTACTGAGTGGATGGTCACTTAGGCTTTTACATAGAAAAATGGGAAAGCTAATTGGTTATGATGTAATTTATTGAATCAGTGGAACAGGCTAGATGATGCTATGATAACAATAACTACATAATCTCAGAGCTTTAAAATAGCAAATGTGCATGAATTTGGCTTAAGCTATGTGTCCACTGAGTCAGCCATGGACTCTGCTCTGCATTCTTGTCCTCACTCCAGGATGCAGCCTCCATCCAGAACACTGCCTTCTTCTCATGGAGGGAAGTGAGCACACTTGATCTTGCATTGGAGATGAAATATTTAGCCTTCCCCTCATAGCTCATTGGCCAGAATAAGTCTGGTGGCCCAGCATAGCCATCGGGGCCTGTCAATGCCATTCTACCATGTGCCCAGAATGGAGAGCATTTGAAATATTTGATAAAAGGCACTTATGACTATCAAGCTTATAAAGTTTTAAAATTTTAATTCCTTCAGCAAATAACTAGCAAACATCAGATTGTGCCAGGGATTATATTAGGCACTGAAGACAAGGTATGAGCCTTTAGTTTCAAAACACTCAAGGGTACTTGAGATCAATGATTATACCAAACGGTGTCTTTGGTAATAAAAAGTTAAAAATCCAAGCTCTCGACCAGCTTCTTCTTTTGCAGACGGAGGATCTGAAGCCCAGGGATGTGTCCAGGGGGCCAGTTGGAAGAAGACTGGTATCCAAATCCCAGTATTTCATGAACACAAGTGGGAGAAGGGAGGCTTACAGACCTCTCTGTGTTTAAAAAGCTCTCTTGAAAGTTGCATAAGTGGCCTGTTTATATGCAAAAACCAAAGAATGTAGACAAGACAGCCACTTTGCAGGGTATGATGGAGGCCATGAAGGCCATGAACCCTGAAAAGGGCCAGGAAAGCTGTGGTCAGCTGCTCTGACCTGGCACGAGGCCACATGCCAAGTTCTCTTTACAGTCACATTTTAATACTTACCATATAAGATGGAAGATCCTCCCGTCTATAGAAGTGAGGACTTGGCATAAAATAGTCTTAAGTGTATGTGGTTAAAAACAAGAGTCTGTTCACTTGAATTGTCTGGTAACAAGACTAACGTACATCAACTTATGTGATGCTTTCTTTGCTTCCACTAAATTCTGTGGAATAGAGCAATTTACTAGCTATCTCTCATGAGCAGCATGGAGTAGGGAAAGGAGCTTTGAACTTCATTAAGCTTGCTTTTGAACCTTCTCTCACTTACTTACTATGCAATTCACATTACTTTTCTCTGTTTCAGATCCCTCATCTATCAAGCAGGCATCATAATATCTAGCATCATGAGCTCCCAAGATAAATTATATTGGGGAATCAAGCAACACACCTGACACTTGCCAAGTATTAGTTCTGGTACTTAGCACAAAAGGAATGTTGGTTTCCATTACCTCTCACTGTCGATTCAGCTGAACTAGTGATCATATTTTTCTGGATTCGATTTGTTTGCATGTCCGTCATTGTGTTATGCTAGGCCGTGGTAACAAATAGACAAAAGTTCAATGACTCAACACAACTGAAATGTATTTCTTGTTCACCTGACAGTCTTGGGTAGATGTTGTCAGGGCCACTCTCCTTCATACTGGTAGAGGCTTGACATATTCATCTTGTAGCTTCCCAAGTTTTCCTAGGCATTTTCATCTCAGTGGTCTTGAAGAGAAAATGACCAAGGATTAAAAAAAATGTGTGTGGTTAATGTGGGTCAGGCCTAGAGATGGAGCCCTAGCTGATGCTCACACTCCCTTGGAGAGAGATTAGTTACATGGTTACACTCAATGTGGGGGACATTGAGAAATCTCCTCTAGCTGTATGGGAGCATGGATTTTTGTGGATAGTTATCAATATTGATTATTAATCAAGAGCAAATTGTGTTCCTCTTGCAGCTTTTATCCTTGTTCGGGTACATAGAGAAAGATGAGAGAGAATTGCTCTGGGAGAATCTAGTAAGCCCAAGGGAGATTTGATCTAAGCCTTGACGTTAAAAGACAGTATTACACAATGATTCTAATTATTCTTTTAACTAACATTCATTTAACTTTTATTAGGTATCAAATGCTGGAGATACCAAGATGGAAAGACAAATAAACAATGTGAGCTGGAAGGATCAGAAAATAACTATAGGTTAGCTAAAAGAGCATGATGAAATGCAATATTTTATTAAATCATGGTTAACAGCTAATAAAAGCAGATTATCTAATAAATTTTCCACCAACAAATATTAAATATTATGGGCAAAAAGTGTTGCCCAAGTTGTTTTTTCACACCTCTGCATTTACTACAACTGCCTAAATGATTACTTATACATGATTTTAAATCTAAATTAGTTTTTTTTACTCTTGAAAGAAATATTAATAGCAGCAGTTCTTAAAGTTTGTTTTCAACCAGCTAAAAATGTTTTATATAGTACTCTAAACTGTTGTCCTCCATATTTTCCCAATTGTACTGTTTTCTGATTTGTATTTATGACTTGAGACAGTAACATTTTGAATAAAACACACACACACACACACACACACACACACACACACAAAAAAAAAAAAACACCTACAGCTGAAAGAAAGCAAAGAAGGAATAAAGGAAGTGAGGGAAAAAAGGTGCTAGCTATCTGAGCTGGACTGAGAGCATAAAAAAGAAAAGGAACTACTTTACCTAGAGCAATTCTATGAAATAAGATTACCATCACCTATTTTACAGATCAAAAAATTAATGATTATTATAATGATAGCAGACTTTTACTTAGAATAGTCAGTCATAGTTAATGCTAAGTACTACATGTACTGGTAAATATAAAAGTATATATAATAAAGTAATAAGTGTAAATACATATGAATTTTATGTGATGTATACACTTTTATAAGTATACATATGTGTATATATTTGTACCTATCTATTTAATATATTTATGTATATGTGTATACTTACTAGTGGCCTGTTGCACAATGCATGCACATTGAAAGGAAATTAATTAGAAGAAACATTTTAATACTGCCATTCACCCTTTCTCTATAATAGAAGTGCCAACCAAATTCAGGATGGACAATGACAGATGGAAATACATGCATGCGATTGGCGCCAGGGAGAGCTTTATGTGTATTATTCATGCATGAGTCAACTTAGCCCTTTATATATATAGAATCAACTTGCTTATTTAGATCTGCTTTCTGATTTAGCTAAACTTTCTCCAGCCCAGTGAAGCATTCCAATTTTTTTCAGGTAACTGTCAGCAATACAGCAGTAAATATCAACATGAAGCAGATTATTATTGTAGATCATGCAGGGAGAACAAAAGGTAAAATATTTAACCTGAAGCAGCATTTGACTATATTCTATGCAGTGAGAAAACATGAAGTCATTTTCAAGATCCATTTCTTAATTCTTTTCAGTTGGGTCAAGTTTCTAAATCTCAATTTTCAGCTAATAAAAAGAAAATGGGATTCCACTGGTATCCTATCTACCTACTCCAGACTTCTGTGAGGATCAAATGAGATGAGGCACAGGAAAATGCTTCACAGACATTTGGTTAAAATGTGAAATGTTTCCACCTGGCTATAAAGCAAGGCATGTTCCTGGGCTGAAGAAACTGTAAGGAGGCTAGTAGTTGCTAGGGAAAGGAAGCTGGGCATTGCTACATGACATCATTACCCAGATAGACACTTAGCATATTAATCTTTTATATATATAGACTAGAGGCCTGGTGCATGAAATTTGTGTACAGGGGGGTTGTCCCTCAGCCCGCCTCCACACTCTCCAATCTGGAACCCCTCGAAGGATGTCCTACTGCCAATTTACAGGGATGGGACCTCAACCAGCAGTCAGACATCCCTCTCACAATCCTGGACTGCTGGCTCCTAACTGTTCACCTGCTTGCCTGCCTGCCTGATTGCCCTTAACAACTCTGCCTGTCAGTCTTCTGGCCCCCTACTGCCAACCTGCTCACCCCCAAATGTCCCCCCACCAGCTTGATCAGCCCAATTGCCCTCCATGCCAGTGTGCTCACCCACAATGCCTTCCCTGACAGCCTGCTCATCCCCAACTGTCCCCCGACTGGCCTGCTTGCCCACACCTTCCCTCCCCACTTGGCCTGCTCACTCCAAACTGCCCCTCCCTCCACTGTCCTGATCACCCCCAACTGAACCCCACTGATGGCCTGTTTGCCCCCAACTGGACCCCTTGCTGGTCTGCTCACCCTCAACTCCCCCTACCCCACCAGCCTGATCACCCACAACTGCTGTCCCATCCTGGCCTGATCACCCAAGACTGCCCTACTCTCTTGTCCTCTAACTGCCTCAGCCTCACCATCATGGCTTTGTCCAGAAGAACATCCAAAAGGTCTCCTGGAAGGTCTCCCAGTCTAATTATTATATTACCCTTTTTTTAGTATAGATAGAGGCCTGGTACAAGGGGGGGCGGGTGCTGACTGGTTTGTCCTGAAGGGTGTCCCTGATCAGGGTGGGGGTTCCCTTGGGGCATGGGGCAGCACAGGCAAGGGGTTTGTGATGGTTTGCAGGCTCGCCATGCCCCCTGGAGTGAGGATCCCTGCTGGTGGGCATGGCCAGCCTGGGTGAGGGGCTGAGGGCTATTATCAAGCTAGTCACAGCCCCTTCAGGGTAGGGGGTCCCTACTATGGTGCCTGGCCAGCCTGGTTGAGGGGCTGATTGCTGTTTACAGGCTGGCCAAGCCCCCCAGTGGGGATCCTCACCCCATGGGAGTATGGCCAGTCTGGGTAAGGGACTTTTTTACTTTTTTTTCAGCGTTTCCTTGAGTGGAGGCCAGTGCTGGCTGGAAGAAGGTATCTGGGATTTGTTTATCTTCTATAACTGAAATGTTTTAACCTTGAATGGACACTAGGGACAGCCAGGGAGGGCAGGAAGCTTGGCTTCCTCCATCGCCAGGGGCAATCAAGCCTCCTGCTCACTCCAGCTCCATGGCTGCTACCATCTTTGTTGGGTTAATTTGCATATTCACTCCTGATTGTCTGGTGGGTATAGCACAATGGTGGTTAATTTGCATGTTTCTCTGTTATTAGTGTAGATAATCATTTATTTAATTCTTATAACAAGCAATGGAAGAGGTGCCATATTATTTGCATTCTAATTTTGAGGAAACTGAAACAGAGTAAAGTCAGTAACATGTTCAAGGTCAAAGTTAATAAGCAGAGAGTTTGGATGTAGCAAGACACTATGGTTCCATCATTCATGCTCTAGCCATCATGCTTACTGTTTCAAAGAAATCAAAATATTTAAATACATGCCTAAGATCACACTGTAAGACAATAGCAGAAACAAGTTTGAGTCCAAGTATGTCTGACTCAAGCACCTCTTTCTCTTGTGGTCCAAACTGTCTCTCAGTAGGATTGCTGTATACAGTGAAGAGGGATGGAAATCACAGATGGATTTCATGAGTAAGCACCAAGAGAAGACAGAAAAAGCCCCTAACACATGCACCCTTGCTTTTCAGAACTCCATTACCCAACTGCCAGTGGTTAACTTCATGGCTCAGTTGAAATTCTTCCTTGGTTACACAGGCCCAACCCCTGCTCCAGGACACATATATACCACCACCATGTTTATTCACATGGAGCGAGCCTTCCCTCAAGTTAATGCCTGAGTTGTCACAGCAACACAAAGAGACAAGAAATGCCTTGGGAGGCATCCAGAGACCAAAAATAGCAAGCGGCCTATAGCAATCCTGGTACCCCTGTGGATCCCAAAATTTAGAAAGTCTCATAGCTCACCTGCAGATGAAGTAACTGAGCTTGGGGAAAGTGCCAGGTGCTGTGCTAAAAGCTTGATATCATTAATTTCTAACAGGAGGCAAATTTCTAGATGAGGACACTGAGGCTCAGAGATAGGATGTGACTTGCTCAGGGTGGAACTATGATTCAAACCTAGAACTATTTCCAGGGCTCATGCTGTTAGCTACAAACCCATATTCCCTAAGGACTGTGACTTGCCCAACAACCATACAGCTATCTGAGTGACAGAGCCAGATCCCAGATCCTATCCCCTCTATCCTTTAAGGACCTCACATTTCCCTGACTCTAAAATAGTGAGACTATCACCTACATAGAGATAAGCTATGCACTTCATCAGAGTCTCTTAACATTCTGCCCTTCATTGCCCTGGGATGGATTTCATTCAAACTTCCCTTCCACAGCTCAACAAATAAGCAAACAAAAATTATAAAGCTTAGCTTTCCACAAAAATAAAAAGCTTAGCTTTCCACGACTATAAACATCTGGCAGTCTTCCTGGGTCTCAGCTTCCTCTGGCAGGTCTAAGTGCACAACATGAGTGTATTTGTGTTTCAACAGAGGAGATCTTGCTAGAGATTAGTCACCCCCCCCCACACACACACACACACACCACCACTCTCTGCAAAAGCAAACCAGTCTAAAAACTTAGCCATGGAAATATAAGTGCTCTTGTTTGTTGACAAAAAAAACTAAACAAATCACTTGAGGTTTGGGGTTCAAAAATCTTTCTAAAATGCAATTTCCACATATTCAGTTGGGATATGTGTGAGTATGTGTGTATGTTTGCTTAAATATTGTCTGGAATAAGATGGACTATAAATATAAATATGTGCAAATAACATAAATATATTCAAGGAGAAAACAGACCTTTGTTTCAGTTTTATAAAATGAAATGGACCAAAATGGATCTCAAAATGGAACCAGCCTTTGATAAAACTATGGAGTGGGTCAAGCATCTAGGTAATGCTGGGAGTCACTTAAGCTCCCTGGGCTATAACTCCTCATCTGTAAAATGGAGATAGTATTAGCATAGGGTACAATTAGCTGTGGTAAGGACGGATTTAGAAAATGGTGTAAAAGCCGTAGATACTATAGAGTCCTCCACAAAGGGAAGAGGTTGTGTTCACAGGTATTTTCTCTGGTAAGCCCAGGTCCCATTTTGGTGCTTTTTCCATGACTCACCACTGTAGCTGGTTTTATCTTGATCTTTGGCTGACCAAGCACCCCAGGAAGACCTCTTTATGAACCACCCCTCTCCTACAAACCAGAATTTTTGCAAATTATAGGTGACAGGTGAATTTGGTTGTGTATGGAAGGCAAAACTGAGGTTACCAGATTCAAGAAAACATAAGTTAATTAGACAATGAGAGTGCTAACCAGGTTAATTCCTTTCCTTCAGAGAGGAAGCAGAAGAGGATTTCTTTTCTAAGTAGCAGAGCAAAAAATTTACCGTTTTGAGTGTCATGATAAGAGGACATTTGTAGCAGGCAGGTCAGGTAGCATAGGAAAGAGGGAGTAGTAGCATTAGTAAGACTGATGATTTACCAGTGCTGGATTTTCTAATATCAGTATCAAGGAGCAAGAACTAATTTCATAAATGAATGAATGATTTTAGATAAAAACAATATAATAAAAGTTTAGCTCTGGTAATCTTATCCAGGATGTTCTAATCCAAAAATGAAGGAGTGATTTTATATTTCAGTTAACTTATCACTTTTATGTTGTATAGCGTAATTTTATTTTATTTTGAATTACATATTAGGAAGAGACACCATATCATTTCAGTGTTTTGGCTATCCAATGATCCAGAAGGAATTTGGGTCCTGAGTGTCAACAAAAGCTCCTAAGAGAAGACCAGGTCTTATCTCTACAGTTCAACCACCTGACATGCCAACACCAGAGAGGCATTGAGTGTAAGAAATGACATGCTTCAATGGGAACATGGGGCAAGTAAAAGTGGCAACTCTGTAGAAAACACAGATGTTCAAATCACAAGTCTAGGCAAGGCTGGCAGATAAAGCACAGTACTGCGGAAGGCTGAGAATCAAGAGGAACAGGAGCTTAATCTAAAGAGGCCAAATTCGAGAAGGTAGCAGGTCCAGAAAGAACAGAATTAACCATAAAATTTGACCAAAACACAGAAAGGAAGCTCAGGGAAATATTCTGGACACTTGGACTGGGAAGAAACAGGACAGGCAGTATCACGTTTGATGGGTAATACAGATGGCATCTCCCCCATGCCACATTATGCTCTGAGTGGATGGAGAAACACTGACTATCCTTATCTCAGAGTCCTATAATCAGGGAAAGCAGGCCACTGTTCCAACATATGGGCATCTTTTTGTCATGGAACTTGAGGAAAAGAGAAAAATGGAAGTTAAACAGAGAGAATTGGAATGGAAAAGATCAGGTGAATACAATGCCAATTTTAAAACCAGTGACAGAGTATGAAAGAGTAGGAAACAAGGCCAAATGATCTAGAACTATAGATGAGTTGGGATAGGTAAGATAACAAAGCCAAAGGTACAGGCAAAGTAAGAGACTTTGTAATACTTTTTCATAGATATATGCTAGTCAGTGTGAATCAGACTAGTTTAAATAGCCAGGTCAGTATGAATATCAAGCAAAAGTGTGGTTTAAACAAGCCTAAACCACTCAAACTGACCTGCCACCTGACATCATTGCTAAATTCTCCAAGAAGTAACCAAAAAGCTTCTGCACAGCAAAAGAAACCATTAACAAAACAAAAAGAAAGCCCACTGCATGGGAGAATATGTTTGCCAATGTTATCCTATCTAAGAAAAGAGTAACATGCAAATGTGACCATATCTTGGCTCCTTATTGGATATGCTACCAGCCAATCGAAGCAAGGGGCAGGGTCGAGAGGCATGGGCGCCAGGCTCCAGGAGTAGAGACAAGTGGTGAAAGCATCAAGCACCCGGCCGTGGGAGCGGAGACCAAGCAGTGGCAGCACCGGCGAACCACAGCTGCATCTAACTGAGGCCCCTGGGCACAGAGAATGAGGTGGCGGTGGTGGCCGCAGTGAGAATTCACCACATCTGCATCTAACTGAGGCCCCTGGCATTGCTAATGTTTTATGTGTAGCTTCAGCTGTATGCCAGCAAAAACGAAAGGCAACCGCCAGAGGGAAGGCCCCTGAGTCCTAGCTTCAGCATCCCAGCTGTGGAAACTGACAACAGGTAGGAGGAAGTCCCACCCCCACAGAATCTGTCCAAATCAGCCCTTGGTCACACTGCTGAAAGGCCTGTCAAGACTGTCATTCTCCTCTATCTCAGAACGTGACAATAAAGAGGTGAGGCTATGTCCAAAGAAATACTGTTGATACAACTGAGCTGTGTAGCAGAAAGGTGCCGACGTTATCAACAGAAAATGTCTGAAGAGCAACGTACATCTGATCTTGAAAGAAGGCAACGCCTGTGACATAATGTATCTGAAGAGCAGCTATTGGAAAAACGTTGCTCTGAAGCCGAAAAACACTGGCATCTTCGATAGGACATGTCTAAAGAACAACATGCCTTTGAAGTTGAAAGAAGGCAGTGACGAAGCAGAATATGTCTAAAGAACAGTCATCAACATGTACTACCAATAGTGGTAGGAACTGCCTTCTCAGCAAAAATGGAGTACATGAGGATGCAATTCTCAAACATAGTTGTAGTGAAATGACTGTTAGATGTGAATTTTGCCTATCACTAAATTTCTCTGATGAAAACCCATCTGATGGGAAATTTACTCAATGTTGTAGCAAAGAGAAAATCTGTCCAAATGATATATATTTTCCAGATTACCCGCCATATTTAAAATGATCAATGACAAACAAAGATTCTGACAGTAAAAATTTCATGGAAAACATTTGATCTATAAATAGTTCTTTTGCTTTTGCTTCCATGGGTGCAAATGTTGCATTGCCATCAGAATATGGGCCATACTGTTTTAGAATACATGGACAAGTTCATCATTGTACTAGAACTTTACATCCTTCTGATGGTGTTTCTCAGAAGTTTGCTCAACTCTACATTTTGGATACAGCTGAAGCTACACGTAAAAGATTAGCAATCCCAGCAAACCAGGCCTGCTCAGAAAGACTCATGATCAACATCAACAACCTCATGCATGAAATAAATGAATTAACAAAATCATACAAAATGCTACATGAGGTAGAAAAGGAAGCCCAATCTGAAGCAGCAGCAAAAAGTATAGCTCCCACGGAAGTAACTATGGCAATTAAATATGATCGTAATAGTGACCCAGGTAGATATAATTCTCCCCGTGTAACCCAGGTTGCTGTCATATTCAGAAACGAAGATGGAGAACCTCCTTTTGAAAGGGACTTGCTCATTCATTGTAAACCAGATCCCAATAATCCAAATGGCACTAAAGTGAAATGAATCAGTATCCTGTTTCCTACATTAGATGCAATGACATATCCTATTCTTTTTCCACATGGTGAAAAAGGTTGGGGAACAGATATTGCATTAAGACTCAGAGACAACAGTGTACTCAACAATAATACTAGACAAAATGTAAGAACACAAGTCATCCAAATGCAGTATTATGGATTTCATCTCTCTGTGAGGGACACCTTCAATCCTATTTTAAATGTAGGAAAATTAACTCAATAGTTTATTGTGGATTCATATTGTTATATCATTTTGTTATTTATTTATTAATGAAATTATGTATTATTTTCATATACATTGTACTCATTACCTTTTATCTCTCACACTTTTATTGTAGAGGAAGGGTATATAGCACTATTAAAATATTTCCTCTGATTAGTACCCTTTTAATGTGCATGAATTTTGTGTGCTGGGCCACTAGTCTTCGATAAGAGTTTAATCTCCAAAATTTATAGGGCACTCATACAATTTAACAAATCAAAGGTAAACAAAAATCCAATTAAAAAATGGGCAAGGGACCTAAATAGAAACTTTCAAAAGGGGACATACAGAAGGCCAGGAGACATATGAAAACATGTTCAAAGTCACTAATCATCTGAGAGATGCAAACCAAAACATCAATGAGGTACCATCTCACACCTGTCAGAATGGCTATCATCAACAAACAACAAGTGCTGGAGATGATGCAGAGAAAAAGAAACTCTCTTGCACTGCTGGTGGGAATGCAGACTGGGAAAGCCACTGTGGAAAACAGTATAGCATTTCCTCAAATAAATAAAAATAGAACTGCCATTTGACCTAGTAATACCACTTCTAAGTATATATCCCAAGAAGACAGAAACACCAATCAGAAAGGATATATGCACCGCTATGTTAATGACAGCACAATTTATAATAGCTCGGATTTGGGAACAGCCTAAATGCTCATCAACAGATGAGTGGACTAAAAAACTGTGGTACATCTATACAATGTAATACTACACTGCTGTAAAAAAGAAGGGATTCTTACCATTTGCAAGAGGATGGATGGCACTGGAGAGAACTATGTTAAGTGAAATAAGCTAGTCAGAGAAAGATAAATATCACATGAACTCACTCATTTATGGAATAATGAACATCATAAACTGATGAACAGAAATATATACAGAGACAAAGAAGCATCGAACAGACTGTCAAACTATAGCAGGAAGGCAGGAGAGGGTTGAGGGGGCTAAAATATCAACTGAAGGACTTTATGCATGTATATAAGGATAACCAATAAACACAGACACTGTGGGCTATGCTGGGGAGGGACAGCATAGGCCAAGGGGGAGTTCAATGGGGGGAAAAGGAGACATATATACTACTATTTGTAATACTTTAAACAATAAAAAAATTAAATTAAATTAAAAAAAGAAGTAGCCAAATGAGAGTCTGAGATGTGGAATAGGGAGCAGAAGATGGATGAGAAAAAAGATGTTATTGTTTTTAACAGGTGGAGCCCAATTCATCCTAAGGAGAATCTCTCTTTGTTTATTAAAATAGCTTAAAATGAAAGTACCATGTTGAGAAATGTGTAGGAAGCAGATAAGGTATAAAAAGAATGAAAGAATGTACAATACATCCAAAATCAATAGAAGTTTGGAGGTACAGAAAATAGAGATTAGTGAAAAGGAGGGGGAATAAAGACCAATGAGTTGAAATGGCGTAAGACTAGGTCACTGCATAAAAAGAACAGTGAAAAATTCCTAGTGACAAGATTGCCAAAAGACATTTTAAAACTATGAGGCCTGTATCAGTCAAACATTGATGCATAACAAATGACCCCAATATGTGAAACAACAATAAACAATTATATCTTGCTCACACATCTGCGAATTAGCTGGAAGTCTAGGCTGAGTATAGCTCATGTATTTGTTACAGGTCTATGACACATGGTCTCATTCTTCTGGAACCAGTAGAATAACCAGTGCACATTTTTTTCTTTGCAGTAGCAGAATTATAAGAACCAGATCCCTCTTCACAAGCATATTTTAAGCCTTTTCTTGCTACGTTGGCTGAAGCAATTCAGGTGACCAAGTCAACTATCAATGAGATGGGGAGATAAACTCCTCTGATGGAGCAGAGGGAGGCAGTAGGAAGTAGATATTTGCTGAACCATGATTTAGTCTACCCAAAACCTCATGCTAAATTTGAAATCATTTCCACTATTGCAATGTACTAGTAAGTTCCTTCTCGGACCCCTCCATCAATCTTCAATAAATGTACTACTGATATAAATTGTTTGAGCTAATTTTTGTAAAGAATCGTGGCATAGGAGCAAAATGATGCAGAGCAGAAAGTAGATGGAAATAGTGAGGTGATCCATAAAAGAGAAAGCAGAGTCGAAGGTAACCAAGAGCAAATAATCCTGAGAGTCATAGGTATCTTGGGAAAAGCAGAGAAGAATTGGAACCAAGCACCTTAGATCTCAAGGAGGGCTCAATTGTCAACTGTGTTACATAAGACTTTACTAATGGCTATTGGTGAATGAGACCAGACTGCCATTTCCTTGTATTGCCAGGGAGCTCTGTCTGAACAAATCAAGCCAAAGAAGCCTCAGGTCTCATTCTGAACAGCTGGGAAGGAGGCACTAACTAGGTCAAGATCAGAAAAAGAGAGGGCTCTTATTTGAGTACAAGGTAAATGTCTTTTTTATGAATAAAATCATAAGGCAAAGTCATGAGAAATAAAATTTCATTGTAGAATTATCAGAAAAGTTAACTTGAATCTCAGTCACCATATGCACTTAACTAGGGCACTTTACCCCTGAAGTGGACAGCATTGAGCATTGCACTTCAAGGCAAGAGAGGTAGAAAGGCAAGACTGACTGGGTTACAAACTAGCTCAAAATCAGGAGTTAGATATACTACTTTATTATCTAATTTAATCCTCACAAGCCCTCTTCTCCCCAAAGTAGGATTAATTATTCCTACTTTATTGACAAGGAAATAGGATCAGAATGGCTGACCTTTTTCTAATGTAAAAGGCAAGATTATACACGTGGGGTGGCAATGAAATCACTCAGCTTTTGTGAAAAGAGGAACGGGGAATCAAAGGACTCAGCAGATCACCACATACAATTCTGGTTGTGTGACTTTATGAGGATTCATGTCATACTAGTAGAGCTTGAAAGGAAAGAAAAAGCCTAAATGAGCTTTTATAGCTATAACCCAGGTGATGTCCTAAGACCTTAAAGCCTTTACAATTGCAAATCAGATCCATTTCACCAGAATGAAGGAAAAATACCTAAAGTATGCATTAATCTCACCCTATATTTATCTTTACAGATTCCTCATGCTATCTCCACAGCCAGAAAAGGAAAAAGAAGCTGGAGCAGGAGAGATCACTGACATTTAATACATGATATTTTGTGCCACTGTGTATGTGAGTAGATTTAAAAATGCCTAATAAGTATTATATAAGTACCTCTATATTATGACACTACTTCAGGCTGGTAGATTTAGGAAAAAAGGTAAAGTCAGAAGAAAATTATATTGTTGTCTTTAACATACTTACCTGTGTTTAAGGCTCCTAAATTAGCATCTTCCATAAGTTAAATGAACATTGTTGACACCAACAATCCAAATTAAAACAAAATAAATGAACAACAACAAACACCCACCCAAATAACCCAAATGGTCTTAATGTAACTGCTTGATTACTTGGTCTTTGTCTTTAGTATGACTTAATTAATGCAGTTGGTGATGGCATATAGAGATATATATTTTAAAAAAGAAACCTTCCCAATACTACTACGAGCATCTTTCTGTGCATATGAATACATCTTAGGCTTCATACCTTTTCTCATAAGATTACTTCAAAATTGCCTGGAGAAAGCCAGTAAAAGAACATTCTTAGAGAAGGTGGGGTGTACAATTTTTTGTGTGTGTGTGTTCACTACACAGTAACCATTTACTTTTTGGAATCTTTCTGATATGCATCCAAATTTCTGTGGCAAATCTTTCTAATCTTGGTGTTTAGAGCATTTTGAAATAGATTCAGTACTCAGGAACATGGAGACTTTGTCAGATGTTCTAAACTGTATGCAGTTCAAACACACAAACAAAAACAACTAATTGGATTAAGAGAAGGATAAATTTCTCTCAAAAGGCAAAACATACTATTTTTCTTTTCTCTGTGTTTTCTTTACTTATTGTCTGCTCTTGAGGACTCATTTGATGTGAACTTCATCAAAATAACAGGAAAGGCTCAGAGGGAGATCACATTCAGGTTTGTTGAGATGAAATGCATTCATTTCTACCACAAGGCCTCCATCGTTTTCCCCTGGATTGGTTTTGGTTGCTCAAACACCAATAGAGCTGGTAGCAGCTACTTGTATCTACCAGAGTCTAATGGAAACTGATTTTACGGCAGTATTCTGGCCTTGTTACTTGCCAAGAGCTATTCCCCTAGACGTATCAATCTTACTTTAAGAAATATGCCTGCCTAGTAAAAGATTATTATTGGGGATATTATCAACACAAAATTGTCAGAATGTCTCATTCCATTTTATTATGCACTCACTAATACTCATATTAAATAAGTAAAGAAAAAAATTCTAGATACCCATTGTTTTTGTCCCTTAGACAAATACTTTGACCCATTAGTAATCTTAAATATCTTAATGGATAAATACTGTATCCAATTTTAAATATATGTGTTTAGCTTCCTTTCTTGAGAGACTTCTTGGAAATTTGCCCCCTCAGGAATATAAAACCTTCCTTCCTCTCCTCTAATAATTACTGAGTTCTCCCCCTTCCTGCATCCCACTAGATCCCCACTCCTACTCAAACTGTACTGTATAGAACCGAAAGCCTGTGGTTTTTCTCTCAGAAAGAACTGGGGAGAGAATCTCTGAGCTATTCCCCTTCCTTTTTTCTGCATGTAGTTTTTGAAATAGGGAAGTCATGTGATATTGTGTGTCTGTAACAGAATTTTTACCACACAAGTCCTCTGACAAGCAGAAAGTAGATGCTCCTGATGCCCTTCCTTTATCCCTCCCATAAATTCTGTATCCACTCATTATTGGTTTGACAAACCTAACACAGAGTCACCAAATGAGCTAAAATATGGGAAAGCAAAACACACATAGGAAAGTTTCCACCAAACTATGTTCAGTTAAATCACCCCCAAATCATCTGGACAGCAGACCACAGTATGAGAAGTTTGATTTGCTTTCATTTATTTGTTTGTCTATCAAGGAGCCTACATGATCTTTTTCTAGTCTAAGTTCTCGGTGCCTTAAATTGCCCTTACTTTAACTCTCAATTTCATTTTCAAAAGGAAACACTCTTGAAACTCCACAGGGCTTTGACACTTCGCAATGCATTTGAGGGCGGAGGACCCCAAGGGCTGAGACCATGTTTTCGAAGCAGGATGGAGGATGGTGATGGGATTGGGTAATGGAAGCTATTTATTTACCACCAGCTGCCTCCAGCTGCGACACCCTGCTAGGTTATGGAATAAAGCACAGTAAATAAACACCGGGAGGAGACATGCTGAAGCATAGCATACATGGAAATCCATCTCCTCACAAATCCTGGAAAAATATGTACTCAGTGATGAGCATGTCCAAAATAAACCATCCCACGCCAACAATTTGGATTGATTTCCATGTTGCTGCCCCAGGAGCAATTCAGAGGAATAAAGCAGAGTTTCTAGGGTCATTGCTTGGAGCAGGTGCACTGCCCTTCACCTCCACCTTACAAGGCTGACTCCTGTCCATCCTTTAAGACTTAGCAGAGGCATTACCTCCTTGGGGACATCTTCCCTGACATCTGCCACCAGGTTGCTTCCTCAGAGCTTCCACAGTCCCTGGACTTACCTTGTCACAGCACTCCTCACATTTTATTAAAGTTACTTGCATCGTTTCTTTCTCCCCCACTAGACATAGGAGTCAGTGGAATCATGGACCACGTTCTCACCATCTTCATATCCCCAACACTTAGTACAATTGCTGCTGGTAGCTAGTCAGTAAATGTTTGCTTAGCTAAGTACATTCTTGAAAGCTTCATTATTCTTGGTCCTTAGTTTTTGTTGTTGTTGTGTTTTGTTTTGTTTTTAAGAATAAGAAGTGCTAGAAGGAACCTTAAGTCTTACCTGGAGTCCATAAACCAAAGACACCAAAAAGCCTGCCCCTTTCTTCTACTGAGCATGGTAATTTCTCAGTTTCTCTCTTCTCTATCCTTCTTTTCATCTCCTCTCTCCTGAGATCCCACAAAGAAAATAAAAGCAATTTGGTGGTCCATAATTAGGTAACACTAATCTCATCCCACCTCTTTATTTTTCAAATGAAGAAACTGAGTCTCAGGAAATCCTTCCCTATTTCCACCTTTATTTCTTATCCTCTCAGCCCATTTTATCCTATCTTTATGAGAGCTTACTTTTAATCCTCACTCCACCCCATCCACAATGAGGAATGTGGATCTAGATAATGACATTCTATGACACTGCATTGGCCCACCTTCATACTGAATAAAGCTTTCGGAAAGGTTAAAATGTTAAGTGAATATGACTCTAATACCTCCTGGATTATATCTCTTCTCCCTTGTGGCTTATCATTCAGGTTTAAAGGGACTGTCTCACCTACCCCAGTCTGAGGTGATCCAAGACAATTTATAGGAAATACATACTTTCCAATAATAATGAAAGACCAGCAATAGAATCACCTTTATTGAACACCTACTAAGCACTCTGCATTCTGCTGGTTGATTTGCATCCATGATCCCATGTTATTACCACAAAAACTCGGCAAGGCAGATAATATCCCCATTTGACAAATGAGAAACCTGAATCCAAAGAGGTTAAGTAGCATGCCCCAAATCATATAACCAGTAAGTAGATAAGCCAAGATTCAAAACTAGCTCTCTTGTTCCAAAGTACACGTGTGTTCTGTCACTGAACAGGAAAAACATTTAAGTAAAGGGAAAGTCCTGTTTAAATACAGCATCTAATTTCTATACCCTTTTCTGGTGGGCTTCCATATAGCCCTTCAGCCCTTCCCAGCAGCATCTTAAAAGCACCACTAAACACCTGTCACAAGGCTCTTAACTGGCCTTGAATGATTGCCCTGAGAGATTTTGCAATTGTTATTAAAACCATGGAAACTCAGTAACTTCCTGGAAATTGCAGATTTAGTCATAATGAAGGGACCATTTTAGCCAAACCAAATTAACTTCCCAAGCACTGTTCCCACTAACTCCAAACAATACTCCTGCTAACCAGAAACTCTACAGACTTTAAAGCAGAGGATAAAGACCCTGAAAGGCTAGTTTATTCCTCCTTAAACATTTTCTTTTCCTGACATTGAAATTTATGCTCAACTTTTATTCTTTGATTTTACTTTTTCAAACCAATAACTTACAATCAAAATGGTTGTTGATTCTGAAACCAGGAGTAAAAGTTCAATAGTGATTCAACAAATAGGTTTATTCTTAATAACTTAGTACAAGGAATACATACATCCATTCCCTCTTGCATCTTCAAACAGTCCTTTTGGGTACAATTTTACTCCCATATGATAGATGAGAGATTAAGTATATTGCTTAATGTCACTCAACTGAGAAGATGTTGAGAAGAATTCAAACCCAGGATTTGGGTTTTCTTTTGTTTGTTTGTGTTAAAAAAAAAAAAATCTCCCAACCAGAAGAAGCAGAGCTACACAATAATGAGTCATTTAGGAAATGGTAAGATGCTCATCATGAACAGTAAAACAAGAAATAACAGAGGATGTGTGATTTAGTGCACTTTAAATAAGAAATTTGTGGTGAGTGACAGGAATGGGGTCTAGACAGGAATTCAGGGCCAGATCATTGAAAGCTATATGAAGGCACTTGGGTACTAGGCAGAATGGAAAGTTTAAATAGACATAGGTAATTAATTCATCACTCTTTCAACAAATATTTTATGTAGTACCAACTCTGTTAAGTCCTGGGGACAAAACTGTAGACAGAACAGATGTTTTCTGTCTTCATTGGACCCACAGTTCAAGAGAGATTATGGATCATTTCCATATAGAGTGGAAAGTGCTCTGATAAGCAATAAATAGGGAGAAGTATTGGGAGAACCAGTGAAGAAAAGGCTTCCTAGGGGAAATGATGTCTACACCAATGGAGATAGAAACAAAAACAAAGTTGGTTTGAAGAAGGGGAAGTGTGGGGAAAAGGTAATCAAGGGGATTGTTAGATTCAGTGGAAAACAGTATGAGCATGGATAGAGATGAGAGATGATGAAAAGATGGCAGAGTGGCTGAAGAGTACAGATAAATTTAAAGTTGGGGATATTGAAAAGGCTGGAGGGGCAAGATCAAGAAGCTAAGGAGTGTTATAAGTAATTTTTGCTTTAGAAAACCACCCTGACTCTGGTGGCAACTATAGACAGATTCAAGACTCTCTGTGTTTAATATACATACCATGAGAATGCAGTTGGAAAAGTTGATGGTACATGAGGAAGGAAATTTTGTCTTCTTTACCAATCTAGATGGTTTTAGCTATAAGCAATAGAAATTCAAGCTGATTTAAATAATGAAATAAAAAATAACAATAATACAATCAAAGGCTCAATGATATCATCAAGCCAACTTTGTTTTTGTTTGTTTCTATCTCCATTCAATTATCCTGAACATGAACTCATCCTAAACTTGGTCACCCCTGAGTCTGTAAAATGAATGCCAATAGCAACTGAGGCTATATATCTCAGTTATCATCCACCAGGAGAGAAAGGAAAAGCCCTTTTTCTCAAGCATGGAACATAAATCCCTTCTGGTTATACTCACAAGTCACTTCTGTATCACTGATCATGGGGGAAACGCTATGTGTTTATTAGCTTAGGTGAATTGAGATCCACTTTTGAAACAGGGATGGTGTCAACTTTTCCCATATCTCACAGTGGAGGATATTGGCACTTGAAAAAAATATATATGGTTGTGTTAAGAAGGAATAAATTGAGGAATGGGGGCAGAGCTTTCTACACCCCACTGTTATAAATTGGGTACCTTTGCGTTTGAACAAATGACTACCACAGCCCTGATCAAGCTTGCTGGAACAGACCAGCCTCAAGTCAACCTCTCATCAATTATTCATTCAACACCAACAATACCAAAATGATAACATCTTATCTCCTGGCTTTGTAAATTTAATTATATAGAAGTAATTGTGTGCCTAAACAACACACACAATGAACCTAAGCAATTCTGGATAAAATCGAAATTTATTAAAGTTGTCTTCATATTCACATCAATTTAAAAAAATGATACTATCTAGGCCAAGACCTTTTTTTTATTTTTCCTTCACAGAATAATGTTGAGGATCAATTTCTCCAGCTTAACATCACCAGCCTTGGCAGCAGCTCATATTTGGAATATAAATGATGTCATCTGGTTGGCCTTTTCCCATCACAAACAGTAAATCTCTGAATCTGGAGAGCTCTTTTATTTGGTTACACATATTGTACAGCATCAAGGGGTTAGAACACATGTGCTGGAGATTATTAAAATCATCTGGAGGAGAATGGCTTATTATTGGAAAGTCCAGAACTTACGACCCTTTCATGCCTGGTATCTCCATCAACTCTTCTTTTGCTCCTACCTTTTCAAAGCAACACTTGTGGCCTATTGGCTCATGACCACTTGCAGACTAAAGTTTTGCTGGTGTGCTATATTTAATCTCCAGAAAACGATATCCCTGACATAGTATAGAGCAAGGAGGACAGGATTAGGATTCAGAAAGGAAGCCTCAGCTCTGACAATATGCCAATATTTATGGCTTTGGACAAGTAATTTAAATACTTAGCTTAAGTTCTTCATCTGTAAAATGGAGATAGAAGATTACGTATCTCAGAGGATTGTTTCAAAAAAAATAAAAAAAGTAAACAGTTATTGCCTTTTTTATTGCTTTATAATTCGCTAAGATATTTCAATTACATTAGCATTAGATTTGTACAGAGAAGACACTCAGTTGATGTTTGTTGAGTAATATGACACTAAGGTGGTAATTTGGTTTGATGGATGCTGAGTCATCAAGTTATCCCACATCTTGAACTTCGTTTTCTTCATTTATGATGTGGATTCAATTTGATCTTCCTTTTAGAGTTGCTGTGAAAAATAAACAAAATAACACAAGTGAAGCATTAGCACTGTGCCTTGCACATCAGTGTGCTCAAGAAATAGAAGTTTCCTTTTCTCCACTCCTTTCTTCTATAAGAGTCTCATGTTTCTTATCCTACAGAATCAGTAATAATACTGACATTCTAGCTATTAAAGGACACAGCTGTGGAACAGACAGCACAGCAAGCCCAGGCTGCGGTCCTAGCTTTCCAACTTTGCAGTTGTGTGAACTTTGGCAATTTTCTCAGGGTCTCTGTTCCCCTGTCTGAAAATGAAGGCACTAATCTATATCTGAAGTTCTCAAACTTTTGAACTTCATAGATGAAACAAGCAAGTACAAACAACCACAAACCAGAAGCCTCACATAGAATGGCTAACTCTTTGACTTGACAAATAGATATTTTTCAGATAACTGCCACTTACCATTACAATCATTTCAAACAGAAGAAGAGGAACATCCCCCCCCCCAAAAAAAAGCAAAATTTCAGAATACAAGGCATCTCTTTAAATAAAATACATTAACTTGAAAAGACTGACTATGGAAAAAGTGCTGAATTGTGTTATTGTCCTCATATTTCCCCTCATTTTCCCACAGACTGGTGAAAATCGATCAGGACCAAACATGGGTCTTTAGAGTAGCATATGGTAACCACAAGGCTGAAGACCTTGAAGGTTTCTTCTAGCATGAATGTCCTGTGATTCTATCATGATTCCACTATGGTGGGGAACCATACTGCTAAAACAGGGTTATTTGGATAAGATTAATAAGATCTTATAGCAAGCCAATTTAGAGAAGAAATCAATCCAATAACTAATTTCTCTCAACTGAATGATCCTCAGTGGAAAAGTGGAGTTTAATTTAGTCAAAACAGTCTAAGATATCAAGCATTGATGAACACATAGAAATGCCCCACAGGTTCTCAAGACACTTCCTTCTCCCTAATATTAATCCGTCTGACTCACACTCTGTTTTCTGCTGACTATAAAATGATGATCATGATAGTTGTACCTACCCACATCAAAATTTGAAAGACATGTGAGCAGATCCAGTAGATCCAAAGTATTCCTAACTCAGGTTTTACATGTCCACCCTGAGGTCAACTTTTCTAACACCTTCCACTCTCTAATCTCAGGCCAAAAAAAGATTTTTGAGTTTTGCCATGGTGCTCTCAAAGCCCCTGCATGAATACCACATATTTTATTACAGAGGTTCTAAATACAGACTCTGATTATTGTTATCACTGTTTTTCTAAAAAGCTGGTTTTCTGATTTTTGACCAAATTAGATATGGACAAGCAGAATAGAGGTAAGAGGAGCTATTAAGACAAATCAGTGGAGGCTATGCTTGACCTCTCAGAAGGAGATAAAATACAAACAGAAGTAATACTCCTGCTACTTAGAACAATAGTTGGGGTTCATAACTTTGATTCTAAGTCATCAATAAAAGTGAAACCATATTCTATAACCTTTTAAAAGAAGTGAATGGTTACAGATGTTAGTGAGATTGGATAAAAAGATGCTCAGAGGGTCATGCCTCAGTTCTCAGGAAAGTCACCCAAGGTAGGTGGATGTTAATTCTCCTATGATCCATGACATTCTCCTAGTTGAAGTAGTAAGAACAACTGGAACAGCAACCTTAATGACTGACCATTGTACTAGTATTATACTTTGCCTCTTCTGAAGTACTCCTCACATCCATTTTTTCATTAATATTCAGATCAATCCTGTGAAGGGGAAATAATAATTATTATTACCCATTTCTTTCTCCAAATGAGGAAACCAAAACTCAAGAGTGAATTAATAGCTTGCCCAAGACAGCAGAGTAAGTGGCAGGGTATGCAAACCCAAGGCTTCTGATGCTATACCCAGGGCTTTTACCACCTTCTGCTCCTTGCTCATCCTTATAAGTAGCGATAAGACTAAGAGGCTTAGTTCTTAGTCCTTCTGGTTCTCAGGCCCATTATAAATGCCACTTGCTCTGGGGAGGAAAACAAAGTCCATGCTCTTTACTGGCCTATGTGCTAAGTTATTGGCGCCCAGAAATAACCTCCTGGAGACTAGGGCCTTGTATTTACCACAAAGCAGTGGGTAAATAGCTAGTTGGTATTTTAGTGTTTTGTGGTCACTTAATCTGTTGTGTTCCTTCTCAAGACTTCGAAGGTTTCCTTTTTCAGTTAATTTTTATTTACGTTTCTGAGGTCTATGTTGTTTGGGGTTTGGTTCATTGGATGTTTTTCTTGGAATGTGTTGCCATTGGCTTCAGGATGTCCTGCTCTGCTATTTCATGGAATTTTCCCTGAGTGTGGATTGCTATGTATTCCTTCAGGGCGGTGAGCCAAGATAGTGCTGGTATGTAATCTGTTTCTCCGGCCAGAGGACTTCTTGTCACCCATCCACATGGTGCTTGATTGTATTTCTCCACTGATAATTCCCCTCCCGTCTGTTAATGTGCAGCGACCTTGGAGGTTAGCCATCTTGTGTGTTGTGCATTGTTGGCTCTGGATAAGAGGAGCTCAGTGGCTTCTGATAGAGATTGTGTCAACTGATTCTACCAGTTTGTCCTATCAGCCCAGGGTTGGGGAAAGAGATACATGCCAAATGTTATGGAAAGAGTGGAGAAGGCTCGTAGGGTTAATGCTACAGACAAAGCAAGTGTGTGACTGAAAACATCCAACCCTCCACACAGCCCTGTGCCCCAGTAGGAGACAGATCCAGAGATGCCAGGTGCATTGCAAGCACCACAGGCTCCCATGACCCTCAGCAAGCCTTTCTTCCTTTGTCTTTGACAAGCCCATAAATGATGTGCCAGAGAAAAATAAGAATTTGTTCCATATTAGAAAGTTTTGTCCTCTGGATATTGTTTTTTGTGTGTAGAAAAAAAGAGAGAGAGAGAAAAAAAAGGTTAAATAGCATTTGGTCATTTAAATGGTATGTTTTTCTAGAGGTTTTCAGCCTAATGAAGATGCAAAGCACACAGTGAGACAAAACTTGTCCTGGATAAATAATTTCTTTCGATGTTTTACTTATTATACTTCATCTTATTGTTTCGCTTATGTGTTCTACACCCTTATTCTTTTCATAAAGAATTTAGGATAGCTTACAAAAATATGTCAGTACAAAATGAAATTGCCCTAAACCATTGGAAGAAGAAGGGTGAGTGGATAATATCAAAGATGTGCATATGATTAGTGGGTAGCATTTTATAACAAATACCCTTGTAAAATTGTTAAAAGTTATTTTCAAAATTGCCTCAAAAAGCCTACTGTTTATCATTAAAGTGTGCTGTGGCTCTCTAATCTATAGTCTAAAGTTAATTTTAATTTGGAGGTGGAGGAAGCCAACTTCAACCTCAAGCTGACATTACATGCTCTGACACACCTCTAAAGTCTAACAGTTTTCTTCTTTGCAAGGAGACAAAAGGAGAATTAATATTTACTAGGTACCTAATATATACTACACATTATATCAATAACTTGAAATTTAATAATCCATTGAGTGCTCACAAATAGTCTATGAGATAGGAATTACTTCCACTGGACAGATTACATAACCAAAGCTGAGTAATTTACCCAATTTTGTCAACTAGCAGGGACAAAACCAAAATCAATACAGGAATGTTTGACTTCAAAGCCAATGTTCTCATTTTATTAAACTGCCTGCCTGAGACACAAGTAAGAATTTGTTAAATGTGTTTGTCCCAGTTGGTATGTATGAAAATTTTCAAATAAAGGTGGTTCATTTAAAGATTGTGTTCAAGCTAAAGGCTGATCTGAAAATAACCAGAAGTTAAAAGAAGATCACAGTGTCTAGTAGTTAAGGTTAGCAGAAAGGAATACCTGTGGTTATCTGTGGATACTGGGCACTGGCATACAAATGTCTTCCAATGAGCCCAGACAGAACAAATTCTAAACTCTTCCAAATTAGAGGCCATAAAACAAAGAGTGGAGCCCTAACCAGTTTGGCTCAGTGGATAGAACATTGGTCTGTGGACTGAAGGGTCCTGGGTTCGATTCAGGTCAAGAGCATGTACCTTGGTTGCGGGCCCATCCCCAATAGGGGTGTGCAAGAGGCAGCTGATCTACAACTTGGTTTCTTCCTCCCACAAACTATATTGATGCCGTCCTAATTATGGGCATCAGTTTAGTCTCTCCTGGCTCCAGCGTCAAAACCTTCTTCTTACAACCAACTAGGTACTTAGCATACAAAGTTTCTATCCCAACTACCAGAGCCCACCCATCATAGGAAGAAGTGCAGAATTATAGATAATTATGATATAAATGAAGCATCTGTTCCAGGCTAAGTTCACCAGAAACCAGACTTTTAATTGAGTTAGCATTCAGGACTTTATTCAGGAGTACTTTGAGGAGGACAATTGTGGAAGAAAAGAGGAAAAACATAGGGTTAAGCAAAGTGAGAAGTTAAGCTGTGGTAAGCTACCAACAAGGCTTCAGTTGACCTGAGGAGTTCTGGTGTTGAGATGGCCTTTCAGAACAATAGTAGGTTGCAATGAGATAGCCTAGCCATTGATCAGTCATTGGAAGCAAGCTCCTCCTTAAAAAATGTGTGACATTGGCTAAGAAGTTTTCTTCTTTTTCCAAGGAGGAGTGACATGGAGGGCCATCTTCAGCAGCACTCCCTGCAGCTGGGAAAGTAGGTCCATTTCTGAAGAGGGGTCTGTAAGACTCATCAGAGCATCCACTCAGCATTTCATCCTTTAAATGCATACCATCATAATATTGTAAGCACTGTGGCTTCATTTTTCAGATGGGACAATTAAGACTTAGCAAGGTAAAGTAACTTGGAAAAGACCACGTAGATATACAGTGGCAACTGAGCTGGTATTGGAACCCAAGCCTGGCTGAGTGTAAAACTCATGTCTCTTCTCTACATTAAGCTAACTCCCTCAGGCATGTTATAAATTGTATGACAGCATGTATGTGGTAATCTTTTGAAGACCAGAAATACACACTCATAGAACTGAATTTCTTCCAGAACTGCACTCTCCCATCATCCTCCAAACAAGCAACTCCCTCTGAGCCCACACACCCACTTGCTCTCATTTTCCACATGTTTACTTGAATGTAGTCATCAATTACATACTAGACAGATGTCATCTGGAAAGGAAGCTATGGTCATTGTCAAAGAAAAGTGAGAAATGCTTTCAAATTATACTCGATCTTACTCCATAGTTGAGGCTAGTTCATCTCTTAAAACAAAAAATATTAGAAATGTTTTCTAAAATGTGGTCTATGAACTTGGGAATACCCAAGATTCTCTCAGGGAGTCTGTGAGGTAAAAAACGATTTTCAATAATAATAGAAAAAGTAATTGCTTTTTCACTGTGTTGACATTTGTGCTGACACTGTGTTGACTGATGGTGCAAAAGCCACGGGGAGTGACACTGTTGATGCTTTAGTATGAGTCAAGGCAGTGCTACCAAACTGGATTAGTAGTTATATTTCATTAACAATAACCATGCATAATTAAAAAAACAAAAGTAAAAGCCAATTTTATTTTTAAATGTTTTTGATGAAACAGTAAAGATTATATTTATTATGTATAAGAATGACTGAAAGATAAATTATGGTTATTCAGACTTGGGACTATATCATACATTTTTCCATAATGAATCAAAAGAACCTATCACTTAAAAAAGAACAACTCATGACATCTGTAGCCAATGATTAAATTTAGGTTTTCACGCAAAAATTTACATTTTGAAAAACTTGTATCTGCCATTATGAGCCTGACAACACCCTAAGAGAGATTTTCTGATAAAATTTGTGGTAATAAATAAGGAATGTGGTTTTTTTTTATATTGCATAATAAAATGCATCAACATTTTGAAGATGTGCATAATAACGCAGTGTACTGATATTTCCCATATGATCAATGAGTAATGTTATAAAACTAAGCATGGGCTTCAAAAATGATTCAAGAGGAAAGATAGAACAGTAGATTTCAGTGTAGTAGAATGTGACAAGCTCATTGATGTGATTTCAGATTTCACATTGCAAGTAAAAAAATACCACTTTAGAAAATCACCACTTGTGCCCAGCTGGCATAGCTCAATGGTTGAGCATTGGACTAGGAGGTCATGGTTCAAATCCCAGTCAGGGAACATGCTCGGATTGTGGGCTCCATCCCCAATCAGGGGTGTGCAGGAAGCAGCCAATCAGTGGTTCTCTCTCATTATTGATGTTTCTTTCTCTCACTTTTCCTTCCTCTCTGAAATCAATAAAAATATTTAAAAAAAAAGAAATTATCACTTGTCAAATTTTGGTATAATATCAAAGAACAATATCCACAATTGTCTGAGAAGTTTCTTTAAATGAATCCTGTATCCTACTACCTATCTGGATTTTCTTCATAGACATCATCAAAGCAAATATTGCACAGATTCTGACTACAGAGCAGATATGAGAATCCAGTTATCTTCTATTAAATGAGATATTATAAATATTTGAAAATATAAAACAATGCCTCACTTTTCCACTAATTATTTTTATTTTAGAAAACATAGTTATTTCTTAAAAAATAATTTCTATAAAAATACAATCAATTTACTATTGTTATTTAAAAATAAATTAATACATATTCCTATAATTCCTCAGTTTCAATTTCTAATAATAATTGATATATGCCACATAAACAAAAATGCTTTGAGTTCCTGGATGATTTTCAACAGCATTATGGGTTCTTGAGACCAAAAGTTTTGAGGACCACGAGTCCCCTACTGAGTAAGAGAGGAGAGGTAGAATTTTTCTAAATGAATTCTTTAGTTTAAAATACTGAGTGAATAAGTAGAATAAATATTTTAAGTGAATAAATGAGGAAAGAAAAAGGGATAAAGTACCGTATTTAAATAACTATATGAGGAGAGTCAAAGACAGTGTGGGAGGATATAAATCTAGAATATGAAAATAGGACAACTGATATATTCCATAAGATAGAGAGGCAGAATATAATTTGTCCAGTATCTACCAGATAGTAGATGCCTTTTACATTTGCTTACATATTTTTACAATAGCTTGAAGAACCAGGTATCATCATTCCCTCTTACCCAGAGGCATTGATACTCAGGGAAGTTATATGACAAAGATGACATGTAGCTAGGATTTAATCCCAGAAATATCTGATTCCACACTGCCCCAGTCTGTCTCCTCACACTATCCTACTTCTATCTGGTTCACAACCTCTTATGCCCCTTGTTTTATAAAGGCAGTAAGAATCAGAGAGGGTAAATAACATAGAAACAAGAAAAAATAACTTACTGGAAGAGTCAGATCTCTTTACTATATAAAAATCTTCATCAGATATATCTGAACCCCCTGTTACGACCCCCAGTCTGGTGCTCCATTGTCCCACGCAGTGTCAGGGTCAAGTCCCCCTAGAATGGAAGAGAATTGTGGTTCCCCAGCTCTGAGAAATGAGTGTCCCAAGACAAAATTCAAGCAGACATCTGTTCTGGGAAAGAAAGTTTGCCCATCCACTGAGTGAGTTGGCTGACTTTTTTAAAACAGCTGGGGGGGGGGGGGGGAGAATAGAAGGAAAAAGACAAAAATAAAATGTTTAGTCATAATGAAGCATTCTGACTTTAACTTTATTAAACAAATGTATATAAAGCACCTTATGTGAGCTGGGCATTATGTTAGATGGGACATCCTGGTGGATGCGGGAACTTCAGGGATGAATCACAGATAGTTCCAAAGCTGGAGGGTCTCACAGTCCTGTGGGGGGACACCAATGAAAACAGAGTTTAAATGCAGTGTGAGTGACCAAGGTTTTGAAAGTACAAGGTGGTGTGGGAATCTAGAAGGGAAACTTCACCTAGAGTGGGACTGATAAGGTGGCACCTGCAGCAAGCCTTACAAGAATTATTAGAATTAACCAGTGGAGGACTTGAGAGGAAGCAGAAGGGACATAATGTGTGTCACACACACAGGTCGTGAATGCTTAGAGAAATAAAAATCCTTTAGTATGACCAGTAGGGAAATGGCCCCTTACAAGTTAGATGATAGCAATTCTCACTTTTCACATACTCTGTCATACTGAAATACTTGCAGTTCAGGTTTAAATATTTAAATTTTTCCTTGGCTCCATCATTATGACCATTGTGCCTTTAAAGGTCTAGGGATCTTAGGCTGGGAATTAATGGGTCAGGTACTGTGTGAATTTTCTGAGTTTGCACAGGGGCACATCACCCTCCCACACCTCACTGCTGAAGGTCTTTTCAATTAATGCTTATCCCCTTGTAGGTATACTGTAAATACTTAATGAAGTTAATAGTGCTCCTTACTCCTGCTTCTCCTTTCTTTTAGCTTCTGTTGAAAAATTAATCACCTCACTCTACTCATACCCAAACTTCCTTCCCCCAAACAAAATTCTCTAAATTTGTCTTGGGATGCATAGGTCTCGGGCCTGGGGAGCACATAATTCAACTGCAAATTTACCTCCACTTCAGGGGATCTTTGTCCTTGGCTCTTGGTTCATGTTTTTCACATTCCTGTCTGACTATACCAACAATTTCTTGAGGGCGGAAAACTTTACTCTTTCATCTCTGAATTTTTGCATTAGAACAAAGAAAGTTTACTTAGTGAGAAAAGAAAAAGAAAAGAAGCATTACTTAGTCCTGACTAAGCTCTCTTGCTGTAACTATTACCCAGATGCCCCAGTAAAACTGCAGGGACCTCTTTTCTTTCCTATGTGGACAAATTTATCATGACTCCTGGGTGTATATTTCCCAACTCACCCTGATATAGAGGAAAAAAATAAAAAGGACTCCGTAAGAAAGTGTAAAACTCGAGCACAAGAAGTTGAATGTGGGGAAGATGCAAACAGGTGTTGGATCCCTCTCGCCACACTCTTCCATGATTCCCCTTCTTCTCCACTCCAGCCTGGATATATCCTGCACTTCAGAGGCTGATGGGAACTGGGTACAGAACCAGAAACTGAAAAAAAAATTTAAAGTACAGGACAAATCTTGAGCCAGGATTCTCCAAAATTCAAAATGAAAGTGACTGTGAGGGGTCTTCCAGCTGCCACTAAATTGATAAAGTTACAGCCATTTCCTCCACTGTCTGGTCAATCTTCTCTAAAATCTTCATCTATCTATCATCTCTTTGAGATATCATTTTTCCCTTCCTCTTGCACCATTTGATCTTGATCAAACTTCTTTCATCCTAAAGAAATAATATGCTTTTTAAAAGACTAGGACCAACAACAAAAATGATGAAAAGTCAAAATCTGCTTCTGACTCTCTTTCATCTCATTTCTTTTCTTTTTCATCTAATTTTTCTTAAAAGAGTGGTCTACGTTCTAGCTTCATTTCCTCATTTCCCATTCACTTTTAAATCCACTGAAATCTAAATCATGGTCTTCCTCTCTCTCCTAATTACTGGACTTTATCTTATTTGGCATGTTGGCAGTGTTTGACTGTTTTGGCCATTCTTTTCTTCCCACTACCCTACTTTGACTTGACTTTTACAGCCTTATTCCTTATTTATTTACTTAATTCTCTCTGGTCCCTCTTTCTCAGAGCTCCTTGTGCCTTCCCTTATTTCCCCTTAAATATTTGTGTTTCCTCTATTTCATCCATTTCATCCTAGGTCACATTTTCCTTTTCCATTCCTCATTTAAGAAATATTTGTATTTTCTACACCAAGCATTGTTCTATAAGTTCCTCGTCCTATGATGCTTCAAGTATAAAGTGACACAAGGATTTCCTACTCTGTACACTGTTACTAAAATAGTTCATTATCCATCATTTTTCTGCCACTAACATGCTCCTAACTTTATAATCTATGGTTTCAACTCAAAAACTTCATGTTCCAGATTCACACCTCAAAGTCCTTTAAAAAACACACAACAGTAATCCAAACTACATGACATTATTTTCATGACATTTAGAAATTGAATCGCTTTTCTTTATTTAAACAAATTAATTTTCTTTTCCTCACAAAGCCTATTTTTTCTCTTGTACCATATTCCCTATCTCTGTAAATAGCAGCATTACCCAACCAGCCATTTAAGCCCTAACCTTATGAGATATTTCAGAGTCTGCCCTTTTTCATTTATCATTCATCCAATCAGTTTTCAAGTCATAAATATATTATCTTCTAAATATCTCTTGCTTTGGTACCTCTCTTTTTTAACATCCTTGCAAATACCCTACTTAGGTCACCATCATTGGTTCTCCCTTTAGATTAAGCTCGTATTAGCCCTATATCAATTTATTCCTCTACAGAATGTGCTTTCTAGCACACAATATTGGTAATGTTCCTGCTTAAAACCCTTTATATGGTTTCCATGTCTGGGAAAAGGCAAAACTACTTACCACCTTGCAAGGCTTCCCATGAATCAGGCCTTTAATCATCACACTCTTCCTCACTCCTTCCCGTATGACCATATATTTCAAAGTCATAACCAAACTGAAATATTTAGTCACTAAAAAATGAGGTATCTTATACTTATGCCTCAGAAATATTGCAAAAGCTCATTCTTCTTCTTGAAATACCATACTTTTCCTTACCTTCTTCTGTACTACCTTGTCATTCTTCAATATTCACATTCTTAACTAAAGTCCTCTCTGACTTCACCAGGAATGAAAGATTTCTTGCTTATAACACTTCGCACACATCCCATTTGTAATTACTATCACATTTTTAGAAATTGATTTGATATTTTAGTTCCCAGAAGATAAAAATTATACTTTCCATTTTTGTATACCGAGTCTGCAAATAGCATCTAGCATATAGTTAATACTAAGGAAATATGTGTTGAAATAATAAGCTAAGAAAACCCAGTTGTTTTTAACCTGAATTAATTTGAATTTGCTATTATTTTAATTCCACAGTGTCATTTTAATTATTTTCACCTGGAGAGCAATATTTCTGGAGTGTGTATTATCTCTAGATACAAAGCATATTGACTAGAATCTAACCTATCACTGGTGAGTGCCCAACCTGCAAACAAGAGAGGACATTGCTGGGCTCTGGTATGACACTATTGCTAGTGGGTCTGCTGGTCATCCAGTAGCAAGTTGATTAGCGTGAGTTCATCGCATCATGGAGGGAGTCATATTTGATCTAACAAGAATAAACACAATTCTAAAGATTTCTCTTCCATGTCTGCACAATTAACATAGCTCTTTCCCTTGTGGCCTAACAGAATGCCTATCCATTACTTTAATGTTCTATATTAGTTTGCTCCCAATTAGTGAAAGCATTTTATAATTAAGGAAGTATGACAGTGGGTTCCCACCCACATAATTCACTAGTCTTACCATCTGCCCCATTACTCATATAGTATTGGGTTGACAGAATGATGGAATGGTCTTATAAAGGCTCGCTTTTGTAACTAGGTGGAAGAAAACATCCTATGGATAACTTGTTGCATGCTAAACCTTTACCTTGGGCTCAATAGGTTTGAAGTTATGGGGAGAAATACTTTCAACAGAGAACAAGTTATATTTTGAATAACATACAAAGATTACTAAATATGGGGACTTCTTGTGTTGCTGAATTATTGAAACTGTTCAATGGCAAACTAGGTTAACCCAAAACAGGATTTTCAAGGACTTAGATCTCCTAAGGATAAGATATGAGTTACTTCAATAGGTAAAGAATGTCATTGAACTGACTGGTAGGGAGTAATGGAAATACAATGAGTAGTAGAAGGAGGCAGCTATAATTGTCCATATAGGCCTCAGGATCAGTTATATGAGAGCTGAGGTTATATCTGCATGTTTTATTTAATTCTGTTTTTCTTATTCACCAGCCATTTCTAACAACAATATTTCAATAAGAACCTGGTGATGGCTAGGGTGTCTTTATGTCTCAGGTGGGAATATAACCAAATTGATATCCCCAAGTGATGGTCTAGTATCTGATGATACTTTTGTGTCATCTATGTTGAGGACATCAGTCTATTATCTGGACAAATACAAGACAATGCCAAATATCTCCCTGTCGGATCCTCCTATCTACTCCTCACCATTCTCCAACCTGCTCTGTGCTCCTGGACACTGACCTTTATAAACCATATCAACAGACTGCCATAATCACTGGCTTCCATGGGAAACAGGAGATTGAGGACAGAGGAAAGTGGGATTGGGTATTTACTTTCTTCAGGGAAGATCACCTAGGTTGGCTGTGCCTATTATTTGAAGGCCACAGGTCCTAGCAAGTGTCCTCTCCAAAGATGATTCTCTCATGGTAGAAAGCTCTTCTCCATAAGCCTATATGTAATCACTTCTTATTTTACTAGCCACAGAGTACTTCACCATCCCTTGTTTTATGATTATAGCATTGTAAATAGTCCTCTTTTAAAACTATCCTCAAGGCACCAAGTTTGAGAGTGTCATCTGGTTCTAGCTGATGTCCCTTGCCTCATGGAAGGGTGGTTTTGATTGCCTGGGGGTCCTAAAATGATTGCTGTTACAGATTTACACTCCCAGGGAGGTCCCAGATTTCTGGATGAGATCTCTTGGGAGACTATTTAAAAAGTGGGGCTATTTTTTGTTGTTGCTGTTAATAGGGCTTTCTCTCACCACCTCCCCCTAAAAGCAAGAGTTATGCCAGGACATACTAAGTGAAGGTTTGAATTTACTTAAATTTTCTCTCACAGTGCATTTCATAACTGTGGGCTTTGGGCCTAGGTGGCTGTCATATAGCTGAGGACTGGCAGCAACTGTTCTTTGCTTCTCAGAAGGGCATAGATGAATATTTGGCCACAGGATCAGGCTACACTGAGGCAAGAGAAGGAAGATGTGCTCTTCTCTCAAACTGCTAAGTGCATTTCCACTAAAATGATTTTTCTTCATATATTGATAGAGAGAATTGAATCATCTGTGAACTAGACCATGAAGGAGAAATGTGTCTCAACTTGAAAGGAATACATCAAGGATCAAATTCATTGACTTCAACCTCTCCACACACTTTTTATGACCTTCTCCATCCTGTGAATAATGTTCCAGTGCACTCTATAGTTTAAATTAATTTTTAGGGACATTCATTGTCTCTTCCTCTACTCACTGCAAGTTCTGAATGACCCTGGCATATTGGAACCAGCCAGACAGACTGGGTTCAAATTGTAGCTGCAATACTTTAGAGAGCTATGACTTTCAACATATATCCCCATCACTTCATTTTAATTTTTCCATCTGTGAAATAAAAATGATATCTAATAGCCCTTGATTAGAGACAATCTGAGAGCAATTAATATGTTGAGTAAAGATGATTTGTAGAATATTTAAAACATAATGTGTTTTTTTCTATCATCTCTTTAAAATATTCTAAGTATAGGTAGCCTTATAATTTTTCTGGATAAAAAAGAAATGTGCAAATTTCACAATTTTCCTCTTAGTCTTGGGTACTAGATAGCCCACAGTTCTCTAAGAAACAGAAGAGCATGGTTCCTGCTGAGACCGGTTTGGCTCAGTGGATAGAGCGTTGGCCTGCGGACTGAAGGGTCCCGGGTTCGATTCCGGTCAGGGGCATGTACCTTGGTTGTGGGTGCATCCCCAGTGGGGGATGTGCAGGAGGCGGCTGGTCAATGTTTCTCTGTCATCGATGTTTCTGACTTTCTGTCCCTCTCCCTTCCTCTCTGTGAAAAATCAATAAACTATATTTAAAAGAAGAAGAAGAAGAAGGAGAAGAAGAAGAAGAAGAAGAAGAAGAAGAAGAAGAAGAAGAAGAAGAAGAAGAAGAAGAAGAAGAAGAAGAAGGAGGAGGAGCATGGTTCCTTAGAGACATCAGACAAGGGAAAGAAACAAAAATAATTAGGTCTTGGAAGAAAAAGAAAAACTATCATATTTGACACTTATATAAGCTAAAAAGAATCTATATACCAGTTATTAGAAATAATAAGATAATTTTAAAATATGGCTGCTTATAACCTCAATATATAAAAATTAATCTCACTCCTATAAACTTCAAGAACTTATAAAGAACTTCTATAAAACAATAAGGAAAGGCTAAATATTTAGAAATATAATTTAAAGGAAGACTTAAATTAATGAAGTGATATACCATATTCATAAAAAGAGAGACTACTGTAAATATGCTAATTATTTCCAAATTGACCTATAGATATGTTATCATTACAATTAAAATCCCATTAGGATATTCTAAGAAAACTGACTCTCTAGTTTTTAAAAAAATAATTAATTTTTTTATTGTTTAAAGTATTACAAATAGTACATATGTCTCCTCTCTTTTTTCCCCATTTACCTCCCCACTGCTTTCCCTACCCCCCAGCACATGCCCTCACTTGCCCCCCACACACACACACACAGTGTCTTGTATCCATTAGTTATGCTTATATGCATGCATACAAGTCCTTCAGTTGATCTCTTTCAGTCCCCCTTCCCCCAATCTCCTCTGCCTTTCCACTGTAGTTAGAAGGCATGTTCAATGCTTCTTTGCCTCTGTATCTATTTTTCCCCATTTCTTTTCTTTAAAAAAAATCTTGCCTCTACAGACTAGAAATAAACATATAATAATAACAACAAAAAATCTTTGAGTCCCAATTTCAATGTCCAACAGTTCTGCTGACTCTCTGATTTTAAAGTATATATGGAAGCACCAAGGCCAGATAATAGCCAATATACTTTGAAAAAGAGGATATACTTTATCAAATATTAAGACTTATTATAAAGCTTGTTACTTAAGATAGCATGATATTAGTGTACAGATAAATCAACCATAGGATTCAAATAGAAACACCTGAAATAGACTTTCACATATATGAAAAACTCATCCGCAGAGGATATTGGACTATTTGGAAAAAAAAAAGGATTTATTCATTAAATGATACTAGGACAATTGGATACCAAAAAGGGAAATCCTTTAATTAATGTTGATTTGTTGTTCTTTTAGCCCATATTTAATGTTAGTGTCCAACCACAAGTTCCATATCATCTTCCCTGGAGGATGTTTCCAATTTCAGTTCTGTTTTCAAAGACTTGGCTGTGTTTTATTAAGTATGTCACATGCATTTTAGGGGTGAAATGTACATTTCAGGAGTGAGTTAGAGATTTGTGTCAGTATATACACAAACTTAGGTGACCCCCTTTTCCAGAACTCTTCCCTTGCACTCTGGTACCCATGGGAACCATAGGACTCCTTTTATGAGTGGTCTAATTAGAAAATCAGGGTTCCTCTCAGAATTTTATCCCCTGTGCTACTGATAAATTCCACAGAAATGTACCTTCCTTGGTGACAAACTGCTTTGAAAAATGAGAGAGGAAAAAATACATTTCCCCTATACCTTTTGGACCAGAGGGGTCCTTTTCCAAGTTGATTTGGCCAGAAAATCAGGTTATCTCTACAAGACTTAAATGTCTACACCATGACCACCACTTCTGCCATGCAGCTTCCTAAGTGGGACTGGCCTCAGGGAAGGAATGGATAAACAAAAACAGGGATTTCCCTCTATACTTGCCAGCTCATGAGTATGGGTAGGGTGTGAGGGCTATTCCCCATTCTCTGGTTATAAAACAGAGGAATATTTTTCATAGTTTTCTTATACGTACCCTCTCTATAGTCTGGGACTCTCTCTACCCTTAGGTCAAAACTGAGAGAAACAGGAAGTAAAAAAACAAACAAACAAAAACATCTGAAACTCACTCCCCATTATTGGCCATTATTCAAGATTGGATTTCCTTTCCAATATGCCTGCTGATATTAACTTTCAGTCTTTAAGTTGTTATTATTATTTTGTTAGAAGTTTTTAGTCATAATCAGTGGGAGAGAGAAGCTAAGCTAACTTATTCCATCTTTGCTGGTGCCAAAGTCCATACATTATTTTTTATGCAACAAATATTATATACCACAATTGAAGAAAACAAAAAGTTCTACCCTTAGGGGATCTCATTGTATAGAGGACTCTAAACACACTCTTTTAGAGAATTTGACTTTGACAAGGAGAAAAAAAATAAAAGTCAGAGGTAAAGAGACAAAGGATAAGATTGAATAAAATTTGGTGGTGGTGGTGTTTTTGTTACTAAGGGTTAGCTAACTGGGTTCATTGCTTCTCCTACCCAACACTTGAAACATTTTAATTATTTTATACTAGAGGCTCGATGAATGAAATTTGTGCAAGAGTAGGCCTCCTTCCCCCAGCTTCATACACCGGCTTCCCTCTGGTCTCCAAGACCTGGGCTTCCCTCCAGCTGCCAGCAGGCACCCAGACCCTAGGCTTCCTTTGCAGCCCCAGCTTCATCTGGAAGAACATTCAGAAGGACTTCTAGTCTAATTGTAATATTATGCTTGTATTATTATAGATTTATTTTCAAAGTACTCCCTGCCTACTCTCTGGGTAATAAATGAAACAGGTCTGAATCTGTGTGGCATATTTGTGCTAGCCCGCACAGAAAGTGGTTGTTGATAAACTGCATAGTATTTGGCATTTCGTTTCTAGACCAGGTGCTGTCCAGCTCTGTCCTTACTCTCTTGCCCTTTACTTCAGCGCATACCAACCCAACCCTCAACTGCCAACTCCTGAATTTCTCTACCTGGGGTCTTTCTCAAGCTTCTGAAACCTTTTTGTCCACCCGCATAGTAGGTAGTTAGTATGAGAAAAATTAGTATCTGCTAGAAGAAGACCTTAACCAATGACTGACAGAATTGGTTAGTAACTAGCCCAGCCCTGCCCTAGCTGGCTTGGATCAGTGACTGAAGGGGCCCAGGTTCAATTCTAGTCAGGGTACATGTTCTGGTTGTGGGCTCGCTCCCCAGTAGGGAGCATGGAGGAAGCAACTGATCAATGATTCTTTCTCATCATTGATGTTTCTATCTCTCTCTCCCTCTCCCTTCCTCTCTGAAATCAATAAAAATATATTTTAAAATAATAATAATTTAAAAAATAAACCAGCCCCTTCACCCTCAGGTGGGTTAATTCTGCCCTCTGTCCTCCTACACTGGCTCTCAGAATTTTCTCAGCTAGGTTTAGCTCCAGCTGCCCAGGTGGTAACTAGTTTGATAATAAACAATTTATTGACTACCTTCCCTTCTCTGACTCACTTTACCATCCTCTTTTGGTGTTTCTCTGTCCTCTTAAATAAATTAGTTTCACTTAAATCCTTGTTTTACTGTTTGCTACTGGAGCAACCCAAACTAGGACACTTTCTACACATACAGGCATGGGGGTTTTGCTAAGAGCTTCCCCCATAGCTTGAGGAGTGGGAAGAGCACTGGGCTTCAACTCAGTAGGTCCTAGTTCATCCACTTAATAGCTAGATGACCTTGAATAAATCCCTTGATTACTCTAGACTCAGATTTCCTCATTTGGAATGTGGAGTTTATAAAATCTACTTCATAATATTCTCATGAGTATTAAATTAAATAGGTTCTTTTACATATATTATTCTCTCATGGAGACCAGCACCTAGTGAGTATTTAGTGAGTTAATGTGTGCTTGGTACAGTGTCAGTACAAAGAATTACTTATTGTATTATGAGCCATCATGCCTGCTTTATTTTTCTCCTGATGGAGAGTGGGGGTTGCATTAACATCTCCACTCAACATCAGGAATTGCTAATGATGGCGAAATGTTGGAGAGCATGTACTGTTTCATCTTGAAGAACATGCTTCTAATTAACAAGAGCCTGTTTTATTTCAACATAAATGGGCAATGGCTCAGCAGATGGTCCTACTATTCCTGAGTCCCAATGTGCTCCAGAGGAAATGTACAACAAACACTTCAGAGAGAGTGCATTGTCTTTTAATTTATATGGATTTCTCTTTTATAGGAGAATTGTTACATGAAATTTTCATGGCTTCGTAGACTTTTAGGTCATAAAGAGAACATAGTGATCAAGAATATTCAGAACCTTTTGCTTTACAGTTGAGGATTCAGAGGCTTCAATAATCTCCCCTCCCCAGTAGTATTTCTAGAACAATAACAACTATCTTCAAATATGTAAAAGATTAATAAGCGAGAGAGCAGAATATCTTATTGAAGTGACCTCAAAAATGAAAGGCTAGTAGGAGCATTTTGAATTCAACTTAACAGGAAAGATTCTATGAATGGCAGAAGTAATAAGGTTGTCACCACTGGAGGTATGTAAGATGATCCTAAATCTATGTGGGGTTTTCTACAAAAGATTTCTGTTCATAAGAGAGAAACTTAATTGGAATTCAAGTCTTTTCCAATTTTATGATTTGACAGGAATTTCCTACAGCAAATCCTTTGTACTGGACAGAGCATATGGTATATGCTTAGTAAAAACATGATGATGACTACCAAACTACTCTGGATCCCCTAAAGTTGCCTTAGAAATATTTAATTCTATCTCACTTCTATGCATCCCTTTTTTCTTCATATAGACACTCAGTTCAGGGTTGATTAGACACCTGTTTCCAAGCAAGGTGAAAGCTCAGATATTTGAAACAAGTGGGGGATTCAGAAAGCCAGGCCCAGCTATAGAAAGGAAGATGGCTATAGCAGTCAGGGAAGTGTTTCATTTGGACCTTCCCTTCAAGAAAGAACCTGTAGGTCAGCTGTGAGGAGTTGTAATTTGACAGCCTCCAGCCATTATCACCTTTAGGATCCATCTCAGCCTTTAAGCCAAGGCCCCATAATTTCCAGGGAGTGCTCACTAAAGCCTGAGCATGGCAAAAGTTGTAGGATCTGCCCTTTTCGGCCTGAGTTGGGACTCTTCTTTGCTCTGCAACTTGCTGTTGGATCAGTGACATTGTCAGACCTGCATGGTGATTTGAGGCTATCCTGACCCAGCCTTGCTTCTTCTCTCCTTTCCCTTCTGAGATATCAGATCCTTTTCACAGTCTGAGGCTTTCCTGACCAGTGCTACTTCTCTTCCGACTCCTATCTTAGACGCTACCCTCAATAAAGCTCTTATACTCCTAACTGCATCTCAACCTCTGCTTCTAGAAAAACCAGTTGACTCTATTACTGACCTGTAATTCTGCACCCCATGGTAAAAGGGAACAAAAGTCCACATCCCAAAGAAAGAGAATCTGAATCATCAACATGGATGATCATCCAAGGAGAGTGAGAAAGCAAGAAAGAGACCTAAAGAATGCATATAAGCATAACCAATGGATGCAAGATACTGCGGGGTAGGGGAGATTGGAGGAATGTCAGTGGGGGGAAAAAGGAGACATATGTACTACTCTTTGTAATACTTTAAGCAATAAAATAAAATTTAAAAAAATAATAAGATGAGCAGCAAGGACCAGAGAGCAGAAACAAGGCTTTAAGAAGCAGTGCCTGGAGAGATCCCATGAGGAAAGTGTGTGAGAGGCAGAGAGTGTTTCCATAGGGATTCCCAACCACCCTGTCAATGCTCTTCATACCGAAGACACCTGATTATATCTTGTCCTTATGGGGTTGGAGAAAGGAAGAAAAGCTGCCCATGCTTGATCCATTGACACTGACTATTCCATAGCAACAAGGCCAATGGGCTTTGCATATGTGGTGCAGCTGCCAGCCTGATTACCCCCTGATCACTCCACTGCCAGCCTGATCGACATCTTAACTGCTCCCTGGCCAGCCCAATTCCCACTAACTGTCCTCCCCTGAAGGGCTGGTCACCCCCAACTGCTCTCCCCTGCTGGCCCAGTCACCCCTAAGTGTCCTTCCCTGCAGGCCTGGTCACCCCTAATTGCATTCCCCCTGTAGGCCTGGTTCCCCCCTGCTTTTGTCCTCCCCTGCAGCATTTAGGGGGAAGATGGTAAGTAAAGACAGCCACTATTTTGTTGCATGCTTTTTGTGCATCAGACACTGTTCATTATTTTAAGTTTATTGATTGTCAAGCAGTTTCTGGGGTTCAAGAATATGGGAACAGCTTGCTAGATTGGTTTGGCTCAGGTTTTTTATGAGGTTGCAGACAAGCTGAGAGGGTTGCAGTCATTTTAAAACTTATCTGGAACTGAAGAATCCATATCCAAAATCATTCCTGTGGTTTTGGCAGGCCTCAGTTTCTCATCACGCAGGCCTCTCTATAGGGCTTGGCATAGCAACTGGCTTCCCCTGAAGTTACTGATTCAAGACAGAGGGATCACTTAAGGTGAAGGCCATACTCTTGCATAACCTAACCTCAGATGTGAAATGTCTTCATTTATGCCATAGCCTGTTGTCACACAGAACAACCCTCAAACAGTATAGGACAGCAGTACACAAGGGATCTTTAGGACTATCTTGAAGGCTGGATACCACAACTTCTAGAGGATATGCAGTAGATATTTTACCAATAAGGAAACTGAGTCACAAAGAAGCTACAGGACAAATGGCAGGTACAAGATTTGGACTGTGAATCTATGTTCCTAATCATTACACTACACTATCCCTTCAAGTAGAGGAATAGAAGGCAGAGAGAAAATAGGATAGGTATGTTTAAACGTCATCATTGTGGGTGGTTACGTAAAGAATGACATAGTAGACAATCATTGTATAGAGCTTAGCAGGGCAACTCCTCTTGCCAAGGGTAAACTTTATATCAAATGTATAATTTAAAAATTATTTTCTCATTTTCCAGACAACAAAAGAAAATTTAGAAAGACTAAATACTTTGCTCATAGTTGCACAATTAATACACAGAGGAGTTAAACGCAGTTCTTCATTTCTAAGCACAGTGTTTGAGTGTGCACCTGAGCTGCTCTTTCCATTACACCAAAGAACAAACTGGTGTTTCCGATTCTCTGGAATAGTAGGTAAGGTAAATACAGTGAGTAAGAGCACAGCCTGCTAACCGGTTACTTGCAAAGTAGAGAAGGCCTGCTCTAAAGAAAGAGCATTGTTGTCAGTGTTTCTTAAAGTATAATATACACATAGAGAAGTGCACAGATTTAAAGGTATAGCTTGTTAAATTTTTTAATGTTTTTGGTATTGATTTTATAGAAAAAGGAAGGAAGAGGGAGAGAGAGATAAAAACATCGATGAGAGAGTCATCGAATTAGCTGCCTTCTGCGCAGTCCCCACTGAGGATCCAGCCTACAACCTAGGCATGCACCTAGATGAGGAATGGAACAGGCTACCTCTTGGTGTATGAGAGGATGCTCAACCAAATGAGCCACACAGGCAGGGCTAGCTTGTTGAATTTTATAAATGAAACAAACTAAATGAAAAAGCAGACAGTATTCACCCCAAAATAGCCTTTGTTCTGCCTTTCTGTCAGGACCCCCCAGGAAGTCATCAATATGTTGACTTATGGAAGCATAGATTCATTTTGCCTGCTTTTGTAGTTTACATAAATGTAATCTTGTACTTTTTCATAATTTATTTATTCACTATACCAGGGGTTGGCAAACTATATCCAAATTTGGCCCACCTCCTATTTCTGTACAGACTTCAAGCCAAGAATGATTTGTACATATTTAAATGCTTTAAAAATCAAAAGAATAATATCTCATGGCAAACAAAAATTATATGAAATTTAAATATGTGTTCATATATGACATTTTATTGGAACACACCATGCTCATTCTTTTTCATATTATATGTGGCTGCTTTCACGTTCCAATGGCAGTTAAGCAGTTGCAACTGAGACATTATGTAGCATTCTATTGATTTGCACTGTTGACTGGCTCCAGAAAGAGAAATGATGCAATCATAACTTGAGTTTGCTTCTTGGCCTGCAGAGTCTAAATATTTATTATCTGGCCTGTTATAGAAAAATTTTTGCTGAGTTCTGGACTATACTATTGGTGAGTATTTGAATAGTTCCCAATTGAATGTTATGAAGAGTGCTGTTTTGAACATTCTGGTTCATGTTTTTAGTGAACATATGTAAGCATTTATTTTGGGTACATACCTAGGAGTGGAATTGCTGAGTACTGGGTTGTGTTCAGCTTAGTAGGTACTGCCAAAGTAGGTTGTAGTAATTTTAGGCTCTAACCAGCAGTGTATGAGAACTCCACTTGCTCCATATTCTCACCAATAGTCAGTATTTCCTGTCTATTTTACTTAACTATCTAGCAAATATGTTGTGGTAACAAGAGAATGTTTTTGAAATGATAATCACAGCAACTTTTTTTTTTAGGCCATGCCAAATGCTGTGCTAATAATTGTACCTACATTATCACTTTAGAGACAAGTTCATTTTACTGATGTGGAAATAGTGTTGAGCAAAGCTAAGAAATGTTAAGGTCACATAGCTATTAACTGGGAAAACCTCTCAGATCTGACTGACTTCATAACCTATATCCCTTCTACTATACCACATTCTCTCTCCATGTGACGGTTTAATAAGACATTATAACCTTGGAGAGTATCAGCAATGTGAGTGTCATTAGCATTCAAACATTTGTAGGAAAAAGGGATGCAAAACGGCTATAAAGAATAGGCCTGGGGGAAGTATGGGCAGATACACTCATTCCTGCTGCCTCCACTACAGTGGTTAACTGCATGCTTCCAGCCCCCTGGCTGGTTATGTTGTTGTTACATGTTCTGACAGCTGAAGCCCATGGTGAAAAATGATAACAGATTTGTAATCTCAAGATCATCTCCAGATGCTGGTCAGAAGCACCTCTGGATTCATAAAATATTTGTCTTTAGTATTTCTTGAAGATGGATGATTGGAAGGGGGGAGGAGTTCCAGGAACATTTCAGTATAAATCACAGGGAATTTTTTTTCCTTTGGCAATCTGGAATGCATTTCTCTATTTCTTTAAGAAGAATAATGTGTGTATTAATAACTTGGTTGGAATGGGGTGTAAGCCAAGATGAGATGAACCATGGAAATCATTATTGATGGTTTCTTGTAGTCAAACAATCTGTTCCCCCAAACCTGGAATTTGTCATCTGTAGGTGAGTGACTACTAAAAGGCCACATCTGAGTCACTTGCATGAGTCCTTTCCTCTCCATCTCAACTGCTATCCCTTTATCCAGTGTTTTTGGTTATCTGAATTTCAAAATGCTCATATCAACTTTCTCTCCACACAAATAAACATTCACATTGACATTAAAGTTGTCCCATTAATGTGATTATGCCATTGCTTTGATAAAATACTTCAGAGGACTCATTGCTGCCTATAGCAGTGTTCTCCAATTTTTATAGGTATAAAATTGACTCTCCCATCTTTTTTTTTTATTCTGCACTACTGCCTACCCATGAAAATTGTATTTATTTATGAATATATATTTTCATACTTATATGTGAGATGTTTACTTATGAATTTATATACTTTCTATATAAACTTTTAAGATATACATTTTTTAAAGAATGAGATAAGGGAGAACCAAGATGGCGGCATAGGTAAAACACCAATCTTGCTGTCATACTCAGCAATTTTAATACTACAACTTAACGAAAGAACAAACACCTTCCAGAATCACCAGAAAGCTGGCCGAGTGAAAATTCCACAAATAAAAGTGAAAATAAGACACTGAGACTCGGAGGAGCAGCGGTGGACAGCGTTGAAAGATTCCCACGGAGAGAGGTTTGGAGCAAGCGCCAGTGGAGAGGGCGGGCGGCTGACAACCGGCCAGTTTTCTTGAACGGGGAGACAAAGACGTCCCACTGGACTGATTCTCCAGCTCTGGGTGAACCAACCCACTATCATACGGGGTGAAAACAGGACAGGGGGAGGGCATGCCGAAGCTCGGGTGCTGCAGGGTCCTTGTGGAGAAGGCAGCTTGCGCGAACAGCTCAGCTGCATGACCATGCAGAGAGCACTCTGCGACTTGCCCTCTCATTCGGGAAACCTTCAGACTGCATTGTTTTACGACCCTGGGTGAGACGTTGGGTGTGCAGACTCATTTGGGGAAAGTCTGAATTCCCTGGCAGCCGGTGGAGCTTGGCAGCGGCTCTCTCTCAGAGGTGCTGGCGGTCATTCCCCCCCGGAACAGAGTCCCTGGGGCTGCATAGGGCAGAGCTAACACTGTCTGCTTGGCCCGGAGACTCCGCCCATCCAACCTAAGCACAGCTGAGCTTCACAGAAAATTGGCCTGGAGGTCAACCCCTCCAAGTGCTAACAACGATTAACCTGAGCTTAACTTCAGCAAGATTGTGCAACCCATATCCACCTCAGGTAGTTAACTGGGGGGGCTGAGCCACTGTCCCTAGTAGGAAGTCTATCACACAAAGCTAATTGACCAACTCAGGGAAGCAGCCACCATGCAGAGACATGGAAAGAAATCAGATGTGAAAGAAATGGAGGGAAAAAAATGACTGGACATGGAATTCAAAACCACAGTTATAGGGCTTTTCAAGAGGCTCCAACAAAAGGTCGAGGCCTATAAGGAAATAAGCAAGACCAAAGGAAATGAATGAGTCCTACAAGGAAATGAACAAGACCCTCAAGGATATGAACGAGACCTGCAAGGAAATGATCAAGACCAATGTGAAAATGAATGAGTCCTACAAGGAAATGAAGGAGACCCTCAAGGATATAAAGGAGACTCTCAAGGATATGAAAAAGGATCAACCAGAAATTAAGCATACACTGACTGAAATAAAAAATATATTATACAAAGACCTAAAAGTGCTCTGGAGCACCCCAAGAACCAAGTTAAAGATTTGAAATACAAAGAGGGAAAATCCACTCAGCTGAAAAAGCAAGAAACCAAAAGAATCCAAAAAATTGAAGATAGTGTAAGGGGCCTCTGGGACAACCTCAAGCATATCAACATCCGAATTATAGGGGTGCCAGAAAAAGAGAGAGCAAGACAATGAAAACCTATTTGAAGAAATAGTGATGGAAAACTTCCCACATCTGGTGAAAGAAATTGACCTAGGAGTCCAAGAAGCACACCGAACCCCAATATATAGGAACCCTAAGAGGACCACACCAAGGCACATCATAATTAAAATGCCAAGAGCAAAAGACAAAGAGAGAATATTAAAAGCAGCAAGAGAGAAACAGATGGTTACCTATAAGGGAGCACCCATACGATTGTCAGCAGATTTCTCAACAGAAACAATGCAGGCCAGACGGGAGTGGCAAGAAATATTCAAAGTGATGAACAGCAAGAATCTACAACCAAGATTACTCTGTCCAGCAAAGCTATCATGCAGAATTGAAGGTCAGATAAAGTGCTTTGCAGACAAGAAAAAACTAAAGGAGTTTATCACCACCAAACCAATAGTATATGAAATGCTGAAAGATATTCTTTAAGAAGAGGAAGAAGAAAAAGATAAAAGTGTAAATTAGGAACAACAAATACACATCTATCAACAAATGAATCTAAAAATCAAGTGAATTAATAAAATTAATAAGCTGATGAACAGGATAAACTGGTGAATGTAACAGAATCACAGACATAGAGAGGGAATGGACTGACAACTCTTGGGGAGAAAGGGGGTGTGGGAAGTGCAGCAAGAGACTGGACAAAAATTATGCAACTATGGGAGAGGACAGTGGAGGGGGGTGAGGGCGGAGGGTGGGATGGATACCAGGTGGAAGGGAACTATAGGGTGAAAAAAAAAGGGAACAATGTAATTAATAAACTGAACAATAAAGATAAAAAATAAAAATAAAAAAATGAGATAATATATACCAGGGGTCAGCAAACTTTTTCAGAATAGGCCCAGAGAGTAAATATTTTATGTTTTATAGTCTAGAAGGTATCTGTTGCATCTACTACTCAACTCGGACACTTGTAGCACAAAAACAGCCATATGTAAACAAATGAGTTTGACTGTGTTCCAATAAAACTTATTCTCAAAAACAGTCAGCAAGCCAAACCGGGCTTGTGGTCCATAGTTTGAGGATTCCTGATATACACATTTATTTGGCTACTTCAGATGTGATCAAGGTAAAATGGAATACAGGAATTCAAATGCTTCTGATTCACTTCTGTCGCCACTGTTCATCTATTTTGTTCTGCCTAGAACTGCAGCAAATTGATTTGCAGACTGCTGCTAGCAATAATAATACTAAGGTGAATACCTGCCAACAACCTGGCCCAAGTTTGACATGTTACTATCCAGGCACTCACACAGAAAGCCCTATTCATCTCTTGTTCCCAAAGGAATTCCCTGCAAGGAATTCATTGGTCCAACTTTGTGTGTCCCTCACCCCATTTTAGCAATGTTGTAATATTGTATGACAACTTCTAATCACAGAAATGGAGAAAAGAGGGGAAGTTCCCTCAAAAGGCATAATAGACTAACAACCTTCTCGGGTTTCTTCTACCATGAAGAGAAGCACAAAGAAGGAAGTGATTATCACAATAGGATCATTTTCAGAGAGAACAGCTGTCTTAAAAAAAAAAAAGAATATGAGAGATTAACTGCCATACACATATTGTGCACATCACACAGTTTTATTTTTAAGGCAATTGTTTTCACATCTCTTTTAGCACCTTTGTCAGAATGAATGAGTTATGGTACCAAACAACTCTACAAACTCAGTGACTTAAGGAATCAAAGATTAATTTCTTACTCACATTGTATGTCTCTTGTGAGTTGGCCCAAAGCTCTGCTCCACCCTTTCCATCAGAAACACAGGTATACTGAGCATTCCTTAACTTTCTCCCATCACAGGGAGAAAAGAAAGTGATGAATCATGCAGTGGTCTTTAAAGGTTTCTTCCTGGAAATATCACACATAACATTTATTCACATTTAACTTACCTAAGCACTTAACTTCAAAGGGAGTTAAGTTGTGCAATTAAGCTGTGTATTTGGATTATATTGTTGTTGATATTATTTCCATGCTGCCCCCCTGTAGAGAGATTATACATATGTCCCCACCCACTATTTTATTAATATCAGACTTGGACAATTAAATACACATAAGCAGAAGTGATGTGTTACATTTGAGCAGAAAATTTAGAGCTATCCAAATGGTTTGTTGTTGTTGTTTTCCCTTTGTCATAAGAAGATGTCCCAAATAAGAGCTATTTCTGCAGCCTAAGTTTTAGAATGAGGAAAATACATGGAGTGGAGCCATATTCTACTTACAGACAATCATAACAGCCCTGATAAATAATCTTATATTGTTATAAACCACTGATAGTTTGAAATTAATATTTGTTATAGCAGTATAACCTAGAAAAATATGAGCAGTAAAATAAATAGCCCTCATGACTAATAAGATCAATCCTTCTCTTGAAATTTTTTTCTTTCCTCTCTTTTGTGCCCATATCATATACTACACCCCTCTTGAACAAGATACCCCAAAACTCTCTCTAACCACTGCGGGAAACACAAAGTGAAAGATATCTGGGTGTGTTTATTTACTTGAGTTGCCATAACAAATACCAAGAATTATATTTGTTGGTTTGAGTAACAGATATTTATTTTTGCACAGTTCTGGAGGCTAGAAGTCCAACATCAAGATGTCAGCAGGGTTGATGACTTCCAAGGACTCTCTCTTCAGCTTATAGATGGTAATTTTCTCCTCATGTCTTCATGTGGTCTTTTCTCTTGCTTTTTTATATCCTAATCTCTTCTTATGAAGCCAGTCATCATACTAGATTAGGGCCCACTTATATTCACTCGTTTTACCTTAATTACCTCTTTAAAGACCTTACCTTCATATACAGATGCATTCTAAAGTACGTGGTTAGGATTTTAACCTGAATTTTAAAGGGACATAACACTGGATAATATGCAGCAATCTCTTCCTCAGTAAGATAGTCTCTTTATTAGGTCCAGATGTGGCTTCTCTTGATGTGGATACCTCTGTACTAAAAAGACAAATTATCTATCCTCCACACACCCAGTATATAACAGAATAGAAAAACCACAACAAAAAAATCCCATTTGGAAAATAAAACTATGGAAGACACATAGCAGACACTGTCCCATAGTAAATCTGAAATCCTTCTGGGCAGAAACCTTGAAGGTTCCTACTTAGGAGTGGAGAATCTGTCTAAGTTATGCCCTGGACTTACACTCAGAAAGTAACTCTCTTGTACTTTGTTCTCCATTGTCCTCGGCTCTAACCTCAGGAGATTATTATTTTTCCTTTTTTTTTTTCTTTTCAGCCATGTCTGAAGTAGGCATTGGGCAATATGTTCTGAAGTTGGGGGTACTAATATGTTTTATCTGTCCACTGTCTGCCCATAGAAGTTAGTGGTTTTAGAGATTCTTTTAAAGCTCAATCAAAACTTCTTTTAATAAAGTCAAAAATATTTGTTGTTATTCTTTTGTTTTGTTTTGTTTTGTTGGCAGTACAACTAAATCCAAAGTTTGCCAGTTTCCTATTTCTCCAATGACAGTCAGTCATCACACTTTCAGATAATTTATTTTGTATTCAAAAAAGACACGGATTGCAGGGGTCAGAGAGAGGAGTGTTATAAGATGAATTGTGTCTTCCCAAAATTCATATGTTGAATTCCTAAATTCCTTAGAAGAAAAGGAGATTAGGACACAGAGGGCCAAACAAATGAAGACACTGAAAGAAGATGGACATCAACCAGCCAAGGAGAGAGGCCTCAGAAGAAACAACTTTGTCAACATCTTGCTCTTGGACTTTTAGTCTCCAGAGCTATGGGAAAAAATCCATTTTTTACTTGCCCAATTTGTGATACTTTATTATGGCAGTCTTCTGGGTTGGCAAAAACCTTTCTTGACAATCTATAAAATACATTTTCAGTACTCAGAAACATAATTTTTAAAAGAACAATCATCGTATGCAAGGCAAATACCTTCTTTAAAATCCTTGTCTCATAATTTGAGTATTAGGTTATCTCAGGGTTTGGTATCTATTGACCATCTTTTCCCTTCAAAATAGGTTTATTATTTTTCTGACTCTTAATATGTTGAGTAATGTTGAATTGTATTTTGGTCATTATAAATGTTCTGTTTTATATATTCTGTATTTTGTTATATTGCTCCAAAGAGTTGGTGTTTGATTTTGTTTTGTTTTAGCAGAACTTTATCTCAGTTATACTGAAACTACATACTGCCATATCAGTGATAGTTGGAGGTTCATATCTCAGTCAGTCATATAAGCTGCTTTCAGTTGCTTCACACATGCATGGTTCTAGGGTTATCTAGAAACTTGGGCTGAGCTTAAACACTGAAATAGGAATTCCCTGTCTTTTGACTATCTCCTTTTAAAGGTTCCCCCCTACCTCTCTGATAGCTTTAGTTGCCCCAGGGTTCCTTCACCTGGTTCATTTGGCCAAAGCAATGGCAAGATTTTAATGAAAAATTTAGTCACATTTTTGCCATCTATCATGAGTGTGGTTATCTTTAAAAGAAAGCCACTAAAAACAAGGGACTCACTCCATTTGATTCCATCATCTCAAGTTTCAATTTCCCTTTAAAATCTATTGCCATTGTTCAGTTTCCAAACCCCCAGTTTGTTTTATGTATGTTTACACATTTTAGAATCCTGTTGTTTGTAGCAGTTTACTACTCCACATTGAAGGTAAAATTTTAACTCCATTTTTTTAATTTAAGAATTTTTGTATTTTTTCTGTTTAAGTTGGTAACTTTAAACTTTTATAAAGTCATTAAGTGAGACAAATGAGAATGTTTTTGTTAAACATAAAAAGTCTGAAATAAGTTTCTGTCTTATTTCATCCTCAACTTCCAATTTAACTTCCTATTTTGTTTTGGTTGCACAGAATTGAGAAATCCTGATTTATATGGCTACATAATTGCCAAAAAAAAAAAAGTTTTAAGTTTGTCTTAAGATATCAATCAATAAAATGGAAGCTTTATTTTAAGGTCTGCATAAAAAGGAGTTAAATTGTCAACATGATCCTCTAATCCAAGATTTTATAAACACTGTATAAGAAATACACATCTGCTGTCAAATATATTTGGGAAAAGTTAGCTGGTATATTTTGCTAGAAAAGCATAGCAGAGTCAAGATTCAGAGGAGAAATCGTTCAAATTTAACTTAACCCCCAGTGTTTCCCAAAATTAGTTACAGCAGAATTCTTATTTCAAACACACCCATTAACCAACTGTAGAATCAGTATTCCAAATTTTGGGAAACAGACTTATATGTACTCCCAAAGAAAAGAAGATTACTTTTTGTTAGGTACCTACTATGTGGTAGACACCATATTGAATGTGCATAATATTATTTAATCTTTACAAAAGCCAACTGTAGAGGATTCCATTTTCATATACAGATGAGAAAAGTGAAGCACAAAAAAGTTTTTATTCAATTTTACTGAGGTACTAGAGGTTTGGTGCACAAAATTTGTGCATGTGGGGGGAGGCCTCAGCCTGGCCTACACCCCCTTACAAACAGGCAGTTGGACATCCCTCTTGCAATCCAGGACTATTGGCTCCTGGACACTCACCTGCCTGCCTGCCTGATTGCTCCTAAGCACTCTTCCTGCCTGCCTGATCACCTCTAACCACTCATTTGCCTGCATTTGCCTGCCTGATGACCCCTAACCACTCAACTGCCTGTCTGAATGCCCCTAACCACCTCTGCCTGCCTGATCACCCTTAACCACCTATGTCTTGGCCCCCACCACCGTGGCTTTGTCTAGAAGGACATCTGGAATTGTCCGGAGGTCATTTGGCTTTCCAGTCTAATTATCATATTATGCTTATATTATTATAGATAACTGATATATAACACTGTATTAGTTTAAGGTATACAGTATAATAAGTTGATATCTGTATATATTGTAAAATGATTACCACAATAACTTTGATTAATATTCATCACCTCGCAGGTTACAATTCTTTTTCTTATGATGATAATTTTTAAGATCTACTCTTTTAGCAACTTTCAAGTGTACAATACAGTATTAGTAACTACATTCACCATGCTGTACATTAAATCCCAGAACTTATTTATGTTCTATTTGGAACTTGACCGCATTTAACCACCTTCACCCATTTCCCCAACTTCCTGCCTCTGGCAATCACCAATTAGTTCTATTTCTATGCATTCAGGTTGTTGTTTTTAAGACTCTAAATATAAGTTGAGATCGTGCAATATTTGTCTTTCTCTGTATGACTTATTTCACTTAGCATAATGTTTTCAAGGTCCATCCATGTTTTCACAAATGATAAGGTTTCCTACTTTTTATGGCTTAATAATATTTCACTGTGCATTTTACCACATTTTCTTTATCCATTCATCTATCATAGGTTGTATCCACATCTTGGCTATTGTAAATAATGCCACAATAAATACTGAAAGGCAGGTATTTTTTTATATCTGGTGTGATATATCCACGTGTCTTGCCTAGCCAAGGCTCATAGCTTTAGTTCCAACGAAGTGCCGAAGTGGACTCAGTGGGGTCCAGCCAGTGTAACTAGTCATTGAGTGTAGACCTATAAACCAGGAGGTCACAGTTCAATTCCTGGCCAAGGCACATACACAAGCTGTAGTCTTGATCTCCTGTGTGGAGTTTGCAGGAGGCAGCTGACCAATGATTTGTTCTCACCATTAATGTTTCTATGTCTATGGACTCACTGGCAATTGAGCTAAAGAGGAGTAAGGAGTCCAAGAATTCTCACACGAGTAGCCAGGGAAGTCAACCAATACTGTTATGGAGACTAGGCAAAGTAGTGGCCAGGAAAATGGTGCTAGGGAATAGAAATAAAAGAGTTGAGAAAATAAAGAGGGAAATTCAGCAGTAACATGAGTATTTGGGGAGGTCAGTAATAAGATCAACTGGAAGGGGAAAAGTGGGAAGAAAAGAAATCCAAAATTATGGTCTTTTTATAAGGGGATTAGTATTTGTACAGTAATAAGTATAATCATTTTAAAGAATTATTTAAAAAATAGATGGCTTAATAAAAGAGAAATTTTCAAATCAGAGTTGAAAAAGGAAATTCTAATGAATGTCACAAGAGAAAGTGAAGATTACAGACTGGTCACAGAGATTTCCTTCAATTGGCAGGATATGAATCATCTTGAGGGGAAAATATTTACATAACAATTGTCAATAATTTTACTCTTACCTGCCAGGTGGCACATTTATAACCTTCCCAGTATAAAATTGCCAGGACAATAATTTATGAACTTCAAATTTAATTAAGGCCCTAGTTTGTAAAAAAATTAATTGATTTTTAATATTTTTAAATATAATGATTGATTTTACTTTTAGAATTCAAGTAATTTTAGCAAATATTTTTTCCAATGTTCAACTCCTTATTAGACTTTGCAGGGTGGATAAGTAATTAGACACGTGGTATAGCCCCATGTACAAGTTTCTGGCTTTAGAACCACTTTCCACTCTAAAATTATCTTTGCAAGACAAGTGACAATTTTTTAAAGTGGAAACTTGATTTTTCCAAAGAATTTTGACTTCTAGTGAAAAGTTTTCCAGCCCGGACTTCTATAAGACCATGATCTACTTTTGATCATTGAGTCTGTGCGAGGCATCTGCAAGCTTCACAAAAGCAAATATAATGACCCATGTATATTTATTTCTTTTTAAAGTAAAGATCATCTCCACAATGAAAGTGAATAAATTAAAAAATATAGAGAAAATGACATATAGTCTTTTTTTCTACCATATTTTCTACATTTTTTTTGTCTTTGAATATTTACAGAAACAAAAATATGTGTTGTTTCTTTTTCATTTTTCCCATTTTATTAAAGTACTAGAAACCTGGTGCATGAAATTTGTACACAAGGGGTGGGGGGCACTCCTTCAGTCCAGCCTGCACCCTCTCTAATCTGGGACATCCTTCTCACAATTAAGGACTGCTGGCTCCCAACCGCTCACTTGCCTACTAGCCTGCTTACCCCCTAACCACTCCCCTGCCAGCCCAATTGCCCCTAACTGCCCTGTCCTGCCGGCCTGGTCACTCCTAACTATTCTCCTCTGAATGCCAGGTTGTCCCCAACTGTCCTCCACTGCAGGCCTGGTCATCCCTAACTTTCCTCCCCTGCAAGCTTGGTCTCCCCGCAACTACCCTCCCCTGCTGCCCGATAACCCCTAACTTCCCTCCCCTACCAGCCTGGTTGCCCCTATCTGCTCTCCCCTGCAGTCCTGGTTTCCCTCAACTGCCTTCCTTTGCCAGCCCGATTACCCCTAACTGCCCTCCCCTGTTGGCCTGATCACCTCCAACTGCCCTCCTCTGCCAGCCTGGTCACTTCTAAGTGTCCTCCCCTGAAAGCCATCTTGTGGCAGCCATCTTGTGTCCACATGGGCACAGCCATTTTTGACCACATGGGGGTAGCCATCTTATGTGTTGGAGTGATGGTCAATTTGCATATTACTCTTTTATTAGATAGGATAATTTATATACAGTGTCATGAGAGACCTTAAGTATATGCAGTTCAATGGTTTCATCAGTTGTATACATCTGATGATACAACCCATACCTCATCATGATACAAAATATTGCCATAACTCCCAAAATATCCCCCAAGTCCCATCCCAGTCAATCTCCACCTGCCCCAACCTCCACAGGCAACCACTGTCCTGACTTCTTTTGCCATAGATTGGTTTTGGCGATTTCAGAACTTCTTAATATCCAGGGATAACCTTTGTTAAGAGTTTGCTGTATTTTCTTTTCAGTCTGTGTCTGTAGCATATATATTTTTAATAACTTGATTATAGTAATATTTGATTATAATATTACATACAAAATATAATATGCAGACTTTAAATATTATGCCTATATTTTCTGATTATAATACTAATATAGACCAATTGTGTTTATTTTTTTACTCTTTTTTTGGTTTATTTTTTATTTATTTATTATTTTTTAATATTTTAATCTTTATTATTCAGTTTATTAATTACATTGTTCCCCCTTTTTTTCCCTATAGCTTCCCTCCACCCAGTACCTATCCCACCCTTCACCCTCACCTCTCCCCCACTGTCCTCTCCCATAGGTGCATGATTTTTGTCCAGTCTCTTGCTGCACCTCCCACACCCCTTTTCTCCCCAAGAATTGTCACTCCATTCTCTCTCTATGCCCATGATTCTGTGATATTCACTAGTTTATCCTGTTCATCAGATTATTAATTCACTTGATTTTTAGATTCATTTGTTGATAGATGTGTATTTGTTGCTCATAATTTATATTTTTACCTATTTCTTATTCCTCTTCTTAAAGAATATATTTCAGCATTTCCTATAACATTGGTTTGGCGGTAATGAACTCCTTTAGCTTTTTCTTATCTGCAAAGCACTTTATCTGACCTTCAATTCTGAATGATAGCTTTGCTGGGTAGAGTAATCTTGGTTGTAGATTCTTGCTAGTCATCACTTTGAATATTTCTTGCCACTCCTGTCTGGCCTGCATAGTTTCTGTTGAGAAATCTACTGACAATCATATGGGTGCTCCCTTATAGGTAACTTACTGTTTTTCTCTTGCTGCTTTTAATATTCTCTCCTTGTATTTTGCTCTTGGAATTTTAATTATGATGTGTCTTGGTATGCTCCTCTTTGGATTCCTATAGTTCTGTGTGCTTCTTGGACTTTTAAGTCAATTTCTTTCACCAGGTGGGGGAAGTTTTCGGTCACTATTACTTCAAATAGGTTTTCATTATCTTGCTCTCTCTTTTTCTGGCACCCCTATAATTCGGATATTGGTATGCTTGAGGTTGTCCCAGAGGCCCCTTACACTTCCTCCAATTTTTTGGATTCTTTTGGCTTCTTGCTTTTCCAGCTGAGTGGATTTTGCCTCTTTGTATTTCAAATATTTGACTTGGTTCTTGCAGTCCTCTAGACTGCTTTTAGGTCTTTGTATAATATATTTTTTATTTCAGTCAGTATATGCTTAATTTCTAGTTGATCCTTTTTCATATCCTCGAGGGTCTCGTTCATATCCTCATAGGTCTCATTCATTTCCTAGTAGGTCTTGTTCATTTCCTTGTAGGTCTTATTAAGTTGATCGGCCTTTACTAGGAGCCTCTTGAAAAACCTTATAACCATGGTTTTGAACTCTATGTCCAGTCATTTTTTTCTCCTCCATTTCTTTCACATCTGATTTCTTTCCATGTCTCTACATTGTGGCTGCTTCTCTGAGTTGGTCGATAAGCTCTGTGTGGTAGATGTTCTCTAAGGGACAGTGGCTCAGCTTCCTGGTTACCTGAGGTGGATACTCTTGCTGCAGCCCTTTATGGGTTGCCCAGTCTTGTTGAAGTTAAGCCTAGATTATTGTTGTTAGCAGTAGGAGGGTTTGACCTCCAGGCCAATTGGCTGTGAGGATCAGCTGTGCTCAGGTTGGATGGGTGGCGTCTCTGGGCTGAGCAGGAAGCCTTAATTTCTGTCAGCTCTGCCCTTTGCCGCACCTGAGTCCCTGTGCCAGGTGGCAATGGCTGCACGCACCTCTGAGAGAAAGCTGCCACTGAGCTCTACCAGCTGCCAGACAATTCAGCCTCTCCCCAAATGAGTCTGCACACCCAAAGTCTCACTGAGGGTTGTAAAACAATGTAGTCGCGTGGTTTCCTGAACGAGAGAGCAAGTCACGAATCCTCTCTGCAAGCTCAGATGCTTCTGCTGTTACCAAGTTTACACGTCCTCTTCACAAGCTTGCACACCTCTGCAACGCCCGAGTTTCAGCATGCTTCCTTACTGTCCAGTTTCACCCGGTATGAGTGTGGGTGCCCCGGACCTTGCCCAGAACTGGTGAATCAGTGCAGTGGGATGCCTTTGTCTCCCTACCTGTTCGAGAAAACCAGCCAGGTTTGCAGCTGCCCGCCCTATCCTCTCACACACACATGGCTCCAAACCTCTGACTCTGCGTGTATCTTCAACGTTGCCCTCCACAACTCCTCTGAGTCACAATGTCCTATCTTTACTTTTATTTGATGAATTTTCACTCAGCCAGCTTTCCGGTGATTCTGGATGATGTTTGTTCTGTCGTTAAGTTGTAGTTTTGAAATTGTTGTGTGGGGCAGCAAGTTAGGTGTTTACCTATGCCGCCATCTTGGTTCCTTCCCTAATATAGGCCAATTTTAGACAAAGCATAAGTGAATATGAAAGCCATTTATTCCAAAATATTATATATTTTCATATTGTCAACCATTTTACCCTTATCTGTCAGATCACACATTGATATCCTTCCCACTATAACACTTCTAATTTAATAATTTGTGAATTTCAAATTTTATTAAGTCCTATTATGTAAAAAATATATAATTGATATTGCTTTATTTAAGGTATAATGATTAATTTTACTTCTATAATTCAAATAATTTTAGCACACAATTTTATATATATATAAACATATACTGTGTATATACTCTCTTTCTCATATAGGTTTCAGCACAGTCTCTGGGACAGTGTATCTTGAATTAGTGTTACTTAATAAATTAATAAGGGGCAGGCTCTTCTGAAATAGAAAGTTTTCATCTGCCCCAATCCTTATTTGCAATATTTCTTAGCCTTCACAGCTGTGGGTTCTAAGTAAAAGTGAGACAGGAAAGCAAATGAAACAATATTCCAGTATATTTACCTAGAGTGCTCTCACCATTGAAACAAAATATCCACCTCATGGCTGAAGTCTGGGGTATTGGGGAAGCACAGGGTGAGCTGACAGAGGTAAATTGAGATGGGAAGACTGAGGCAGAGTGGTTGAGAGGGTTGACCCTGGCGCCCACCCCAGTAATCTAATCCCATCTAATCGTTAGCCTTGTGACCTTAGACAGGTCATTTTAGTTCTCTGTATTTTGACTTCCTCATTAATAATATAGGAGTAATAATAATATCACCTATCTTGAGTTTAGGATTAAATGGAGCTAATATATATCAAGTAGTTGACTTCTTACACACCCAAATTTAGCTACACATGTTTGTTTGAAGAGTAATTTCCTAACTGTATCATGCAGTCTTACCCAGGGTGCCATTCATGTCTCCAACCCATGAATTTAAATTCTGGGTTAAAAATAAGCAATGATAGCATAGTAATTGTGAAAAAAAACCCACAAAATTTGAGTTAATCAATTCTTTCATTCTAGGTGACCAATTTGAGTTTTTATTTGTATTTATAATTTAAAACAGTGAAACAGGCTATATACTGAAAGGTCTAATATTTTTGTTTACACAATATTTTCATTATTAGATCTTACTGGAAGATAATGTATACCAAACTTAATTTTTTCATTTTTCATTGTCTACATGCTTTTTTCTTATCACTTTTGTGTTTTGTTTCACTTCTATAAAAATAATTTTGACATTTTGGGGTGAGTAGTATCAATGTTCTGCTTCAGGTATCAAATACACTAGGTTTGCCACTCTTAATAACTTCGGAAGTGCTTTTATGACCCTGTTATGAATCATCAAACCCACAACACTTTCTGTTTCCCTTTGAATCTTGACTCTCTACAAAGTCAGGAGTGGGGCCCTGAGCAAGTGGCTTTCTCCTTCTAATTGTAGTTTCTAACCTGGAAAATAGGGGAAGCAATACCTATATGAAAACCATATCCAGGATTAAATGGACTAGCACAGCACGATGGGTGCCCATAGTAGGTACTCCTTACAAGTACTTTGGCTGCCTTATCACATCTGTGCAAGAATGGACTACACTTGCCCATCTTTAAAGCCCTTCCCAGCTGGGACTATCTAGGACATCATGATCATAACATGCAGACATCCAGGGCTGGATCTTAGGTCCTAAGTAGCCACTTTCTCCACCACCTTGGAAAACCCCTCTGTCCTAAAGGTTCAGGTGTGCTCAGCAGGTCCCTCATGCCTGTTCCTGGTATGTGACATCCTTCATGTGTATTCAAGGTTAAATACCATATCTGTTCAACCAAATATGTTACTGTGACATATTCATTTTGTGGCTCACATAAAACAGGAGAGAGTTGCATGGCAATTAAAACTATGGTATTTTCAAAGTATGGTCAGGTTTTGGGGGGATGGGTGCAGCTGTGCATGAAGTGAGGGATCTGTGGTATTGCCAAGTTGATAATTCTATAGTCCCAACTTCTCATACTATGTTCCATACTTTAGAAGCCTCCAGAGCCTTCCACACAATACCAGAGCTCCCTTTCTAGTCCTTAAATTTAATTGGAGCAAAAAAAAGTTTCATGTAATCATTTTGTAAGCTGAATAAATTTCCCTTTGTGTTCTTAGAGTTTTTATAAAAGATCATTATTCCTCTTTTTCTGACACTAAAGTGACTGTGGTTCCATGAAGGATAAATATATTTATTATAATTAGTATCCTAGTTACAATTTCTGTATGATTCCTTTCTCATTAATGACAAAATACCTTTACTTGCATTTCATATCATCTTCATGTGCACCAGCACACACACAGCACTGTGTTATTAAGTTGCAGGTATTATTCCCAATTCATATGAGGCCACAGAGCCTCTGAGAGCTGGAGCAATGGGGCCAAGACACACAGGCTCTCGGGGCAGTGCTCGATTCCCCACAATCCCCTGTGCTTCTCTCATCAGTTTGTAAGTCACTCACCACCACCATCATACCACACCACACCCAAGTCCACAAGAAAGGTGGGGATGTAGCCAGTATCCTTTATCCCCAGAGCTGGAACACACAGTAATTTCTCAAAAAATGGAAGAAGGGTCTGCTTTTACCAATAACATTTCTTTTGGTCAACATGTCAGGCCATTCTTCAGTACTGCTATAGAATTCTCTTGGTAGTGATAAAGAAAAGGAACTGCAGGGAGCTGAGCAATCACTTCAAAATCCCCAGAGCTAATAGGAGGCAACAAAAGGGTTTGAACACAGTTCTGGAACTCACTTCTGAATTCTTTCCAATAAGCCATATTGAATTTTACTTTTTGAGCATAGCTCTACCTTAGAGATTAACAAGTACCCTGACCACACTGCAGACAGGATTCCAGAAGTTTCCTTTATGCAGTTGAAGAAACATGAGGGTTTTGAGAAGGCTGAGAGAGCTGTGGGACCCCAAAGAAAGGACAAAGGCCTTAGAGAGCTTGGCCTTAGCAACCAGAAAAAAAATGGCCGGGACAATGCACTCTACAGTGGTGTCTGAATGATGCCCCAAAGAAGCAGACTGAACAAGTTGACCTTAGTGACCATCATTCCAGAGGCAAGGTCAGGCCAGCCCCTAAACCACAGAGACCAGAGAAGGGTCCTTGCCCGGCCACAAGGAATAACATAGTAACCTCTCTCTACCTAGAGCGCCATCGAGAGAGGAAGAGGGCAGAAGGGTTTCCAGAAACTAAACATTTATGAAAAAAGAGAACAAGATACTTAAAAGAGCTGAAACTGAAATAACTTTGACTAAATTCTTCACTCTGAGCAGAGGGCCAGGTTCATGAGCAGGATTAGAGTCATTGTAGAAAATAAAGCAGCTGCATTTTCTTATCACAGTTAAGCCCTAATTGCACTTTAGTCCTCCTGCACATTTAGCATTTACTGGTTAATCTCTCCCCACTAAAAAGGTAAAAACAAAACAATTTTCTGTAGAGGATCTATAGACTTATCTATTACAAATCATTGCATTTTTCTTTCAAAAAATATGTTTGACTGTTAGGTGTTTGAAATAGAATAGTGAACAAAACATAAAAAGTAGTGAATTCACTACATAAAGTGAAGCTGGGTGGGGCGGGGGGGAGAGAGGGGGGTGCGGGCAGGGTGGTAACTGGTCCAAAATAAAAATAAAAATAAATTAATGAACTGTAGAACCAAGATTTAAACTCAGGATTATCAGATTCCAAAGTTCATGTTATTCTGTCTCACCATACTAGTTCAATATGAACTAGGAAAACAGAATCCCATGCTTATAATTTGACTGCACTTTTTTCTAAGACCAGATTTTATATGTGTATTATTTAAAAATCTCTAATCTCCTTTGCCTCCTTTAAAGTATTTGGGGCCCTATATCTGTGCACTTCTATCAACTAGCTATGAGGAACCTTACATTTTCATAAGCCATGAGGAATTAAATGTTACAACTGTGGTTTTAAAGTATGGTCCCTCGACCAACAGCATCAGCTTCATCTGGAACTTTCCAGAAATGCAAATTCTTGGATCACGACTCAGATCCACTGAATCAGAAACTCTGGGTGTGGGTCCAGCACTCTGTTTTAACAAGTTGCCTATGTAATACACCACAGTTTGAGAACCACTGTCTTATGAGCAAGGGTGTTGCTAGTTCTCTCGAACCTTAGAACATCACAGAATTCTCAACACAGAGACCCAGGAAGTTGCTACAAGTGGTCCTTACATGGGTACTTAGAAAGAAGCCTATTTGTTGTTGTGGGTAGTTCAACCAAGTAATACCATAGAGGAGAAAATAAGGTCTAGAGAGAGAAGGTAATGTATACAAGATCACAGAGCAAAACAGTGGCAGCAGTAAAGTAGAATCCAGTTTGGTCCTCCCAAACACCACAATGATTTGGCTGAAGCAATATTTCTGACAAACAGAACTTGAAAAGGTGGGATGAGGTGGGGTTTAGGGGGTAGTTAATAAGTTTTATAGACCAAGATGTGGGATCTGGTTAAGGAACCAGCACACAATCAGGGTTTGAAAAGGAATCTGATACCCAGTTGGGGACTGAAATAGGCCAGCATGAAAGAAAGGCAAAGCAGAAATCCTAGCTGAAAATGGAAGGGCACCTCTCCCCCTTACCCTGTTTGGGTGGCTTCCAGCTCCCCCAGATCGTGCCTCTTTTGCCATTTGAATGAATGACCATGCTCAGCGCCTGCTTCCTGGACTCTACTCCACCCACAGCTGCTGGATCTGAACCCCATCCATCTCTGCCTAGGCTGAGAGCTGCAAGGAGCTCGGGGAGGCTCTGGTCCACAGTAGGAATGAGAAGCAGGTCTTCCGGGAGCACTGCTGTAGATAAGTAGGATCAGGGAACATGATCACCTAATCCTTGCTAAATTACCAGGTGTAACTGAGCAGGTAAAGAATGTTTTGTTTGGGGAGGAAAAAATCCCCATAATTCTGAGTCCGCCATTTTTTCCTAAGGAGAATTTGTGGCTGTGTTGTTTTTTGTCAAATCAACCCCATCTAGAATAATAATTTAGTGCATGTATAACACTGAATTTTCTAAATTGTGAAAATAACTGGATCTTTTTTTCCTCACCTTTGATCAGATGCTTTTGATTTTATCCCAGTTAGAATTTCCATCACTTAACTAGTCTGGTAAGGTATTTAGTATCTTCAAGCCTCACTTGTTTCATGTGTAAGATAATACACTCCTGCCCTATCCGTCTTGTAGGATGAGGTCAAGTGAAATAATGGTTGTGTAACTGTTTTCCAATCTGTAAATTATCACACAGATGTGAACTACATAGTATTATTATCACTTCAGATTTCCTTGATCAACTTTGATAGCCCTAATTTATAATGTATTTTATGGCCTACATCCCAAAGTTTATCATTAAAAAGAAATGTTCCACCCTGACATATTAAACTCTAATAACAAATCTCTGACTTGTATTTTCTATCAGTCCAGTTTTTCCTTCCTCATGCTTACCACAGATATTTTTTTTACCTCACCCTGACCCTTTGACCTTTTTTTTCTCACTATTAGCCTCCTCCTGACCCTACTTCCTTCCCTATGCACTAGAACTATGTGGTCCTGCCCTGCAATCATTTTGTTGTAAGTGCCCTAATCCTCCCAATTTCTTGTCCTTACACTATACTTCCACTCAAATCTCAGGCTTGTATCAGTGTAACCATTTGCCTTCTCTTCTCCCCTTTTTGTTGCTGAGCACTGTGGAAATGACACAATTCGATGGATTGGTGCCACTCCAAGTTCATTGGTCCTTACTGCCAGGCACATATTTCATATTTTATTCTGCTCAAGCCAACTTCCTAATTGCTACACCCCTACTCTTAGCAGATAAACTTATTGAGTTTTCAAAGAGAAAAATTGAGGCTTTTAGATAAGCACTTGAGGACTCTCCTTCCGAACCACTAACTTAAACATGTACATCTAAAACCAACCCTACCTCCTGGGAGCCCGTGCCAGACCAATAGGCATCCTTCTGTTCAAGACAAACTCCTCCATCTCTTCTCCCATTTGATCCTCACCTAACTAACTCCACTGGAGAGTTCCTCTTTTCTAGACAGTTAACCTCAAAAAGGTTAAAGGAAATCCAACTTTATGTCTTTTATCTTTTTTTTTGGGGGGGAGACTTAATTTGCAATATTTTCTCTCTTCTTTTTTTAAATTTATCTTTATTGTTGAAAGATTTCCTTTTTTTTTCTCCCCATTGATCCTCTCCATCCAATATCTGCCTCTCCCAGGCCTTCACCACACTATTGTTTGTGTCCATGGCTATGCATATATGCCTAAAAGTTTCCAGGTTAATCTCTCCCCGACCACCTCAAACCCCACCTTTCCTCTGAAATTCATCAGTTTTTTTCCATGCTTCTATGTCTCTGGATCTATTTTGTCCATCAGTTTCTTCTGTTCATTAGATTCCATATATGAGTGTGATCATGTGAAACTCGTCTTTCTCTAACTAGCTTATTTCACTTAGCACAATGCTCTCCAGGTCCCTCCATGCTGTTGCAAATGGTAAGAGTTCCTTCTTCTTGTAGCACCTGCCTTTCTCCTCACAATCAAGTTCTCCCAAAGAATAATCTATAATCACTGCATTCACTTCCCAATTCCCATTCAGTCTTCAATCCATGACAGTCTAGTGCCCTCCACTGCTCTACTGAATCTATCTCAATGAAGTTACCAATCACTTCTTAATTGCCAATTGCCTAGTTGCCAGTGATTCTCAGTTATCAACTTGGCTGCTCATATTGCGACATCTCACTGATACTAGGTCTTCTTCTTTCTCTAACCCCATTTTTCATCAGGGTCTGAAATGGGACTTGCTATTTAGTCCCTTGACATATTCTGACATTCCTTTCTTGAGGGGGGGAAATAGTCTATCAAATAAAAGAGTAATATGCAAATTGACTGTACCTCTGATCAAGCCACACCCACAAGTCACACTTATAAGCCAATCAAGAGCAAATAAACCCGGACCAAGATGGCTGTGGCCGCTGAGAGTAGGAGAGAGGCTTGGGTTTTCCTAGCAATGGAGGAAGCCAAGATTTCTGCCTGCCCTTGCTGGCCTTGGCCAGGGCAGAACCAGTGATCAGAGCAAGGTGGGGGTCCTCCGCCCAGGGCTCGAGCCTCAGCCAGAGGCTTGCGGCCAAGGGGATGAAACAGGCCAATCTCAGCGCTAGGCATTCCCCGCCTAGGGCCCAGGCCTCGGAGCCTTGGCCAGAGGCTGGCAACCTTGGTCAGGGGCAGAGCAGAGTGATCGCAGGCTGGGGGTCAACTGCCCTGGGCCCCAGCCTTAGAGCCTAGGCCAGAGGCTTGCGGCCTTGGTTGGGGGTGAAGCAGGGCAATCACAGCTAAGTGAGGGTCCCCCACCAAAGGCCAGAGGCTTTAGGCCTTGGCTGGGGTGGAGAGGGAGATCTGAGAAGATAAGTGTGAACTGTAGAGGAAACACCTTTTCTGACTGCTCATTGGCTAAGCTCCCTGTATGCCACTGGTAATATTCTTAGTAACTTGGGTATAAGAATTCAAAAAAGTAATCTAGGGTTTTTCCACCACACTTCTGGAGAAAAAAATGAAGGTCTGCTGCTGGATGGCTAAGAAATGTCATATCCTACCTAAGATGGTTTGGCTCAGTGGATAATGCCTAGGTTTGCCAACCACAGAGTCCATGTTAGATTCTGATCAAGGGCATGTACCTAGGTTGCAGGCTCTTCCCTGGCTGGGGCCCAACTCAGGGCTCATGCAAGAGTCAACCAATCGAAGTGTTCCTCTCACTTTGATGTTTCGCTCTGTCTTTCCCTTTCTCTTCCACACTATCTAAAAATTAGTGGAAACATATCCTCAGATGAGGCTAAAAGAAGAAAAAGAAAGAAATACCATATCCTATGAAATACAGACATATCTTGAAAATGCCTGAAGAAAGTTGTCATTTTTTCATGGTGAAAGGACCAGAGTCTGGGTTGATGAAAACACCTTGGTGGCTGCAGTGACTGCAGTGGCTGCAGCAGTGGGGTGATGGGGCTGGTGTCTTTCCCTGATCAGCCTAGTCATACACCCACACGCACGCGCGCACACACCCCCACACACACACAAACACACACATACACACACACACACACATACACACACTAGAGGCCCAGTGCACGAAATTCATCATGAATGGGGAAAGGTGTCCCTCAGCCCGTCTTGCATGCTTTCCAATCTGGGACCTCTTGGGGGAAGTTTGACTGCCAGTTTAGGCCCAATCCCTGTGGGACCTCTGTGGGATCAGGCCTAAACCAGCAGTCAGACATCCCTCTCACAATCAGGGACCACTGGCTCCTAACTGCTCACCTGCCTGCCTGCCTGATTGTCCCTAACTGCTTCTGCCTTCCAGCTTTATTTTTTTTTAAATATATTTTATTGATTTTTTACAGAGCAGAAAGGAAAGGGATAGAAAGTCAAACACCAATGAGAGAGAAAGACTGATCAGCTGCCGCCTGCACGCCCCACACTGGGGATGTGCCCACAGCCAAGGTACATGCCCTAGACTGGAATCGAACCCAGGACCCTTCAGTCTGCAGTCCAACGCTCTGTCCACTGAGCCAAACCGGTCTCAGCTGCCTTCCAGCTTTGTTGCCCCCTAACTGTTCCCCTGCTGGCCCAATCACCCCCCACTGCACTCCCCTGCTGGCTGGATGACCCCCAACTGCCCTCCCCTGCAGGCCTGGTTGCCCCCAACTGCCCTCCCTTGCAGGTTTGGTTGTCCCCAACTGCCTTCCCCTGCCAGCCTGATTGTCCCCAACTGCCCTCCCATGCTGGCCTGGTTGCCTCTAACTGCCCTTCCCTGCTGGCCTGGTCACCCCTAAGTGCCCTTCACTGCAAGCCTGACCACCAACAACTGCCCTCTGCTACCAGCCATCTTGTGGTGGCCATCTTGTGATGATGTGAGGGTGGCCATCTTGTGGCAACCATCTTGTGACGATGTGAGGGCATTGTGCGAGGGTTCAAGGACAACCAAGGCTTTTATTAGTATAGATTCATATCTGCCTCTCCTTAAATTATTAGGTTTCTGAAAGCTAATCTGATTTTTTTTTAACTTTTAATACATATTACTCCAGGAGTTTCATGCTGATGATTGTTTTACTGATGATAATTTCCATTTAAGAAACTCCAGCTTAAACTGTGCAGTAAACTGGCTGCTGGACCTTTCCACCTAATTAATATATTGAAGTAGGAATATAATACCTTCACCCCAAATCTGGCTTTCCTCCTATGATCCTTCAATAGTATTACTAGATGTCTAAAATTCTGGAGGTAATTTTGAACCCTCCCTGTGTCTCACTGTAACATAAAATTAACCTCATGCTCTGTCTACACATCTTTTTTCTCCCCTTTTCTGCCTCTGCCTGAGTTCAGGCTTTCCCTGTCTCTCCCACAGATTGTTGCTATTGTTTCCGAGCTGTTTTCTCTGCCTCCAAAATAAAAGTCTATCCTACCCCAAAATAAAAGTATCATCCTACCCTTTTTTAAGCATGCACTGTGAGTCAGGGTCATGCTAAACTATTTAGTCACTGTCTTATTTGAGCCTCACAACAACCCTATGAAGGAAATATTGGTAGTCATTTTCAGGAGAAAAAATACTACAAAACTACTAAATGGGTGAATCATCAATTAAGCTAAAATTGTGTGTTTCATGTCTACATACTAATATAGTTGTCCATGACCCAAGGGATAAATCCAACTTCTTAGCATGCCGCATCCCCAGAAACCCACCTTATATCCTGGTTTCTCACTGTCTCTACACAACATCTTTACTCTTCCCCCCAGCCCACGCCTTCCCCATCTCCACACCTGATGAATTACCTGTTCTTTCTTCTGCACCCAAACTAAACTCTGTGGAAACTTATGGTAGACCGTCGACCCAATTTCATCATATTTATTAATTTCCTTTCCAAAGATTGTGTATGAGCTTCTGGAGATTACCTTTATGTCTCCATAACTTAACATCATCTTTTCCATATAGCCCATGGACCAAATATGACTTGCCAACTATTTTTGCAAATAACGTTTTATTGGAACAATGCCATTCCTTGTCATTTACATATCATTTCATACTATGTTGTCAGAGTTGAGTGGTTGCAACCAAGACTGTATGGCGCATGATCCTAACATTTTTACTCTCTGGCCCTTCACATTAAATGTTTATCAGCCTCTGACATGATAGCTGCACAATGAATGTCGGGGAAATAAAATAATGCCTTTAAGGTTGGCTAAATGGGTTGGCAGAAGTTTGGATCATCAATAAGTATCCCTTTTGACGATGGGAAATAAGAAATAAAAAATTTTGGATTTAAGCAAGCATTTACTAGCAATTAGCCATTATTATGTTTTAACCACAGTCCCTACAAAGAACAGAATAAGTGATTATCACCTCCCACCCTTTTTTTTGGTTTAGAATGAAGTAGAGCCTGTGGAAGTAAAGCCATGAGCCTCTAGTCAAATGTCTAGCATAGGCTGGAGGCAGGATTTGAACTCTATCATTGTGAGAAGCTGAGAGATATGGGAGCCCATTAAGCCCTTAGGGATCAGTTTCCTGGCACACAAAGTGAGTTGGAAAAGGGTGGAAGTAAATGCAGAGGGATAAGAGAAAATATCTGACATTAATAATAATGACTCAGCCTACCCTCTCAGAATTGTTGTGAATGTCCTTTATAAAATCTTAGACAACAGAAAGCATTGAGTGTTCCAGAGATAACAAAGGACTTTTCTTATCTTGCTCATTTTATATTTCATCAGTATAAATCAAAACTGTTCAATGAAGAAATATGCCATTAAACTTAGAAAGGTTAAATTTTACACAACTGATTGGCATATAAATTCTGATCTCTCCAGCTCCAAAATTATTGCTTTTTCTTTACCCTTCTGAGGCACCTCTTTACATGTGTACACATCAATTGTAGCTTGAAGGGAGACCTTACTTACAAATATTTTTAGGACTTGCTCTCCATCCATCCCTTTGTAATCTGCTATCCTGGCAGCTCAATGTTATAAGCAGGGAAGTTTTACCAAGCACTTTTGAGGACCTTTGATTATTATATTTACCCTTGCATACCTCCCAGGGACAAATGCTGAATTTGTTTTTTCAAGCACTCCCAATGGCTTGTGGTAGTGAGCCAGTCTATTTGGATAGAGGGTGTGGAGGTTTCCCTTGCCTAGATAAGACCAGATGCCACATGACCTTCCAATATTTGCCAAAGAACAGGCTAGCTGGGGATCAAGAGAAGGTGGGTGTGCCTAGTTAATGGAGCAAAGCAGACTAAACAAGCCTACACATTCTGATGGTTTCCTTCCTCTGAATTGTTAATGAAAGTTCTTTCTACCCAAAAACAAAAACAGTCATTTTGCTCATTCATTTCACATTAACTGAGAACCTACCCCAGGACAGGCTTTGCACTACATGAAAGGAATAAAGAGATAAGTAAAACATAATTCTTCCCCGCAAGGAGCCTGTAGTCTGGTGGGTGAGATAAATAGGTAAAAAGACAACAAGACTACAAGGCAGTGACCATTGTAAGAATTAGAAGACATCTCTAAGGAAAGACAATCTTTTCTGTTTGGACTTGGAGAAGCCTCACTCGGGAGGTAGTAGTGGATCTGGGTTTCAAAGGGTAAATAATTCACCAAAAAGAGCATAATCATTATTTTAATTCTAGGAATGTCTTGACTACCTATGATAAAGCCAAAACTAGGCTAGAAGCATCATATCCTTCATCAATAATTCTTACTTGGATCATACTTTAGAAACAACAAAATTAGAACTCAGAGAGGAATATGTGTCCAAGTTCACAAAACAGCAAATGGCATTGGTAGGTCTATACCCAGGTTTCCTTGGCTCTACAAATGGTATCATTTTGGTACTTCTATTTCAAATTAGGGTAAAAGAGGCAAATGATACATGTGGGGAAAAGTGAAGTGCTTAGACTAGTTGAAATATACAGCTACAGAGGAAAGTCGTGGGAATGGAGGTTAAAAGATGACAATGAGCTCAGATTTTCTACAAGGCCTCAGATGTATCATCCATTTAGATTTTTTCTTTGTGATTACTGGGGAGCCATAATCAGATTTCCAACTTAGAAATGTCATTTTGGCAGAAGTGAAGAGAAAAATTGGAGGCAGATGAAGGCAGGGAGACCAATCAAAAAGCAGTTGCCTTCATCTAGGCCAGAGACATTTGAGATCCGAATGAAGAATGTATTTAATGAGGATAGAGTTTGCAAAATCATTGTGAACTGGAATGACATTCTGGAATAGGTCCTCTAATAAAACGTGACTGTGCTTTCATAAAAAAGCCCTTGGAGATGATCTGCATTTTGCAGATGGAAAGTTGAGGCCCAGAGAGGGGATGAGGAAGGGCACAGAGCACGTCAACTCCAGAGTTCAAGCATCTCCTGACCTTTGGGGTCTGAAGCTCTTTCCTCCCTTGCTGACAAATTTTCCTGGGTATTATAACCCAGGCCCTCACCACCACATCACTGAGCATTTCCTCCTGTGGGCTGCAGCTGATTTCTCTTCTCCCCCCAAGTCATCCTGGAGTACCTCCCAGCACATGGACAAGATCCAGCTATCTAGGAAGGCTGGCGGGACGAAGCCTAACAATGAACAAATGTTCAGGGGAAACCCCCAGTGATTCCCCAAATGAGCTGAAGCAAAGCAAACCTTCCCGGAGCTCATGCTTCACTGAGCAGGCAGATTGAACAGGATCAGATGATGAGGAAAAGCAGGATGGTGGGGCCTGTAATTTCTGCAACAGGCTTTGAAGCAGAAGCCCAAGGGCAGTCATTATTAGGAATATCACTTGCTGCCTCTGCATGCCAGCAGCGGTGAAGGGAAATAAGGAACACTATGCAGATACTCCCTTACTGGAGAATGTGGGTTGTTCAAGATCCTGCTCTGTGTGAAATATTGACCACACCAATTCCAACATCTTGCACAAACTCCTATGGACCTCCTGGAGCCACCTGTCCAGCATCCCAGTGGGCTCTCTTGGCTACCTTGAGCCAACCCATGAACTCTAACCCTCAGCAGACAGAGGAATGATGTCATCCTTATCTTCTATTTAGCCCCACTCCTCTGAAGGCTAAAGATAGCATCAGGGAGAGTATAGTATAGAGGCCAATAATGGGATGTCCCTCTCAACTAGCAAAGAACTTTGTTCTCATAGGAGTGGAAGTGAGTCTACAACAGATGGTCAAGTGAGTGAGCCTGGTGAGGAAAAGAAGAAAAAGTACAATGCTATAATAAAAGGGAACAGCTGCTTTGAAGACACACAAAGGAGAGTCTGTAGAACTGTCAGACACAGCATAAAAGCTTCTATAATGCTTTACCTGTGTTCTCAATGCCAAATTATTCAGGTGAAGCAGTTTCTCCTTAAGAGGCCAAGAAAGAGCCCTCCCCAGTTTGGCTTAGTGGATAGATCATTGGCCTATGGACTGAAGGGTCCCGAGTTCAATTCTGGTCAAGGACATATGCCTGGATTGTGGATTTGACTCCCAGTAAAGGGCATACAGGAGGCAGCCAATCAATGATTCTCTCTCATCATTGGTGTTTCTATTTCTCTCTTCCTCTCTTTTACTCTCTGAAATCAATAAAAAATATATATATATATTTTTAAATAGGCCAAGAAAGCAAGCAAGGCCCCTTTATAGTGCTCTCCATCATAGCTTACCATCAAGAACCTTCCAGGAGAGCCAGTAGAAATGTTCTAGTCAGCTCTACATCACTGCCTTTGGTCATTTTCTTTACCTGCCTGGCATTCTCCCCAAGCATTCCCTTAACTCCTACCCATGATGCTTTCTGACTTGGATTAACTTCCCCAGAAAACAAGAAGCCAAGACAAAATCCTGGACATTGGTAGTTTATTTAAGATGAATCCTAGAAAGCAAAAGCAAAGAGTGTGATGAGTGAAATGGTAGAGTAAGAACCACATAAGGTCCATTGTCAAGATCACCATTGCCAGGAGCTCCTGAGAAGTATGCAATATGCCAATATGCCTCCCTGAATTACCCATCTGTTGGATGGCAGAGTGGGGTGCTTATCCACCGCTTCCCCATACCTCACTGCCCTCCTCTCTCTGCCACTAGACCCCATTCCTGGGTAAGAGTTGTTCCCTCAGCATTGTCTTCGTTTATTTAAGTTCCCCTAGAAGCAGATGATGAGACAAGGGTTCAGTTAAATTTCATGTGACAGGTGATGCAAGGAAACTCAGAAGGAGAGTGGGAAATTGGTACTGGAAGGAAAGGAAGCCAATGAAGGTGCATTAGCAAGTACATTACCACTGCGGGCATCTGGAGCTTAGTGCTGCTGGGCAATTATGGGAGCCGTTGTGGAAACATGCTTTAGACTTATCCCTGTAGGGAGGAGAGGGCACTGGAGAGTCTTCCTCTACCCTTTACTTCAGGCATTTTTGAGGTTTGAAGTCTGCCCGTTAGGTTAGGAGTGAGAATTTAATGCCCTGGAATTCCCAGCATTCCCAGCATGCAGACTGAGTGGGCTCTGCCTGGTAGGAAAAACCCACAAGCAAATAATTATAGCTCCTGGCTATTGGAATCAGCCCTTGGGAGTGGCACTGCACCTAGGCTATGCTTGTCAGCAGCAGGACAAAATTCCAAAGTCTAGAAGGCCCTGAGGTAAAAACCTGAAAGGCAGAAACTCTGCCAGAGGGAGGCGAGTTTCCACCACATCTATGGTTGAAGCTGGAGTGGAGCTAGGGCCAATAGAGCAATAGTAGTATGTCTACCAGTGTCGTTTACTATGCCCAGCCACCCCGACTTTTTTCCCCCTTCTTTTAGTAAGTAATCATAAGATGTGTATAGACAGCCCTGTACTTATGTGTAAGTTGAATACTTGAAAGGACATTGCAAATTTTTTTTTTTTTTTTTGCAGAGGGGAAGGGTTTATAACTTAGTCTCTTTATTTGCTTTTATTACTTAGCACAAAGCTTGGTACCAAATTTTAAAAAATACAAAAAGAATTCATGCATGAGCTCTTTCCCTTCTTGATCTATAGAGTTAACTTCTTGTATGTATACTAGGTCTGCTATTTCTGACTTGGAGATAACAAAAATGAGATTCTTTCTTTGATTAAAGTAAGCTCATCTGGAGAGAACCTAGATGGCGGCATAGGTAAAACACCTATCTTGCCTTCATACTCAGCAATTTTAATACTACAATTTAACGAAAGAACAAACACCTTCCAGAATCACCAGAAAGCTGGCCGAGTGAAAATTCCACAAATAAAAGTGAAAATAAGACACTGAGACTCGGAGGAGCGGCGGTGGACAGCGTTGAAAGATTCCCGCGGAGAGAGGTTTGGAGCGAGCGCCAGTGGAGAGGGCAGGCAGCTGAAAACCGGCCAGTTTTCTCGAATGGGGAGACAAAGACGTCCCACTGGACTGATTCTCCAGCTCTGGGAGAAGTCCAGGGAACCAACCCACTATCATACGGGGTGAAAACTGGACAGTGGGAGGACACGCCGAAGCTCGGGTGCTGCAGGGTCTCCTGGCTTGTGGAGAAGGCAGCTTGTGCGAATAGCTCAGCTGCGTGACCACGCAGAGAGCGCTCTGCGACTTGCCCTCTCTTTCAGGAAACCGTCAGACTGCTTTGTTTTACGACCCTGGGTGAGACGTTGGGTGTGCAGACTCATTTGGGGAGAGTCTGAATTCCCCGGCAGCCGGTGGAGCTTGGCAGTGGCTCTCTCTCAGAGGTGCTGGCGGTCATTGCCCCCGGAACAGAGTCCCTGGGGCTGCATAGGGCGAAGCTAACTCTGTCTGCGTGGCCCAGAAACTCCGCCCATCCAACCTGAGCACAGCTGAGCTTCACAGACAATTGGCCTGGAGGTCAACCCCTCCAAGTGCTAACAACGATTAACCTGGGCTTAACTTCAGCAAGACTGTGCAACCCATATCAACCTCAGGTAACTGGGGAGGCTAAGCCACTGACCCTAGTAGGAAGTCTACCACACAAAGCTAATTTACCAACTCAGGGAAGCAGCCACCATGCAGAGACATGGAAAGAAATCAGATGTGAAAGAAATGGAGGAAAAAAAAACGACTGGATATGGAATTCAAAACCACAGTTATAGGGCTTTTCAAGAGGCTCCAACAAAAGGTCGAGGCCTATAAGGAAATAAGCAAGACCGCAAAGGAAATGAATGAGTCCTACAAGGAAATGAACAAGACCCTCAAGGATATGAATGAGACCTGCAAGAAAATGATCAAGACCAACGTGGAAATGAATGAGTCCTACAAGGAAATGAAGGAGACCCTCAAGGATATAAAGAAGACTCTCAAGGATATGAAAAAGGACCAACCATAAATTAAGCATACACTGACTGAAATAAAAAATATTATACAAAGACCTAAAAGTGCTCTGGAGCACCCCAAGAACCAAGTTAAAGATTTGAAATACAAAGAGGGAAAATCCACTCAGCTGAAAAAGCAAGAAACCAAAAGAATCCAAAAAATTGAAGATAGTGTAAGGGGCCTCTGGGACAACCTCAAGCATACCAACATCCGAATTATAGGGGTGCCAGAAAAAGAGAGAGAGCAAGACAATGAAAACCCATTTGAAGAAATAGTGACCGAAAACTTCCCACACCTGGTGAAAGAAATTGACTTAGGAGTCCAAGAAGCACACCAAACCCCAATATATAGGAACCCTAAGAGGACCACACCAAGGCACATCATAATTAAAATGCCAAGAGCAAAAGACAAAGAGAGAATATTAAAAGCAGCAAGAGAGAAACAGTTGGTTACCTATAAGGGAGCACCCATACGATTGTCAGCGGATTTCTCAACAGAAACGATGCAGGCCAGACGGGAGTGGCAAGAAATATTCAAAGTGATGAACAGCAAGAATCTACAACCAAGATTACTCTATCCAGCAAAGCTATCATTCAGAATTGAAGGCCAAACAAAGCGTTTTGCAGATAAGAAAAAGCTGAAGGAGTTCATCACTACCAAACCAATATTATATGAAATGCTGAAAGATATTCTTTAAGAAGAGGAAGAAGAAAAAGATAAAAGTGTAAATTAGGAACAACAAATACACATCTATCAACAAATGAATCTAAAAATCAAGTGAATTAATAAGCTGATGAACAGGATAAACTGGTGAATGTAACAGAATCACAGACATAGAGAGGGAATGGACTGACAACTCTTGGGGAGAAAGGGGGTGTGGGAAGTGCAGCAAGAGACTGGACAAAAATCATGCAACTATGGGAGAGGACAGTGGAGGAGGGTGAGGGCAGAGGGTGGGATGGGTACCAGGTGGAGAGGAACTATAGGGGGGGTGGAAAGGGAACAATGTAATTAATAAACTGAACAATAAAGATAAAAAAGATAAAATAATAATAATAATAATAAAGTAAGCTTATCTGCCCATGCTTTTGATCATGTTCACTTTTACCTCTCTTTAGTCATCCCTTCTCTCAGTGTCTGTATAGCGGATATTTAAACTATATCAGGTTCCTGAAATCTGGACCATCCTCCTCCACTTAGCTTGAAGGCTCAGAGGAGGTCCCCTTGGAAGCCTTGGGATAATGAGCAGGGTCTGGAATGAGCCATCAGTTCTGACTCACATGGGACAGCCCAGAGTGAGCATCCATATGGCTTGGCCAGGCACTCCATTCTGCATGATCGATTGTGTAACATGAGCCTGAGAAACGGGGCACCTGCTTTCTCCTCCCTCCAGTTGTGCCAGGGTGAGGACAAACAGAAGAATGTTATAGGACTGGAATGAGGCGTGGAAATGCTTGAGTCACGCCCAACACACGTATTGTCCTCAGCTTCTCTCTCTAATTCCAAGGTCTGCCATTTCCTAAAACTCAGCTTCGCTTTCAGAAAATAAATTGCTCCTAGTTGCAATTATTTAGATTCCTTCATAATATAGAACACTCCTGTTGACCTCCTTGGAATCCAGATAAGAAAGTGGCTCAAAATGTGGAAAGTGGATCTGAGAAAAACAACAGTCCTTCTACCTCGTCAAATCCTCTTGGCAATAAGGTTGTCAGTGAATGAACAACCCTGCATAACTTCACAAAATTAATTCATGCGTGATACTATTCTTGCCCCACTGCATCTTTATCCCCAATCAATTTTTTTATCCTGCTTCTTGCCACAGGTTTCCATGTGAATGCATTTGAAATGTGTTAAATATTTGTATATACTTATAAACTATGCAGTGTTGATTTGAATGCATATATGTCTTTCATTTGTATAAATCATATGGTATCAAAATCTCATTCTGTTTCTTATTTTTGTCACTCAACAATGGGACTGGTGGGGTGAGAGGACATGATGTTTGCTCTGTTTCATTTAACCTTGTTTTCTTTTGAGACATATCACACATACAAAAGAGTGCATGGACTTTGAAAGCCTGCTACGTGGCCCTCCCTGATGTACCTCCCTCTTCTCACTGCAGAAATCCTGGAGACTAAACTTTATGTTAATCCCTTTGTTGTTGTAGTTGTTTCATCCCTGCACAATATTCTATTTATTTGTCTGGTTTTGGCCTTTATATATGTAGAATGTATTCCTATGTGACTTGCTTTTTTAGCTCACATTATTTTTTTTTTAGATTTATCCATGTCAATATGTAGCTATAGTTTATTTCTTTTCATTGTAGAATATATTGCTGTATGAGCATATAATAATTTGTTTATCTATCGACTACCGGTGATCATTTGAATTTATTGTTGTCATTGACATTCTATTCTGAATAATGCTGTTGTGAACATTTTAACCATGTTATATGTACAATTGGGCAGGAGTTCATGTGCGGACTATATTAAAGATTGGAATTGCTGAATCACAGGTAGAGTCACACTCCTGTTCTAAGCAATGCAAAATGGCTTTGCAAGGTTATCATACTAACTCCCAGTTTCTCAAAGGTATAGCAGTTCCCTTTCTCCATTTCGTGGACAACACTTACATTGTCAGACTTCTTAATTTTGACAATCTGGGGTTTTATTTTGGCTTTAATGTATATTCTTTAATTGTCAATGAGCTTGAGCATCTTTTCAGAATGTTATGGAACATGAATGTTATCTCTTTTGTAAAATTACCATTTGTATTTCTGCTCACTTACCCCTTAAGTTGTTCATCGTTTTCTTATGAATTTATAGAACTATATATATGTATACATATACATTCTTGTCACTAATTCTTTCTCATGTATATTCCAAATATTTTCTTCCAGTTTGGAACTTTGATTTTAGCTCTGTTTATGACTATTTTGATAAATAAAATATCTAATTTTAATGAGGTAGAATTTGTGTGTGCTGTATCTTGAATAAAGATTCTTCTTTTCCTTGTGGTTATTAAAATACCAGCATGGCCTTAACTTTTCTGAAACTTGACTCAAAAAAATACATATGCCCTGAGTATTTTATGAAGGTTAATATGATCAATGTTTATAAAAGAGCCTAGCAAAGCACTTCACAAATAATTGGAACTCAATATGTATAAGTTTATCCATTGGAGTGTAGTTTTAGCCCTGTATTTCACAGATGTTAGATATTTACAAGTAATTTTATTTTTAAACAGCAAATATTTAGTGTTAGTTATTCTGGACATTTTGTTAAATATTTTATTGTTCACTAAAACCCTGTAAAAATAACAATATTATTAACACCATTGTACAGAGGAGGTTATTGAGGCTCAGAAAATAAGTGATTTGCCTTAGGCAAGGCCACTAAATGGTAGATCCATTATTTTGTTTCCTATCTGCCTTTCTACGTAGACTGTGAAATACTGGATGAGAGGATTTGTGTTCAGAGAATGGCAAGAGCCCTGTAGTGTGGGAAAATAAGTCATATCTCTGTGTATTGGGGGATATGGCAAAGGGAAAAACATAAACGTGGTCTACTATACCTTATTGCTTTTCACTTTGCAGAACACATGACTTGTCCCGTCTGTTCTCTTATTCCCCTAGACCTGACTCAGAGTCTCTTGGAACCACCCATTCCCCTAAGTGACAGCCTTGAGCCTGCAGCCCTCTTGATTTGCATCATAAAGACAATGCCCATAATTTAACCAGCCACATTGCTCCTCTCTGAGGAATTCCACATCAAATGAAGCATTGCTCCCGTCATAATGTAACTGGACTCCAGTGATTATCTTCCTGTCAGAATCTTGAGTCACCCAAAACACACGTGTCAACAGGGTTTAAAGCTCTGTTTGTTTGCCTCCCCAGACAGATGTTGAAACAGGATCTCCCACCACCAGTCAAACTGCCCAGACAACCAAGCGACTCAGTAACCACTTGCTAAAGCTAACACTCTTTTGGAATTCAGTTTCCCACCAAATGAATTATAGAATGGCGCACACTGGGTTCATTCAAGTAACTGAATGTTAGATCTGGAAGAACCTTAGCAATTATCCAGACAACTTACATACTATAGCAGGACGGGAACAAGAGTCAAAGACTGAATACATGGGAGTAAATCCCTTATGTTAAATGTACATCCTTAGTCGAAGGACCTTGTGTGGCTAACCCTCATCTATAAAATTAAGATTAAGAAACAATACCCACACTTCCTACATCATAGGGTTGTTGGGAGAAACAAATCAAATAATATATATGCATCTGCCATGATGTCCTTTAAGTCCAAATATGTGTATGTAATAAGAGAAAAAATACCATTTTTGGGTTAATTATTTTTCTTTAATCCTCACCTAAAGGATATATTTTTCATTGATTTTTAGAGAGAGTGGAAGTGGGGAGAGAGGGTGAGAGAGACACATCGATTGGTTGCCTCCCACATGCACCTTGACCTGGGCTAGGAATCATGCCTGAAACCAAAGTACCTGCCCTTGACTGGAAATTAAGCCCAAGATCCTTGGATCCGAGGGTTGATGCTCTAACCACTGAACAAAACTTGCTAAGGCAGTTAGTTTTTTTTTAATTCAACTTCAGTAATTTGTCCTATAAAATGCACAACTAATTATTAGAGATCTTCATATTTTTTCTTTGTGTCCAAAGGAGCACAATAAAGCAAGTACACAAACCATGCAGCAAATTCCACAAAGGTCAGTAACTCATATTTCTAAGTTGTGTTCACACAGAGCATAGATGGCATTTTTCTGCTCTACCAACGCCTATGAAAGGCATTGCTAATTAATAATGGTTCTCTTTCAAATGAACATCTACATGAATTTAGAATTTTCCTCAACATGGCATTCCAGGAAGTCACCAACAATTATTTCTTGAAATTAAGCATTTGATATTGTTAAGAAACAGTGAGTTAAAAGTATAGTCTATAGTCCTGATCAGTATGGCTCAGATGGTTGGAGCATTGTCCTATGCACCGAAGTGTCATGAGTTCAATTCTCGGTTAGGGCACATATCCAGGTTGCGGGTTCAATCCCTGGTCAGGGCATGTACAGGAGGTAACTGATCAATGTTTCTTACATTGATGTTACTCTGTCTCCCTCTTCTTCTATTTCTCTAAAATCAATATAAAAAAACATATCCTAGAATTAGGATTAAAAAAGTCTACTCTATAATAAATTCTTGTAATGAAGTTTGTTGCAATTAGTAGTATCTTTTGCTGTTTAACCTACAACCCCCAAACAATGCCAACTAATTTTATAGCTTGGCTTGAGGATTCCTCAGATAGATTTTCCTAGGCTTGCTGGAGCAGCTGCATTTACTATAAATCTGGCTGGTCTGGAAGGCCCAAGGTAACCTCACTTAAAGGCTGGAAGCTGGTGTTTATTATGAATGAGAGTGTCTCAGTTCTCCATGTGGCCTCTCATCTCTAGGAGAAGAGGCTGACTTTCCCTAAATAATATCTCAGGGCAGCATTCTACAGGGGCAAAGGCAGAAGCTACAAGGTCTGGTAAGGCTTAGTTCAGAAGTCACATAACTTCACTTCTACCATATTCTATTGGTAAAAGCAAGTCAGTAGGATACCAATATTCAAAACTAAGATATATTCCACCCCTAGACAGGCAGAGCAACAATGCTGTATTGAAAAAGGGGCACTGATTAGGAGAAATTTGTGGCCATTAGACACTCTATTAGAGTTTTCTCTCTTGCCATAAATTATTCCTATTCCTTCTACATGAAAAATGTAGTCACTTCCAAAAATTTCATCCTAATTGTTTTAGGCATCTATTGCTGTATAAAACAAATAAGGACTTATTATCTCATACAATTCTGTTGGTCAAAAATTTGGGAGGTTAGCTGGATACTTCCATCTCTGATCTCTCATAGGGTTCCAGTCAAAATGTCAGGCAGAGTTGCAGACAACTGAAAACTGGACTGGAGGATCCTCTTTCAAAATGACTCATTCACATGTCTGTGGACAAGAGCCTTCAGTTTCTCACCACAAAACCTTCACATATGGCTGCTTAAGAGTTCATACAATATGGAAGTTGGCTTTCCCACAGTGAATGTCATAAGAGAGATTGCGGGGAAAACGGAAGTGTTAGTTGTGACTTTGCCTTGAAAGGCATGCATAGTTATATCTCATTCATTACTCAGGCCAGCCCCATTCAGTATGGGAAGGGACTACACAAGGTCATTGGGGGCGATTTTGGAGGCTTGCTACCACACCAATTATAATATCAAATCCAGAATTTCCTGATCTTCAGTCTGGATGTGAATGACTCTCCTTAAATATGGTTGTCAGGCAGCAACTCTTGAACAGCGAGAATTCCAGAGACCTGTGAACTAAAAGGAAATCCTTCTTCCCCAGACACATCCAACATACAATCCTAAGATATGGGGGGGGGGGGGGGGAATTTACAATAAACCATTTCATTCGTAATGGGATAACAGTAGGTACATGGAAATCCATAATCAATAGCAATTTTGAAATCAAGAAGTCACATGTAATTAAACTCCTTACAATGGAGGTAGGATGTGTTCCTTAATTAGGGACAGGTTCTTCTCCCTGGGAGTTGTCTCATTCATTGTTCTCCTCAGCTATTCACTCTATATTATGAACTCTTGGTACTAAACGGCACTTTTTTTTCACAAAACAAATGGTTTATGCTGGCAATTGAATAGTTTTCTCTAGGATTTGTGCCTCCTGCTTTCCACAAGCCTCTTTTCATTTTAACTATCCCCACCTATCTCAGTTAATGTTACCAAGGTTTAAGTTATTAATGCTATTGGCAATATAATTATCTTAAAATCCATGTAAGTTTCTCATTAATATGCACAGCATTCACTCTATGTCCCCAAAAGTCAAATTCATAATTCTTTTTAAGATGGACCTCTTTATATCTTAGAAAATTTAGGCTTCTTTGAGACAATGCCATTAAGATTATTAAAAGCACCCTCCTTCTCTCCTGCCCCCCTCTCGCCCCAAAACACACACACACACACACACACACACACACACTTTTTAGCTAATAGAACTACCTGGTTACCTTAAATCTTATTAGATATGAACTACTCAATTTAATTTTTCCTCTGAAGCCTGCCAGAAGCCAATCATTGTTTTAATAATAGGGAGCTGTGGACAGGGAGTTTGGAGGGCTGGTCGACCTTGATTGCTCTGAGGGGTTGGAGCTGGTTACTAGGATGTTGGTGGTTGAAGCAGCCCCCACTTGTTAGTCCTAAGAAGATCTACTGATTGACTTTTACTGGTGTTTCTGGCCTGGGGGATACAGCTGTATCTTATGATATTAATCTTAATAAGAGAAGTAGTGGAGCCAGAGCGAGGGGGAGTTCTGCCACTAGAATTGAACTATTGCCTGGGCCCCATTTTCCAAATTAATATTTTTCTGGGTCTCTTTATTCATTTGTATGCGGCCTCCTCCAGGAACCCAAACCCTGAACTGGAGACCCTTAATCACATGGGATGTGAAAAGGGTTCCCACAGAATAAATATCATTTATTTCAGTAATATCTCTTCAGCTACAAAGACAGAAAATACTAAGTATTTTTATTTTCTAACCCAGCAAGTCTTTGTTCTTTCATATTGTCTCCTAATTTTGCTTGCAAAAACTACACTTCTCTCATTAGATCATCTTTCTTCCCATACTTTATGATGTGCAGTCAAAAACACTATTCAGTATTTTTATTCTTCTCCCTTAATATCTCCTAAGCCAGATCCAACAAGTTCACTAGGTACATTTTTATCTTCCAAGTTGCTATGGTTCTGCCACCAAAGTGGCAAATTGCCCCTTCTCTCTTGGACTTTAATAACCATTTCCTTTCTGCTCCTCTAGCCTCTTTTCCCTCTTCTCTTTCCAGCCTCTACCCACCACTGAGTTCCAAAGCGAATGCCACATAATTGAGGTTCTTGGAATGGCAGCATTATATTTCTAGTTACCAATTTGTTTCAGTCTTTTATTGTCACATAACAAATCATCTAAAATTTAGTGGCTTAAAACGACAGTGATTTATAATTTCTCACAATTTTGTTTTGACTGGGGATTTTTGGAACTCACTTTTTGGTTTTTTTCAATTTTCACATTTTTTATTGTCACAACTGGGTGGGCTTTACTTACATTTAGAGGTTAGAGGTCATGGGTATTGGTAAACATGTGCAGAAGACATACCCCCCACACACACACACAATAAATTATCTAGCCCAAAATGTCTCTAATGCTGAGTATTTTCTATATAGATTATCTTTTTTAATTTTCATAATAGCCCTATTAGGTAGATATGATCCTCATTATTTGTAGAAAAGAAAAGTGAGGCTCCGAAGAGTAATTTAACTTTGAACAAGATCACACAATTAGTAAAGGGCATAGTTAAGGCTTAAACACACCTATGCCTGAGCTTTTAACCATTGTACTATATGATGTGCATTCCTCTTGGACTGGTGATATTCATAAAGTATATTTTCTAAATATTAAAACCACACCATTTTTTCTTTGGCTTTTTCCTTAATGTCTCAGCTGCTTTTCCTAGAAACAGACCTGACACAAGGAGTAAGTTCTAGTGCTTTATTCAGGAAGTACAATACTGTGGCTGTGAAAGCTAGCAAAAAGGGAAGTGAGGCAGAGAAATATGGGGAAATAATGCAAGGTGATGTGTTCCAGCAAGGCATCTTTATGAGGCAACTACATGACATGTCTCCAAATGGGCTATTCAGGGGGGAATGTGCTCCTTGGTTCAGTCTATAGAAGGGAGGATGGGAAGGGAAATTTATTTGCCAGATCCCTCACATTTCCCAAGTTCCATTGTTCTAAATTTGCCTTCCAGGGATTTTATTCCTCCATACTCCCAGGTTGCATTACTCAGCCCCTGCAGCAGCTGCTCGAGAAGCCAGATTTCATGCCTTCAGCGTGGTCCAGAAGTGCTATGAGACACAAATGCTTTCCAGCATGTTGTTGTTCAACCTCAGGTAGTTTAACTGGATCAACAGTCAGACAACTTCAGAGCTGAGGTGGAGCGGGTAATCAGAGGTTTCAGAGTAGGTGAAGCTAAGAGAATTGAGATTGAACATAAGGTGTGTCTGATATACACTTCAACATGGTCCCCCACCACTAGAAGGAAAACTTTTTGGCTTGAATGAGCTAATGTATCAGTTGGGATTCATTAAGTTTAAGAAGCAGTCAGCCTAAGTCGAACTGGCTAAAGCACGAAGGAAAAAAGTAAAAGTTTTTGGCTCACATAACTAAAAATATAGGTCAGCAAGTTTCTGTGGCTCCGGGTCCACAGCCCCAAAGCTCTCTTGACTCAGCCAACTTTATATTCAGGTTACTAATGAAATGATTGTAGTAACTCTACTTCTCTCATCCACAACCAAATATCCAGAGGAAGAAATAAACTGTCTCTCCTTTTGGTTCTCTCTTATAAAGAAACTTTTCCTAAAGGGCCCTCAGCAAACATCCTCTTGCAGTTGGATGATGTGCTCACTTCTTAACAAGCTCTATGACAGGGACCTTAAGCACATTGATTGGTGGATCTAGGGTTTTCAGTCCAATCACTGTTAAGAAGAGGGGATAACCACAACTGCTTAAACCAACCGGAGCCCACCTCCAGCATTGGAATGTCCTCAAAGTGCATGATTACTACAAAATGAGATTCAGTGAAGAGGCACTACATATTAAAGAGAAAACTACAATGTCTCTAAGAAACAGCCTTCAAAAGTTGGTAAAGAAATAAAGACCAGACTGCCATCTGCATTTCTTACTAGACAATCGTCATGTGGTCCCAACTCACTTCAGACAAAGTGTGTTTCAGACAAACTGTACAATTATCCATTGTTCCTGCTATTCTATCTACCTGTGCCCTCTCTCCCCTATTCCTGCCTTTGATGGCTCATCTCAGCCTTAAGCTAATTTCAAAAGCTTTCCCTGATGCTTCAAGACCAGAAAATATAGGCTACATTACCTCCCTGCCCCACCTGCCTTAAACCTTAAATTAAGGTTTAAGAGTTAGTAGAAACTTTAGAAAGCTAGATTACACTGCATGCCATGCCATGTGGTCCCAGAAGTTCTGTAAAGGCAGTCTTAGAGGCTGAAGGGAAGAGCTAAACAATTGGGGTTCTGGAACTGCACTCATCCAACCAGAGCATTGATTTAACTTATTTTATTTGACTTGAATAATTAAATCAAATTTGAACTGATTTATTTTATGTAGTTACATTGTTTGTTTTAAGATTAAGTTTCCTTTGTAGAAAGAATATCCTGAGGGAGGAAGGGAAGTTTACAAATAAAACCCACTTATAAAAATGAGAGAACTGAAGGTCAGAGAGGGATTTAAGGCATGTGTTGAAGGTCATGATGCTGACCTGACCCTCTGCCTCAGGACAACTGTGCCATATTTTAAAAGATCAATCCTGAGTCCTCTCTTCTCTGTAATCAATGGTCTGATCTCTTGAAAATCTCACTCACAGAAAGGTATTTCAAGTCACCTCACTAATCCTCTGCTCAATTCCTTGTTAAAATCACACAGTGCACAGTGCCAAAAACTAAACGTGGTAATTCAGATATATCTGAGCAGCAGAGGGAAGAGCAGGACTACCTCATTCCCTGTAAGAAGGCTGCACTTCTGATAATGCAGCCAGAGATCCTGTTAGTTAGTTGGCAGGCACAAAAGCCCATTGCCTCATACTGTCCTATAAAACTCTTAAGACCTTTCTATAAGCTGCTGCAAGACTTTTCTTAGAGCCAATTGCAGGACTTAACATTTATTTAATTTATTTTAAGAATCCACAATTCCAAGTGGCCAGCTTTGTGCATTTGGAGGCATTCCATGAGTCGACTGACAATTGTAGGGCAGGAGTAGCAAACTCAACTACCCTTAGGGACTAGGCAGGTGGGGCAGGGAGGTAATGTAAAGCAATGAAGATGGCCAGGTATAATCCAAACCTTTGAAGTGGGGACTCTGGTGAATTGAAGAACTCAGCCCCATCTAAAGAGGCAGATTCTACTTAGCTTCAGCTCACTATGACTATGCAAAAATCAAGCCCAGTGTTGCTTAGCCATCTGATGTTTTAAGAGAATCCAAAAATGTGCATCTTTGCTGGAAATACCTAGGCTTTTAAATGTTGGCCACTAATTTGCAAAGTTCTAATATATTCTCCATGCCAAGCAAAACACATCTGCAGACTGTGCTCAGGCCAGGCACTGCAAGTTTGCAGCCTTTGCCCTGTGCAGATGAGGGAGTTGGGTAGCACTGGCTATTGAGATAAAAAAAAATATGAAGTGATTTCTATGATCTTGGATTTACTAGCATAACATTTATTTTAATGTTCCCCCTGTTAATCATAGACTTGAGTATTTTAAAGCTGGAAAGAATGTCAGAGATTATATGGTTTAATTCTATTGTTTTATGAAATAAGAATCTGTGATCCAGACAGAATTGACTGGATTCTCAGAAATGCAAGGAACTTTACTGGTCCCACAGCCCAGGGTTTCTCAATGTTGGCACTATTGACATTTTGAATCAGATAATAGTTTATCATGGAGGCAATCCTGTGCATTGCAGGATGTTTAGTAGTATCCCTGGCCTCCACCCATCAGATGCCAGGAGCACCCCTCTACTCCACTCATGTAGGGCAAAATAGAAGCAAAAATGCATTCAGATATTACCTAATGTCTCTGGGGACAAAACCACCAGTGCCCTTGAAAACCATTGTCATTCTCCAATCCTTTTGTCTTACAGATGAAGAAAATAAGACTGAAAATTTAAGAGTTTTCCCCAAGTTGTATGAGGAATTATTTGCATGGCTCATATCCAAATTCAAGTATAATTCCCCCTGGAGTGCTCTCTCTACCAAAGCCTGCAGATCTGAACCACAATTTTGTTATTAAAGGAGCTATGTAAAGCTGCATATTTTAAATTAAGAGTTAACATGGCATAATGGCAAGGAACACTGCTTTTAAGACTAACAGAGCTTGACTTCATTCTTAGGTCTTTTGCTTACTAAGTTTGTTACACTAATCAAGTTAACCTCTCTGAGTATTTGTTTCTCATTTGAATAATGGATGGTTCTAAAAAATAGTTTATTTTTAAAAATAGGTGGCAAAATACATATAATGCTTGCTACATAATAGAGATTCAATAAATTGAAGTTGCTTCTTCTTATTATTATTATTATTATTATTATTATTATTAACTGGGCCTGGGGTTAACAAACACTCTCCCCAATCAAATCAGACCTGCCTATTTTTATACAATCCATGGGATAAGAATGTTTTTTGCATTCTTAAAGTACAAACAACAATACTGTCTTGCAGTTTATGAAAATCGTGTGAATTCAAATGTCGGTGTCCATAAATAAAGTTTTGTTGGAACAGAGCCATGCTTATTCATTTATATATAGTCTATGACTACTCTCACACTACAACAAAAGAAATAAGTAGTTGCAACATAAATCATGTGTCTGAAAAAGCCTAAAATATAAAATATACTGGCTCTTTACAGAAAGATTGCCAATCTCTTAACTAGACTTTTTATCTGCAGGATAAAACAGGCAGCCATAATTCGCACACAGCCCTCTGGCATGAATTTCTAGCACCTCGATTTGTATTTAATCCTGTTTACTGGAGACATTTCTCAACATTTTTAGAAATAGTCATTCAGGGAACATGAAGAACCTTTACTTTTTATAGATGTCTTCTCTTACTAGTAAGTAAATCTTATTGTAGACTGGTACTTGGAGGTGTTTTCAAAATCTGTAATATTTATCAAAAAGAAAGGAAATAGTTTGCTCAGTAGTAAGCCAACCACATATTTTAAGTGTTGCATGATTTGGACAGGACAATAAAGAGGGATATCCGGTAATCCGGTAAAAAGGAAAAATAGATAAGAACTATCTGCCAAGACTAAAATTTAAGAGATGTTGTCATGTCACCTTTTTTTTCCTCTCTCAGAAATACTTAGAGCATCTTGGTTATGATTTAATCTGACTATAGGCCAAGGGTTTAAAAGCCAGGATACCTTTTTACAGTCTTCATCTGATACTCAGTAAGATTTGGAATCTCAAGAGTTCTTTTTTCAATTCAAGACAATACATATATTGATCGTCTAGTATGTGCCAGACATTGTGCTGGACATCAAAGTGCAAAGATATATCAGACACAGTCTTTGCCCTACAATATTTCACTGAGAGTCTGGTTAAGTCACTAAACTTCTTTGAAGTCAGTTTTCTCATCATAAGAGTAGAGCATTGAACTAAATATTAGTATTTCATACACTCAAAAAACTTTCATTGAGCTCCTTTGTCTCACCATGTCCTCTAGTAGATAATAAGGAATGATAATAGTACTGTGTCACTTTCATCATTTAATGAGGAAGTATGAAAAATTGCTGTACTGTGAAGTAGTTCATAGGTAATTACAATGAAATAAATGCAAAGTGGGTATATGAAGCATGTGAAAGGAACCCACTAATTTTTCCTGATGGAGAAAGACAACCTTCCCAGGACAAGTAAATTATGAGTTCATTCATGACATAGTATCTTAGGAGCCCCCATCTCTGAGAGGGAATAAAGCCAGACCAAAACAAAGTTGGGAGCTGGGGAAGAGGAAGTGGCCAATAGAATCTGCCTTTCCTTCATTTGAGTTGGAAATTCAAAACCAAGTCCCAGGGAGATGCTCAAGCTTCAGTCTAATCTAGTCCAAGACCAGAGAGAATATGATACAAAGAAATGGGGCAAGCCATGTTATACAGGCTTCAGGAAATTTACTGTTCTTAGTGTTACTTTAAAGAAGATGATAGAAGTCAGGCACAAGGTTCCTTAGGGCAGTGGTTGGCAAACTCATTGGTCAATAGAGCCAAATATCAACAGGACAACGATGGAAATTTCTTTTGAGAGCCAAAATTTTTAAACTTAAACTTCTTCTAATGCTACTTCTTCAAAATAGACTCGCCCAGGCCATGGTATTTTGTGAAAGAGCCACATTCAATGAGCCAAAGAACCACATGTGGCTTGTGAGCTGCAGTTTGCCGACCGTGGCCCTAGGGGAAGGTATGATGGGTACAGCATCAGGCCAACCTCAAAGTGTTTAGTTTTAGGATTTCACTCTGGACCAGTAGGGCAGAAATAAACGACCAGGCTAAGAATTAAGAGACAGCAACACCATGCTCACAGTTGTCTGCCATAAGAGATGCACATATAAAGCTACATGTTATTCCCCGACTTCATGTACATGTGGTGGAGAGATTTATAGGGCTTAACAATCCTAGGATATCATGACCTTGATAGTATGGGCACTGTGACAGGAACTTGGGCATTGCATCCGCGGGCAGTATTGGTCACAAAGACAGAGAAGGATGAAAGCGCTTTATAAATAGAAGCAAAACATACACAAAAACAGGAAGATGCACTTCTAACTTTCAAACAATCCAAACTTTCTTCCCCTCCAAGTTACCATCTGCAAATGTATCTGCAATGCCAGTGAGAGTGGCCCCATTACATCTCTCTATTAAATGAGTCCTGACTAATTTGGAAAGAGATGTAGGATTCTACACATTATTTAAGCTGTTCTGCTTAAACTTAATTAAATTCCAAACTTCCAATCCGATTGCACAAGGCACAGGATGGAGCCTTCTCAGAAAGAATCCCTCAACATTCAGACCCTTGAAGGCTCTCCAACAATTTTGGGTGCCTTGTGGTAACCACATCTTCCCCCTGTTTCCCATTATTATAATGTCACTCCACCTTCTCCAGCATTGCTAAGAGTCCCCTGTAAACCTGTAAAGGCCTGTCTGACTATAGTTGATTCAGAGTGCACCTGGCTAGTTCTTGACCCCCTGCCCCTATCCCATCATTTCTTAGGGGACCCAGGTTTACTAAATTTCCCAATGTGCTGAGCCAAAGTGTTCCTTTCTACCCACCCCCACACCAGCCTCCAATCCATTCCTAGGCCATGGTGCACTTGGGGAAAAATTCAATCCATATGTTTCCTTTGCTGCCTACAGAACTCATCCAGCCATTGTTTAAAGAGGGAGGCAACAGCCAAGAAGAGCTATGTGAGGCCTCTCTTGGCCTTTCAACCCATCATTAGAGAGCAGGGAAAGAAGGGTTTTGCCAAGAGCAAACCTGAAACATTCCTTTGGGCTTAGTTCAAAGCCGGCAAGTCATGTTTCCACACAAACGTGATCTTTGGACCGAGGATTCAAGGCACTTTTCATGGGCTCTTTTGGACATGAAGAGATGGTAACAGCTACCACCACCACTGACCTGGCTCTGGGACATGTTTAAAGGAAATCCATCTGCAGGATGTTTTACATTATTACCTCCCAAAGCTGACATATGCCCTCCCTGAGAGTATAAACTCTCCCTAATTATTGGCACACCCTACCAATATCAATTCCTTTAGAGTTCAAAGAGACATGAGATCTCTACTAGATGTCTCAATCACCTCATCTTATATAATAAAAGCCCAGTGACCGAAACAATGGAACAACCAGAACGATCTGAGACCAGAATGACTGTGGACCCTCATATTAATAGCAAGTATAAAGCAATGATTCAATATATGTATATATTGTGAAGAGATCACCACAAATAATGTGATTAACATCCAAAACAGTTACAATTACTTTTTCTTGTGATGGGATTTTTAAGATTTACTCCCTTAGAAATGTTCAAATATACAATACAGCATTATTAACTACTAGAGGTCCAGTGCATGTTTGAATTGTACATATAGGGTCCCGTAGGCTTAGCCTGCCGTCAGGGACATGTCTGCTGCCCAGTGACACCTCACACCCTCCACAGACACTGCTGGCCCTTGTCCTCCACCAGATACCAGGTTCTCACCTTCACCTGGGCCGGGCATTCACCAACTTGGAGGATGCTTGTAGACAGCAGCCCCATTGCAGAGCTGCTCCAGATGCCCTTTCCTTAGGCCATGACCAGCGGGCCATGCCACCTGGTTTTGGGATGCTGGGATGCTCTTCTGTTCTGCCAGCTTCAGCTCTGTCCGGGCTCGGGTAGTAACCACTGCTACCACCACAGTAGCTGTGCAAGAGTAAACCCAGCAGGGAGGCAGCAGATGCAAGTGCACACTTCCTTGCATTCCCCATCACACCTCTTAAAGGTTGGCCCTGTCCTCTCAGATCCAGTCAATCTGCTCACCCACTGACCCTACCCCTACGTTTCCAACCACCTCGAAGGCTCTCAGTCTTTTGAGCCATGTTCTCAAGCCCAAACCTCACAATGGTGTGAAGGTGGTTTGAGCCACCTGACACTCAACAGGAAACCGAAGTCTGAGGCTGAGTGTGACCTGCCCATGGTCTCCCAGAATAAGTTTTCCCTGCGTTCAGTCTGCACTCCATGAACCCCCAGTCTGAGAAAGGTAGGGACTCAGAAACCTCTTTACATTTTTTTCAGAACCTCCTTTAAAATGTAAAATCACTTGAGTCTCCCTCTCCTCTAAAACTGGAGAATGTAGCACTGGCATTTCCTTACTGATGTGACCAACTCCGCTCTGCATTCCTTCCCATGAAGTCTGTCCTATTCCCTCTGCAGCAAGTGTTCAGATCCTACCCCTTCCTGACGTCACTGGCCTATTCTGCCTCGTCATTGGCTGCCTCCTGGTAATGGATTGTGACAGTATGAGAGCATCACTGCATGATAGCGTGACGACCGCCAAGGCTTTTATTTAGAGGCCCGGTGCATGAAGGTCATGCACAGGGGGCATGGGTGTCCTTCATCCCAGCCTGCACCCTCTCCAATCTGGGACTCCTCGAGGGATTTCCCACTAAACAGGCAGTCGGACATCCTTCTCACAATCCAGCACTGCTAGCTCCAAATTGCTCACCTACTTGCCTCCCTAATTGCCCCTAACTGCTCCTGCCTGCCAGCCTGATCACCCCCTAAACACCCCCCTGTCAGCCTAATTGATGTCTAACTGCTCCCCTGCCAGCCTGTTTACCCCCCTCCTCTGCCAGCCTGGTAACCCCTAACTCCCCTCTCCTGCAGGCTTGATCGCTCCCAACTACCCTGCTTTACAGGCCTGGAACCTCCCAATGGCCCTCCCCTGCTGGCCATCTTGTGGTGGCCATCTTGTGTCCACATGGAGGCAGCCTTACTATGTGTTGGAGTGATGGTCAATCTGCATATTATTCTTTTATTAGATAGGATAGAGGCCTGGTGCATGGGTGGGAGCCAGCTGGTTTGCCCTGAAGAGTGTCCCAGATCAGGGTGGGGGTTCCCTTGGGGTGTGGGGCAGCCTGGTCGAGGGGCCTAAGGTGGTTTGCAGGCCAGCCACGCCCCCATGTGACACAAGTGGAGGCGCTGGGATCTGGGATTAATGTATGTTCTACAATTGAAACTTTGTAGCCTGGAGCAGAGCCAAGCCTTCTGCTCACTCTGAGGCGACAGCCATTTCTGTTTGGGTTTATTTAAATGATATAATTGAAACTTTGTAGCCTAGAGTGGAGGCCTAGGCACTAGGGCTACAGAAATTTGGCTTCCTTCATCGCTCGAGAAACCCTAGCCTTTGCTCTCTCCAGCTCTGTGGCTGCTGCCATTTCTGTTGGGATTATGTATCTTCTATAATTGAAACTTTGTAGTATTGAGTGGAGGCCTAGGCCAGAAAGGGCAGGCAGAAAGCTTGGCTTCCTCCATTGCCAGGCAAACCCAAGCCTCCCTCCTGCTTTCAGTGGCTGCAGCCATCTTGGTTGGAGCTTATTTGCTTAATTTGCTCCTGATTGGCTGCTGGGCATGGTTGGTGGGCACAGCTTGATATGAGATATGATAAATTTGCATATTACTCTTTTATTAGATATGATAGTCACCATACTGTACATCACATGTACATGAATTATTTATTTTATAACTGGAAATTTGTACATTTTGATCACCTTCAGACATTTCACCCACCTCTGGTATCAATCTGTTCTTCATGTCTATGAGCTCAGTATTTTTGTTTGATGCCTATTTGTTGGGACTTTTTTAGATTCCACATATAATTGAGATTATATGATATTTTTCTCTCTCTGACTTATTTCATTTAACATAATGTGATCAAGGTCCTTCCATGTTGTAGCAAGTTGCATAATTTCCTTCTTTTTAATAACAAATTGCAGAATTTTCTTCTTTTGAGTAATATTGCATTATATATATTAATGAATTATTATATTCATTACTCATTAAGTATATATAATTTTACACACACACACACACACAAAGGCCCAGTGCATGAAATTCATACACTCAGGTGGTTTCTCAGCCCAATTTGTGAGAGGTCACAAGCCAGGCCAAGGGACCCCACTGGTGCACAATCAGGGAGAGACTTGGGAAGTTGGCCAGCTGGGAGGAACTCTGGGAGGGCTCCAGGGCATGTCCAGCCATCTCACTCAGTCCCAATCAGCCAGACTCCAGCAGCAAGCTATAGGTGTTTTTCTCTCTTTTCCACGTCCAGCGTGGAGAGAGTCTGGGATCAATTTCTGAATAGAGGAGCTGGGGATTAAGAAAAATGAAGAATAGAAGAAAAGACGCAGAAATAGGAATAAAAAGCTGGGGCCAGGTGGGATGTCTGTTCTCTCTGATGGAGAGACAGCGATTCTGACCCAAACAGCAGCAATTTATTTATATTCCACAATACAAAGGGGTTTTTCCAACATTAGGATCAAAGGAGTTTTGGTGGGACCAGGCCCTATTCATTTCCCCATTCCCAGGATTTACATTTCAAGGCCCTTTCCCTGATACCTGAGGCAAAGTTAAGGCCAAGCTGATAACATATTCAGCCTTGTTGTTGAATGTGTTTTTCCAAGATGCAGCTTTGCCAGGCACCTTGGATTCAGCCGGCAATGATTTAAAGAATGTTCAAGGTGTCTTTCCTGGGGGCACCCTCCACAGAAAGCTAACCTGCCAGTCAAAGTGTCTGCCTCCTGATGGTCAGTGCATGTCATAGTGACTGGTCAACCAGCCAACTGTCTATCCCCTGATGGTCAGTACACATCATAGTGAGCAGTTGAGCAGCCTTAGCATATCATTCACATATTACACTTGGATTGGTTGAATGGGTGACTGGGTAACTGGACACTTAGCATATTAGGCTTTTATTATATAGGATATATACCTATATATCTCTCAATAGATACTTAGGTTGTTTTTATGTCTTGGCTAATATGAATAATGCTATAATGAACATGGGGTACAGATAATTTTTCAAGTTAGTGTTTCTATTTTTTCAAGTAAATACCCAGAGGTGAAATTGATGGTTTATATGATAGTATTACTTTGAATATTTTTTATTGAATTTTTAAATAAACAATGTGGTAGCTGAAGATACATTATTTTGTTAACTAAAATGCAACTGGGAAATATGAAGTGTAATATATCATGCTGGTATCTTGGAAAACATTAGCAAGAATTATAGTAAAAATTTAATTCATGATATCAATATAATAATTCATTAAATGCAATTTTAAAAATTTCTGGTCCTTTTGAGTCTTCTTTAAAGTTTTTTATTTAAGACAGTTATTTAGTGACTTCTTATGTTTCAAGTGCTCTTCTAGAGTGCGAGGGTCTTACAAAACAACCAAGATTCACTCACTCCTCCCTTTGTGGAAATCCTTTCTGGTGACTCCTTTTAGCTTTAAACCTCCATGGCACTAAGAAAGAATCTCAGCCAACAAGGGAGCCAATGGCGGAGAGAGTCAGATGATAATGATAATAAAATGGGGCAGTTTGAAGCAAGAGAGTGAAGAGGAGGTTGGAGGTTTAGAAAGTAGGTAGGAGATGGAAGGGGAAAGGCAGAAACTGGATTCCAAGGATCCCTGCTCTATAGAAAGAATATGGATTTCAGAGTCAAACAATTAAGGGCCAAATATCAAACTCCATGCCACTAGGTAGAGAAGCTGTTTAACTTTCAGCCATTGGCCATTTCAAACCACTTCACCTCATCTATAGAGTAAGGATGACCACACGTGCTTCCAAGGATAAAGTGAGATCACAATAAAGTCATTTATTTTTATTTTTTAATTACAGTTGATATTCAACATTGTATTAGTTTCAGGTGTATATCATAGTAGTTAGACATTTATATAATTTATGAAGTGATATCCCTGGTAAGTTCAGTACCCACCTGGTCCGTACATAGTTATTACAATCTTATTGACTGTATCCCTTATGCTGTACTTTACATGATTATTTTGTAGCTGCCAATTTGTACTTCTTAATGACACAACAAATATAAAGAGTCTGATACACAATGACCAACAAAAGTAAAATTCCCCTTCCCTACATGCAAGATAAAGCCTTAAAAGAAGATCATTGTTCTGACATTCACTAGTCTCTCCTGACACCTGATGGCCTTTTTCCTGTGAATAAGGAGTCTTGAAAACTGAAACCTCAAAATAATCAAATCCCATGGGCTCAAGCTTCACTCTGACTGTTAAGAAAGGCTATATCCAGTTCCTTCTCAACCAGTGAGCCTGGTTTCATTCTTTCCACACACACCTTGCCTTGGGCAAAAGTGAAACAAACCCAGATATCAAGATGTTCATGGGGTGGGATGGGGGACACCAGTCTCCTAGTGTGCTTGTCTGTTTGCACAGCTGCAGTCAGTTAGGTGAGAATGTAATTGTTTTATACTTTTGCTTAATGCTTACGCCTGGAGAAAGAAGAAGGGGGTTCTTGGTCTTCCTTTTTCATCTTTCAGTATTTTTGTTTTGTTTTTATTTCTCATCATAATATTTAGATAGTATTCGTGTAAGGGAAGGCAATCATAATGAAATGGATAATCAAACATAGTGCTGTAAGGCACATTTTCAAAATACTTCAGCTCAGAAATGCTTCATTTACCCAGAAAGCAGGCAGCAGAGGGCATGGGAAAGACTACTTCTATGGACAGGGAAGTGATTCATGCCAATCAGCTAGAGCCCTCTTTCAAAATGCTTTATATGTAAGATGTAGCATAATAAATCACATCAACAAGCAAACAGAAGGTACCATATGCCTTCCAGGTGTGAACACATGCTAAGGACTAATGGTACTGAAATGAATAAAAGATGAGCCTCAGGGCCAGGATTTGGGTGAAATGAGTGAGATGCTTGCCTTAGAGCAAAATTTAAGGGGATGTCGAAATATTCAGTTATCAAGATAAAAAACATATTGTGATGCAATATTTGAAAAGTCAAAATTAGGGGAAACCAAGATGGTGCCATAGGAAAACACCTAAACTGCTGCCTTGCACAACAATATCAAAACTGCAACTAAAAATCTAAACGGACAGTATCCAGAACCACAGAAAAGCTGGCTGAGTTGAAATTCTACAACTAGAAGAAAAGAGGAAAGCACATTGAGACTCAGAGGAGCTGCAAAAGGCTGAGGTATGGAGACCCACACATGGAGAGGATGGGCAGCTGTGTGTACAGTGGCTGAGTGTGCAGCTGGCTTCTTAAAGCAGGAGGGAGATGGAAGCTTCCAACGGCACTGAACTCCAGTCCCAGGCGAGATGCTAGGAAACCAGACTCGTTGGACTGTCAGGAAAAGAGAAAGCACACTGAGACTCAGGAGCTGCGGAAGGCAAAGGTCCAGAGACCATGCGTGCAGAGAGGACTGGTTGCTGAATGCATGGGCGGCTGAGTGCTCAGCTGGCTTTCTAAAGTGGGAGAAAGACAGAAGCTCCAAACTGCACTGAACTCCAGTTTCGGGCAAGTTTCTGAGAACCCCAGCTCATTAGGGGAGAAACTGGACTGTCTAGCAGCAGGCTAAACTTGAGGGTTGCTTTCTCCCAGAGGTTCTTGCAGTGATTACTGAGGGACACTGACATCCAGGGGCCTCTTAGAGCAGGGCTGATGGAGAAAAAAAGGCTGTCTGCTCCACCCTGAAACTCCGCCCCATCCAAGCTGAGCACAGAGGCTTTTGCAATTTTGCAAGTCTTATCTCATAAAAATGTCTCCAGCACAAAAGTTCTCCCAGCATAGACATAGCTGATCCTCACAGCCAATTGGTCAATTTCTCCCAGTGTTACCAACAACAATCAAGAATTAACTATAACAAGGCTGAGCACACATTCCACAAAGGGGTGCACCAAGAGTGTCCACCTCAGGTAACTGGGGAGGCTGAGCCACTGTGCCTTATAATAGGACACCTACCACACAAAGTTACTCTACCAACTCAGGGAAGCAGTAAAAATGCAGAGACAAAGAAACAGATCACAAATGAAAGCAATGGAGGAAAGCAAAAGACTGGATATAGAGTTCAAAACCATGTTATAAAGTTTTTCAAGAATTTCCTAGAAAAGGCTGATAAATTTAGCAAGACCCTTGAGGATATGAAAAGGACCAACTACAAATTAAATATACACTGACTGAAACAAAAAATATTATACAGAGACCTAACAGCAGACTAGGAGGACCGCAAGAATCAAGTAAAAAACACTCAGAGAGAAAAGCAAAAAGAAAAAAGAATCCAAAAATTTGAAGATAATGTAAGGCGCCTCTGGGACAATCTCAAGCATACCAACATCAGAATTATGGGGGTGCCAGAAGAAGAGAGAGAGCAAGATAATGAAAACCTATTTGAAGAAATAATGACTGAAAACTTCCCCCATCTGGTGAAAGAAATAGACTTACAAGTCCAGAAAGTGCACAGAACCCCAAACAAAAGGAATCCAAAGAGAACCACACCAAGACACATCATAATTAATGCCAAGAGCAAAAGACGAAGAAAGAATATTAAAAGCAGCAAGAGAAAAACAGTTAGTTACCTACAAGGGAACATCATACAATTGTCAGCTGATATCTTACTAGAAACTATGCAAGACAGACAGGAGTGGCAAGAAATATTCAACGTGATGAATAGTAAGAACCTACAACCAAGATTACTCTACCCAGAAAAGCTGTCATTCAGAATTGAAGGTCAGATAAAGAGCTTCACAGATAAGAAAAAGCTAAAGGAGTTCATCAACACCAAACCAGTATTAAATGAAATGGTGAAAGGTATTCTTTAAGAAGAGGAGGAAGAAGAAAAAGGTAAAGATAAAAATTATGAGCAACAAATACATGTTTATCAATAAGTGAATCTAAAAATCAAGTGAATTAAAAATCTGATGAACAGAATAAACTGGTGAATATAATAGAATCAGAGGCATAGAAAAGGAGTGGATTGACAATTCTTAGGGAGAAAGGGTTGTGGGGTGTGCAGGAAGAGACTGGACAAAAATCATACACCTATGGATAAGGACAGTGAGGGGGAGGTAAAGGCAGAGGGTGAGGTGGGAACCGGATAGAGGGGAGCGGGGGGGGGGGGGGGGGGAGAGAAGCAATTGTAATAATCTGAACAATAAATATTTATTAAATTTTTTTTAAAAGTCAAAATTAATGCAACAAAAACTCTTGGTGCATAAAATATCAAAACTTTGGTATGATTTTACTTTTGATTATTAGTTAAGCATGCATTTTGACATTAAGAAAGTAATTGATGGAGTAAAAAACAAAAATGCTTACCTTACACATCATAAAAACAAGCTCAGCACTGAATCTAGAAAATAAGAGATGAAGAAAAAATCAAGAAAAAATATATAGGAAGCAAAAAATCATATGGGACAAAATAATTATTAAAATAACCAATGTTATTTTTATGTTTTAAATATTCTTTTTAAAGAATGATACTATTAACTTTTAAAATAAAATCCTTTGATTTGAAATTTTGAAATAAGAGAATAAAAAAAATATTCACTCCCTTTGACCCAAAAATCATACTTAAGGAATCTATCGTAATACAACTGAAATATGGAAAAACTATCATTTGTAATGACAAAAACAAAGGGAATTCTCAATAGAATTATTACCCAGCTATTAAAAATAATGGCCATGCAGAACAAGCAATGTTAAAAAATTATTGAAACACTTAATGGAATAAAAAAGGTAGAAAACATAAATACTTGTATACCACAGTACCAACTACAGAAAAGTTGCATGGGGAACAAACAAATAAAGAACAACAAAAAACTGAAGGTAAACACACTTAAATTATTCCCATTTTATAGATGTGGGAATTGAGGCACAGATTAAGCATATAGTTCTATGTTACACAGCTAACAAGTGAATAACTTGAAATTCAGACCCAGAAATCCCAGTGCTAGCATGTGGACTCTGATCCCTCATGCCCTCAGAGCAGGCTTCATGGTAGAGGAGGTAGTATTAGAATTGAGCCTAGAAGAATGGGTCATGACAAGAAAACCTTAGGGAAGGCCATTCAAGATGAAGGATTGTGTTCAGTAAAGGCCCAGAGAGAAGCCACAGAAGTCCTCTCAATGAGATCCAGAGATAACCTTCAAGAAGATAATCTGGAACTTGAGTCACAGGCAAATCACAAGAACTCATGCTTATAACAATGAAATAAACAGAAAACAAATTGTAATAAATTATCCCAGATTCTTTAGGACCAACTAAAGATGTTTTGTTTGTGTTTAGAGGGAACTCCCTCCTGGGTTACTTGCAAAAGTGATAAAATAATGGTGGAGATGGGAGAATACATCTTTCTAAATTTGATGCTGTTTCTGTTACAAGACCAACCTGCATGGCTGCACCCAGGTGGCAAGAAGCAGGAATGTGCACAGCACTCACTCTGTCCTACCCAAGGAAGACAGTGTTCAGTGTAGGCCACAGAAAGCAAGAAAGTTCCAGGTGAGAGTAGCATCTCCAGCCCAAGGAGAAGTCAGTGGGAAAGCAGACCATAGCTGGGTTTTCAACAGCGTGGCTGGGCTCCAGCACAGGGCAACTTGGCAACGTTTCTCTTCAGTTTCCTGTTTCCCAGCCATATTTCATTGGCTCAGCGCACCTGCCCTCTCTGCCTTCTCCCCAGCACCTACAGGCACAGCAGCACCTCTGATTGTTTCTGCTCCATTAAGACTGGCTGGAAAATGTGAAAGTTCACTCTACCTCAGGACAGGAAGGTGAAGGAGTTACAGAAAAAATAACTTTAAACTTTACACAAAATAAAAACTATAATGTCATGGTGGTCAGAAATACGAGAGAAATGTATATATATGGGCAGGGACATTCATAAAAAGAAAACATTGTGTGTGTGTGTGTGTGTGTGTGTGTGTGTGTGTGTGTGTGTGTGTTTATTTGGAAAGGTCTTTTCAAATACAAATGTTGTTTGGAAAATAATCTGAGTGAGAATTTCTTTGCTGGCAGCAAGTTAGTTGTGTGTGGGCTCCCTTCTCAGAAGACCAGGGCACTTCAAACCAAGGGCAGAGTGTTAAGTGTGGGGACCTGCAGTAAGCCCTGCTGCCATCCTGAACCAGGCATGTGGTTTGAATCTCTCCCCACTTTTTCTGACTTTTTCATCCATTTTCTTTGACAGGGACCCAGTTCTAGCTCACCCAAGTCCCTTCACTTCTTGCTTGCCTCACTTTGATTTTGAAAAGGGTCTAAAATGACTTTCTGAATACCCCCCCCCCAAAAAAAAGTGAAGAGACAGACCCATTCTCACTTGGGGCTTGGGAGGCAAGTGAGTGCAGGGATGAACTATTTAGAGGTGCATGAGAGGGCCATTTTCAGATGGGTGTTTCTCATAAAGGGGGTCATAAGCACCTTCCAGATGCTGTTAAGTGAGGGGAAGGTGGGAATCAAAGGAAGTTTATAGCCAATGGAAATGAAAATAAAAAAAACATTTTAAGTTAGCTTTACTAGGAAGAAGCATACTAAACAAAAGTAAGGGGCCCATTCCATAGTAGTGATGTGATAATCACATTTGAAGAATGTAGTTTTTATAATTAATTTATTTAAATTTTATAAACATGTATTAAATTCCCACTGTACTTTCAGGCACTAGCTTAGCACTGGATCTATATAGTGAGAAAACAGATGGGTACATCTGTTCCCCGACAAGTCTTGTATTCCCAGACATCAGGTAAATACATACATGCATGCATTCATCATATATACAAGTTTAGATCAATGCTACAAAGAAAAATAATAGAACTCTCTGAAGAAGACCCCAGGAGCTCACTCTGTGAAAGTGACATGTGTGCTAAGATCTGAAGATTAAGCAGGAGTTAGCTTGGCAAAGACTAACAGGAAGAGCATTCTGGCCAGAGGGAACAGCATAATGTAGAAAAGCACTTGGCAAAAAAGAGGCCAAGCTGTCTGAAGAGCAGTGAACAAGGTGACAAAATGGGCCTGAAGAGGTGGGGAGGAGCCAGATTCCACAGGATCCTGCATATGACATCAATGACTGTAGGTTTTATTATAGCTGAAATGGAAATTGATTGGACAGTTTTTATCAGGAAAACATAACCCATAAGGGTGGAAGCAATGAGACTAGTTAGGAGGCTGTCACCAAAGCCTGAAGAAACATAGGTTGATGAGAACTAAAGTGATGGCAATTCAGGTAGGATGAATTCTAGGGACCCAAGTTAATTGGGTGTAAAATGTGAAAATAGGTGACTCATTGGGTGTTGAATGAAAAGGTATACAAGGTGGCCTTAAAAACTCCTAGAATCTCAGATAGGAGCTAGATAAGTAGAAGTTGTATTTTTATGATGCTAGGAGGAGTTCACAGTCTAACATGCACAAATAACTTTATTTGGAATACAGTTGCTTAAATACAATGCTCCAAGAATACAAAAAAGAAGCAGAAAGGAAGGAGCCTAAATGTCTGGTTGAAATAGAAAAAAAGGAATCACAAAAAGGGTGTCATTGGAGTTGGCTCTTGAAAGATTAGGAGTGTCACCTGGCCCACATGGCTCAGTGGTTGAACCAAATGGTAAGTGTTCAATTCCCAGTCCAGGCACATGCCTGGGTTGCAGGAACAATCACCAGTAGGTGGCATGCAGGAGGCAACCAATTAATGACTCTCTCTCATCATTGATGTTTTTATCTCTCTCTTCCTAACCTTTTCTCTCTGAAGTCAATAATAATAATAAAAAAAACACAAAACATTTTTTAAAGAAATATTGGGAGTGTTTAACAGATTAAAATGGAAGAAAGATCTTCTAGGAATAAGAACAGCATTTTAAAACTATAAATAATAATGCCAATCCTACAAAACATTTGGGAAGATTAAAGAAAATAATTTACATGAAAATACCTAAAACCATGTCTTAGAATCTGTTGATGGTGTTTATACCATTATCACCAACCTGCCGAACACTCACTGCTATACATGAACATCTCATTCTTTACCAGCCAAAAGGAAAACACCATCACACTCAGATTGCCCCGCCTTTTCCTAACACACCTAAGATATGTACATGAAATGATCAACACTGTGGACCTGTGGGCTAGTTACTGAAAGTGGAAAAAAAGAAATTAATTTATAAAGATCAATGTTTTTATGCTTTGCCTTTTTAATTATATTCTTTTTAAGTTTTAAGATAAAGTTTATTTTTACAATTTTCACTCTCCATTTGTCTCTGCACCTCTCTCAGCAGCTAGAACAGGACTTAGGGGTGTTTCCAGTTTTCCAGGGACTATATTAGGTCTGGGGACATAGAGAGAGTTTTTAAAAAGGTCCTCAAGAAAGTTACAGACATAAATATAAGGGAATAAAAACATATGCATACATACTTACATACAGTATGATTTATGTGTCCAAATAAAAATATCTAGTCTCTCTCCCACCCCCCAAAATTCAGAAGTTAACAGAATAGAACCAAACCAAAATATTTTTCAACCAATAAGCATTTTCAGGCTTAAAATCTCCAAAGCAGAAACTTGTAGGTACAAAAACAGACTCAAGTACAGGCAGTGGAATTCCTTGAAGTTACCCATAAATATTCACCAAGCCTTTCCCCAGTCCTATACCTAGTCATAAATCCCCCTACTTCTTTTCAAGAACTTTTACATTTGATCAACGATGCAAGGTGATGTTTAAACCAGGCCATTTGGAATATTCGATTTTCATACATAGTTTTAAGATTTTAATTTCCACTCTGCAAGCTGGCTCGGATTTTCCCTGTCCTGAAATAAATCAGGATTTTAGAGACATGAAAGCGACTCCAAGCACAGAAGGGCTTTCTGAATGTTCAGGCTGGTTGCATAGCTCAGTCAAGTTGTACTTACAAACAACTTACCTCTCACCTCATCTCGGTCCTGGGGGGATCGCCTGGAAAACTGGCAGCTAATGTGCTGAGAGAAAAATACCCAGCACTCAAGATCAATCTGTCAAAAAGAGGCAAGAGCCATTCATCAGAGGAGAGAGGAACAAACTCAAAGATGTTTTGAAACATTTGCCCAACCAATCTGAAACTAATTGGCCCCTCTACTTAATCTCTTGCTCCCCTCCAAGTCAAGCCAGTTGCCACAGAGCTATAAAGAGATGGCTAGCTCTTAGCAGTAGAATGGATGATGCACACAGGATATTGCTAATATATCACAGAATCTGAACACATTAGAGCTAAAATGGTCTTTGGAGTTCATTTAGCCTGGTTTGTTGAGGGAGTACCTAGGGAAGAACTTGGGCTCTTCCTGAAACAGGGTTCTAGTCTCCGCTTTTGTTATTTTCCATCTATGTAATCTTAGGGAAGTCATTTCAACCAGTCAGAAAATTATATTTCTCATCTATCAAATGGAGAAAATGGCATATTCAGGAGGATTCCACAAGTCTAGGATATGTATTATAAGTAAATGTACCTTGAAAATGCCACTGAACATACAAATAAGAAATTATTATTGCAAAGAACCTAATAAATGCTACCTAAATCAAAACAATAATAGAGTATAATATAAACTTTTACCTATCTGACCTGATAGAAATAATAGCTTCTACCTGTATTGTAAATGATGGGGTTATGTCCATGACACAGAGATGCCCAGTGCTAGTGAACAGGGCTTGAGCATACCAAGAGCTTAGTTCCCACTAGAACATTGATATGCTGATCAAAAGCAATTATATTTCTTCTCATATTCCTATTCTAGTTGTAGTTCTGAAAGTAACTATGAAACTCAATTAAATATCATGTAAACTAATAAAATGTGACAATTTATAGAGATTTGTTGTTTAAATGAATATACAATTGATTGCTGTGTAACAACTATCCTATATAATAAAAGCTTAATATGCAAATTGTTCCTTTAAACAGGAGTTTAACCCAATGTCCTAACGCTCTTTATGACATGTGCTGACCACCAGGGAGTAGTGCAGAACATGGCAGGCAGGGGTGTCATAGTTGTCATAGTTGTCATAGCGCTGGCAGCCGGCAGCAGTGGAGATGCTGTCTTCCCTGATGGACCCTGATGAGAGCGGGGACCGTGGTGGAATGGTGAAGCAGGTGAGCAGGTGATGCCAGGCCAAGGTGGGTATGAACAGGGCTCTTAGAGATGGCAGAGTACCATGTGCTACAAAAGAGCAGAATGGGGGAGCTGAACATGGTAGGGGATAAGGAGCAGCAGGGAAGGTGTCTTTACAAAATCACAGCACGAGGAAGCTGGTTCTGGAAAGATAGGTATCCTCTAGATCCAGCTAGGAAAGAGGGAAAAATGGAAGAAGGCTTGGACATGTGGAAGTTTAAACCTTCTTTGGGGAACATCAAGACACACTGTGGATAGCTGGGAAATTGCAAAGTTGGAAGAGGGCAGAGGAAGATGAAAATGTAAGAGCAGACAGTGCTAGACTGAAGGCCTTATGTGCTATGCTAAGTGATGAAGGGATGGAGAAAGCTGATATTTCTTGTGAGCACTGTCTTGCAAGAAGTGTGTGTTTCTGTACTATGGGAAGGGGCAGAATTAGATGCTCAGATCTGTGTCTGAAAAATTTTCCTTTTGCAACAAGGTGAACGTCGGATTATAATGGGGCTTGAATATTTGATGGGGTGCATTTAGGAACCTGGGTGAAAAAGGATAAGGAACTAAACTCAGAGGAAAGAGGAAAGAAGCATAGATTAAAAGGAAATTTTAGAATTCTAAGGTTAACGAATTATTTAGACATGTATTTGCAAGAGGAACATGTCCTCCAGCTTTATATTAATCATTTAAAATATAATGTAGCTTCCACAAATCCAGTTCATTTTGGCTATACTGAATAACTAGTTGTACTCAATTGAAAGGAAAGTTGCTATTTCTGTCTTTATATTTATTTCCATGATCCACCTCTTTCCATAAGGATTTCAGGTGCCTGGAAAATCACTAAATGCGGTGCAGCATCTTACTAAGAGAACTGAGCCTGTGGCATAAATCAGCCTCTCCTGTCAACTGGGATGAGTTTGAAGATAACAAGAAACATCCTCTACGTCACCTCAGGACTCCCAGTGACTGTCCCTTCCTTTGTCTGGAGAAACAAATGGTGAGAAAGTGTCCATTTTGCTCTACTGCTAAATAGAGCATTTCTGTGGTATAAAGAGGAAATATTGACACCGGAAATGAATTTCAAATGGAACATGCACATCCTTTTCCTGGAGACACTCAAAATTATATAAGAAGACATAAATAAATCAGAACTTGATACAAGACAACACCTTAATCTTAAAACAGATGAACTGTAAGGAAGGTGAAGCTGTCAATATATACACCATTTTTAATACATATGTAAAGCAACTCATATTTATGCACAGAGCATTTTTGCCTTCTTAATCTCACTTAATTCTTTTATAACAACTTGTGAACTTTGCTGGGGAAGAATTATCGTCGTTTTACATATAAAAAACTGAAGATCAGAGCTTTAAAGTGACATCCTGAAAGTCACACGACTTTAGTTGATAGTGACTAAATTGGGTCAAAATATCAATTTTACTATTTCTCCTTTTAAGGAAATAGGGTATTATAAAAATAGTAGGAGCTAATTATTAGAGTGGTTGCTATGTGTCAGACACTATGCTTTGTACATTCTATGCATTCCCTTACTTAATTCTCAAACCATCCTATGATAGAGGCAATATCACTGTTCCCATTATACAGATGAGGAAACTGAGGCTAGAGGTGGTGATTATATCAAAGTCCCATTATCAGTGGACTTGAGATTCAAACCCATGTGTTCTTTATCAAATCTAGCTCCTCAACAAATAAACATCTATTTAGGTCTTGCCCAAGCTAGCTATTAACTGTCTGTCCCTGGCCAAATTTTGCATTTGGAGGGCCTCTGTTAAATAAAAGTGTGTGTGTGTGTGTGTGTGTGTGTGTGTGTGTGTGTGTGTGTGTGTATTTAGTTCAGCATCTTATTCTTTGTAGGTTGCCAATAAACATTAGTTCTACCTCTTTTAATCACAACACATTGTCACCAGATATTTTTATGACAGAAATGTTCATGTTAGTGAATCTGAGATCATAAAATGGCAGCACTTGTATTGACAATGGAAAAAAACAAACCTAGGAGCTAGATCTTAAGCTCATCTTAGAGTCCTATTTCACTGCTGTTCTCAAAGTTTTCTCCATAGGTTCTTAGGGGAGAATAAAAATTTCCTTTTGAGAAGGAAACAAAAACTACACTTGTTCGAAAACTTAATTATCTTGCCAACAAAAAGCCCATTTGTCATGGAATTCCCAAATGATCTCAGCACATTAAATCTGAGTTACTTAGTAATATATAGTTTAAATAAGTAAAATATTGTTAATCAAAGACGGATCCCAGAAAATTATCCTCCAAACACTGCAGGCTTTAGAGCTTTGAAACTAAGGCACTTGTATTTGAAATAATGCCATGTTCGAAAGTCAGAGCTCTAATTTTGTGGTTTCTAACCCTTCCAGGTAAAAGTGGCCCTTTTTTATTTTATTTTTTTCATCTTTAGATTATTTCCATAATCTGAATTTAATGCAACTTTTTTACAAGATATTATATATATATGAATAAACATCTTACCATCCTTATCAATTCTTAGTCTAAGCTTTTTCAGAATAGATATGTTTTAGTTGATCAGCATTATTTTATTTTTTTATTATTTTTATATATTTTTTTATTCTTTAAAGTACTACAAATAGCAGTACATACGTCTTCCCCTCTTCCCCCCATTGTCCTACCCCCAACCCCTTCCACCCCCCAGCACACGTCCTCACTTGCCCCCCACCCCAGTGTTCTGTATCCACCGGCCATGCCTACATGCACGCACATAAGTCCTTCAGTTGATCTTCCACAGCCCTCAGCCCCCATCCTCCCCAGTCTTCCCCCAGCAGTTTGACAGTCTGTTCAATGCTTCTCTATCAATCTTTTCCTCCTAATTCCTTTCTTTAAAAAGATCTTGCATCTGCATACTAGAAATAAATGTATAAGAACAAAAAATGTTTGAGTCCCAGTTTCAATGTCAAATAGTTCCTTATGTGTATATGTCAGCAGTGGTATCTGGATGGTGGAAAAATGGTGGCAATGCAGGTTCCACCCTCTCTGGTTTGGTCCTGGGCCGCCTACAGTGCTGCACAGCTGCTGACTGCTAGCATGGCAAGGTGTCATCAGTGTCTTCCATCTCTGGACTATCTTTGTGGTTGGAACAGACCTCTCAGTTACTCATTGTTGCAGGAACCCATATGGTCTTGGAGTTGTTTTCTGAAAATATACAAACATATTGTCGAGGAGAACCAAGATGGCGGCATAGGTAAACACCTGTTGTTCTGCCCCGCGCAACAATTCAAAAACTACAACATAACAACAAAACAAACATCACCCAGAATCACCAGAAAGCTGGATGAGTGAAAACTCCACAAATAAAAGTAAAGGCAGGACACTGAGACTCAGAGGAGCAGCGGGAGCGCAGCCTTGAAGACGGAAACAGGTTAGGAGCCGTCCTGGTTGTGTGCACGGGTAGTGGCTGGAGCAGCAACCCCGACCGGATTTCTCCAACGGGGAGGGCAGAGACGTCCCACTACATGGATTCCCCAGCGCCAAGCGAGGTCCGAGATCCGGGATATATGGATACGTCCCACTGCACAGATTCCCCAGTGCCAGGCGAGGTCTGAGGTCTGGGGGATGCATCCTGGAAGCCTGGCGTGGCAGAGGTCTCCTAGTCTGTGGAGAAACCGGGTAGCTGGGAAAAGAAGTTTGCGCTCAAGTAAATTGTGCGACAGCACAGACACGCGACTTGATCCCTAGAAACCTGTCTCCTGGTCCCAGAAAACCACCTGTTTTACAACCCTGGGTGACACTTTGGGTGTGCAGACTCATTTGGGGAGAGGCAGAGTTGTCTGGCAAGGGGAAGAGACTAGCGGCTTTCTCTTGGAGGTTCCTACAGCCATCCCCATCCAACAGAGACCCGTGCACGCGAGCGCCGCATAGGACATAGCTGGCACTGAGGCTTCCTGCGCAGCTCAGAGACTCCGCCCATCCAACCTGAACACAGTCTCCCTTCACAGCCAATTGGCTTGGAGGTCAAACCCTCCTAGGGCTAACAACAACAAGCTGGGTTTAAATTCAAAAATACTGTACAACCCATAAAGGATTGCAGTAAGAGTACCCACCTCAAGTAACTGGGGAGGCTGTGCCACTGACCCTTAGAGGACATCTACCAGATAAAGCAGCCACCATGCAGAGATATGGAAAGAAATCAGGTGTGAAGGAAATGGAGGAAAAAAGACGACTAGACATAGAGTTCAAAACCACGGTTATAAGGCTTTTCAAGAGGCTCCTAGAAAAGGCCAATGAACTTAATGAGAACTACGAGGAAATAAAGAAGACCAACCAGGAAATTAATGAGACTTACAAGAAAATGAATGAGACCCTCAAGGAAATGAACAAGACCTCTGAGGATATGAGCGAGACCCTCACAGATATGCAAAAGGACCAACTAGAAATCAAGCATACACAGACTGAAATAAAAAATATTACACAAAGTCCTAAAAGCAGTCCAGAGGGCCACAAGAACCAATTCAAAGATTTGAAATACAAAGAAGCAAAATCCACTCGGCTGGAAAAGCAAGAAACAAAAAGAATTCAGATAATTGAAGATAGTGTAAGGGGCCTCTGGGAAAACCTCAAGCATGCCAACATCTGAATTATTGGGGTGCCAGAAAAAGAGAGACAGCAAGGTAATGAAAACCTACTTGAAGAAATAGTGACTGAAAACTTCCCCCACCTGGTGAAAGAATCTGACTTAAAAGCCCAAGAAGTACACAGAACCCCAAAATATAGGAATCTAAAGAGGACCACACCAAGACATATCATAATTAAAATGCCAAGAGCAAAAGATAAAGAGAGAATATTAAAAGCAGCAAGAGAAAAACAGTTGGTTATCTACAGGGGAGCACCCATACGATTGTCAGCGGATTTCTCAACAGAAACGATGCAGGCCAGACATGAGTGGCAAGAAATATTCAAAAAAATGAATAGCAAGAATCTACGACCAAGATTACTCTATCCAGCAAAGCTATCATTCAGAATTGAAGATCAGATAAAGTGCTTCGCAGATAAGAAAAAGCTCAAGGAGCTCATCACCACCAAACCAATATTATATGAAATGCTGAAAGATATTCTTTAAGAAGAGAAAGAAGAAAAAGGTAAAAATATAAATTATGAACAACAAATACACATCTTTCAACAAATGAACATAAAAATCAAGTGAATTGATAGTCTGATGAACAGGATAAACTGGTGAATATAACAGAAACATGGACATAGAGAGGGAATGGACTGACAATTCTTGGGGAGAAAAGGGTTGTGGGAAGTACAGCAAGAGACTGGACAAAAATCTTGCAACAATGGGAGAGGACAGTGGGGAGGGGGAGGTGAGGGTGGAGGGTGGGATAGGTACAGGGTGGAGGAGAGATATAGGGGGAGAAAAAAGGGGAAAGAATGTAATTAATAAACTGAACAATAAAGATTGAAAAAAAAACATATTGTCGACCAAAAGTTAATAAAGGGATCTTTTCTATAAATTAGACTTGGGATTCTTTCTATTTTTGCCCAAATGATTTTTCTTTGGCTTATTTTGACACCATATGTGTTTTTCATAGGTGTCCTGCTGTTGGCATTGCAAATGGAAGTTACTTTTCTGCAGTAAGAATTTTCTAGATATCATTTATTTACAGGATATTTTTCCTTACATGATATTATGCAACTATCCCCCTCCCTTTTTTAATGGAGAAAAGTGCGCCTTTTTAAATATAAAAATTTATGGATCTACTCCCTATCATAGTAAGAAAAGTTGTGTCATTAGATTATATTAATTTTTTAAAACTGAAATTATAAAAACAGCTGTGTATTTATGAAATTAATTTGTATTTTACTAATTACTAAATGAACTGATCTGGTCATATAAATTAATTTGTATTTTATTTTATTTATTTTTTTAATATATTTTATTGATTTTTTACAGAGCGGAAGGGAGAGGGATAGAAAGTCAGAAACATCGATGAGAGAGAGACATCGATCAGCTGCCTCTTGCACGCCCCCTACTGGGGATGTGCCCGCAGCCAAGGTACATGCCCTTGCCGGAATCGAACCCGGGACTCTTCAGTCCGCAGTCCGACACTCTATCCACTGAGCCAAACTGGTCTCGGCTTAATTTGTATTTTATTAATCCTTGGAATATTTAACACAGTTATGTAAAAAAAAATCTAATACTGTGAGATAGTAGGCATTTTTCAGCACACAGATTCTTATGTCTAAATGAATTATGAGGTCCCTTTCAAAAAAATTTATAGCGTCTCACAGTGATCCACAGGGTGAAAGCCAATGTTCTAAAATATTAGGACTCAAAGGGACTTATGAGGTCACAGAAACCATCTACTGCCTAATAAGTGCACCCCAGCTTGAACAATTTGAATGTGAGGCATGTGTTTTCTGTTTGAACACACTCAAAAACCTAGGAGTGGGGAAGCTGGGAGTGGCCAAAGAGGTAGGGGTATGCTAAGTACTTTACAAGTTGGTCTATTCTATTGTGGAATGAGGGAACTCTTTAGAAGGGACTTAAATCTGCTTAAATCTCTCATGTCCCCTATATTAGTCAGTGTCTTGTTAGGAATATCAAAACCACGCTCCTGATTTCAAATAGGGGATGGGGACATTGGGGATAAGGGTAATATAGGCACCTGCTTCCAAAAGCAGTTGAAGGCAAAGGAAGCGAAAGAGTAAAAATATCTTCAGAGAGATTAGTAACTGCAGGAAGCTGCCACCACCCACAGAGCTGGAGGCACCAAAGGAAAGAGGTGGTATTCACACAGCTTAGGAGTACACTCACTGCCCACTGCAGCTGCCCAGTGAGGCGCAGGTATTGCTCTGTGGCCCTGAAGCCCATGACCTCTGTCTGCCACCAGCCATTGCCCACTAGCTCCATTGCAGCTACATCTATTGAAGGCAACTGTAGTACACAGACACCCACAAGCAGAAACAGGAGCAATGACCTTCAATTCAACTTTTTAACTACCCACATCCAATTTCACCCTTTTAGCCATTTTTAGCTTTCATCAATAACAAAATTGTGATTATACATAATATGATTGAACTTTTTCTAATGCAAAGATCCTCCATCTTATTTAAAAAAAAACACTAGGAGATATAAAGTCCCATCAACTATCAGATCCATTAGTCAATTCCATCTGAAAATTCTATAACCTAAAAACTAAAATGAAAGGCAATACCACCAATACTTCTTATATCAAATATTAAAAGTAATGGATAAGAGCAAAAAAAGAATTGGTTTCTCTCTCTCTCCCCCTAAAATTAATCAAATAAGTAAGAAAATATTTAAATAGTTTTAAAGTATGGTAGCAATCATCTCAGGAAGAAACTGCTATTTGGGTTCTGTACTTATTTGTTTGCTAAAACAATAGAAAGTTATTTTGATTTTCTGAGTTTATGTATGTTATCCCAATACTCCATTGATGATAGTTTGAATATCTCATTGATTGTGATTTCACTGATCATTGAAACACATTCTTCTGGGAACCAGGACAGCTCAATTATCCTAAATTGCCTCAGTAGCTACAGATAAATGAGTTTCAGTTGACTCAGTGGTCCCAGAATCTGGACAGCACAATTATTCTAAATTGCCCCAGTGGTCCCAGATAATGTCTTTCTGCTGATTCAGTGATTCATAGATACTTTAGATAACTGACTTGCTCAATTTTGCTTCTGTAAAAATGCTTTTCACGAAGCAGGTTCCTCATTCCAGACTCAAAGATGTGATCAATACCTTTGTGATATTCTACCCATATAAGCCGGATATGGCAAGCTATTTGAAGCTATGAGGTTTGGAGCGCCGAATGGCTCCCTCATATGCCACCAGCTTTTAATAAATGACTCCATAATTCGACTTCTTGAGGGGTCCTTTGTAAGATGGGGTACACTACAATAGTTTTAGAGTGATTGTCTGGTAATTTCATTATCTCTGTATCTTTTAGGCTGATTTCTAATGATCAGCTTTTCTTCCAATTATGGGTAACATATTTTTTTCTATGCATGCCAAGTCAATTTTTATTTGATGCTAGACATGATAAATTTTACATTATTTAATATCTGGATTTTATTGTTTTCCTTTAAAGACTATGAAAGTTTGTTTTATCAGGCACTTAATTTGCTTATGAATCAGATTAATGCTCTCAGGGCTGTGTGAAAGCTTTATAAGGGTAAGTCTAGAGTAAGACTACCCTTTATTCTGCTACTATAGCATGAAACTTTTGGGGTCTCAACAGAATATTTTAGATGTTCCATAAGATCTCTGCCCTCTAGCTCTTCAGAACTTCCAGCCCTTTGTGGGCTTCAGAAATTGTTGATCTTATAACTCCTTGGAATGTATTCTTTGCTGAATACTTGTTCTTTACTTGACCGTCCCACTCTACGTATGCACAGGAGATTATTCAAGCAGAGTCAAGGGGACCTTTATGCATATTCTGGATTTACCTCCCTCCATCATGGCTCTCTATTCTGCAATTTAAATCACTTAGCTCTCCCCAAATGTCTATCTGTTTCTTGAACTCATTGAAATTCAAAAACTTTGCTTGAGCTCCCTCTCCCTGTCCCACATTCCAGAGAATGCCTCCAGGCTGAAAGCTGAATTGATTGTGGAGCTCACCTCATCTGTTTACCTTCTCTCCTAGAACACAATTCTGTTTTGTCGAATGTCTGAAAATAGATGAATTATTCATATTGTTCCATTTTCTAATTACTTATGGCCAATGAGCAAGTCTATTACTAGTTACCAATTATAGGAGCTTTGAGGATTTTACTAAATGTACTAATATATAGGAGATTCCACTTGTTCATTTCTTTGTTAACAAAAAGCTATAAATATCACACAAGTTCTTCACTGTTCCCCAAGAAAAAGAAAAATGATAACCTGGAAAAAGTCTAACATTCAGAGTCAAGAAATATGAGGTTTAAACTAGGTTCCCTATTTGTTCACTTTGTGACAAGTTACTTAACCTCTTTGAGTTTTGTTTTCTTACTGTTCAGCTGGAGCAGTGGTCAGCAAACTCATTATCAACAGAAGGGCAAACAGCGGCTCTCGAGCCGCATGTGGCTCCTGAGCCACAGTTTGCCAACCACTGAACTGGAGTAATAAATGCCTACTTTGAAGGATTATTGGTAGGGCATAAATATATAGGTGTAAAACAACTAGCCAATTCTGGGCCTGAGACTGATTGATTGCAATTATTCTTTTTATCAAATGTGCCATGGAAAAAAAGTTGCAAGGACAATAAATCAGCAGATGGTTGGGAAAAAAAATACCTCTATTGGAGACTAGTAATAATCCTATGGCTGGAAATAAAGGCATAAATTGGGAGACATCCAAGAGAAAGAAAGAACAATGAAAACTGAGCACTTGGAGAAATAAACGTTCCCTCCTGGGTAAGTAAGGGAGAGGCTTACAGTATGCAACCTGAGAATTTCAGGGTAAGTAATGCAGGCACACTCAGGCATGGAAAAACAGACCAGCATCTACTGAAACAGCAGTTGGATTTCTTAAAGAGAGATGACTGAGCTCCAGGCAAGATGGGATCTCTGTATCAAGACAGTTATTGTAGCATCGATGAGGACTGATGGGAAGCAGCCCCTCGGTGTCAGTCTCCATGAATTGGATGGAGAGCTACAGCTAAATCTGAAGATTTCATACACACCCGGAAAGATTTGCCAACTCTATGGGGCAAACATAAAAATAATAGTGTTTCTAGCTAATTAGAGTTAGTAGCAAATCCCTTTGATTTGAGTATGTGTTCTATTTTTCAGAAATACTTCGGGGAGGAGTAAGAAACGATTGAGGGCAAAGGAAGAGGGGAAAATGCTAAGTCATAAAATATCCAAGCTACTAATTAACTGGGGACCAAGATGAAAGAATATATGATGTAGGTGTTAAGCTTTGCATCAGGTCACTTCCTAACTCACACCAAGATTTACTTTTTTTGTGCTTTCCGCTCCAACACCATTTTTCAAAGTAACTTGAACAGAAATGTGCTGAAGCGAGTTAACATTGTGTTTATTTCCTTATGGTCAGATTTATCTCACCTAAGAGAATGTAAGAGCCTTGAATTCTGTTCATGATGACATATTTTTCTTTATAGCATATGAGTATTAAATGCTAACATATGAGCCATAGTAGGAATTCAATAAGTATTTTAAGCATAAAAATCTGAATGAATTAAAAATAGAAAATAAATAAAATGTTCTGATACAATTAGCAAGACAAAATTTATGAGAGGGTGACTTTTTCAAATGGAGATAACCAACCAGAAATCTGATGCTTATTCAAGTCAGGACATCCTATCTAATAAAAGAGTAATATGCAAATTGACCACACCTCCACTACACCCGCAAGCCATACCCACAAGCCACACCCATCATCCAATCAGGAGCAAATATGCAAATAAACCCCAACCAAGATGACTATTGCCACTGAGAGCAGATGGAGGCTTGGGTTTCCCCAGAGATGGAGGAAGCCAAGCTTTCTGCCTGTCCTTGCCGGCCTAGGTCTCCACTCAATGCCACAGAGTTTCAATTATAGAAGATACATAATCCCAACAAAAATGGCGGCAGCCATGGAGCTGGAGAGAGCAAAGATTAGGGTTGCCCCTGGCAATGAAGGAAGCCAAGCTTCTGCAACCCTGGCAGGCTAGGCCTCCACTTAAGTCTACAAAGTTTCAATTACTGAAGGTAAATAAACCTGAACAGAAATGGCTGCCACCACAGAGTGAACAGAAGGCTTGGCTCCACTCCAGGCTACAAAGTTTCAACTTGTAGAACGTAAATAAACCCCAGATACCAAGGCCTCTGCTTGGGTCACCTGGGGGCGTGGCCGAGCTGCAAACAACCACGGGCCCCTCGTCCAGGCCACCCCACACCCAAAGGGAGCCCCCACCCTGATCCAGGACACCCTTCAGGGCATACCAGCTGGCCCCCACCCATGCACCAGGCCTCTATTCTATCTAATAAAAGAGTAATCTGCAGATTGACCATCACTCCAACACACAAGATGGCTTCCTCCATGTGGTCAAAGATTCTGCCCCCAAGTGGACACAAGATGGCCAGTTGGGGGCAATCAAGCCTATAGGGGAGGGCAGTTAGGGATGACCAGGCCAGCAGAGGAGGGAAGTTGGGGGCAAACAGGCTGGCAGTGGAGCAGTTAGACATCAATCAGGCTGGCAGGGGAGGCGTTAGGAGGTGATAAGGCTAGAAGGAAGAAGGGGTTAGGGGCAATCAGGAAGGCAGGCAGGCAAGTAGTTGGGAGCCAGCAGTCCTAGATTGTGAGAGGGATGTCCAACTGCCCATTTAGGCCCAATCCCAGGTAGTTAGACATCCCTCAAGGGGTCCCATATTGGAGTGAGTGCAGGGTGGGCTGAGGGACAACCCTCCCCACCACCCATGCACAAATTTCATGCACCAGGCCCCTAGTCTATATATATAAAAGGCAGAGTACCTGGCCAATCAGCTAACCAGCCAACCGGTCAACCAGCCAGTAAGCATGATGCAACACTGACCAGTAGGGGGCAGATGCTCAAAGCAGGAGCTGCCAAGCAACAGCAACTTTGAAGAGTGCCCTGTTGCACTGACCCTTCCTGAGATATTGAACTGCCAGTTTTGACCTGATCTCTGCAGGCCAAGCTGAGGGACCCCACCTGCTGGAGGGACCCCATTCACTCTACAGACCCCATTCACTCGGCACCACTCCAGGTGCAGCCTCCAGGGAGGGACCACAGGAGTTTGGCCTCTCTTGCCCAGTCCCACCCCACTGGCCATCTTCTAATTATTTTCCTTTCAATGTGCACCAATCCATGGATTGGACCTCTAGTATTTTGTATAAAGCTTTAGACAGATCATGTCTCTCCCTAACCCCTGACCCAAGGTAGCCATAGAAATACAGTCATGGTCACTTTGGGGAGCACATTCAGAGCACTAACAGCCAGAAATAAGGCAGGACAATTTGTGGGATGAGAACTTGTTGAAATTTGGAAAAATGTACATAATACTAGGGGCCCAGTGCATGAAATTCATGCATTGGGGATGGGTGGTCCCTCAATTCAACCTGCCCTTCTCACATACTAGAAACCCTTAGGGGATGTCCAACTGATGGCTCACCCCCAGTCTGCCCAAGGCCTAAAGCCTTGCCAGCCATCACCCTGCTCAGCTTAGCCCCGGCTGCCTGCAACCACCGGGCCATGGAGGCTGGGCGCTTGTTGCCACTTTCACTCCCAGCACCCACGGGCAAGGCGCTCCCTGCTGGCGCTGTTTCATCTCCACCCCCGGGGCCCAGCACTTGTGCCACTTGGCTCCACCCTTGCTCCTGATTGGCTGGTAGCATAGCCAATCAGGAGCGAAGGTATGGTCAAATTTGCATGTTTCTCTTTTATTATATAGGATTTCCACTTCTGTTCATTTCAACATTATTAAATTAAAATTCTTTAAAACACAGGCAATATCAATAAATAAATTCAGGCATAAGCAAGCCTTATTAAATTATATTATGTAAGGAAAGCTGTTTATATGATTTTGTCCTTTGTCTTTATTAGATTAATCAAAGAGGGTTTATTTATCAGTGACATTCCTGGGGATTATTCCTGATAGGGGATTCTTTGGGAGTGACCAAACTACATGATTATTTTTTAAATATATTTTTATTGAATTCAGAGAAGAAGGGAGAGGGAGAGAGAGATAAAAACATCAATGCTGAGAGAGAATCATTGATTGGCTGCCTCCTGCATGCCCCACACTGAGGATCAAGCATTCAACCTGGATATGTACCCTGACTGGGAATTGAACTGTGACCTCCTGCTTTATAAGTTGATGCTCAACCACTGAGCCACACCAACAAGGCCCAAAACACATTATTGAACAGAACTAGATATTGCTTTCTATGTGGCGAATTAAAGAAAAAATATATATGACAAACTACAAGCATAATAATTAAATTGATTTTAAAGACTACTAACTTAGAGACAAAAAGCGTTCCACCATCCAGCCTATTCTGAATATCTGTATATGCGTTGTTCAAGTTCTACATCAGCAAGGTCTCACTTTTGGCACCAAGACCTATTATTACTATCACTATTGGCCCAGTGCATGAATATCATGCAAAGGAGGGGGGTGTCCCTTAGCCTGGCCTGCACTCTCTCCAATCTGCACCCTCTCCCTGTGGAATGGGGTCTAAACTGGCAGTCAGACATCCCTCTCACAATCTGGGACTGCTGGCTCCCAACCACTTGCCTGCCTGATTGCCCCTAACCACTCCCCTGTCAACCTTTTCATCCCCAACTGCCCCCCGCTGGCCTGATCTCCCCCAATTTCCCCCCATTGCCGGCCTGCTCACCCCTAACTGCCCCCACCCCCCGCTGGCCTAATCACCCCCAACTGCCTTTCCCTCCTGGCCTGATCACTCCTAACCACCTCTGCCTCAGTCCTGCCACCATGGCTTTGTCCAGAAGGACATCCAGAAGGTCTCCCCAAAGGTCTCCCAATGTAATTAGCATATCACCCTTTTAATAGTGTAGATTTCCATGGCTCAATATTTAAAGACCAAATTTGTACCAATTGTACTTGAGGAGATTAGGTCCATACAGAGACATCATCTAAAATGTCTTACAGTGGTTATTTATCATCCTGGGACATCATCCTTCTCTCTTTCCTTCATCCCGCAATATCATCACTTTCTGGTTCTTGCTCCTTATCTTTTCTGAAGTCAGTATTTATTTTTACCTGAAGCCAGTGGCCTCTCTGTAATGCTTGTGCTCTAATAGTGTGAGAAACGCTTAAAAATCCTTTTCATGTGAATAGGAACCTATTGGACAGATCTTAAACTTAAAATGTGCATTTTGCCATTTAAACAAAAAAATGAGGTGTCATTTTTATGACAGATATATATTTAGTAAAATGTGCAATTCTAAGTGCATAATAAGGTGTTTTGGAAAACATGTACACCTGTACAGTTGACATTTCTATCAAAATAAAAATATTCTCATTTTCCAGGGAGTTTTCTTGTTTCTTTTTACCAGGTAATTTCCGATATCAGGGATAGTCATTCTAAAATTTGTTTTCTATAGTAAGTTAGATTTTGCCTGTTTTAGAACCTCATATAAATGGAATCATAGAGAATGTACTAATTTTACTTACTTTTTTTCACTTAGTATAGTATTTCAGACATGTATTCATGAAATCCATGTATTGCAGAGCAGTTCCAAAACGTATGAATAAACCACAATTTGTTTCTCCATTTACCTGGTATGAGACATCAGGCTTGTTTCTAGTTTGGTGCTGCTATAAATATTCTTGTGCAAGTATTTTTGCAGACATTTGCTTTCATTGCTCTTGAAAATGTACCCGAGAATGGACTTGCAGGGTCACGGGGTAGATGTATTTTAACTTTATAAGACACTTTCACATAGTGGCACAATGGCTGCTGTGGTTGCTGCCAGATTCCTGCTTGCAGGACTAAAGCACACATTCCCTCCTCTGCTAGAAATGTTGGCAGTTGATATCTCTGAGCTTAATCTCTTTCTGGGACCTGCCTTCAGCCAAAAAGCCACCTCATGCAAGAAAACGCTCAGGGCTGGGCCAGGGTGAGTGAGGAAGGTACCCAGGATGCAAAATTTAAGAGAGGCTTGCACTGAGGCTCATGAGAAAGCAATCCTTTGTTTGTCCTGTCAATTTATATCCACACACAACTCCAGAATCCCTGTAGTTTCTACCGTCAATAAGAACTTTTTAAATATGTAGACCACAATACAATTTGCACAGCATGTTCATCTGTGCATTCCCTTTGTATCCTTGTATGAAGATTAGCAGGACCTGAAGGGCTTTACAAATAATGAGATGGGTTCAAGACATTAAGTGACATTGCCAATAACAAAGCCAGAATTAAGTCCAAGTCCTAACGCATCATAAGTACCAACCTTATCCATAATTGCCTTCCCAATATACTATAAAGTTCTTCCTAGTAATATGTTGTTGGTGGTGATGGTTTTAAGAGCAAATAAGTAAAAAATACCTAGGCACTGATGGTATATATAAACTTTCCTTCAGCCAAATACAAGAAAATGACAAAGCACATTGGGTCTAGATTGGCCTACCATCTCTGGAAGCTGGGAATTCTCTAAAATGTGAAAATTACTTATTATATGTAATTTAGTTTCTTCATTTTGGCATTCAACTATTAATCAGTAGATCTAATGTTGACTCCTGTACTTTAAATAATGGACTATGTAATTTTAGGAAATCATGTCATTTGAGTTTCAGCAGAATTTTGTTTTTCTCTATTTATAAAATTGGTTCCCAGAATTTGTGATTTCAAAGATTATATTTGTATGTATAGATATGTGTGTGTGTGTGTATGTGTATGTGTGTGTGTGTGTGTGAAACCACCTTACTGTGATCACTATCCAGCTATCATTTCACAAAAGAACAGAACAAAGGTTAATCCTTTAAAATGAATATATTCAGGTGATGAGATTGATGTAAACACCATTGTAACCAAGCCTGAGCTGAGAACTGGCCTTATGGAGTTACCGTTCTGTGTGATATCAAAGGTCTTTTTAATTTCTGAAGCTTGTCCTCTCTGAAGGCAACACAAAAGTACTTTTGTCGGGGGGGGGGGGGGGGGGGGAGAAGCACGGTCTCCATGATGATAAGTAGCAGCTTATAATGTTTCAGATTTCCTAGGGAGTTTAATTAAGTGGCTTACCACTGGGAGCTGGACACCACAGGAAAGGCCCTACTCAAAGAATCTGGTGATCAAAGACAATGTTTGATTGATGCTTATTTTGTTGGGAGCTATCCACATGCAGCAGAGGGCCTGAGGTTGTAAGAGGCCCACAAACAACACACTACCCCACAGCCCTGCCAGCCCAGCAAGGCCAACATGATGCCTTACACTTGATGGTTGAAGAAAGTAGAGGGAATTTTATTCACAACAATCAACTTTAATGGCAGTAACCTTAAAATCCCTCCCTAACAGGGAAAGCATGACAACTAATAGTTTTGACAGCTAAAGTATTCAACTTCACACTTCACATGTGCTCTTTTTCCAACATATTTTTTAAAGTGTAGGGTGTAAACTTGCTATAGAAAACATGCTTTATAAGCAATATCCTATATAATAAAAACCTAATATGTTAAGTGTCCAGTCACCTGGTCATTCATTCAACCAATCAAAGTGTAATATGCTAATGATATGCATAACCACTCGCTGTGACGTGCACTGACCACCAGGGGGCAGAAGCTCTGACAGGTAACTACTGGGGTTCAGGCAATCGGGACTGAGCAAGAGAAGGTAGACATGCCCTGGAACCTTTCTGTTGCCCCTCTCAGGCTGGCCAACCTCCTGCATCTCTCTCAGCACTGATGGTGCACCAGTGGGGTCCCTTAGCCTAGCCTGTGCCCTCTCGCAGTCTGAGCTGAGGGACCCTTTCCTGAGTGCACTAATTTCATGCACTGGGACTCTAGTTTTTATATAATTCTTCATTTAATTATCATTGCAATCTATCAAAATGTATACTTTTTTTTACATATAGATGCTGAGGCATAGACCAGGGGAATGATCTGTATAAAACTAAATAGTGAGAGACCATCCAAATCAGATTATTTGCCTGGATTACAATCACACTAGATTAAAATTTCTAGGGATAGACACCAGATATGCATCCACACCACTAATCCCAGGGTCTAGTATGCAAAAAACACTCAATGACCATTTCTGGAGTCAGCAAATGCATGGATGAGTAATTATTCTAAGGAACTAGTAAGATTCATCCTGCTTTTAAGCTACCTTTGGCTAAACATTGTGAATTTCCTGAGAACTTCCAGAAATGCAAACATGGAGATCCCTGTGGGCATGATCAGTTTCCTATTTTTATTTATTTGGTATATATGGATTGAACAACTACCACATGAAAAGCAAGATGTTAAATGTTATAAATTTTTTACAAGAATATATATGGAACTTATTCATCTATGTTTGGAAAACAGTGTGAGTAAGTAGAAAAATCACAATTTTCCTACACCCTTTCCACCTCTTCATCCAACCTCATATATTGCCTGCTTCCCACATCAATAAAGTTGGAAAAAGGCAAGCATTAGCCTATAGGGAAAAAGTTAATGTTAAGATATCCTATTACTCATCCCAGATTTTCATGACAGTCATATAAACAGGGAAATAATAGAGAGGTATACCAAAATTTTCATCATGACCATACTCCTGGTAAACTAAATATATCTTATAAATCAAATGCTTTTTTCTACTGACTTCCAGTAAAATCGAAGAATTTCATTTTCATTTATGGTCATCTTCAGTTAATAATAGTTCTTAACACAAAAACTTCAATTAATAGTTCTCAGTCTTGAACACATTCACCAAGGGAGTCTTAAAAACATATAATGCAATTTCCTGACTTCACCCAAGATCCACTAAAACTGAATATCTTAGTTTCATTTTCAAATTACTTTTTCAAGAAAGAAAGAAAATTAGGAGCAAATACATAGTTTCCCTACATAGAAAGCAGAGAAATGAGAGAGCTTGAAGGGAGTGCAGGATAAAAGGTAAAAAGAGTATTATTTTTGAAGATTAAATATCTAATACCATGTTATATCCTGATGGGAAAGATCCAGTAGAGAGAGAAGGACAGATAGGTAGAAGGGGATGGATTTACTGAATAATAAAAAGAATTGGATTTTAATAAACTCATTACTATCCATTTATATTAAAGGAAGAAAAGTGGAGTATGGTTGGTTAGTAGATGCTGTGGTGAGAATAAGTAGAAAACTATGTAGTATTTTCTCAATGATATTGGAGGCAAGGTCTTGAAGAAGAGTGAAGGTAGAAGGAGAGATGTGTTAGAGTTTTGGGAAGAGAAGCAAAGATTTGAAATTGTTACCTAGAAAGTAGCATAATGATTGAAGCAGGAAATTATGGGGCATGCAAATACCACATCAACAAAACAAAGATCTACCCTTATGGCATTTACATTCCTACCAAACAAATAGACATACAATCAGAAAATTAAATCAGGGTAAGGACATAATGGGGGCAGGATACACTCAGTAGCGTAGTCTAGGAAGACCTCTTGATTAAATGACAGTTGGAAAATATTTGGATAAACTGTGAGGAAGTGACTATTTAAAAAAAGAGAGAACCTCAAATGCCAAGTCCATAGGGAACATGTTTGATGTATGCAAGGAACAAGTAGATGAGTGTGGCTGAAATGTAATGAATAAGGGAGGAGTGAGAGCATGTAAAGGCAGAGAAGAAACCCAAGGACAGAGATAGGCCTTGTAGAGCATGGTAAATATTTTGAGTTTATTTTACATAATTAGAAAAGTTATGGGGGGTGGTAATTAAGGAATTAGATCATCTGAATTGTCTTTTAACAGAATCCCTCTGCTGGTCTATGAGAATAGACTTTAATAGCAAATATGAAAGTAGGAAGATCAATATAAGATTGTTTCAATAGATCAGGGCAGAGATGATGGTGGCTTAAGAGTGATAGTAGTGCAATTATGGCCAGTGGACAGGTTTGGAAAAATTTTGAAGATAGAACATAATAGGATTTGTTGATAGATGAATACAAAGAGTGAAAGAGAGAGTTAAACAGAAGGGTCAACATGATTTCAAGTATTTTGGTTGAGCAATGGAGCAAAATGGCAATGACATTTATGGGCAGGGAGATCTTCAGAAGTTCAATTTTAGCATTTTTCACATCATATTGCCATTATTAATATATGTGACTATTATTACATTAGTTGATCAGCCATCAAGGTAAGCATCACAAATTCCCAAAAGCCACAGCACCTTGCCCAATTTTTAACATATGGTGTGTGATATTGTGATATAATGAAGAATATATATGCTTGATCTTTGTTTTTATTTCTGGCACAAGAGCTTCTGTGACCCCTGGAATTTCCTGAGTTATGGGAGTAAAAGTAATTCTTTTGTTATGCATAATAAGCCCCTTTCAGCCAAGTCTGGTTTTATGCTAATGAGATAACTAGTTGCTGGGAGACCCTAGATGGCTTCAGGATATGGGCTGGTTGCCAGAAAGACCAAGGCATGACTGGAGGCTTGGAGTTTTCCTCTCTATTCCCCAGTCTTGGGGGTGCCTGGAGACTGAGTTAGTCACCAATGCCAATGATACTTCTATCATTAAACTTCCATAAAAATCCCTAAAAGGCAGGGTTCAGAGAGCTTCCAAGTTGGTGAAGACATTAAGGTACTAGGAAGGTGGCATGTCTAGAAAGAGCAAGGAAGCTCCACACACCACCATTCCTTACCCTCCTACCTTGCTCTGTGCATCTTTTTCATTTGGACATTCCTGAGTTGTATCATCCTACCTAATAAAAGAGTAATATGCAAATCGACCATACCTTTGCAATACCCACAAGCCACACCCACAAGCCAATCAGAGCGAGTGTGCAAATTAACACAACCAAGATGGCGGTTAATTTGCCTACCCACTCACAGAAGACGGTGTAGAAGGAAGCCAAGCACTGCAGAAGGGAGCAAAGCTGCAAAGAAGTAAGCAAGCAGGGCAGGGGAGAAGGGAGGGAGGGAGCAAGGCAGAGGAAATGAGAGGAAGGAAGGCAGCAGAGAAGGAAGCGAGGCAGCAGAGAAGGGGGCGAGGCAGCAGAGAAGAGAGGGAGCTTTGCTCAGGCTGCAGGAAGCTCTATTCTTGCAGGAATCTTCCTACGATGGGTCTCTAGTTTATAATAACCAAATAAGAGTGTGTAAAGTACTTTCTTGAGTTCTGCAACCCATTCTAGCAAATTATCAAACCTTGAAAGGGAGGGATCTGTGAGAATCCCCCAACTTTGAAGCCACATTGGACAGAGTGTGAGTAAACTGGGGACACAATAATTGGCATCTGAAGTGGATGCTGACACTAACTCTGTCAGAACTGAATTGAATTGTAGAATACCCTGCTGGTGTTGCAAGATTTAGAGACTTAGTCAATGTGAAAAATCTATGCACATTTAGTGTCAGGAGTGTTGAGAGTAAAAACATACCAGAGGTAGATGGCCCTTAAAATTCGTTAAACAAATCTTGATAATATAGTTTATTAATAAATTAATTATTTGCCAAGAATTTATTATTGATATGGTAGAGACCCAGTGCATGATATTTGTGCACTGAGGTCATGGGGGTTGGGAGGACTCCCTCAGCCTGCTCTGTGCCCTCTCGCAGTCCAGGACCCTTGAGGGATGTCTGCCTGCTGGCTTAGGCTTGCTGAGCCCAGCTTCTGGATGAACGGCGCTCCCTCTGTAGGAGTGCACTGACCACCAGGGGGCAGCTCCTGTGTTGAGTGTCTGCCCCCTGGTGGTCAGTGTGCATCATAGCAACTGGTTGTTCAGTTGTTTGATTGTTCAGTTGTTCAGTCATTCGGTCGATTTGCATATTAGGCTTTTATTATATAGGATAAAGCAAACAAAAAGTAAAGCAAACCTCATTTTTAATGGTGAATCATTAGAAACAATACTTTTAAATACAAGAACTAGGCAAAGCAAAAACTTCTAATCCCATTCTCTTTAATATTGTGTTAAAGGTATTAGCCAATGTGAAAAGACAAAAAAAAAAAAAGTATAAGGATAATCAGAAAGACATGAGAATACCCAAATGAATTTTAAAATTCCACATCCATGGGTTAAAAAATTTATATAAAAATGCCAATATGCATTCTAAATAATCTATACATTCAGTAATAAGCCTCATAATCAAAATTCAAACAAGAACTTAAAAAAAACCTAAGCTTATCATAATATTCATACAGAAGAATAAATGGCCAAAAATAACTAAAACATAATGGAAGAAGAAAAATAATGAAGTGAGATTTAGTTTACTGTAGGAATTCTGATAGGAAAAGATTTCTTAATACAAAAAAATAAAACTTATTAATGAGAAGATTAAGAAATATCATTGCATTTAAATTGAAACCTTTTGTATGACAGAAGATATCATAAAAATTCAACCTATGGACTCAGAAAATGCAATCACAATGCATTTAACTAACCAGTGATTATTATTCAGAACTTACAAGATAATATAAATTTATAGAATAAAGACAATCCAACAGTATAATAAGCAAAGGATATGAACTATTAGTTCATAGGGAGCAGGGGAGCTGAATGACAAGTTTATAATAAGACACTCAAATATTGTCTGCTAAAATTCAGATTTGCAAAATTAATTAAAAATGCAAGTTAAAACAATGAAATATTAACTTAGAGCATTAAGATTCATAAAATGTAGTAAATCTGGTAGCACCTAATGTTAATAAGGATGTGAAGAACCTTATTTGTAAGGTCATTAATTAATGCCGCCATTTTAGATGATACATGGTAAAATTAATGACTCGGCCTGGCTAATGTGACTCAGTGATTGAGTGTCAGTCTATGAACCAGGAATTCCCAGTCAGGACACATGCCTAGGTTGAGAGCACAATCCCTAGTAGGGAGTGTGCAGGAAGCAGCCAATCTATCAATGATTCTCTCACATTGATGTTTCTGTTTCTGTATCCCTCTCTCTTCCTCTCTGAAATCAATAAAAATATATTAAAAGACTAGAGGCCTGGTGCATGAAATTCGTGCAGGGGGAGAGGGGGTCCCTAAACCTGCCTGCCTGCCTAATCGCCCCTAACTGCGCCCCTGCCGGCCTGGTCACCCCCAACTGCCCCCCCCACCAGCCTGGTCACCCTCAATTGCCCCCCTGCCAGCCTGGTCACCCTCAATTGCCCCCCTGCCAGCCTGGTTGCCCCACACAGCTTGTGTGTTCAGTCATTTGGTCATCTCTCACTAATCCCCCTGGTGGCCTGATCACCCCATGCAGCCTGCTGTTCAGTCATTTGAGTGTCCCTCACTAACCCTCCTGCCAGCCTTGTAGCCCCTCACTGCCCCTCCCACTGGACTGGTCACCCCCAAATGCCCCCCTGCCAGCCTGGTACCCCCAACAGCCTTCCTGCCAGTCTGGTTGTCTCTTAATGCTCCCCCCCCACCCCCGCACTGCCTCCCCTGTCTGCCTGGTCACCCCACACAACTTGCTTGATGGATAATTTGGTCATCCTCACTAACCCCTGCTGACCTGGTCTCCTCACACAGCCTGCTCTTCAGTCATTTGATCATCCCTCACTGACCCCCACCCCTTGCCAGCCTGATTACTCTATGTAGCCTGCTATTTAGCCATTTGGTCATCCCTCACTAACACCCCTGCCAGCCTGGTCACCCCACGCAGCCTGCTATATCGGTTGTTTGTCCAGTTGTTTCAGTTGTGAGGGCCCTTGGCTTTTTACATATTAGGATTATTTCAAATGTTTAAAAAAATAAATTAAACACTCATACACTCTATAACCCAGGAATTATACTTGTTAATTTCTATCCAAAACAACAACAACAAAAAACTGTCTTACATGTGTCCAAAAAGACTTGTTAGAAAAATGTTTATTGCACATCTTTTTGGAATTGTCAAAAAGTGAAAGCTCAACTTCTTAGTAATGATAGTAGAAAGATGGATAAACCAACATTCATATCACATAATACCATAATGATAATAATACCTATTTGTTATGGACTGAATTTTTATCTTCCCTCCTCAAATTCATATGTTGAAGCCCTGACCCACAATATCACAGCATGCGACTGTATTTGGACAAAAGGCCTTTAAAGAGATGGTTTAGTTAAAATGAGGCCATTAAGTTAGGCCCTAATATGACTGGCATTCCTATAAGAGGAGGAAATTTGGACACACAGAGAAACAACAGGATACATGCACACAGAGAAAAGACCATGTGAGCACACAATGAGAAGATAGCCTTTGCCTCAGAAGAAACCAAACCTGCAGCCACCTTGATCTTGGATTTTCAGTCTCCAAAATTGTGAGAAAATAAATTTCTGCTGTTTAAGCCACCCAGTCTGTGGTATTTTGTAAGGCAGCTCTAGCAAACTAATGTATCATTCTATTCACTGTAGCTGCATTACCTCCTTACTCTTCACAACTCAATGATGTTAGTGATATTATTCCCATATTACATATGAGAAAATCCAGACTCAAAGAGATTATGTAAATTTCCCAAGTTCATATGCTTAGTTAAGAGTAGACTCAGAGTTTAATCCAGAAAATCTGATGAAAGAGTTCAGTTCCTAACATGATAGTAAATCATTTAAAATGAAGAAGCTAGGTGAAAATAAATCATAAGAAATAAATGCAGAAAATTTAATGTTGAATGTAAAATGGATACTTCCAGTACGATATCATTTACAATAATTTTAAAAACACACAAGGCAGAAGTTATACCTTTGAAAAAGGGGAAAGGGTTGGGATTAACTATATATTTTTTAAAAGAGCTGAAGCAAATATGACAAAATATTAATATCTGTTTAATCTTTATCATAGATAATAGCTGAATAGATGATTTTCTGCACATGAAGTGTTTGATCATTTTTAAAATATTTCCTTTTTAATAAATCATTATGTGTTGCTTTAAACATCTTTCTTTGTGATTAAGTTGGGCAGTAAATCCTTTGTCATAAAAGGGCAGTTCATTCTTCTAATCTTGAGTATAAACAGTGAAGAAAAGTTGTGTGTGTGTGTTTGTTTGTTTGTTTTGCTATTGGAGTATTAAACAGGCAGTTTTCCTCAACATATGTTAGTTGTCTTACAAAATAGTCTGGATCCCTTTACAAGTCAGGTTACTGAGTTGATCATAAAGCAAAAGACTTAAAGCAGTGATTAGAAACAGATGTAACATTTAAAAAGCTTCCATTATAAAAAGCAGAAAAGAGACAAAGCATAAGCCAGGCCATAGCTGAAGTTACAGTGAACTTCCACCAGCATCTCTCTGACCTTACAGAAGAAAGCTCTTCACCACCCTCCAGCCCATATGTGTAGTGAAGGTTGTTTTCTCCTTATAGACAAGAAAGAACACTGTTTCAGGAGTTGGTTGCTCTGAGACATATTTAAGACCAGCATCAGTGGTTGGAAATTCTTATTGCCCAGCTAGAGGGGAAAAAGCATTAATGTAGGATTTATACAGTGGAAAGCTCAACAGAGGTTGAAATACAGTGAGTGGCAAAAGAAATAAGGAGTCATAAGAAACCAAGGGTAGTTACAGAATTAACCAAGTAGACTAATTTCTGGAATCCTGCTTAAAAACAAACAAAACCCCACAAAAACCCTATAGATCAGTGATGGGCAACCATTTGAGCTTGGTGTGTCAAAATTCTCCAAAAAACCGAGCATGACTTGGGTGGTGTGTCACTTTGAGAAAAAAAAACATATTTTTGCGATATTTATAGTTTAAATAACAAAATTGTATAATTGTAATATATAACTATATTTAATAAACCAAAAACTAATTATTTAACTTACCTGCTTAGTGACTTCTTTGTTCATCTGTCAGTCGGTTTCTTTTGTTGGTCTCGATATTATTTAACTTGTGTGGGGTGCCATGAACTAAGATAAGTGAGGGGAGAAGGAATTCTTTAACTAATCTGCCTATTAATGACTTTTTTGTTGCTGAATTTCATTGGCTAAACCTTCAATTGAAGGTTGGTATTTTGTACACTTCAAGCCCAAGCAAGTGCTACTAACTTTATCTATCAATCTGTTTCTTTTGTTGGTTTTGATATTATTTAAGGCTGAGAATAAAGTCTCACAAAAGTACTTAGAGAGAAAAATTGTGACTAAAGCCATTGCTATATTTTTCAGGGTGCTAAAAGTGTCTGGTAATTGGTTCCAGGCACTCCAAATTTCCTGTTCATAGTGGCCCTCCTCTTGATTCTCCAAGCGGCATCTTTCCAGATTCTCAAGCTTGACCTCAAGTCGACAAACACCTGAGCCCAGATGCTGTCTTGAAATTCTGCAAATTGCATCTCCAAATCATCAATTTGCATCCATTGGAAACCATTTAATTTCAAACTACTGTAGACTACTACATCAGGATACTTAATTATTTTTATGGTCTGTTCTAGGCTTCTCAACTGATTAAATCTATCACTGAACTGGTCAAGTAATGAGTCTAAAACATGCTGGTACTTTATATGCAAGCATTCCATTTCATTTTGTACAGCTGCACTGGCCTTCTCAAAATACTTTTGTTACTTGAGGAAAATACAAGTTTTAGTTTCTACATCTCGCTTGAAAATTTTAAGTTTACTTTCAATACTTTTGCCAAAACCTTGTAACTTTAAGTTCAGTTCATTAATATGAACAGAGAGATCTGTAAAAAATATCAGGGTGTTGACCCACTTATCATCATTGAGCTGAGAAAAGTTTCCCAGATCCTTATCCTCAAGAAATACCTTAATTTCTTCAAAGCACTCTACAAAGCACTCAAGAACTTTGCCTCGTCTCAGCCATCTTACATTATTGTACATCAGCAGTCCACTGTAGGTGGGATCAACCTCCAGTAAAAGTGCAGAAAATTCTTGCTTGTGAAGGAGGCGAGCAGCTATTAAATTAACTATTTTTGTAACACCTGACATTAAGTCATTTAAGTTGGTGAATCCTGCCTTGGCACATAAAAGCTCCTGCTGGATAATACAATGAAAAGGCACAATTGGATGTCTAATAGCTTCCATAAACAATTTGACAAATCCGACTTTTTTCCCCACCATGTTTGGTGCCCCATCTGTCCTCACTGACACAACTTTAGAGATATCAATGCTTAAGTCACAGAATGTCTGTATAACAACCTTACATATTTCGCTTCCTGATGTACTTTTTGGCACTAATACTAACTTTATCAACTCTTCTCTTATTGTGAGACCATCAGAATATCGGCCAATAATGGCCAACTGAGCATGTGATGTGACATGAGTAGTTTCATCAAGAGAGATCAAAAACTAGTTACAATTACTTATGTCTCTCTTTAATTGATGTTATACGTTTGTGTTCAGTCTCATTATTCAGTCTTTTATGATATTTCTATTGAGTGGTAACTCAGATATTCTCTTAATAATTGCATCTTTATTCTGCATATCATGAAATAGAACTGGTCACATCTTAGGAGAGTTTCTTTAATAAATTCTCCCTCACTGAGATCTTTTCCATGCTGAGCTATGGAGTGAGCAATGCTCAAACTTGTAGATGTTAAATTTGTAGAGCCTTTTATAAATTTAAGGATGGAATTAGATTGGCTCTTATAAAGGTGTAGCTGCCTGGAAATGTAGTCCTTCCTTTCATCCTCACTTTTTTTAAAGAGCTGGGGATGATTAGTTTTTAAATGTCTATTTATATTCCACATTCTGCTCACTACCATTTCAGTACATAGAATGCAAAATGATCTGCCATTTTTTTCTATAATGCCATACATCTGGGTCCATGTCTCTTGAAAGGATCGGCTACTGCTACTACCATTTACTTTACTTAACCTTGGTTTTTTTATTTTTTGGGTTCTCCATCAGGGGTGCAGTGACAGAAGATAGAATTATAGATAGCCTGTTATCCCTGCAGGCAATTAAGGGTTAACTAGCCTAACTGACCACAAGATGGCACATGTAACTGTCTTTTAGGAAAGGGTAGGGTTAATAAGCAGAAATAGGAGTTAATAAGGGTGCACAACAGTAATAGTGGTGAAATGAAGTCTGCACTATGCTGCAAAATGATGTTCCTTAAATAAATTAAGACGGCTGTCGCTATTTCTAATAGTGGGAAACGACACCCATAGCACAGAACCTCACCTCTCCCAGCCCCTCCTCACTTATCTCAGTAATGATGGTCAATTAGAAATCCACGACACCCCAGAACAGTAGATTGGATGATGGTTGCTGTGGTTATGTGGTTGCTGGTAATGGCGATCACAGGGCCCCCAGAGATGCATCCCCCATGGCATTTCCCTGCTCCTTGCTCTGCAGGTTGGAAGTGAGGTCAAAGATCCCCTAGTGGCCTAATCGGAATTCCCAGAACTAGACGCTCTGTGCTGAAGTTCTGTTGTTTTGGCCTACAGCCCTCTGGCACAGAGTGTCTACACTACACTACAGCAAATGTTTCATCCTTGGCTACTGCACCTAGCCGTGCAGTAGCCGAGGATGAAACATCCTTCTCGACATGTGGCCCCGTACTTCTCTGTATGCAACCGCATTCGGCGGAGTGTCATCGAAAATGGCTACACCTGTCAGTGCTGACACACGTGTCATAGGTTCGCCATCGCGGCTATAGGTCAATTGGTCTTTTCCAATGGAAGCCTAAATATTACTCAGTATTTCTGGAGAGACATTTCTCCAAGGCCTCTCCCATTTTTGAATATCTGAGCAGATCACTGACATCTTTTCTTCTGGACTAATTCTTCAAGGATATTTACATAGCAAAAATCTGAGAGAATAGAGAGAATGTGCCCCTCCAGAGAAGGGAGTATGTTCCTTCACTGTCCATTTGAAAAGATTTCCTAAGCTAAGGATTCCTCAGCTGTGAAGCAAACCACTCTGTGCATCCACTAGGCCACTCAGTCCCAAGCAATTTGGAAGTCCAGGTAGCCAAGTAGAACAAAATGCTCATGCTGCATGTTGTCTTATGAGTAAGGAAGCCCTCTGTCTCTGATCCTGGAGTCTTGTGACTTATGTCAGCATCCATCAGAGTAACCTGTATCAATTTGCAAGAATAAAATCTCAGACTCAGTACAATTCTTAACCAGTGTTACTTCTAAGGTAAGTGGTTAAGTATATCACGTTCAAGGTTCAACAGATATATTATCGGTCATTTATATTCCAAGCACTGAGCTAAGTAAACAATGGGCATCTATTATCTTGCTTAACCTTCACATTGGATCTTAGAGGAACTAAGGCAGAACTGGGTTATATAACCTATCAAAAGTCACACAGTACATGAGTGACAGCTTCCCAATTTGACTGGAGCTTCTGCTCTTACTGAGTTTCTACCCATGCAGCAGCATTTTCAAACTCCAACTGTTGTCCCTATTGACAATAGAGAAACTGACATTCTGAATGCTCAGAGCTTGCTCAAAATCACAAAATTCACTTCGGTGAACTTAGGATATGAATTCCATTATATAACCAAAGGGTAATTTTAGTTAATAAGTTTAAAAGGTGTCTTTCAAGCATTTTGCATGAACATCTTGATTCTTACTATAATCTTTTAGCATTTCCTATTTATTTTGTAATTCTTTTACTGAAAACAAAAGAAGCACATTGTCATAGTTCAGAGCAACTAAAAAATGCTAAAATTAGTGGACAAAGGTTTGAAAATAAACAGAATTTGCATAATTTCACATTAATTTTCCCCCAAACCATCAAATGCAAAGGGAAAAATAGTAACTACAGTAAAGAAACCCAGCGGACACCAGAGATGAAGTTGCATTGCCAGCAATAAGACAATCGACTTGATATAATATGCTGAGGACACACCATTTTATTGGTATTCTTGCCAAAATAATGCACATCTCATTCCAATCATGAGAAAACATCAGGTAGACTCAAATTGAGAGCCATTCTACAAAATAGCTAACCAATATTCCCTGAAAGTGTCAGGGTCATAAAAGCCAAAAAAAGACTGCAGACTAGAAGAGAAGAATGAGACATAATGAGATACAATGTGAGACTGTGGATAACATCTTGGAACAAACAAGGAAAAATATTGATGGTAAAACCAGAGAAAGGTCTATAGTTTAGTTAATAGTGTTCATTTCCTTTACTTGATAATTGGACTATGGTTTTATTTTAAACTAGAGGCCCGAAGCATGAATTCATGCAACAGTGGGGTCCCTCAGCCTGGCCTAGGGGATCAGGCTGAAACAAGCTCTCCAACATCCCCTAAGGGATCCCGGATTGGGAGAGGACACAGGCCATCATTGGTGCTAGGGAGGGACATGGGATGTTGGTTAGCAAGAGAGAGACTGCAGGAGGGCTCCAGGATGTGTCCAGCCCATCTCGCTCAGTCCCAATCAGTTGGACCCTAGCAGAAAGCTAACCTACGAGTTGAATTGTCTGCTCCCTGGTAGTCAGTGCACATCATAGTGAGTGGTTGAGTGGCCTTAGCACAGTAGTCGGCAAACTGTGGTTCATGTGCCACATGCAGCTTGAGAGCTGTGGTTTGCCACTCTGTTGACTAATGAGTTTGCCCACCACTGGGATAGAGGAACAGCAACAGCTGGCAATTATTGGAATCGAGAGGCCAGGTCAGTGGTCGGCAAACTCATTAGTCAACAGAGCGGCAAACCACAGCTCGCAAGCTGTATGTAGCTTGAGAGCTGCAGTTTGCCAATCACAGCCTTAGCATATTATTAGCATATTACTCTTTGATTGGTTGAATGGATGACTGCATGATCAGACACTTACCATATTAGGCTTTTATTTTATTTATTTATTTTTTAAATATATTTTTATTGATTTCAGATAGGAAGAAAGAGAGAGATAGAAACATCAATAATGAGAGGGAATCATTAATTGGCTGCCTCCCGCATGCCCCCTACTGGGGATAGAGCCAGCAACCCTAGCATGTGCACTTGACTGGAATCAAACCTGGGACCTGTTAGTCCACAGGCAGATGCTCTATCCACTGAGCCAAACCAGCTAGGGGTAGGCTCTTATTATATAGGATGTTGACACTAGGGAAGAGGATGGAGGGATATAAAGCCTATTTTTCTATTTTTTTAAAATTTCTCTATAAGTTCAATGTTAGATCAAAATGAAACGTTTTTAAAAACCTTAATTATAATGTCACTTATATAAAACAATGTTTTACAAAAGGTAGTATAATCGTTAAAATCATGCTCCCTGCATTTAAACCTCAATTCTTCTACTTATTAACTGCATCATATGGAGCAAGTTATAATAATATTTCTGTGCCCCACTTCCCTCATCTCAAAAATGAGTTATATAATTATTCCTACTTTATAAGATGAAATAAGGAATCCTTGCTAAAGGCTAAAAAAAGAGGTTGAGACAGAATAAACTCTCAATAAATATTGTCTTGTTGTTGTTGTTATTGTTGTTGCTGTTATTGTTGTTGTTGCAGTGGTCCACCTATATCAAGCGCCCTTGGGTTTCACCTGTCAAAGACAATCTAATCAAAACCAGCAACCAACCTCAGGAGTGAAAAGCAGGCGAGTACAAAGAGCAAAGTGGTGGCCTCATTAGAGCTGCTCTGAACTGGGATCACCAGCTCAAATGCCAACAAGGGCAGACCAAGCCTGAGACACCAGGGTGTGACGTCAATCTGGGCAGGAATGTGCTGAACTGAGAGCTGATGCCCTGCCCAAGGGAACAGCTGCACTCGTGTCACCAGGACACACAGGGCCAAATATTACCAGCTCTTCCCATTTTTCAAGGAAAGCAAGAATCTTGGCTTTTCATAAACCAACACCCCATTTCTAAATATTGGCAAATAATTCAAAAGTATAAAATCTTCTGAAGCCCATACTACAAAGACCAAATCAAACTGTCCATGACCCAGGTATAGCTAGTGGCCTCAATTTTGAATTCTGACTTTTTAGCAAGTACAACTAAAGGAATGGTGAGGGAGTAGGGCTTTGAGGTCAAAATGCCTTCGTACAAATTCACTGCTGCCAATAATTGGTATTTCCTACACACACATGCTTACACACACATGCTTACACATATACACACAATCACATAATCATATAAACTTATGAAATTTAGTTAGACAAAATAAGATGATTTTTTGAATTATAAGTTTCAGAAGTTTTCATATGCTCAGGTCCATTGTGAATCCAGATTAAAAGCTATGTTGTGCCTTTCTTTGTTTAATTAATTTTATCTGTCAATGGACAGTTTTCTGAGAACCTATTCATGGGACAAGCTACACTTGGAGGACACTAGACTATATGGTCTCCGATTTTTCTCCCTGACCTGCCATGACTCTCTACCATCCTGAACTCAGCATCCAAACCATTTCCCCTCCTTTTCCCCACAGCGCTTGGTACATGATGGACTCTTGGTCAATGCTTACAGAATTAATTGTCACTTGCAAAGGAATTTGGGGCTCACAATACAGCCTGTACTTCAGCTGAAAAAAAAAGAAAAGAAAAGAATAAAGCCAGATGCCACACTGAGCTGAACACACTTAAGCCTGCCAGCTCTGCCAGTTGGCTTTGATTGTTTACAAAGGAAAAGCCAAACAAAGAAGGAGGTGGAATTTATTTCACTAAACAGCATCTTTCAAAGAGAAAGAACTCCATCTTCTCTGGAGAGGCAGCCTTACTGCTGCCACAATCAGAAAACATTTGCAAACAACCACTTGGTTAAAGAAAACAACATGTTCAAACAACAGAACTGGGGATTTCCTCTGGGCACTTGGTATGGGTGTATGTATTTTGAAAGGGGGTCAGGAGGAGATGCTTGCATACATTTCATCTTTATGAATAAAGCATGTGATAAATGAGCATTGGAAAGTGAAAGGTAGATACAAGCAGCACATTTAAGCACTAAAGCACCAATCACCAACTTTTTGGACCTCACAAACCACCACTGATTTGAGGACCACCGGTTGGCATTGATGCCCTAAAAGATTTTATACCTTATACTACCAACCACTGTTCAGTAGGCAGATGAGGAGAGAAGTCCCAGAAAGGATGATTGGCTTTCCTAAGAAGTGGATACCGAACCTTGTTGTTTTCCTCCCTGTTCCCTTCTACCTAATGTCATTTTCCAAGCTGCTTCCTTCTAAAGCACAGGAGCATTTTTAAGAAATGGTTTATAAAGCCGAGACCAGTTTGGCTCAGTGGATAGAGCATCAGACTTCGGACTGAAGGGTCCCGGGTTCGATTCCGGCAAGGGCATGTACCTTGGCTGCGGGCACATCCTCAGTAGGGGGCGTGCAGGAGGAGGCAGCTGATCGATGTCTCTTTCTCATCGATGTTTCTGACTTTCTATCCCTCTCCCTTCCGCTCTGTAAAAATATCAATAAAATTTTTTTAAAAAAGAAATGGTTTATAAAGCCACAATGCTAAATAGATAATGCTTGCCACCGTAAAACAAACAGACCTGGGAAATGGCAGAGGTCAAACTGAAGAGTTGAGTGTACATCAAGATGATGAGTTAAATTCTAAAGCAATATGATTGCATACCCCAATCTAAAGAAAACCTAACACATTGCAGGAAGATATTAATGCCACTACAATAATAATGGCTCTGCCTAACAGCTAACATTTACTGAGAGTGTTTGTGTGCTCAGCACTGTCCTGAATGTTCCCCTCTTGTTGAGCCCTCACAGCTACTCTCTTTGCAGGAAAGGCAGCACTATGGCCATTTTACCAGTTGGGCGAACTGAGAGTTAGGAGGCCCAGATTAGGAATACCCAAGGTTACAGCAGAGAAGACAAAATGCTGGGATTTGGACCCAGATCTATTTGGTTCCAAAGCCCCATACTGTTCTACTACTCCAAAAGGAATGCTTGAAAGCCACTAATGCATTATGATATATAAGTAAATTTTTAGATATCTAAAGAAATGTTCATTCCTTATCTACAGTGCTCAGTGCTTGTCAGTTACTGTGGTCATAGATGAGGATGAAGCAATGCATGTCATCCTGGGCACTCAAGGTGGAATCCAGGGAGGGTCAGGAAGGCAAATAAATAGCCAATTGGGAAGAGCTGGTTTAATGGGCCATGGGAGAGCACTGTGGTGGCTCGTTACCCTCAGTTGGGGGTTCCTGAAATGGTACTTGGAATTAATGACATTTGAGGTTATCCTTCAAAGAGGAAAAGAGTTCTCAGAGGGAAAGCAGGATTAAAATGCTATTCTAGACACAACTGAAGGATTGGAGAGCAACATGGGAAAACATTCACTAGCACCTGGCTGGGGCATAAGGTGCTCAAGAGGTAGAGGAAGATGAACTTGGATAACCTGAGGATCTTGAACTTCAGGCTGAACAGTTTGAATTTCATACTGTAGGTAATAGGAGAGAGAAGGTTCAGTTGAAGACATATGACCATAGAAATGAACCAGATGAAACAGAATGAGCCCATAGAAAACATGAGTTAAAAGGAGGCAATCTTTTCTAGTCAGATCTATGTTAGAATTTCAGCCTGCCATCACTAGCTGTGTGACTTTTGATAAGTTACATCTTGGAACCTCAGCTTCCTCATATGCAAAATGGAAATGAGAAGAATATCTAGCTCTTAAGACTGTTGTGAGTGTTAAAGAAAGATCTACACAAAGTGCTTTGGAAAGTGCCTTACACATGTGAATTATTATTCACATGGTGTGTCCTGATTTACATAATGTTTGATTTGTCAGTGGTTTGGGGTAATGAATGCCAAGTTCCTTTTCCTTCAAAACGTGCCTTTGGCTATTATACTCAAAGAGTTGATGGTGTAGTAGAAAAGAGCATTGGTTTTTGAGAGAAGCAGTCTCAGTTTTTAATTGTGACCTCCCAGTTGGTGGAGCCTAAATTGAATAACTTTAGGCCAAGTATGACCCCTCTCTGAGATTTAGGGTCTTCTTTCAGTGCTGAGTAACACAGAATCAATAATCAGCAAATATTGGTGCTCTTCTCCTTCTTTCTCGGACAGGTATTGCTTGTGATTCTAGTAAGTCACTTCTGTGGACCTCAGTTTTCTACTTAAAAAATTGAAATAATAATCTGCACTGGGTATTTTCTGGGATATTTCTAAAGAGCAAACAGCAGATGGGATAACATAGACCAATGCTTTGTAAACTGAATCTCTTCACAAACATATGGAATCATTCCTACAAGTCCAGTCAATATTAAAATGGTTCCACTGAAGTTCTGACTCATTGAGGCAAAAAGCAGTTAATATTTAGAATGGCCACATGAGCGCCAAGGAAGAATAACAATGAAACTTTCAACTCCTGGCCCAATAATAGTGAAAAATGGTTTACCTTTATGAGCCTATTCATTGCTACCTTGTGAAAATGGCTAAATGCTGTAAAATGGGGCCAATTAAATCTACACAATTCTGTTTCCTGCCTCCCATCAATTTCACCTCTTTCTCCTCTTTGTCCAAATAATAGCCTCTCCCCCCACTCTTCTCATCATAGTGAAGTCTTACATCTGTGAAGATCATAAAATGCAACACATATTGGAAAAAAATCACCCTAACATACACACACACACACACACTATGCCCACACACAGGGCAGATCAGCACACCCTTCCCAGCAGTGTCTTTAAGAAAGGAAATAAATAGCCAATTGGGAAGCGCTGATTTAATTGGAGTCACTGAACAGCCCTGGTGACATGGCCATGACAATTTCTTGAATCTTTTCCACATGTTCTACACACCAAGACACACAGGCTTAGCCTAGAATCAGCCTCCAATGGACATTCAGAACCAAGTGTCCTTTAATGAAAGCAAATATCAGAACATTTGTTCCAAGGGACTGGAACTGACCTGAGGGGACTTCCCTTGCGGGTATTTTCTGTCATGGGGAGATGGGAATATCACCCCCCAGGACCCCATTAATGTGTAATGACCTGATTGGGAAATACTGTATTTCTGTTTTTATTTTTACTTTTTTTCTTTTGTGAACAGTGTGAAAGAGAAAGGCCTGGATTGTAGAGGGGGGAAAAACACTGGCCTTTTAGTGAAACCACCAGAATTCAAATACTGCATTTTGTATTAGCTGTGTGGGTCACTCCTCACCTGTAGTATGGGGCAACAATGCCCACCTCCCAGGATTGTGGGGCAGCTCAATAGAAGCCTAGAAATAAAAGAACCTTTTATATTTTTACTGTTGAATAAATGTGACTTGTCATCACTCCAAAGGGCAATGAATTAGAGTGAGGAGACTTGGGCCTGGATCCTGGCTTTGCCACTAAGTAGCTGGGTGACCTTGAGAGATGATTTATCCTTGGATGTTCATTTTCCTCACACCATTCAAGAAATATTCACAAAACCTCTCTTATGCAGCAGGTACTGTAAATCATGCTATGAAGTGTTAGTCAAACATAAGGAATAACCATTATATTATTGACTAATTGTTAATGGTCAATTGTGTGAATTATACAATTTCATCATGTCCATTTAGTACCTGCCCTTTTGATTTACATTTTTAAATTATATTATTCTCTGCAACCTTAATTTTTAAATTATATTATTCTCTGCAACCTTATCCTATCTAATAAAAGAGTAATATGCAAATTAGACATCACCCCAACACACAAGATGGCTTCCACAAAATGGCCAGCAGAGGAGGGACCAGGCCTGCAAGGGAGGGCAGTTGGGGGCAATCATGCCTGCTGGGGAGGGCAGTTAGGGGAGACCAGGCCAGCAGAGGAGGGAAGTTGGGGGCAACCGGGCCTGCAGGGAAGGGCAATGGGGGGGATCCCGGCCTGCAGGAGAAAGCAGTTTGAGGTGGGGGAGTGACCAGGTCTACAAGAAAAGGCAGTTAGGATAGACTAGGCCTTCATGGGAGAGTACTTAGGAGCAATCAGTCTGGCAGGGGAGTGGTTAGGGGGTGATCAGGCTGGCAGGCAGAAGTGGTTAGGAGCAGTCAGGAAGGCAGGCAGGTGAGCAGTTGGGAGCCAGCAGTTCTGGATTGTGAGAGGGATGTCCAACTGCCCGTTTAGGCCCGATCCCAGTAGGGATGCTCACCTGCCTGCCTACCAGGATCAGGCCTAAACAGCAGTTGGACATCCCCTTGACAGGTCCCGGATTGGAGATGGTGCAGACTGGGCTGAGGGATACCCTCCCCTTGTGCACAAATTTTGTGCACCGGGCCTCTAGTAACTTATATTTCCCCAGATTCTGAATAGTAAATATTTTTATTTTCCACTTTTCTATTGTAGTATTGCTCTATTGAGCAAGATGCCACAAATAGTTTGTACAATGAAATGTGACAGTAATATATAAACAAATAAGAGCAGAGGGAAATGTGCCAGGATTAAACTTCACCAACTTTGCCTGAGTAAATCCAATCTCATTCTCTGATTACTCAACCACAAATCTACCCTAATCTGAAGGTTAAAATAGAGATGCTTACTTTTACAAGATTAGATAAGGCAAGGTAAGATATTGTTCTGGAAAGATTATTGTAATTCATACATATTGTAAAGAACAATATCACCTATTTTCCTGAGAACTCGGTGTTTTTGTTTTAACATACATACAGCTATAGAACAAAAATGTTACGTTCAACAATTTATTACATATGGAGCATCTTGTAATCATCTTCTAAGAAGAAATCAAAAGCTGCCAGGACCCAAAAGTACTCCTTGTGTACCCATTGCTATTTTTACTTCTTCTACACATCCCAACTACTATAATTTTCCTGGTAATCCCATTTATGCATATTTTATAGTTATACCACAAACATATGCATCCTTTAACACTATAGCTCACTGCCAGATTTTTGCAATCTATACAAATGGAATCATATATTATACATTCTTTTAGTCTGGGGTCTTTCATTCTATATTATGCTTGCAAGATTCATCCACAGTATTGTTTGCAGTTGTATATTCATATAATTCATAATGATTAAATGGTTATAACAAAATATATTTATGTATTCTAATTTTGATGGCTTTTGCCTTGTTTCTAGCTTGAGGTTATTAGAAAAAATGTAGCTCTCTATTCTTATATGTTTCTCTAGGTGAACACACACTCATTTCTTTTGGATATGTACATAGGAATGGAATTGATGAATCAACAGATAATATGTAAGTTCAACTTTAGTAATTAATGCCAAATAGTTTTTCAAGGCGTTATACTAATTCATACTTTAATTATTGGGCCATGAGAGTCCCATTTGCCCTGTCTCTTTGCCAATACTTTTGTTTTTCCAGTGATTTGTTTTGTTTTGTTTTATAACTGCTCTTGTGGGTAGGTAGTGGTTACTCATTATGGTTTTGTTTGCATTTTCCTGATTACTAATGCAATTGAACCCTTTTTCATTTTAAGTAAGAATTTTGTATTTTCTCTTTTTTGAAGTACGTATTCAAATATTGTGCTCATTTTTTTTATCTGTATGTCTTTTTCTTATTGACTAGTGGCCCAGTGTACAAAATCCGTCCACAAGCTGGGGTGGTGGTGGTGGGAGGGTTCCCTTAGCCCAGCCTGCACCATCTCCAATTGGGGAACCCTTGGGAGATGTCCAACTGCTGGTTTAGGCCTGATCCCAGGGATTGGGCCTAAACCGGCAGTCGGAAATCTCTCTCACAATCTCGGACCGCTGGCTCCTAACCACACACCTGCCTTCCTGCCTGATCACCCCTAACTACCTCTGCCTGCTAGCCTGATTATCCCTAATACTTTTGCCTGTCTGCCTTATCACCTCTAACCTCTCTGCCTGCCTGCCTGATTGCCCCAAACTGCCCTATCCTGCTGGCCTGATCTCACCTCCAACTGCACTCTCTGCCTCAGCCACTCCCACCATGTCTATTTCCAAAAGGAAGTTGGATGTCCAGAATATGGTCAGTCATCAGGTCTAATTAGCTATCACCCTTTTAGTAGTATAGATAGATTATATAAAATAGGGTTGCTTAAAATGGTGGAGGGGGAGCCTTTTTCAGCAGGAGGAGATGCATTTGGCTAACAGAAATACATAATTCCTATATCTGGACTGATAGCCAACCATGTGCACTATTCTGCAAAACCATCATTAAAAAATTGAACTGCTTTATTTTTCTTAAATATATTTTATTGATTTTTTTACAGAGAGGAAGGGAGATGCCCCCTTCAGCTGCCCCCTGCACACACCTCACTGGGGATGTGCCCGCAACCAAGGTACATGCCCAAGGTACAGAATCGAACCTGGGACCGCTCAGTCCACAGGCAAACACTCTATCCACTGAGCCAAACCGGTTTCAGCTTGAACTGCTTTCTTACATCTTACACCAAACAGTTTTTGCGCTTAAAAACCCTCCTCAGCCCCTGAAAATATAGGTTCTGCCTTTGCAGTTCACCCATATTTGGTTCTGATTGGGCAGTTTCTATGCCGGTAAGAGTCTCTGGGCCTATCTCCAGGCCTGATCAGAGAAGCAGGGTTGATCAGCAGCCTCTGCAGAGGCCTGGAGAGAACCAAAGGCACAGCTGATGGCAATACCTAGAGAGAAAGAGATGCAATGGCTGATCAACTGCTGCCATTGAAGCTGCAGATCAGACCCTGCCTCTCTCTCCCCAGGCCTCTCCCTGGGCCTGATCCACAGCCCCCTCGGCAGTCAGTGCTGCGTTGCAGGACTGACTTCTGGATGGTTGAGACTTCAATTATTTTGGATATTATGGACCCTGGGTTTTTATATATTAGGATTAAGATTATTGTACTCCATTTTTTTCATCTTTTTTTCTTTATAGTTAGTGCCTTTTCTGCCCTTTGAAAGTTTTTTCTTAGGCCAAGGTCATAAAGATATTATTATAAATTATAGTCTAGAATGTTTGTTACTATTTGCTTTTCACACTTAGATCTAAACTCAACCAGAAATTTATTTTTTGTGTATGTACAAGATAGAGAATAACTCTCATTTTTTATATTGATATTCAATTGTCCCAAACGTTTCACTGGCTACTGAAAGTGGGAGGAAAGTATTGAAATTAGAGTGTTTTCTTTTGACTAGTATGGAACTGGTGGGAACTCCCACCAGGAAAGGAGGGCACAAGTGGTCAAAGGCACCTAGTTTTTTGCATCAGACAATATGCTAAAGTGTCTTACAACTATTAACCCATTTAAGTCCTCACATGTCTGTAAGGGAGATGGTACCATTCCTCCTCACAACTTACCCAAGTCCATGTGGCAAATTTTTCTGACCAAAGTTGCATTATTTTTTCACTCTAACATGCTTGATTTCATATGTATGCTTGCCTAACTTTGCTGAGTTTTACACTGCCCCTGGCAACTCCTCTGTCATGGTGCTAAGATGTCCCTGAAATGTAAGTGCATCAAGGAGGGGGGTCACAGTACACCCATTCCACATTCTCATTCCTTCCCATCTGACTCCTGTTCATAGCTGTTCCATGGCAGCCACACAAAGGATAGAGCAAACTTAATAAAGGATCGCCTGAGTCACAGTGTAGGGTCTATCCAAGATGGAGAGGAGAATGTTTCTAATTGTGCTTCGGAGGAACTGTTTTCCATTTTAGAAGCTTGTACTATCTGAGACAACTCCAGATGGTATAATGGAAGGAGCACAGAACTTTGTCATAAAAATATTAGTTGAAACCTGGGCTCTGTAGCAGCATTGTAAAGTATTACTTTCTATGATGATTTAAATGTTCTATATCTGTGCTGTCTAATATGGTAGTCACTAATCACATGCAGCAGTAAAGCACATGAAATGTGGCTAGTGCAACTGAGCAATTCAGTTTTTATTTTATTTATAATTAACTAATTTAAATGTAAATGGATTGTGGCTAGTGGCTCCTGGATTGGGCAGCACAGCTCTATTGCTGCCTGTGTGACTTTGAACAAGTCATCTTATTTCCCTGAGCCTGAGGTCACTCATCTGTTTATGATTCTGCCACCTCACCACTGTGTTGGGTAGACAAAGTGAGAAAAGAACCATGTGAGTGTCTAGCACAAAACCTTGCATGTAATAAGTACTCAAGAGACTTTAGTTGAATCAGAAAATGTGAATCTTATAACAGTCCAAGAGAAATATCCGTGTAAGCCTGGATATTTCTCCAGAATTGATTCCTTATGATTGCTTTATTCATCTAAACCTCATTTGCCTGCCAAGAATGACCTCCGAGAAAACAACGGCTGAAGACAGCCATGTTAGTTATCAGACTATGAGGATAATCTCTACCCCTGACTGCTCTGCTCCTCACTGGAGCTCTCTCGGTGGTAAGAATGGGAGTATCTAAAAGCAAGGCAATGTGCTATGCATCTGATGTAGCCACAGATGTTTGAGAATTTGACCAAAAATTTATTTTCATCTTCTACACTTCTTAAACACATTGTTTTCAGAAAAATGTGTTCATCTGGTTCTGATTCATTTGCACTTAACTCATCAGAGGGCGGTGTTGTAATACCGATTGACTTGCAAAAAGTTCCAACTCACATATCCCCTAGCTTCTTTCTTGAATGAGAGGGGAATAGTTTGCTCAGCAGATGAACAAAACACACTCACAAGAAAACAGTGGGCAGTTCCAACTCTGCTACAAAATCTGTGGGCCCTAAGCATTCCCCTAATTTCTGGGGTACAGGCATCTCATCCTGTGAAATGAGGGTTTCAAATGAGTGGCAACTGAGTCCTATACAAATTGACTAATAATAGTCCTGTAATGTGGAATAAAGCCAATATTTTCACAAAGGTAACTGTTGTCACTAAGAACTCACAGAAAACTGGATAGTTTGATAAAAGAAGTAAAAAAGATGTTTTGTAATTTAAATAAATAAATGAAACTGGTTACCAGAAATTCACATGAGTTCAAGAAAATATAACCCTAGATTAGAATTGTTCTTTAAGATCCTAGACCAGGCCTGATTGTTGGATGACTATAAATTGAACAGGTCTTCTGCCATGGTCTGATGGGTAAAACATAGTAATGAGGACTGGATGGTAGTGTTGGGCAAACCCAGGGCTTAAACACAGTGTAGTCTGCAACCAGAAACTTTTTTCTTTTGCCCTAAACTATATTGTCCAGCAATGGTTACAAGACTTTTTATGACTGGTATCAATGTAAGACCAAGATGCTACAGGGTGGATTATTGCATTGAGTAGGAGTTGAGTTGGTAACCAAATGGTCCCATCTGAGTCAAGAGCCAATGTCTATAATTACATAAAATGAACTGAACAATTCCTTAAGTAGCCATCTTAACCAGTGTTCTTGTGATTCCATTCTTCTTAAATCCTGGGGAGTTACCTACAAAACTCACTGATTACCCATAGAACCATTATTGAAATGGTTTCATTAAAGTCCTTGGTTTCAATAACTACTTCCATGATAACAACTCCCAAATTATATCACCAGGCTATATTTTTTCTGACTTTCTGTATCATATATTCAACAGCCTTCTTAACATATTCAGGTGGATGTCTTTCAGGCATCTCAAACTAAATGTGTCCAAAATAACACTTAACATTTCCTCCCAGGGCTGCTTTGCATCCAGTGTTCTCCACCTCAATAATGAACAATTCCACCAGCAGACCAAAAGACACTGGATTAAGAAATTCCAAGAGCAGCCTCTGTGAGTCTCAGCTTTCTGATGAACTCTGTTAACCCTGAGGGTTATAACATTTTGAGCTAAACGGAATCTACATGTCTTCTCATATCTCTCATTCATTGGACCTGACAAGATAAAAGACATCATCTTCCATGGGCTTAGAGTTGTTGATTTACTTCTGGATTAGACTTTTTTTTTCCATTAGACTGTGAGGCCTGGATAAGGAAGGGAGCACTTTATGATTATTCTGTACTTCTAAAGCAGAAAGTAGGCATGACAAAATGAAACATTTATGACTCTATTCTCTACATCCTGAAATTCCTTAATACCTTCATTCTAGCATTATCACATGAGCTATAATTACCTATACTATTCTTCTTCACTAAACTGTAACCTTAGTCTTATTTGTTCCTCTTTGATATCTTTGCACTAAACTCATACCCTTGATATGTCAGAAGTATTGAGATACTATGTAACAAATGAGAAAAAAAAGATTAGCTAAATTAACGAATGAAGAATAAAGCAAGAACTGAACTGATGAGGCATTTGGTCTAGCAGGAAGCTCTGGCAAGCCCTGACTATGCTGCATCCAGAAAAGTCCAATCACATATACTTACTTCCAGGCAGGCCTCAGGAAGAAACCTTTGGGAAGAGGTTCATGTTCCATGGAAATTTCTCACCAACAACCAATACCCAGTCTGACTTTCATGATTATCTTTCTCCCTCTCTCGCTCTTTGAAGTCATTTGTAGTGGCTGTTCCTCCTCTCAGCTTACTCACTATTATGATAATGACTTTAAACACTAAGCAGGGCTATTCAGGGCACTGTGAAAATGTGTTTTTCCCATCAGTCCTAATGAAATAGTTTCCACTGTCTGTTTCCCTTGCAGATAGCAATCAAAGTCCAGGCGCAAACTTTAAAAGCTCAAACTCTTGTCCTATACATAATATAAAACTTGTCCTTGGAAAGCAACACACAAGGGAATTTAATCACAAAAGCTCTTTGCTTGGCCCAGTCCATTCCTGTTGAATAGAGTATTTGGAATTATCTTTTCCTGAGAGCTGATATTCCTATTCTTCCCCTTTGGTCTTCCCAGAAGGCCAAAATAAGAGACCTTTGAGTAATGTTATTTCCTTCAGACCTCCACTGAGATCTCTAGGGACTAAGTTTCACTGTCATATTTTTACTACATCCTGTGTCTAAGCTCCACTAAGCTCTGAATGCATTATTCCCTGAGCAATTCATTCCCTCACATTGATTAACTTGGTATCACCAGGTCAGTATCTACTACTGTCTATAGGCACCAAGCCCTATCACTTACTAGTTACGTGATTTGAGCCACTCTTTTATCTCCTACCTTCAGGTTACCATTGATAAAATAGGAGTACTCACATGTATCTCACAGGATAGTTGTGAGGTTAAATCATGCAATATACCAGACACTACATGAGAATTGGTCCCAAACTCATTAGAGGACTACACATTCTCCCCCTCTCTGTTAATCTCTTCCTTCGCTGATCTTTTAAGGCACTAATATGAAGTGAACACAGAATTCACAGCCAGAATGGCCTTTAGAAATAGTCCCCTGAAAATTCCCATTTCAGATGCCTAGTACACATACATACACACACACACACACACACACACACACACACACACACACACACATAAACCAAGCATTTGGACATAGGCCATTTCAAAGTCCAAGAATGATCTATCTTTACTATCCTTTTCTTCTCTTGTGATTTGGTCTTTATAAATTAAAAAAATAGCCCTTGTGCTCAGTCCAAAGAGGTAATGAAGAAACACTATGGGAAACATAAAGAAAATGGATGTGCTGTTTTTATACAGCCTTTTGTTCTTTGGTGAGCTTAGCCCCTATTCCTATGCCCATTGGTGATAGTCATTGATAAGACATGTACATATAGAATATTCACCCTCTATCAGGCACTCTATTGATGTATTATGTAGAATACGTTTAGCCATTACAATATATCAATATACCTGCAGCTGTTAGGCAACCAGGTTTCATGGGGAGAAACCATCTCCATTCTCTATAAGGATCCATCCAATAGCTAGGCTCTTCACTCCAACTTTACTCAACAACAATTAAAAGAGCATTGTATCTCAAGCTGAAAGAAACCAATGATTAATTGGCCAAAGAGCACTGTGAATATCAGTCTGTTTCATTCATAAATGATCCAAAAAAGTAATAGGTGGGCATGCAGCAATCCAGGGCTATGCATGCCTCTGCCATTTCATCTTATTGCAAAATGCCCAAAGTCTTTCATGTCAATGCTTGATATCTCCAGAAACCTACAGTTATTCCAGAACCCATGTGAGTCTTGGAGCTCTTGGCCCCAGACTGGAATCACTAAATATGGTTTTGTTCCTCACAGCACAAAGTGATTTCTGTAGAGAATAAGCCAGCTGGTCTCTGCCAACCTATCACTGGCCATGAGGTTGACAGAAAGTTGTGGACTTTTGTTGGCAACAGGGCACCACTAAGATTCACCCATGTTATCTTACCCTATCAGGGTAGGACAGCCATTACAGCCCAGAGATTTACAGGGGTATTGGGTTCCACTAAGCCACACAACTTGAATTTCAGTGATATCGTTTAGGGAGAGGGCTGTCTCTTTTGGGACAATTCAGCCATGTAGATATTTAAAACTGCTTTTACCTCCCTCCTTGAATAATATATACAGAAAACATGTATCCACATTATATATACAACTCCTAATGTTCCGAGACAGTATAAGACTTTGAAAGAACTGCTAGAGTCAGCATTTTCTATTCCTTGTTCATCTCAATGCTGGGTCACATACCTTATAATCAACTTCTTCCCATTGATTCACATGGCTTTCAGTTTCCAAAGTGCTTTCATATTCATTATTTCAGTAGTCATTCACAATGATCTTGAAGGGTTATCATTTGTGTTTCCCATATGTGGAAACTATGGGTCAGAAAGGACAAGTAACTTATCAAATATCCCAAAGCCCACAGTGGCAGTGAGAGAACTACATTATTGTGTAGTGTTCATGCCACTGCTTCCAGCCAGTCCAGATTTCTATCTGCAAGTTGATACCAATAAACATTCTGAGGTGTGACCTAGGCTATATGCTTGGATGACTAGAAGCAGCAAGGAGGCTGCTTTTAGTCATTGATAGACTTCATTTCTTCCTGCATGCTGATTCCAACTGGCATTTGACTTCAATGTATCTTTAAGTCTCAATATAATGTCACTTTCTCAAGGTGGTCTTCCCTGACACTCCTACCGAAGTTAAGGTTTCTACTACTCTGTTTCCATAGCATCTTGTTCTTCCTATTTAGTAACACTCAGCATACTTACTTTAATTGCTATTTTCTTTGCTAAGCTTAAAGTTCCATGAAGGTAGGGACCATATCAGCTAGCATAGTTCCTAATACCTATTAGACACTTTATATAGTATAGGATGAAAGAGAAAACCATTACTTCTCCTGGATAAGTCTAGATAGGACCAAAGAGTGTCAACCCATAAATTTAAAAAGGTGATTTACTAGAGAGGCAACCAGGGAGTAAGTACAAAATATCCAGGAGATCAGCAGCTGGTTAACTGATATAAGTCACTTAGTGTCAGATCTAAATGGTGGCCAGGAACCAGGACAGGACCAGAGACAAGTGAGAGAACCCAGAGCCCTTGTTTCTGGCAGGATAGATCACTCAATGCTCTCCTCTAGGGGCCAGAGGACTGTGCCCCAGCAACAGGACTAGGGAAGCAAGGTACACAGCTCTTTTGGGGACTTTTTGGTTAAAATAAAATTTATCTCTATACCTTGAGAAATACTTTTCCTTTGTTTATGCTCAACCATTTCATATAATGGGTGATAGAGAGCTGTAGATAGATGTACTGGTGAAATATCATGGCAGAAGGTGTATTTAAGAAAGATTATTCTGTTAGGATCAATAGAGAAAAGCCACACAATAATCAGAAAGACCTAGATCAACCAAAGGACTTGTATTCATTCATATAAGTATTACCAATGGACACAGACACTTAGGGGGGTAAGGGCATGTGCTGGGGGGTGGGAGTGGTCAAGGAAGTCACTGGGAGATAAAGGGAGACATATGTAATACTTTAAACAATAAAGAATTTTTTAAAAGAATCAGAAAGAACAATTAAGAGGCTAATTGTCAAGAGAGAAGTAGTGAGAACAAGAATACAGCAGTGAAAATGAAGCATAATTAACATGAACAGAATTTAATGTTTTAAGGATGCACTCAGTTAAGGTTGATAGTTGGAAGAATATGTAGTAGCATCCCCTTTTAAGTTGCTCTCTATTTATATTATTTATCTAATTTGAGCCTCATAATAAACCTGTGTGTTAGATTTAAAAAGACATAGGCTTGAGAGGTGACATGTCCAAGTCATACATGCTGGGAACACTGAACAGAGCTGGAGTCCAAGTCTCCTGACCACCATCTCTGAGCCCTCCAAACAGCATCAGGCAGGCCACTGTGTAACATGGAGGTTTGGGTTATAGGAATGGCTCACCTTTCTCCTTCAGGATCAGTCTTGATATTACCTGTGTATTCCTATTTATGTAAATGCACATTTGTAGTTGAGCATTTCCCAGAAGAGAGGTCAGAGGATTCCCATCAGCTCTGGGAGTCTCAGTACCTGCTGCATCAGAGGCCCTAGCTTCTCACAATAGGCTTCACTCCCTGTGAGTCAAACCTGATTTTCATCTTCACTGTTTTTCCTGATTACTAAAGAAATTCCTGGGTCATTGTATAATCTCCAAACAAGAAATTTTTAAAAGATGAAATGCTATTGACTCTGCTGTTACTGACTTTTTATTTAATAACATAATATAAAATACTCACTAATGTTGATGGACCCTCTATTAATTGCCAAGCATGGGGGAGGGAATTTTACATACAACATTTCATTTCATTTTCAGGATAGTCTCAAACAAGGATGGTTATTTTCTCTACTCTACAGATGAGGCAAAAAAGACTCCCCTAACTTGCTCAAGTTTACAGGACTAGTGAGTGGAAGAGACAGAATTCTGGGCAGGTCTTATGATTCCAGAGCCCAAATACCTAACTGCAACTATAGACCAGAAATATCTTTCCAAGCAGACATATTCAATTATATCTGTTTATTAAACAAAAAGTTTTGTTTTCTTCTATTATTCTGTTTCTTATGTTTAGTTACTTAGAGTGAAGGGTCCAATCTATAAATTCATTTTTTAAAAAAATACACACATCACATCCTTCAAGTAAGCTTAAATACGTTCTTTCTTATCTGCTTGCTGAACCAGAAATCCTCATAGTTATGCCCTCTTATTTGTGACGGACAAAGCACTTAGTCAAAACAGAAAACTCAGGTCTTGGGTTAGATCCTGGCTACACTATGAACTTACTGAGTGACCTTGGCCTACTATCCTCTCTGTCTGCATTTTTATGATGAAGAGTTTGGGGATGAAGAGTTTATGATGAAGTCTCTGAGGACCTTTCCAGTTCTGACCCACTCTAAAATGTTTCTCATGACTTCCTAAAAAGTGGATGGACTTATTTTATAAGATCATTTATTTACAATGAAATTTGAATAATTCACAGTAATATTCAGAATAGTAGAGAAAGGATATCAAGTGTGTATTAATTTCACATGGCTGCTGAAACAAATAATCACAAACTTAGTGTTTTAAAACAATAGACATGTAGCCCTAACCGGTGTGGCTCAGTGGATAGAGTGTCGGCCTGTGGACTGAAAGGTTCAGGGTTTGATTCCCGTCAAGGACATGTGCCTTGGCTGTGGGCACATCCCCAGTGGAGGGTATGCAGGAGGCAGCTGATCATGTTTCTCTCTCATCTGTGTGTCTGACTCTTTATCCCTTTCCCTTCCTCTCTGTAAAAAATCAATAAAATATATTTTAAAAAAGAAACAATAGACTTGTATTATCTCACTTATGAAGGACAGACTTTGAAGTCAAGGTGTTAGCTGTGTTATGCTCCCTCCAGACTCACTAGGGGAGAATCCATTCTTTACCTTTTCCAGTTTCTGATTATCTATTGGCATTCTGAGCTTGTGACTACATCACGCCAATCTGTTTTCAGTTTCTGTAGTCATGTTGCCTTCTGCTCTTGTTCTATGTTGAATCTACTTCTATCCCTCTCTTATAGGACACTTGTGATGATGGTAACCCAGGTTGCCCCCATCTCTAGATCATCATCTTAATCACATTCTTAGCAACATTTTTCCAAATAAGGTCACATTTATAGGTTTCAGGGATTAGGATCTGATATCTTTGAGGGCTGTTGTTTAGTCTATTGCAAAGGGACACTGAAAACTCATTTCATCTGCTTCATGATGACGCTCAGGGTGATCTCTCAAGGACATCAATATGAACAACAAGGACCAAACGAAGGTAAATATAAACACACTGTGTGTATTTGTTAGAGGGGATGGAGAGAAGCAGAAGTAAAAAGTCAAGAGAGGCTGACTATAGTGGGATTGTTATATAATGCAGAAAGTGTTTGTGACCTAAAACAACACACAATTACCTCATGCTGAATGGTTGAAAGACTGCACCCCCACAAACCAGGACAAGACCACCAAAGATTCCTATATTGGCCAAACATGAAGTAATTTTATGACATTAACCATTTATTAAAAAGTCGAACAATTTCTTAGGGCCACAACTTTCCTTATCTGACCCATCCAATTCCCTGCAATATAATTATTTTTAAAGGAAAAATAAGCCATACTTTTCATCCCCACTTGTACTACACATATGCTCCTTAAATCCCAACTCATGTTTTTCCTCTTGAAAATTTACTAACTTTAGGAAATATTATTTTTTAAAGCTATATAATATTGATTTCAGAGAGAAGAAGGGAGAGGGAGAGAGAGATAGAAACATCAATAATGGGAGAGAATCACTGATCAGTTGCCTCCTGCATACCCCCTACAGGGATTGAGCCCCGTGTGCTTGCCTGGGAATCAAACCTTGAACTCCTGGTTCATGGGTCAGTGCTCAACCACTGAGCAATATCATTCAGCCCAGCAAATATTCTTTAATATCAAGGTCCAAAGGAGAGTTTAGTAAACCTAAGTATGTCTACTTTATTGGTAATTTCCTAGGAAATTTGGATTCAAGACTTGATTCTATCAGTACCAGCTTTGTGACTTTGATTAGGTCACATCTTACTCTACCACTGAGAAGCTGGCCCTTCTTTGCTTCTCCATCTTTCTCTGAGACACTGGGACAATTTCCCCCCCCTTTACTTGTAAAGGAGAACCTAAAATTGATTTCAAGATGAAAGTGGACATTAGTACAAAGTATCTAACAAAGGTCCAAGCAAATAATTATTATTCAACCTAGTCAAATAACCCACTTCTTATACAAAATGGATATATTTACATATATATTTTTTAAAATATATATAACAACTCCAATGCATCAATTTAAACCTCTAGTAAGTCATAAGTTATGAGTTAATTATATATAGCTTATAAGCAACTCTAGGTTTTAAACCACATGAAGATAGAAATATTTTCCTTATGTAACTCTCAAATCTCAATGTATATCCAATGCTTGCTAAGAAAGTAGAGTTATAGAGAAATTTGAGTATAGTCAATGCATTAGACTAAGTAAAAATATGAATATAGGCACTACAACTTTCACTAATATGTTTGTGAAGGAGGCTTCAAAAGGAGCTCTTTGAATGTGTATTTGAATTTAAAATGCATCTTTTCATCCCATTGTAGAACACTTAAAAATGATGTGGCTTTTGCCTAACACCAAAAAATAAAACATAATTCTGTGTAACAAATTTATAATTTCTAAATGATCATGTTTTGCATTAGATATGTTGTAGGTGTTTATTGTTCTGCCTATTTATTTTCTTTTTTCTCATCATCTTTATGAGTGTGAGTCCAATTTTCTTTTGAGAACTTCCTTACTCCAGTCTCAGTCCATATCATTTAGGGAAGGCTGATCCCCTCCAGAGTACAGAGGTGGGTGCATGACCCACCAATCAATAAAAATACAACAGCACTGTGACCAACATGATTGGCTCAGAGATGAGCACATAACAAGCAGTCCTAGGATTTGAGTTTAAATAGCATCCCTATCTCCTAGCTAAAATTGCCAAACTGATAAAATATGCCTGAAGATCTGAAGATGCCAATGGCCTTCTTGCTGCCACATGAATTTGTTTGAGAATGAGGAGATGAGGCCAAGACAAAGAGGAAGAAAGTCCAGCCAAGACAGATGAGTGAGATAATAAATTTCTCCCCTTTGTTTTCTTAAGTCAGTTTTAATGGATTTCTTTCTCAAGCAACCAAAACAGTCATGTCTAATAAAATGATCACATTAAAATCACCAACAGTTTAAGAAAAATTGATAGGAGAAAAATAAAATTGTGACAATTCTATCCATTCATTTATTTTGCTGTGTAGAATAAGAGCACTAATATTTATTGAGTACAGTCAATATTTATGAGTACCTACTGTGTGTTGGGCACTGGACTGGGTCCTAACATGGACATGCTCTAGGCTGGCAGTTAACTCTAAGGGTTGATACAATGGTGAAAAAATGCCAGTGCATGAAGATAAGTTTCTTCCAATGGGGGAAAAAAGGAGACATATGTACTACTATTTGTAATACTTTAAACAATTTTTTAAAAAATTTAAGTTTTCTTTCAAAAGGTCAATAGGTTGTCTCTCTCTTGTATCTGGTATAAAGTATACAAGTGACTCTGAATGTCTTTATTAAAAAGTGAATTAAAGTTCAGAGGTGAATTTTCCCTTAGTCCTTAATTTCCTGTCTGTGTGCCAAGGGCAGGCAGGGGAGGAGGGAGGGCTGAAGGGGCATAATTTGTTAAATACCAGATGAGGAACCATGGTGGCTGGAAGAGCTATGCCATAGAACCTGGCCAAGCTGAGCCTGGAGGCTGAAGCTGTGGAGAAATGCTTCCACAAACCTGTGGTGGGATTTTTAAATATTAAAAATATTTTTAAAATATCAGAGACAATGGTTGAAAGAGTGATTAAAAAGGGGAGGTGGGGAAATAGGGCTTATCATTTAGGCAGATGAAGTGTAAGAGTAAGAAATAGATGCTCAAATTTTATTAAATACTAGTGGCCCAGTGCACGAAGTTTGTGCTGGGGAGGGGGGGGTGTCCCTCAGCCTGGCCTGCACCTTCTCTAATCTGGGACCTCTTGGGGACTGCTGGTTCCTAACTGTTCACCTGTCTGCCTGCATGATTGTGCCTAACTGCTCTACCTGCTGGCCTGCTCATCCCCAACTGCCCCCCCCCAGCCTGATCATCCCCAAATGCCCCTTCTGCTGGCCTGCTCACCCTCAACTGCCCCCCCAGCTGCCTGATCACCCCCAACAGTGCACCCCCACTGGCCTGATCACCCACAATTTCCCTCCCCTCTTGGCTCCTAACCATCTCTACCTTGGCCCTACCACCAGGGCTTTTCCAGAAGAACATCTGGAAGTTCTCCTGGAAGATCTCCCAGTCTAATTAGCATATTACCCTTTTATTAGTATAGATAAAGGCCTGGTGCAAGGGTGAGGACTGGCTGGTTTGCCCTGAAGAGTGACCTGAATCAGGGTGGGAGTTCCCTTGGGAGATGGGGTGGCTTGGACAAGGGGCCTGTAGTGGTTTGCAGCCTGACCATGCCCCCTTTGGGGTTGGGGTCCCCACTGGGGATGGTACTGGCCTGAGCAAGGGGTTGGGGCAATTTTCAGGCCAGCCATGCCCCCATGGAGTGAGGGGCCCCCGGGGGGCGGTCAGCCTGGGTGTAGGGCTGAGTGCTATTTTTAGGTTGGCCATACCCCCTTCAGGGTGGGGATTCCCGCTGAGGTGCTTGGCCAGCCTGGGTGAGGGGCTGATGGCTCTTTGCAGGCTGGTCTCACCCCCAGTGGAGACCCTCACCCCATGGGGGTGTAGCCAGCCTGGGTAAGGGGCTGAGGGTCATTTACAGGACCCTCCCTCGGTGGCCAGTGACCTGCGCACGCAGGCCGACACCATGTCTACTGCCCACAGACCCCTCCTTTGGCAGCTGGCCCAGGCAGGGGCATGGTGACCCAAGCCTTCTGTACACCCACCTGGGCCAGTTCTGTGTCCTCCACTCACAGGCCCCTCCTTCAGCAGCTGGCCCAGACAGGCATGTGGAAGCCTTGGGTCACCCTGGTCCGGCTCTGTGTCTGCTGTCCACAGGCCCCTCCTACAGCAGCCAGCCCAAGCGGGCAGGAAGCTTGGCTTCCTCCATTTCCAGGGGTGACCCAAGCCTCCCGCTGGCTCTGGCTGGCTCTGTGGCCAATGCCATCTTTGTCCCACTAATTTGCATACTCAATCCTTATTGGCTGGTGAGCATTATGAAGTGATGGTCAATTTACATATTTCTCTTTTATTAGTGTAGTTGGGTGACTGAAGATCTAGAAGAAAAATTCTTTTATTACTTTTCATTTTTAAAATTTTATTATCATAATCCTTTAAAACAATCTCCTGCCACTGGGCTGTCCACTAAGTGCTAGGTTATCACAAGGAGTCAAGCTGACTTGGGATTGAACAAAGACTCTGCCACTGGCTATCTGTATGCTACATAGTAAGTTATAAATTCTCTGGGCCCCACATTCCTTATCTTAAAATCAGAATATCAACATCCACCTCTAGGAGGGTGTGAGAACTGTGTGATGATACATGCAGAAATACCTTGTGCATAGCAGGGACATAGCAAATCTTAGGGTTTTCTCCCTTCCTTTCTCTGTTTCACATCATTCAGCACACATTGAAGCATTCTATGGAGCCAGATGTTGAAATGAGAGAGACACGTGATGAGGGTTATATAGCTGAAATTTGTATCTTTCATCTGCTATTTACCATCTATGAGACTTCAAAAGTTTTCTTTCTTCAAGTTAAGAATTTTATTAATCTTAAAAATGAGCATCACTGTTGTCTTGTGTACCTCACAACATTGGTAAAAGGATCAAATGAATCAATAAATGTTAAAATGCTTTGAAATGAACATGTTGTGTGTGTGTGTGTGTGTGTGTGTGTGTGTGTGTGTGTGTGTGTGTGTAATCCATACATACATGCATGCATATATAGTTATATATCGTATCTAATAAAAGAAAAACATGCAAATTGACCATACCTGCACTATGCCCACAAGCCACATCCACCAGCCAATCAGGAGCGAATTAAGCCAACCAAGATGGTGAGTAATTTGCATATCCAAGAACAGAACGAAGATTGAAGATAACATAGAAGGAAGCCAAGGGCTGCAGAAAGGATCTAAGCTTCGGAGAAGCAAGCAAGGTGGGTGGCGGTGAAGGGAGGGAAGCAGGCAGGGTGAGGGAGATAGGAGGGAACAGGCAGGGTCTGGGAGAAAGAAGGGAAGCAGACGGGCAGTGAAGACTGCTGCAGGAAGCTCTATTGCAGGAATCTTCCTGCAATTGACCTCTAGTATATATATAAAATTGAAGACATACTAAAAAAACAGAAGACATACTTTAAAAAGTATAAACATGAAAAATAGATGGATTTTCATGGCATTGAATTTGGCAATGGTTTCTCAGATGTGTTACCAAAAGCACAAGCAACAAAAGTAATAATAGTAAAATATACTTTATATTTGAATTAAAACCATCTGTGTGTCAAAGGACATTATCAAGAAAGTAAATAGACAACCTAAAGAATGAGTGAAAATATTTGCAAACTTTTATCTCATGAGTCTAGTAGCCAGAATATATAAAGAACTTCTATAACTTAACAATAAAAAGACTCCAAAAAAATTTTAAGGGGGAGAGAGAGGACAGAAATATACCTCATCAAAGAAAACATACAAATGGCCAAAGCACATGAGAAGATGTTCAACATCATTAGTCATTAGAGAAATGCAAAGTAAAACCACAATGAGGTACCACTTCACACCCCCTCAGATGGTTATAAAAACAATAACAGTGAAAAATAACAATTTTTGTCAAGGATGTGGAGAAACTGGAACCCTTACACTTTGCTGTTGAGAATGTGAAATGGTGCAGCTGCTATGGAAAACAGTTTAACAAGTTAAAAATAAAATTACCATATTACCCTCTTATGATCTACTAGAGCTCCGGTGCATGAAATTTGTGCACTGGGGGAGAGTCCCTCAGCCCAGCCTGTACCCTCTCACCTAACTGTTCACCTCCCTGCTTGTCTGATCACCCCCACCTACCCCCGCTGCTGGCCTAGTCACCCCTCATTGCCCTCCTCTGCTGACTTGGTAGCCCCATGCAGTCTGCTGTTCGGTTGTTTGGTCATACCTCACTTACCCCCTCTGCTGGCCTGGTTGCCCCATGCATCCTTCTGTTCAGTCATTTGGTCATCTGTCACTATCCCCCCTGACCGCCTGGTCACACCATGCAGCCTGCTGTTTGGTTGTTACTATGAGGGAATCCTGACCAATTTGCATATTACCCTTTTACTAGTACAGATACTCAAAAGAATTGAAAATAGATACACACAACTTCTCTCTTACATAGGTACCCTAAGGTACTGAAACAGGTACATAAGCAAGTATTTGATTTAAAACCATCTGTGTGTCAAAGGACATTATCAAGAAAGTAAATAGACAACCTATAGAATGAGTGAAAATATTTGCAAATCTTTTATCTCATGAGTCTAGTAGCTAGAATATATAAAGAACTTCTATAACTTAACAAAAAAAGACTCCAAAAAAAAACAGCAGTGTTGGTTATTTAAAATAAGCAAAGGGTGGAACCAGTTTAAATATTCATCAGTGGATGAAAGGACAAATAAATTGTAGAATGTACATGCAGATGGAATACTATTTAACTATAAAAAGGAATGAAATACTAACTATAACATGAATAAACTTTGAAAACATTGTGTGAAAAACAGCCAGACACAGTCGTAGCTGGTTTGGCTCAGTGGAAAGAGAAGGGTCCCAGGTTAAATTCTGGTCAAGGGCACATGCATGGGTTACAGGCTCAATCCCCAGTAGAGGGCATGTAGGAGATAGCTGATCGATATTCTCTCATCTCTCATCATTACTGTTTCTATCTCTCCCTCTTCTTTTTTCTTTGAAATCAATCAATATTTTTAAAGATTCACCTATCTAATTTCTCTTAATAAATGGTAAGCCACTGAAAAGCAAGCATTCTTTCCTCTACTACTTAAAAAAATACCAAAAAAAAGCTAGACACAAAGGTCTTATATTGTACAATTCCATTTATGTGGCATATACAGAGAGAATGAAGAGTGGTGGTTTTCATGGTGGGCATGAGGGAAGCAGGAATAGGAAGAAACTGCTTTAGGAATAAGGGGCTTTAATTTGAACTAATGGCGATGTTTTGGAAATAGAGCTGCTAGTTGCTCAATATTGTGAATGTACTAAATATTACTGAATTGCTCCCTTTAAAATGGTTAATTTTATTATATGAATGTCACCTGAATAAGTGATTTTTATATAAATTGATAACTTCAATAATGTTCCAAGCAGGTTGATCAAAGAATTGTTCTGTTAAATATTTGAAGTTTTTAAAAATATGACTATATAGTAGTTATCTATAATATTTTAAAATTTATCTTAATTGTTGAAAGTATTACAGATGTCCCCTTTTTCCCCAATTGACCCCCTCTACCCTGCTTCTGCTCTCTCACTGGGCCTTCACCTCACTATTGTCTGTATCCAGCCCCCTCTCTCTGAAATACGTCAATCAGTTGCATGCTTCGATGTCTCTGGCTCTATTTTATTCATCAATTTATTTTATAAAATTTTAAATAAACCAATAAATATATCGATAAATAAACCAATAATATTATCTTGGAAAAACAGTCTGTTGTAGAAAGCATAGAGAAGACTCCAAATAAATCTTTAAGCACATAACAGAATCATTGCCAATGACATCACTATTTTGTGTCATACCATTACCAAGTAAGACTGAAAAAAAATTAAAACTATCCATAAATTTGCCAAGATAGCATGTAATGTACTATGACATAATGGCAAGAATTTCCAAAGTATGTTACTTATTTATTTTATTTTTTGGCAATTCCTGTCCCTGTCTCTACTGAAGAATGAATGTTCTTTTTTCAAATTAAAACTAGTTAAAAACTATTTAAAGAACACTAAGTGACAACATTTATCTCAACTCTGAATCTTAATCAGCTGAAAAAATAAAGTTGAGAAAAGCTTACAAATAATTTTGTTATTGCTAAATCACAAGGAGGAGTATTCTAAGTTTGTTTATAATTTTGAAATGTGATATAGATATTATTATTCCTATTTATACAAATGAGAAAACCATGATTTGGATAAAGCTAATGATTTGCCAATAAACTACATAGAGAGAACCTAGACTTTGAAGGCAAAGTCCTAGTTCAAATTCCAGTTTTGTTATGATTAGTAAATGACTTGGGTCCTTTCATTCCTTTCTGTAATCTATAATAATCTAAAATAATTTAAAATAATAAAAGCATAATGTGCTAATAAGACCAGATGATCTTCTGGACAAAGCTGAAGCCAGGGCTGAAAAGGAAGCCTGGGTCCAGGGTGCCAGAGGGAAGCCTGTGGTAGCAGCTGGGGGAAGGAAGGCCTACTCTTGCACCAATTTTGTGTTTTGGACCTCTAGTGTAGAAATAACGCATGCTTTATGAAGTTGCTGTGAGGATCTAAAGAGGTAAGACATGTAAAGTGTGTGCATGGCAGGATTCTCAATAAATGGTAGCTGCTATTTTTGTCATCATTCAACTTACATTTCTCTTATAAAATTAAATGATAGCACAATACCAGCTCCATCGTAAGTATTCAATAAATGATAGCTACCACGTTATTGTTAGGTATCAGAAATGGCCCTTGCATTCTCTCTCTCATCTTCTGACTCAAAAGCCTACAAGAGAAGCCCTTGTCCCATCTCCCAAGTCAGATTTCCTCCATAATAAAACCCTTGGAGTTCATTCAGGTGCAATCTGATCTCTCCTCCCCTGAATTCTGGTAACCACTGGTATTCCACCTCTCTCGACCTCTACCTCCCCTCAGGCTCAGGGCAGAATAACATCCCTGTCCTTCCTCTGAGGGATGTAAGGCAGCTTAAATAATTAACGGTTGTGAGGTGCTTTGAAAAGAGAGGACAAAACACTATAAATCCCAGGAATTAATTCATGAAATCAGTAGTGGGCTTGACAATTATATATGTCATATTTGTTCAGCTGTAAGAATAATGGAGAATGTCAGAGTTTGGAGTGTGGTCCAAATCTCTCAAGACCAAGGATTTCCTGCAACTCTATATTGTCTGTGTTCTCTAAAGCTAAGATTGTAAAGTTCCAATTTATTAAATACAGGATTAGAATGGTTGCATTTTATTAATTTTTTTTAAAATCTCTCCACTCCTCAGACCTAACCTGCAATGTAATTTGGGTTTTAGAGGGCAAATAGTGAAATGAAAAGTACACACAACTTATAGTTAGCAGAGCTTTGTTGGAGTTTTGGTTCCATCACTCTCTAACTGGGAATATCTTAGCTTCCTACATAATCTATCTTACTCTTCACTTTCTCCTTAAGAAAAAACTAATATCAGTATAGCAATTCAGGTTGTTATGATGAACTAATGAGAGACTGCTTACACATTCGCCCACCAGAAGTTTACTGAATATCTTATTTTGTGCCAAACTTACATTATGCACTAGCAGTCAAAATTCTATATAATGAAAGGCTAATATGCAAATAGTCCAAAGGGTGGAACAACTGAACAACCAGTCTCTATGACATGCACTGACCACCAGGGAGTGCGCACAGGACATAGTGGGAGTCAGTAGCAGCTGACAGAGCGTGGAACATGTTAGGTGTTGGCTGTGGTAGAATGGTGGAGCAGGTGGGCTGGGACACCATACCAAGGCAGGGCGCCACTGTCATTGGGGTGAGCCTCTGGTGGTTACTGAAAATTTTATGCTCCTGCACACTGTGGTCTGCCCGGCACTCGCACCTGCTGCTGGTCCCAATCCTGCTCACATCCACTGCCAGTGCTAGAGGTGCCACAGGCACCTGCTGCTGGTGCCTGGTGCTGGTCCCATCAGCTGGTCCCAATTGCTTCTGAGGGCTTCTCTACCTCCCCTTGGTATCAGAAATGGCCTTTACACTCTGAGGGACAATAAGGGCAGCAGATGCCACTCACACCTACGGACTGTGCCAGCCCCACTCGTACCCACTGCTGGCACCCACCCCAATCGCTCCACGCCATCAGCTAGTGCCAATGGGGCCAGCATTATCAGTGTGTAGGAGTGACAGCAACTGGAGCAAGGCTGCCAGCAGACTGGGGACCTGGAGGCCATGGTGGGAGGGGCCAGGCTGGGGTGCAGAGGATTGGCTAAAACCTGCCCCTGTGCCTACTATAGCTTTGTGGCCCATAGATCCTTTCAATTGTGCACTGGGCCCCTAGTATCCTATCTAACAAAAGAGTAACATGCAAATGTGGCTGTACCTTGGCTCCTGATTGGCTATGCTACCAGCCAATCAGAGCAAGGGGCAGGGTCGAGAGGCATGGGTGCCAGGCCCCAGGAAAGGAGTGGTGAAGGCATCAAGCGCCTGGCCTCAGGCGCGGAGACCAAGCAGTGGCAGTGCCTGTGAACCACAGCTGCATCTGAGGTCCCTGGGCATGGAGACAAGGCGGTGGCAGTGGCAGCAGTGAGAATTCACCACATCTTCAACTAACTGAGGCCCCTGGCATTGCTAATGTTTTACACGTAGCTTCAGCTGTATGTCAGCAAAAACGGAAGGCAACCACCAGAGGGAAGGCCCCCGAGTCCCAGCTTCTGCATCCCAGCTGTGGAAACTGACAACAGGTAGGAGGAAGTCCCAACCCCACAGAATCTGTACAAATCAGCCATTGGTCACAATGCTGAAAGGCCTGACTGTCAAGACTGTCATTCTCCTCTAAGAATGTGGCAATAGAAAGGTAGGACTATGCCCAAAGAAAAACTGTTGATACAACAGAGCTGTGTAGCAGAAAGGTGCTGATGTTATCGATAAAAAATGTCGGAAGAGCAACATGCGTCTGATCTTGAAAGAAGGCGATGCCTGCGACAGAATGTATCTGAAGAGCAGCTATTGGAAAAAAACGCCACTCTGAAGCCAAAAAACACTGGCATCTTCAACAGGACATGTCTAAAGAACAACATGCCTTTGAAGTTGAAAGAAGGCAGTGGTGAAGCAGAATATGTCTAAAGAACAGTCATCAACAAGTATCAGCAATAGTGGTAGGAACTGCCTTCTCAGCAAAAATGGAGTACATGAGGATGCAATTCTCAAACATAGTTGTGGTGAAATGACTGTTAGATGTGAATTTTGCCTATCACTAAATTTCTCTGATGAAAAACCATCTGATGGGAAATTTACTCGATGTTGTAGCAAAGGGAAAATCTGTCCAAATGATATACATTTTCCAGATTACCCGCCATACTTAAAAAGATTAATGACAAACCAAGATTCTAACAGTAAAAATTTCATGGAAAACATTCGATCTATAAATAGTTCTTTTGCTTTTGCTTCCATGGGTGCAAATGTTGCATTGCCATCAGGGTATGGGCCATACTGTTTTAGAATACATGGACAAGTTTATCATCATACTGGAACTTTACATCCTTCTGATGGTGTTCCCGGAAGTTTGCTCAACTCTACATTTTGGATACAGCCGAACCTACACATAAAAAATTAACAATCCCAGCAAACCAGGCCTGCTCAGAAAGACTCATGATCAACATCAACAACCTCATGCATGAAATAAATGAATTAACAAAATCGTACAAGATGCTACATGAGGTAGAAAAGGAAGCCCAATCTGAAGCAGCAGCAAAAAGTATAGCTCCCACGGAAGTAACCATGGCAATTAAATATGATAGTAATAGTGACCCAGGTAGATATAATTCTCCCTGTGTAACCGAGGTTGCCGTCATATTCAGAAACAAAGATGGAGAACCTCCTTTTGAAAGGGACTTGCTCATTCATTGTAAACCAGATCCCAATAATTCAAATGCCACTAAAGTGAAATGAATTAGTATCCTGTTTCCTATATTAGATGCAATGGCATATTCTATTCTTTTTCCACATGGTGAAAAAGGTTAGGGAACAGATATTGCATTAAGACTCAGAGAAAACAGTGTACTCAACAATAATACTAGACAAAATGTAAGAACACAAGTCACCCAAATGCAGTATTATGAATTTCATCTCTTTGTGAGGAAAACATTCAATCCTATTTTAAATGCAGGAAAATTAGCTCAACAATTTATTGTGGATTAGTATTGTTGTTATATCATTTTGTTAATATTTCTCTATTAATGAAATTATGTATTATTTTCATATACATTGTACTCATTACCTTTTATCTCTCATACTTTTATTGTAGAGAAAGGGCAAATAGCACTATTAAAATATTTCCTCTAATTAATACCCTTTTAATGTGCACGAATTTTGTGCACCGGGCCATTAGTAAAAATAGAAATATCTTCCCTTCTTAGAGCATCTCTAAACAGTGGGAATAGTTGCCATGATTAGCATCAAATTAGGCCATATGCATTCTCAATGATTTTTATTCATTCTTGTCTAATTACTGGGAATGCAACTGTATTATCTACACATAATCCTTGTCTCAAGCTCTATTTGCTAGAGAACCCAAACCATAACATCAAAAATTTGCAAAACACCTTCATGTTGATTATTTCATTTTGACCTCACACTATCCAGAATTGCATGTATTGATTACATTCAATCCTAATTCAAAACACTAATCCTGATTAAGTAGAGTTGAATATTAATTCACACAACAAATTTTCCTTGTGCAGCTATTACGTCCTAGGCACTGTTCAATACAATTTCTTACTCTATACTCTGACAGGTCTTAATGTTTGAGATTTAATCCTTTCCTTTTATATTGCCAGACTCTGAGATTTAGTTGACCTCTGAAGTCACCTCATCCATCCTTTGACCCTACACAGAGAGTTCATCTAGAGCACTCCTGACCATGGTCAGCCTCTACTTGAAATTTCTAATGAAGGAAGAGTCAATTACTCACAGTGATATTCTTCAGAATATTCTGTTTCATATTCAGTTAAATTCTTCCTGTGGTATTTACCACCCACCAGGTCTGGTTCTGCTCTCTGTTTCTTCACAAAATGCCAGTTTTCACTTCCATATCATTTTCACAGAATCATAGCATTTGAATATTAAGTGAAACTCAAGGATCATCTCCTTCAATATTCCCATTTCAGAAGTAAGAGTACACTACACATGAGTGAAATGTCTGAAGTTAAAACTGCAGTTCTAGGTCAATGTTCTTGCCAGAGCAGCTTGTGGCCTCTCATCCATCCTGGTTGATTGGCTCAGTATGCTTGCCATTTGTGCAACTTTGCATGTGGGTTCCTCCTGTTGTTTCCACTAACAGCTCTTAGCTTTGACAGGTCTTATTAAACAAATGAAAATTTATGGCTTTAATGTGCCCTATTAAATACCCAGTTGCTTCTCATCAAAGTCACTGAGTTACTAAATCATTTTGCTAGCTTCTATCAAAACCATAATTTTTAAATTGATGACCAACTCATTATTCATTCAACAAGTATATATTCAATACATACTGTGTCCCAGGCATTGCTAGGTGCTGAGAGTCACAAAACTGAAGAAAACATTGTCTACAATAGAAAAGCTCACAGCAACCAAATTGAGAAGATACTTACACTAGCCTAGAAGTTTGCAGTATGGACTCCAGAGGCAGAAGAGCTGGGGAGAGACTATTAGCTCCCCCACTTACAAATGATATAACAGTGAACAAGTTATTTAACATCAATCGATCTCTATTTCATCATTAGTAAAATGAGGTTATGTAACATAGCATTAACCTCAGTGTATTCTAATGATACTTAATGGCTCAATAAATTGTAGCCATCTTTATATGGTACATAGTAATGCTTAATGAATTATAGCCGTTAGGTAGTTATTACCATTAATAAAAATTATGTTACTTTAGCAAATGTTTATTATATTTCCCTGAGAAGCAATCAATTATCTATGACTGACATGTATACGAGCCATCCAAATTGCCTTTTAGGAAGAACTTTCTGACCAGCTGTGGAGGATGTAATGCATAGACAGCCTCCAGCTGCCAATAAGGTCTGCATTAGCTAAAAGGAGTTGCTTGGCCCATGGTCACACCTTCCCCTGGACAGCCCGTATCTGGAGACCAGTTGAGGTCTGGTCATCTGAGAGCAGATCAGATCAACTCCATTGAGCAATAACCACTCCAGCACTCTTTACCAGCTCTGCCCAGTTTTACTTCCCTCTTCCCCATCTTGCTTCCTCTAGTAAACATCCCGCATCCCAAGCTCTATCTTTGGGTCTGCCTCCAGAGAACCTAATCTGGGACAATACTGTGCAGTAACTGAAAACATGGCTTCAGAGCCATGCTGCCTAGGTCTGCACTCTGACCTTTGCTCTCTGGGCTCTCTCAGATGAGTCACTTAATGTTATGTTGTCTGATTTCTTAAGCTAAAATGAAACTTATATCAGTGCCTACCTCACAGAGGTGTTGTGAAAATTGAATGATCTAATCCATGTTAAGTGCTTAAAGAGCACTAGGCACTTTGAACCATTTGGAAATGCAAGTAATTATTTCCAACATTACCATGTGGTAGGTACTGCACCACACCCTGGAAACACAGAAAGATCAAGCATTGTGGTCCTTGCCCATAAAGAATTTTATTAAGTATGATGGTAGATGTGTCTGAATGACAAACACTGTGGTTGTGGAGAGAAATATGTTATGTGAGAATCCATAGTTTGGACACAAAATCTCCCCAAAATTGAGGAAAAAAATAAGGTAAAAAATAGTTAGGAACTACTTCATAATGGAGGTGAGAGTCATGTGACTTCACAGAGAATGAGGAGAAGTATGAAATGAGATTCGTGTCAGGCTGAGATATCCAGTCTACCTTAATTCTTCCCTAAGTAATGGCAAACTCTAATAATGTGTATTGCCGTTTCCACAGCACACACAAGATTTTCACATCCATTCTCTGTCAGCTTTTCACTTCTACTAATAGGCAATGCTCTAAGACTCCAACAATTACCTTCAATCTAAGGTCAGGTAAAGCCCTGCCAACCAGTTTGCCCTACTAAAAGCAAAACAAGAAAGTGTTAAGTCAGTTGGATTTCTGAGACTTTTCCTCAGGAAATACAAATGATTCTACCTGAACTAACTACAAGACTATGTGTATCCCAAATATTACACTCAGGAATTTCTTCCATTCACAAGGTTTACCAGTAGGGACAGCTAAAAATTAACGCATACGATATTAGTCCCTCTGAGCTATTTTTTTTCTCATAAATTTTATTTATAACACAAATAAAAAAACAAGTTTTGTTACTTGTGCTTTGAACCTACTCAAGGACAGAGTGGGGTGATTTTTATATTTGATTACCATTTACTTGACTTATGCATTTTAATAAAACCAGCAATGTGTGCATATTCTCCCAATATTCATGGGAAGTCATGGGAATTGTAAATTACATTAACCATAAACTTGCTTAGATTGACACTTCCATAAAAACAAATGACATAGTCAACATTTTTTAGTAAGCCTCCATTTAAAGAACTAAATAGTTGAGAAAGGGGCGGGTAATGAAGTATGAGGAAGAAAGAAAATGTGTTTATTTTATCCCTACCACAACTTCCGTGAAGTTAAGTATTATTACAATTTTACATATGAAATAATATAGCCCATAGACAGCAGAACGGGACAGATAAGCAATAGCTAATAAAATTGTGACAAAAATAAATTTTTAAAAAATGCTCTATTATGAAATCCACATTGTATGGGAGATTTTAAGCTTTGGACCCCAAAAGACACATGTTTAAATTATAGATCTGCTCTAGCTGGTTTGGCTCAGTGAATAGAGCATTGGCCCGTAGACTGAAGCAACCTGGGTTCAATTCCAGTCAAGGGCACATACCTTGGTTGTAAGTTCCCTAGCCCTGGTTGGAGTGGGTGCAGGAGGCAAACAATCAATGTATCTCTCTCACATTGATGCTTCTTTCTGTCTCTCCCTATCCCTTCTATTTCTCTAAAAATCAATGGAAAAATGTCCTCAGTGAGCATTAAGAAATTATACATCTGTTACCCATTGTTTGTGTGACCTTGGGCCTCAGGTGCCATGCCTATAAAATGGTAGGAAAAGTACCACCAGTCCCTTAAACTTGTTGTGAGAATTAAATGAGCTGAAGGATGCAATGACTATTCCATAATTAGTAGTCCTCCTTTTCCACATCTTCACCATATTCCATAGTCTTCTATTTGTAAGTGAAGAATTTCTAGGGCCATAATGTCAAATCCCAATCTCTCCTTCCTCACACCCATTAATTGGATCACTACAGAGAGGAGTGACTCAGAGTTGGATCCTCAGTACAATCAGCACAGAGTCCTAATTCTCCTCCCTGACCCTTCTGAGGCCACCCCCAAATTTTAATTTTTCTTATTACTAACAGCTTCCTTTAGAAAGAGATTCCAACCCAACCTGAATCAAAACTCAAATTCCTAGAATCTTGACATTGGAGGGACTTTCTTACACATCCAGTATAGAACTTTCTCAAAATGAGTTCTACAGATCACTTGTTCTACTAAGTGTTGACTGGAGCAATACCGGGTATAGGTTGTCTCTTTGGAGGTGTTCAGTGTCATTTGAATGGTAAATAAACCAAGAAGACCTGTATTAGAGTCACATCCTTAACTTTGTTTTCCCCACCATCTCTTAAGTGCTGACTCTAATTCCCTTTATACAGACAGCCTAGTCACATTTTGCAGGACCAGTGCATTACAAAATACAATTTCAGAAAAGTGGCCTCAGTAATAACAATTTGGATAGGGAGATGGCTTCTAATCCATATAAACTCTTGCTAAAACCTTAAGTTCTAGAACTCAGAATCCAAGAGAATGTTGATCATTCTGTAGTCCAACACTTTCATATCAGCCAAGAGGCTCAGAGGTGGCAAGTGACTTTCCCAAAGTTAGCCAGTAAGCTGGTGACAAGAGGTTAAACCTGAGCCAAGTTCCCTGAGCTCCACACCAATATATTCTCTGCAACCACAGAACCATTCTGTTTTCAGCCTAGGCTACCTATTAAAATAAGAGGGTTTGTCTAGTGCACACTTGCATCCATCAACCCATCCATCCATCCTTTCATTCATTCATTCATTCATTCATTCATTCACAAATTCTCCTATGTTTAAGAAAACACATTAAGTGCTAACAACATAAAAGCTGAGGAGTTCACACTCTAGTGTGGATAAAAATATACAAATGAACAAATAGAGAGCATAAGGCAACTGATCTCAGAGAGCTATGTACAACAAAGTAGAAAAATCGGGAAGTAAAAGAAGTCTGCCTGCAAAGATAGATTATGGTAGGAAAAAAGAGGCACTTACCATGTGATTACCATCTAGGGAGGAGGACTAACGAAGACATCCTAGTCAGAGGAAAAGGCTTGAGACAGCTATGGAAACTTGGGACAGCATGGGGAGAGTGGAAATTTGCTAAAATGTCTCACTTGGTAACAACACAGAGAGATAAGCTTAAGATGTTTCTAAACCTCAAGATCTGTCACTTCTCCTCTTACCCTTCTTTATGTATTAATTCATTCACTTATTAATTGACAAATATCGATTAGCATTTACTATGGTTGCTAGATAAAAGTAATACATCAACTGGTGCTTTCCAGCCACCCTGCTGCAAAACCTCTACTCATCTCTCTTCATACACACACCCACACACACACACACACACACACACACACACACACACACACACACACACACACACACACACTCAGCAATTTTCTTGTTCTTGGCTTAATAAGCATAGTAGAGGAGAGAGGACAGTACCTGTCTTAAGTGTAAATGAGACTCTATCAATTAAATCTCCTCATGGCTTGTTAAAACTCTCGAATGGCTTTTAAAACTACCTGCTTCCTTGGGTCTGGGCAGTTCTCATGGTTTACAACTCCCGACAGCTGCCTGCTCTTCCCCAGGACTTTCCCAGGGTAATAACTGCCTTCCAGAAGATTGCTGTTTTCCTGCTCCATGAATGTGAGAGAGAGTTTAGTCTCCATCCAGTGTGCCCACTGAATACTGCAGTATTCCAGTTCCTTTTCAGAGCTGCAGAAACAGTTCCTATAGCTCAGACCCAATTCCTTAATAGATTACCTGCCTCTACATGAAAGTAATGCTGTTCACCTTGAGATGAAAATCTTCTCCTTTGGGGAGATACAGTATTAAGTGCCAGCAAAGCACTGATCTTGGTAATCAGAAACAATTAACTTTTATTTTAAATGAATTATTTTTATTTTTCTGAGATTTTATTAACTGTGTCAGTAAAATGGAGATGGTAGGCTATACCTCATAGAATTATTACTAGCATTAAATAAGGTAGCATGGTTAAAGCAACTGATATATATAGTAATGGGTGCTCAGTGACTGGAATAGATTTTCCTTAGTCTCAGCCACACAGCATGTGCTTCTTGACCAATTGTGAGGTCTCAAGTGTCCAAAGGCAGACAAGGACAAGAGTTTAATAATTGGCTTTCTTGACTATTTTCTTAAATTAGTAACTCATTAATGTACATGCAAGCTAGATGTTACACTTTTTTTGTGGATCAAATTACAAGTGGTATTTACCTATGGGAAATACCACATTTAATGAATAATTTATTAATGAATTTCAGAACGGAAATTTTTTTGTGCTCATCCATTTGAAAGTTCTACTTTTTACAAACAGCCAGGTGTCCCTGAGCTGGTAACTTAAGTTTTATGACTCTCAATTTTCCCAAAATCATAATTCCAAATGTCATAAAAATATCATAAAAATCAATGAGATAAATGTATATAGAGCACAATTCTTCTCAATGTTATTTCCCTAAAAATTAACAATAAATAAAACTCTCCCTGACTATCATCAGTTAGATAATGTTTAGGGGAAATAAATGAAAACAAACAAAAGAAAAGAAAAAAAAAACAAGCTCAAAAATTTAGCTGTGAAATAAAGAAACATTTATTATGAATTTTATTACTCCAACTACTGTAAACTGTGTAGGAATCTGAGCTGCAAAGCTACCCATTAAACTGTCTGCTCTTTCCTGTTTAAACAAGGCCCCTCTTGGGTCATGGCTGCCTGAGCCTTCATGGGTCTACATCCAGGAAGGAAGACGTTTCTACGGTAACCACTGAGGCCTTCTCTGGAGGTTCTCTGGGAGAGGCCAGGGTCTGGTGCAAATGACAAACCCCAGTTCCCTGATAATGTACAGAAAAGTAGCAGCCATGATGTCCAGGCTTGAACAGAATGCAAGCATTCAGGCGTGAAATCCCTTTCAATCGTTCATTTGTTTCCCCTGATGGAGAATTCACTTTGTGTGGCTCTTTTAAGAAATGGCTGATCTAGGCTCAGTGATGTATAAGCAATAAATGTTCCAGAGGAAAGACATTGTTGTGATTCGGGAAGGGAGGTTGTTGGCATCCCACCCTAATTTGGTTCAAGTTTTTAGAAGGCTTGAAATTGTAAGAGACCATAGAGCCTCATTTATAAATTGGGAGACAGATCATGAAAAGAGGAAGGGGAAAAGAAAGATTGTCAACGTCATAGAGTGAGGTGATTGGTCAAAATATGTCCTGCTCCTGAGGACTCAGGCTTGCACTGTATAATTGAGACTGTCACCATAAAGTGCATAAGCCCTCAAATGGAGAGTTGGCTAAGAAGCAATGGGGCTATAAAACAAAGAAGAGATACAGCTTGATCTGGGAATCAAAGAATGAGTAAATGTTGCTCTCATTTACTTAGCATTACAATGTGCTCAACACTTTATGTGCATTGTCCCATTTAATCATCACAACAACCCTTTTAGTTGGATACCATTACCAGCCACAATTTTTAAAGAGGAAGAAACAGGCTTAAAGAAGTTAGTAATTTTCCCACTTAGCTGGTAAATGGCAGACTCAACATTCAAACCCAGATCAGACTAAATTCCTAAACTCATGCTCTCTATTGACTACATAAAAAAATAAAATTTTTTAAAAAGCACAGGCAAAGACACAGAGGAACAATAGATACTGTCTCCATCTAGTATTTACCAATTTTTAATGGCACTACCTGTCTCCCAAAGTCTTAGCTAAGAATAAAAAACTTCCACATTGCTTCTAAATCCTAAGAAACTGGCCCTGGCCATAGAGAGACAATCTGAAATTGACCCAATAATAAAAACCCTTACACATCTGGTGGCCTTAGTGCAACCCCTCCATCTTTTATGGAAGTCAAAATAGTAAAATCCATAAGAACCATTCTCTTTTACAATTCATTTTTATAGTCAGTGGGTTTCAGGAGGCTCTAATCATTTAGATCTCCCTTCATTCTAGATACTCAAAGTATACAGAATTTTCATCTCAGCTTCTTTCCATGGGGACATGTTGACCCTTGGTACCTAGAGCCAAAGTTGTTCCAGTTCAGCAAAAAGACTCTCATGGAAAATCTAGGGTGGAGCTTGATGAAAAAATTGCCAGTCCATTAGGAGGCTATATGCCAAACAAAGTGAAGAAGGAAGGTTAATCACATGACAAGGCCAAACTAGCCATGTTATAATAGTCAAAACTGAGCACTTGCTCTGCAGGCAGAAATTTGTATGTACAGCACACCTTTTCCTCTTCACAAGCCCTCTTTACCATTATACAGATGAGGAAATGGTCTCAGAAAGACTCAGTTGCTTGCTTAAGATCATAAAGAGAGCAGTGGTTGAGCCAGAATCTCTACCCCAAATTCTCTGAACTCTAAACTCTTTCCACATTGTCCCAAAATCATTAATCCAATACTTGGTTGGAAATATAATTTTTGTCTCTATTTTGTCCTGGGTTCCACAGAAGTCCATTAGTTTAAGAAAAATGCTCATGCTTTGGCAGGGAAGTACCTTTTGTGTCTCAGGTGCTATTCTGGGTCCAGAGAATTTAAAGACTGTCTCATTCTCTAGGCTAGTTAGTCAGCATGTGAATGTGTTCAAGTGGCAACTATGTATGAGGTGCCAATGCTAATTGGGTGAACAAAAAGCAGAGACAGACCTTCATGAATGGGTGCCACATCATAATGGGTGACATGAAGAAGTGGTACAAGGAGCCATGAATGCGTAAAATGGGTGGGGAAGAGAAAACCTGTGTTGTCATTAAAGTCAGAGGAGACCCTGAAAAAGTGATAACTAGGCAAGACTGGGACAGAGGGACATAAGCTTGGGAAAGTGGTGAAAAATAGGAGAGAAAGGGACAAGTAAAACAGGCAACTATGTATAAGAAAATGTGAATCAGTATTCTGATGGGGAAAGACACCATGCTGTTGAAACAGAGTAAGACTAACTCAGCTGCCCAAGGTGGAAAACACTTTCAGGAGATAGTGATATTTAAGCTAAAAACTGAGGAATGCACACAAATTTAACAGATGAAAGATTGTTTGATTAGTGCACACAGAGGAAACAGAATACACAAAGATCCAGAGATAAGAAAGCACGGGACATAAGTGCTTATATGTGGTTTGGGGACTAAAATGAACAAAGGAAAGACCAGAATGAGAGCAGGGATTTTAAAGGGGGTAGCATTGGTAGTGGTTAATGGGTAGCTTTGTAGCTCAGCTGGTGTGGCTCAGCAGTTGAGCATCGACCCATTAATCAAGAAGTTGCTGGTTTGAGCCCATAGCACATGTCTGGGTAGCAGGCTCAATTCACAGTGGGGAATGTGCAGGAGGCAGCTGACCAATGATGTTTTTCTCTCATCACTGTTTCTCTCTCTCTACCCTTCTCCCTTCCTTTCTCTCTAAAAATCAATAAAGATGAAAAATTAAAAAGAAAAATAACAGTACTGAGGAACACTATTCTGATAGCAAACTTGCAGGTCAGATATCTGTTCTTGTGGATATTAACAAGGTAGGTGGCAACATCATGAAAGGAGGGCAAAATGGAAAAGAGAAAACAAATTAGGAAAGGAGCTAACATTTACTGAGTACCTACTAAGTGCCAGATTCTTTTAGGCAGAATTCCATCGTATGGATGAGGAAACTGAGGCCCCAGAAAGTGAAGCAATCTGACCAAGCTCATGCATAGAGTAGGCAATGAGTCAGCATTAATATTCCATTCTTCCTGGCTGACTCTGAAACTGTCCTGTGACTCCATTTCCAAAAACTTTCTAGTTTAATCAGAATATTACCCAAGTATGTAATTAATACTGGGAAACACTAATGGCATTTAAGTCAGCACTCTTATCTGTAAATGACAAGAATCTAAATTCAACAAACTTAGGTAAATGGTAGATGGTAGATATGGCAGAATTGAGGAAATGTTTGTTACTCAGGCATAAGAGGCATAGGGCATGGGAACAACTGGATTCACTAGGATTCCCTGTCCCTCTCATCTAACTCTCTACCATGGTCCTTCATTCTCTCCTGCTTCCAGCCATTTTCCTTCCTTCTTGCAACAGAGGCTTGGTTACCCATCGTGCTGAGCCTCTATCACTACAAGAGAGACCTGCTTTCTGTTTTGATTTTTAAATTCAAGGAAAGATCACTAATTGGCCCAGTATGGGTCAAGTGTCCACCCATGAATCAATCAGTTATGACTTTGGACACAAATATGGCTTCATCTCTGTATATTTAGGATCACTCTCCAAAATTCTCTGAGTTAAGAAGTCATGCTAGAGAGTATCAAATTCATAACAGTATTTATCATTTATGTGAAGTTCAATGAATGGCAGGTTCTGAACTAAGAAAGCACATTGTTCCATCTTCATCTGATTCTCCCAGCAACCATGAGATGTAATGATCTCCAATATTTATATGAGGAAACTGAGGCTCAGAGAAGCCTATTCATTTGATCTCCAATATTTATATAAGGAAACTGAGGCTCAGAGAAGCCTATTGATTTGATCGAGTGGTAGGGGTAGGATTTGAATCCTGTACTATCTGACTTCAAAGCCATGCACTCACCGCCCACACTTACTTTCCCTCTGCTGCCCTATACTTTAGCCTCATTAGAAACTAAAGTGAGGTGATTATAATCCAGGAATCCTAGGATCCACTGCTGCCACTGTCAAGCTGGGTGGCCTTAGACAAGACCCTTAATCTTTAGGCCTCATTTGTATTGTGTGCAAGAGGAGAGTAATAGTTTCTGTTTGCTTACCTTTATGATTACAAGATTAAGTGAGACTGAAAGTGAAATTGCTTAGAAAAGAGCTCTATAACAAAAGTGAAATATTATTATCATTTTGTTTCTCATAATGCCAGGATGTCATATGTCATGATTTTAAAACTTTATATAAAGCAAAATCAGTCCTTTGAAATAAGAGTGTATTGTAAAGAGCCAATAGGCAGACCCAGATGACTTAAGCTATATGTTTTAAGAACTCTAGATCGACAGAATTTAACTAAGCAAATAGAAATAAAGTTAATTTATCCTGGATTCAAAGGTTGGGCTCCTATTGTGTTTTTGTTGTTGTTGTTGTTGTTGTTGTTGTTTTGAAATAGACATGCACATTGTTCCCCTGGATCCATTCTTCCCTGACACCACCCAGTTTCTCCTTATTTTTCATTTCACCCAATTCAGTGATATTGACTTATAATTGATTTCTGCTGTACTTTCTCATGGTCTGAGGTACTGTTTAACAAAGAAGAAATTAAAGATCTGTGGGATAATCTCTGATCCTTAGGAAATAACCGGAGGATTCTAATGGAAGCCTTTGTCAGCCAGCATTCTGGTCATAGCCCATCAGTTACAACTTTGTCCAAACACGAGCTGTGGTATAATCCTCCCCATCCTAAACTCAAATGTGCAATCAGGAAGTAGGCGAGGTGATGAACTTCCCAGAAAGTCTCCAGTCTGTCTTATTCCAAGCCTTTATCCCAGGCATTTACACTTCCACTCTGGAACTTTTAAACAGCCTCCTAACTAGTCATTAACCATACAGGATAATCTTCCTGAAACACAGGCCTGGCCTGCCCACCATGGCTCAGTGGTTGAGTATCAACCTATGAACCAGGAGGTCACAGTTTGATTCCTGGTCATGGCACAAGCCTGGGTTGCAAGCTTGACCCCCAGTGTGGGGCATGCAGGAGGCAGCCAATCAATGATTTGCTCTCATCGTTGATGTTTCTTTCTCTCTCTCCCTCTCCCTTCCTCTCTGAAATCAATAAAAAAATATATTTAGAGAAAAAAAAAACACACAAGTCTGGCCATGTCAGCCCTGCTGATCGCACTTCTGTGGCTTCCTATTTGCTAGATAACAAAGTCCAAATTATCTAGTGGTGTTCTCTATAATTGGACTTCTGAATATCCTCCCAGCATCATCACATTGCCATTCTCATCCCCCATACCACCCATACCTATCCTACTCTATCATGTGATGTGATGATCTTTTATAGGGCCCACTATATGTCTTATTCCATGTAACACTTTTTCAAAAATTCTCAGAAACCTCCTATGAGATACTTTATATCTTTATTATACTGAGATTCAGAAAGTTAAGGAACCTATCCTGGATCACACAGCTGATGATCACTCAGGTGACAGAGAAGAGACCCAACCCAGGTCCACCTGACTCCCAAATGCTTTCCACTCTGCCACATGGCCATTCTGAAATACTGGCAGTTCTCTGAATGAGCCATGCTCCTTATGCCATACTATCATCTTTGCAATTGCTCTGGCCTTTCTTTGATGGCTGGCTAACTGCTACTCATCCCCTAAGATCTGACTCAAATATCACCTTGATGTGAAACTGAGTAATTGCTGTTGAAATGGAGGAAAAAATAGAACCAGACTGGGAGGCAGGAAACTGGATGAGTCCCCACACCTCTCTCATCTAAGCCTCCTTGTCTATAAAACTCAGTTTAATAATCCACACGCTGCCTACCACCTGGAGTTTCGAGGAGGATCAAATGGGATTTAGTATTTGAAACCACTTTGCAAACTATCAAGCCTCATGTAAATATAAGTTATTTTTAATTGTTACATTAATTAAATAATTAAATCTCTGCTTTAAAATGAATCTTAGAAATTACTGTTAATGACTATTAATCAAAATGGATGTTGATGGTGATTATGCTAATTAAAAACTCTCGATAATAATGGTAATTAGCACTGATACTGAGAAGTGGCCCGTCAGGTGTGGACTAGCATGAAACTGGGAGTAAACATCACAAGTGAGAGTTGGCAAAAGTCCATGGAACCAAACTAATGAGCTAGACAAGCAGATGCGCCTTGCTCTCCCTGCGTTGAGGTTGAAGGGTTTAATAAACACCAAAGCAGCTATTGTTACATAAGCATCTGAGGTCAGATAGCTGCATGTGTATGTATGTCTCTATGTGGTAACACTTTCATACTAAGCTTCACTGTATTGAGTACTTCATGGTTCCATGACCATGCCTCTCCCTGACACTCCTCATCACATTGCCATTGGCTCCTGACAAAGCCTAGGGCCTTCATGCCCTGGTCCATGTAAACTGGCTTCAATTAAATCTTCCTGGATTTTTCTTGGAAGACTAGGGATTTTTTTCCCTTGTGCCCCTCTTCGCCTCTCCAGACCTCCACTCTGGAACTTACTATCCCAATTCTATCATTTATAAGCTGTGTTGCTTTAAGTAACTTCTTAAAGTGTTAGTTATAAGTATTAGCTTACAAGTCTTAGTTACTTATATGTCTCAGTTGCTTCCTTTTAAAATGAGGATAATAGCAGCATAGACTTTATAGTGCTGTTTGAGAGTTAAATAAGACATTTAATTCTTTTAGAATAAGATTAGACACATAGCATTGGATTAATGGCATTTTATTATAAGTATTTGTTTCTATATCTATTGCTCTGCCAGACTGTGAACTTCTTTTTGTATCTCTGTGTCCTATACTTGTCACATAATAGTTGCTCTTTTCATTGTTGTTATTGAAATGGAAATATTATTCAAAGGAAACTCAGTGGAAAAGAGTAAAACAGTGGAGTGGAAAAATCAACAGCCATGAAATCAGATTTGGTTTAAATCTTGATTCTTCTTCCACTTATTTAGACATTGGCTTTGTGCAATTCACTTCCCCTTCCTAGGACTCAGTTTCCTCATCTAGAAAATGAAACTAATAACCCCTCACCTACTTCTCACAAGTTCCATTACAGGTTGGAAAGGACACAGACGTGAAACTGCTTTGTAAAATGAAAAGCACTAATCAAGTATCAGATACTTTTACCATTATTAGAACCATCTGGAAGTTGTTTGGGCTTACAAATTGATAGAATCAGTCAACACCTACTTGACTTACACAAAAAGCAGTTGTTATGCTTGGGTAATTTTTTTTTTAAAGTCCTTAATCCTATGCATATTGCAAGTCTTTGCTCCATCCTCACCCCAATTTGGGAATTTTCAAATTTGTTTTCCCAAAGACTGAGTCACATTAGGAATTAAAAATATAGCTAAAGTTTTTCAGTTTCTATTTCCCTCAAGGGAGTTTCAAGGGCCCTGGCTAAGGGCAATGTTATTAAACGTAGCTCATTTCACAGGGTTCCTTGAGGTAACAAGAAGCTCAACCTCAGAAGTTAAGATAGTAGGGAGTTTAGATTCAAATGACCAGTAAATTTGGAAAAGAGAAAAAACCATGGAGATGGCAAGAACACTTGACTAGAAGTCATAAATCCTAAATTCTAATTTAGTTCTACAGCTATCTAATTTGAATATCTTCCCTATCTGGACTTTAGTTTTCTAGGAAAAATATGGATAACCTCCCTTATTTCTTTTTCTTTTAATTATTATTTTATTTTATTTATTTTTTAAACTATATATATATATATATATATATATATATAATTCTTTAAAATATTACAAATAGTAGTACATATGTTTCCTTTTTTTCTCCTCATTAACCTCCCACCAGCCTCCCTTACCCCCCAGCACATGCCCTCACTTGTTCCCCTGCCCCCTCCCCCAGTGTCATTGGTTATGTTTATATGCATGCATACAAGTCCTTCTGTTGATCTCCCACAGCCCAGCCCTCCACCCTCCCCTGCCTTCCCTCTGTGGTTTGACAGTCTTTTCAATGCTTCTTTGCCTCTGTATCTATCTTTTTACCCCTGTTTCTTTTCTTTAAAAAAATCTTGTATCTGCAGACTAGAAATAAACATATAAGAACAAAAAATGTTTGAGTCTCAGTTTCAGTGTCCAACAGTTCTGAGTCCCAGTTTCAGTGCCAAATAGTTCCTTATGTGTACATGTCAGCAATGCTATCTGGATGGTGGACAAATGGTGGCAATGCAGGTTCCACCCTCTCTGGTTTGGTCCTAGGCCACCTGCAGTGAAATAAGCTGCTGACTGCTAGCATGGTAAGGTAAGGTGTTGTCAGCGTCTTCCATCTCTAGCCTGTCTTTGCGGTTGGAACAGACCTGTCAGTTCCTCTTTGCTGCAGGAATCCATATGGTCTTGGAGTTGTTTTCTGAAAATATACAAACGTATTCTCGACCAAAAGTTAATAAAGAACTCTTTTCTGTAAATTGGACTTGGGATTCTTTTTATTTTTGCCCAAATGATTTTCTTTTGGCTTATTTTGACACCCTGTGTGTTTTTCATGGGTGCCCTGCTGTTAGCGTTACAAATGAAAATTAATTTTCTGAAGTAAGAATTTTCTAAGTGTAATTTACTTACAGGATATTTTTTCTTATATGATATTACCTCACTACCCCCCCTCTTTTTTTTATTAATGTGGGCTTTTGAAAATTTTATATTGCAGTCTTGGTAACTTTAATTTTTAATTTTTGCACACAAAAAATGACTGCTTTAGGTTCTTTGCATGTTAGGCAATTTTACGAAGAGATGAACTACTAATAGAAATTTTAGTTAATATTTTAGGAATAGCTTTTTGTCCAGAACACTTAAACTTTCTTGAGTATTCACTTATTTCAATTAGCCAATTTAAATTAATCTGAAAACTTGATTACTATTTTACTGTCAATTTTAATAATCAAACAATAATCTTAGTTTACCCTGTAAATATTTGTGGAAAGGATTATTTGTATTCTTGAGCAGGTCCTGGGCATTACTGTACTAGACTGCATTTAGATATAGGGCTGCTGTTGCTGGCCAAGTCTCTGTCTGTAACCTGGGTCTCAATCTGAGCTGTGCATGGGAGGCAAAGCAGTTATGCAGGTAGAAGACCTCCCTCAGAAGGGGTGAGAGTTCAGGCCCCTGCAAAGTTAGGGGAGTGAGGGTCTGTGCCCCACCTCTGTTGACTTTTAAGTTCTCTCCTGATGGCACCTCTGTGGCTGCGCCTGTCTTAAGTTGTTCCTTCCCTGAGGAATCTTACCTGTCTCTGGCTAACCATCCATTCTCCAGGGCCAAGCAGGGTGATGTGAGGTTCAGTTCTGAGATGTACTACTAATAGAAATTTTAGTTAATATTTTAGGAACAGCTTTTTTGTCCAGTACACTTAATTTTTCTTGAGTATTCACTTATTTCAATTAGCCAATAGAATCAATTTCAGATTAACCTCCCTTATTTCATTAGCCTTGGCCATACAACAAATCACCCCAAAATTTAGTGATTTAAAATATCAAGAGTTTGTTGACATATTATGGGTTGTTCTGTTCATCTTGCCTGGGCCCACTCATGGAGCAGTATTTAGCTGGGAGGTTTATTAGGATCTGGGTCCAGCTGATACAGTCAGGGCTCTGACCCTCTTTTTTTCCTCATACTTAAGGAGCTATAACTAGGCCTCATCACATGGCATGGTGCTCTAAGACAGATAAAGTAGAAACTATATGGTCTCTTAAGGCATAGCCTCACGGTGTCATTTCCTCTATATTCCACTGGTCAAAACAAGTTACATGGTCAGCCCAGAATCAAGGATTGGTGAAATGGACTCCACCCTTTGAAGGCAAAGTCAAATTACAAAAAGAGACATGGTCACAAGGAGACATGATTCACTGGGAGGCCTTTGTGTGCTAGTCTGACACACATCCGTCCTGCCTCCAGGGCAATGTTTATTTGCATGTGTGTAGCCCTTCATGGTTTAAAGAATGCTTTTGCATTCATAAACTCATTTTGTTATCCCTGCATCACTGGAAAATAATGGGGAGGGTGGGAATTACCTCTATTTCATTGATAAGGAAATAGGAGTTCAGAGAAATGAAATTAATTTTCAAAGAACATTCAGTTGAGGAGAGTAGACATGGAAGCTGCTATTGTTGTCTGACTTTGTGTAAGTCTTTAAAAAATAATATTAAGCACAAATCAGTGGCTCAATAGATAACTTATCTCATGTTGTCTAATGAGAAATGATTACCATAATAGGACTACTTAGCACCTTCATCAGCTCACATATTTACCCTTTTTGTGTGAGTGGCAACAACACTTAAGATCTACTCTCTTAGCAATTGTCAAGTATATAATAGAGTTGTTAATTATAGTCACCAAATGATGTACATTGGATCACCAGAAATTACTTATCTTTATAAGTGGAACTTTATACCCTTTAGCCAAAATCTTTCTTTTTCCCATCCCTAGCCCCCTGGCAACCACTTAGGATATTACCATTAGTTCCCTCTATATTATCACAAATGGAAGGATTTCCTTCTTTCTCATGGTTAAGTAATATTTCACTCTACATAGAGATAGAGACAGAGATAGAAATAAGAGATGCTTCACATCTTCTTTATCCATCATCTATAGGTGAACACTTAGGTTGTTTCTATATCAGTTATTATGAATAATGTTACAATAAACATAAAGACACAGATATCTTGTCAAGAACCTGATTTCATTTTCTTTCAAGCTATACCCATAAGGCAGATTGCTGGATCATACAGTACTTCTATTTTTAATATTTTGAGGAATCTTTATACTATTTTCCATAGAAGCTATACCAATTTACATTCCCACCAACAAGGTACAAGGGTTCCCTTTTCTCCATCCTCACCAACACTTGTTCTTTTTTGTTTTTATAGTAGCCATCACAATGGTTGTGAGTTGATATCTCATTATGAAAGACTATGAGAGAAAAATATCTTGTGCAAGAATGAGGGGGATTTGGAAGTTAGTTTTGGGAGACTGAAGTTTGAGATACCTTTATCATTCAGGTAAGATGTCTAGTTAGCAGGTAGAAAAGAAAGTCTGAGTTCACTGAAAAAGCTAGAAATGTAAATTGAGAGAAGTCAGTGTAATGATAACATTTCAACCACGAGACTAGATGACCTCATCAAGGGGATGGATAAAGATAGAAAAAGTAAGAAGGCCTGGGCCCCAACCCACATTCACTTTTATATTAAGAGCTCTGAGAGTTTGTGAGAAACCAGCAATAAAAAAATAAAAATAAAAAAAAGAGTAGCCAGTGAACTGGAAGGAAAACCAGAAGAGTGTGTTATATGGCCATGTAAAGAAGAGATCAACTATGTTAGTTGTTGGGCCAAATAAAATATCGACAATTGACTATCAATTTTAACATTGCAGAAATTGGTGATCTGGATTAGAAAAGGTTTTGTGAATAATGGGGTGAAAGCCTGATTGGGGGAACATTCTAAAGAGGATGGGAGGGATACCACTGGTGGCAAAGTATAGCTAGGGCTGCCATTTGTTTGAGTTTGCCTATGGTTATCCCAGTCTGCACCTATTGTATAGTGCTGTGGTTGGCTAACTGCAGCTCGAGAGCCACATGCAGCTCTTTGGCCCCTTGAGTGTGGCTCTTCCACAAAATACCATGGCCTAGGTGAGTCTATTTTGAAGAAGTGGCATTAGAAGAAGTTTAAGTCTAAAAAATTTGTCTCTCAAAAGAAATTTCAATCATTGTACTGTTGATATTAGACTCTGTTGACTAATGAGTTTGCCGACCACTGGTCTAGTGTAATGTCCAGTTAAAAGTGTCCCAATCTATCGCTTCTCGACCTTTTGGCTAAGATCAAGTGTAGTATCTGTTCTTATCAGTTTAAAAGTGTCCCGATCTGGATGATAAATTATATAATAATCCTTAGTGTAAACAATTCTTTCTAGTTATTTATTGCTGTACCTATTCATCCATATAAGAGCACACTTCCCCTTTCTATCTTCCCTGATATAAATCATCTCTCCCAGACCAAAGAGCAAAGGCCTGGAGAACTCTTCCTAATATGATCATTATCAATTGTGGTTGCACAACAGAACCACCTGGGAAGTAGGGCCTGAGCTTGTATGTCCTCTAGAAGATACTAATGTATAGCCAGAGATAAGGGCCACTCCCCTTATTAATGAAGAAGCAAGCAGATAACTCTGATAAAGGTTATTATGTACCCCTTTTCAGCAATCTCCCTACCCATCCCCATTGCCAGTGCTGTGGTTCACAGAGTCACTTTCTCTACCTTGAACTACTGACATTTCCCTCTAGATAGTTTCTCTGCCTCTGGGCTTACCTTCTCCAGTCCATTTTCTCTCATATTACCAACTTATTTTCTCAACTGACTCTGTCCTTCCTTTAAAAACTTCTGATGCAGCCTTATTGACTTCAGGTTACAGTTCAAATTTATTAAAATATCATTCAAAGTCACATTAGTATTCAAGAGTTGTTTTGTGAATAAGGGATGGACAGGTGGACGGACAGATGGATGGATGGATGGACAGGGGTTCGGACCAAAGGGCTAGACAGAAACATAAATAGAGAATGAGCATCAGAACTAAGCACTATGAGCCCAAATGGGTGGCTCTTAAAGTCCTATCAGAACTTCAAGAATTTATCTATGACTGTAGAAAATTTCCCACTTGACACACATATTCCTTTTTTTAAATGTAATCTTCATCGTTCAGTTTATTAATTACATTGTTCCCCTTTTTTGCCCCTATAGCTCCCCTCCACCTGGTACTCATCTCGCCCTCCACCCTCACCTCCCCCACTGTCCTCTCCCATAGGTGCATGATTTTTGTCCAGTCTCTTGCTGCACCTCCCACACCCCTTTTTTCCCCGAGAATTGTCAGTCCATTCTCTCTCTATGTCCATGATTCTGTTTTTTTCACCAGTTTATCCTGTTCATCAGGTTTTTAATTCACTTGATTTTTATATTCATTTGTTGATAGATGTATATTTGTTGTTTATAATTTTTATTTTTACCTTTTACTTCTTCTTCTTCTTAAAGAATATCTTTCAGCATTTCATATAATATTGATTTGGTGGTGATGAACTCCTTTAGCCTTTTCTTATCTGTGAAGCACTTTATCTGAACTTCAGTTCTGAATGATAGCTTTGCTGGATAGAGTCATCTTGGTTGTAGATTCTTGCTATTCATCACTTTGAATATTTCTTGCCACTCCTGTCTGGCCTGCATAGTTTCTGTTGAGAAAGCCGCTGACAATTGTATGGATGCTCCCCTATAAGTAACTAACTGTTTTTCTCTTGCTGCTTTTAATATTCTTTCTTTGTCTTTTGCTCTTGGCATTTTAATTATGATTTGTTTTGCTGTGGTCCTCTTTGGATTCCTATAGTTAGGTGTTCTGTGTGCTTCTTGGACTTTTAAGTCAATTTCTTTTATCAGGTGGAGGAAGTTTTCAGTCAATATTTCTTCAAATAGGTTTTCATTATCTTGCTCTCTCTCTTTTTCTGGCACCCCCATAATTCGGATGTTGTCATGCTTGAGGTTGTCCCAGAGGCCCCTTACACTATCTTCAATTTTTTGGATTCTTTTGGCTTCTTGCTTTTCTGGCTGAGTGGATTTTGCCTCTTTGTATTTCAAATCTTTGACTTGGTTCTTGCGGTCCTCTAGATTGCTTTTAGGTCTTTGTATAATATTTTTTATTTCAATCAGTGTATGCTTAATTTCTAGTTGGTCCTTTTTCATATCCTTGTAGGTCTTATTCATTTCCTTGTAGGTCTTGTTCATTTCCTTGTAGGTCTCATTAAGTTCATCAGCCTTTTCTAGGAACCTCTTGAAAAACCTTATAACCATGATTTTCAACTCTATGTCCAGTCGATTTTTTTCCTCCATTTCTTTCACATCTGATTTCTTTCCATGCATTGTGGCTGCTTTCCTGAGTTGGTCAATTAGCTTCGTGTGGTAGATGCCCTCTAAGGGACAGTGGCTCAGCCTCCCCAGTTACCTGAGGTGGATACTCTTGGTGCAGCCCTTAATGGGTTGCACAGTCTTGTTGAAGTTAAGCCTAGATTATTGTTGTTAGCACTAGGAGGGTTTGACCTCCAGACCAATTAGCTGTGAGGGTCAGCTGTGCTCAGGTTGGATATGTGGAGTCTGTGGGCTGAGCAGGAAGCCTTGATTTCCATCAGCTCTTCCCTATGTGGCACCTGGGTCTCTGTTCCAGGTGGTAATGGCCCCAAGCACCTTTGAGAGAAAGCTGCCACTGAGCTCCACCCGCTGCTGGACAATTCAGCCTCTTCCCAAATGAGTCGGCACACCCAACATCTCACCCAGGGTTATAAAATAATGCAGTCTGGTGATTTCTCGAACGAGAGAGCAAGTCACGAGTCCTCTCTGTGCGTTCGTGCAACTCTGCTGTTCCCAGGTTTACAAGCACTTTCCACAAGCTCACCCTCTCCATAAGCTTGCAGACCTTTGCAGCACCCGAGTTTCAGCGTGCTTCCCCAATGTCCAGTTTCACTCCGTATGAGTATGGGTCCCCCAGACCTCGCCCAGAACTGGGGAATCAGTGCAGTGGGACACCTTTGTCTCTGCAGCCACTCGCCCTCTCTGCTTGCTCATGCATGCTTGTGCAGGGCTCCAAACCTCTGACTCCGCGCATATCTTCAACGCTGCCCTCTGCCGCTCCTCTGAGTCACAGTGTCCTATCTTTACTTTTATTTGTGGAATTTTCACTCAGCCAGCTTTCCAGTGATTCTGGATGATGTTTGTTCTGTCGTTAAGTTGTAGTTTTGAAATTGCTGTGTGGGGCAGCAAGATAGGTGTTTACCTATGCTGCCATCTTGGTTCCTCCAACATATATATTATTGAACATATTTTACTCATGAAAACCTTGCCTGGACATGAGTTGGGGTACAGGGGAAAGGGGGAAAATTAGGGAGTGAGATCCTTTATCTCTCACTTGCCCTTACTCCATTTTCACCTGTACCCCAGTTCCATGAAGAAATTATGTTTGTTCCTCAAACAACTCATGCTCTCTCACTTCCAGGCTTAGTATATATTACATTTTCCTCCTGGATTACTCCTCATCTCCCTTCTTAAAATAGCTAATTTCTATTTATTCCTTAGATCTTGGATAAATAATAAATATCTCTGATAATATCTCTCTGATACCTATCACCCTGTATTCACCACCTCTACCAAGTTTGGATCAAGACCCATTTATGTAGCATCCTATAGCACTCTGTATTTTCTTCACCACAGTCCTTTTCACACTATATTGTAATTGTCACTTCACATGTCTGTCTTCCCAACTACACTGCCAGGACCATACCTATGTGTTTCAATGCTCAATAATCCTTTGTTGAATAAATATTAATATAAATGCAATCCAAAGGGTGGGCGGGAATACCCAAAACAAGCACTAAAAATCACAGGTGCCAAATTCTCCTTGGAAATGTAACAGCCCTGAGGATGTCACACCTAACCCCAGCCTTGTTTGGCCTCACTGCCTTTGGTGGACATGTGCCTCACATTAGCCCTAGTGCCTGCAACTTATGATTCATGCTGAAAGCACATCTGAAACCCTCATCTTTACAGCTCTTTTCTAAGAAAATTACCCAATCTGGCAATCCTTCTGGCCCCAAGGCCACTTGACAGATCACAATGAGCCCAGACAGATGGAAGGAGGGAATGAACTTCACCATCATATTGTCCAATGCCTGAAATATGTTGGCTTTGGAATCATGCAGGTCCTCTCTTGTGCATTGCCTAGAAACAGAGGAAGGTGTTCTCCTCCAGACCAGTGCACTGAGGCTTCTGTGTTCCTGGCTGAGTCTTCCAAGCCAGCTCTTACTCCACCGCAGAGCTCTCTGCCAGGTGGGGCGTCACAGCTGTGGAATCAGAGAAGTTGTGCAAGAGGAGAAATAAGTTTTCCAACTCAGCAAAAGAACAAGGCTTGGAGAGAGAGCTGGGGATGAGTGAGAGTCCAAAGCAAAGCCAAGAGTCATGAAATGGAGTCCACGTGGCAAAAACTAAGGATCTTAGCAACTGCAAGATCTATGAAAAAAGTAAATGAGCAGAATTTTAGTGGGGACATTGAGTGTGATCAGGAATCCATAAGGAATTGCAATGTTTCTTACATCCTGGAATTTTTTGTTTCTAAAGAGTCAAGATGTATATTAATTTATTCACCAAACATAACTCTCTTGATCTGCACAACTACTCTAGCTTCTATTATTATTGCTATTTTAGAAATGAGAAAATAGAATTTCAATGAGATTCACTAGGGATCAAGATGGGCTTTATGCCCAGACCTTCTGATCCAAAGCCCCTGGCCTGGAGTGGAGCCCATCTCAAACTACCTTACAGCAACCCTGAGCAAAGTCACTCTCTTTTTCCTCATTTACAAAATGAGGATGCTATCACCACTGAGATATTCTATATGAAATGATTTCATCAACCACAAAGCATTATTCAAACTTGAGTTGCATGTGTTTATTTGCTTGCTTGTTTGTTTATATTTATTTCATTCTGCAATGAGGCCTCCATGAGACCACACACGGTAATGTAACACTGGACATCAATCAGACTATCAGTGCAGATGTACAGAGAGATTAATTTCTCTGCTTGATAAATCTTCATGGAGGAAGACTCTGCAAGTAGAAACAAAATTTAAGGACTTCAACCTCCCATTCATAAAATCATTCACTCAACACACCCTTGCTAAGCCCCTGCATTGAGCCAAACCTGATTATAGTACATCAATAATGAATAAAACACTGTCCCTGTCCTTAAGTACTTCAGGGTCTAGCAGATAAGATAGACTGATAAGCAGGTCACTTTAAGAGTGTGCTCAGCAGGTTGCAACTGTGGGGACTGTTACAAGGGGGACCTTACCCAAGAAAGCACTCTTGGTGACAGGAATTTCTGAACTGTTTCCTGAAAAATGGACTAATCAGCTAGACCAGTCAGTGGTCAGCAAACTGCAGCTCGCGAGCCAAATGCAGCTCTTTGGCCCCTTGAGTGCGGCTCTTCCACAAAATACCACATGTGGGCATGCATGTACAGTGCATTTGAAACTTCATGGCCCATGCATAGAAGTCAGTTTTCTGCCTGGGTGAGTCTATTTTGAAGAAGTGGCATTAGAAGAAGTTTAAGTTTTAAAAAAATGGCTCTCAAAAGAAATTTCAATCGTTGTACTGTTGATATTTGACTCTGTTGACTAATGAGTTTACTGACCACTGAGCTATGCAAAACCTGATGGTGAAAGAGGAGCACGGTATTCACACCCAGGGATATCAGATAGGATATCTGAGTTGGCAGTGAGTGGAACTGCAAAAAAAATTGACCTGGCTGAAGCTTAAAGTTGTAGAGGGATGTAGGGTGTGTATGTGAAGTTCTTGGAGCTCAAATAACTTCCCTGGCTCTGCTCAGAAATGTCCTCACTCCAGAGACAGTGACACTGAATAATCTTCTAGAACCTTCCAGAGTCTTCTGCCTCATTCAGATCCATCAGCTCCTCTAGTTGCTACAATGGGTAAACTAGGCCTTAGCAACCTCATACCTGCACAACATCTCACTTCTCTTACAAACAAAGTCTGCCCAAAGCTTGAGTCAATTATGCCTATTTCCTTTAGCAGAATGTCCCACCTTCAGAATGATGTGGCCACTTACTTTCTGCATTAATTGGGCAAATAATGTATGTTCTTTTGCCTGTTTTCTCATCAGTAAAAAGGGAAAAATCTAGCACCTACCACATGAAATTTGTGTGAGAATTAAATGAGATAATACCTAAATGTAAAGGACTTACAACCTTGCATGGGGCAATATTGTTATGTGTTATTCATTATCACTATTATGATAATTATCTGAAGCCTTAACTTCTACAATTCTATCCACTTTATTTTTCAGTCCTTTCCAATGACTGGGGAAATGTGCATAAAGAATGAAAATGAGAGGAAATACACATAAGAATCATTGATTAATATGGGGAAAAGAGCACAAAAATCCAGACCACAAAGCTTCACGTGACTGTTTGGTATAGTTTCAAGTTTGACGGCCAGTTTCCTGGCAGCCAAAGCAAAAAGGAGAACCAATCCATAATTACTTTCCCAGGATAGAAAGTCTGAAAGAATTTCTTCCACAAGCTTCACACAGGAGGCACTTTGTGATGTAGTGAACAATATTTGCAATTGTATCTTGATTGTTTTGCTTGGGTTGCATAAAAAAATACCATAAACTGGGTAGTTTAAACAAGAGAAATTTACTTTCTCACAGTTCTAGAGAAAGTCTGAGATCAAGGTGTTGGAGTGTTGTTTTTCTGAGGCTTCTCTCCTTGGTTTGCAGATGGCCTTCTTCTCCCTGCCTTCACTAGATCTTTCATCTCTGGGTGTCTGTGTCCTAATCTTCTCTTTGTGTAAGGAAGCCAGTTATATCTGATCAAGGCACACCCTAGTTATCTCATTTTACCTTAATTATCTCTTTAAAAGCTTTAGTTCTAAATACAGTCACCTGCTGAAGTACTGGGAGTTAAGACTTCAATGTGTGAACTTCATTTCATAACAGTGTCCCTGCAGCAAATGGAAAGAGGACGTAAGCCAACTTGAGTCTGCATGGCACTCTGATGATGCAATCCACTGACCTTCAGGTGGCTCAGCTTGATTCCAGAAGAGGACCAAGATCATCCAGAGAGGTGACTAAACTATTTCCATGCCAAAGATCCTTTGGGAGACAACATCCCTCAACTATTGCTGGAAGGTGAAGGGAGGTGGAAAAGATTGAGACTCTACTTCCCACTGTGGGCCTGTAGGGCATTCAGTCTTGAATGCAGTTAATGCCATCAAAGGTAATACTACTTCTAGGTATACTAGTACTGCTGTAGCAATGGTGTATGGCTAAGTGGTTAAGCAAGGGTTGTAATTACCAAGATCAAGGATGTCAGTGGAGACAGATACCAAGAGATGGGTCTGCCTCACACAACCTGTGTCATGGTTACAGTTCTAAAAAGGTCTTTACCAGATTGACAGATAGGAGGAAGGAAGCAAGTGGCCCCTAGAAGCTGAGAGCTACTTCTGACTGACAGTCAGAAAGGAAATGGAAACCTTAGTCCCACAACCGCAGAGACTTGAATTCTGCCCACAACTTGGAAGAACTTGAATGATCTTCCAGAGCCTCCAGAAAGGAACATAGCACTACTGACACCTGATTTCACCCTTGTGAACCCCAAAGGAGAACCAGATGAGCCACAGTGTGCCCAGATTTCTGAACTATAGAACTTTGAAATAATAAATGGAGCTATTTCTAAGGTACTAAATCTGTTCTTTATATAGCAGCAATAGAAAATATTTTGCTGATGAGGAACTGAGACAAAGAATGATTAAGCTCACTCAAGACCAATAAGTGGCAGGGCTACTTGATCTAGTCTGATTCAAGAATATATGTCCCTGAAAATAGTCCCTGTCCTGTAGTAGTTACTCAATAAATATTTGTGAAATAAATACATGGAGGATTAGATGGATGAGTGGAGAGAGATACTGAATGTGAAATGCTAAATACATAGAGAGAATGGTCACTGTGTCACATTAGGCAGTTACAAATTTGGCATTTCAAGAGTAGCCTGACAAATAAGAAGTTGTGGAAAGACCACTGCTTCAAGAGTCAGAAGGTTTGTGCTCTGTTCCTGGTTTTGTAGTTTATTTCTGTGTGACTTAGCCTGACCTCTGCATTACTCTGGACCTCAGTGTTCTTGTCTGTAAACTGGAAATAACAAGTACAATACAGTCTCCCCTCATGGGTACCACCAAGCTCACATGAGTTAGGGAGATGGAAAAGCAGCTTATAAATGGTGCTCAACAATCCTGAGCTCATTTGGTCATTAAATATTTACTGAGTGCTTAGCCTGTGAAACAAGGAGTCTGTTCTAAAGAATACCAGCCTTGTCATGGCAAATAAAATAACATGTCACAGATGATGTTTCATATGAGAGAAACAAATAAAATTAATTTTAATATATAGTAAATGTTTAACCTGATGTATTCAAAATACCATTTTACCACATCATTGATATAAAAATATTAATGAGTTATTTTATATTATTCTTTGCAGTAAGTCTTTGAGATGTGTTATAAGTGCATGTTTATACTTACAGAACATCAAGTGCTCAGGAGCCAAAGAGGGCTGATAGCTACTGTGTTGGAAGTAGATGGTAGTTACATGGTAGTGACTTCCTGACCCTTGGCCAGTGAGTGAGAAATAGAACAGAGGCCCAGCCAACATTCAATGAAAACATAACATAATCAAGACATAAGCCATTGCCAATAACTTCTCCTAACTGTCATGAGCTTCATGTTCCTAGAATATAAAATGAAAGGAGATTGGAAAGAGGCAGAAGTCAGTTAATGAAAGGCCTTTTATGAGATGCTCAAGCATTTGGATTTTATCCTGAAAGAAAGTTAATGGATTTAGGACACCATTCAGATTTGTCTACTGAGACAGGGAAAGTAAAAGTGACTGGTGCAACCTCCAGGCCATGAGACCTTAGTACAGGACTGTGAAAGCTCATGTAAAAGGGGAGTTTTGTGGCCCAACCATTGAGGGAACTACCAGCCTGGTCTCCTGCAATCTACTGTGGCTTCAGTTTCATCTTGTAGCTGTTGGCTATGAGGAATTATTCCACAGATCCATCACTGTCAAAGGTTTTGCCATGATGAAAGGTTTTGAATCTGTTTCAAGGTGATACTCTTCTTGTGTTTTCTTCCAGGCCATGCCAGATTTCAGAACCTCCAGCTTCTCAAAGCATTCCATCTAGGATGGGGATTTTTCTCCCCTGTATCCTCCACCCACCTACCCAATGCACAAATGATATGCCATAAAGAAGAGATGAAGATAAAAACAGCTATTGTTTCAATAATTCTACACCATTCACAGAAAAGGGGTCAGAGACTAGGGTGGCTAAGGAAGGCTATGCAAATAGATTAGTGTTGATCTAAAGTCACCACATCAATATTCATTCCATGAACCTGGTGATTGTATTTTGAGAATTCCAGTTGTTTGTCTTTTTAAGCATTGGAGGGTAAGGGGGACAGCAACACAATTTGAGCCTATCCAATATAATAAAGAGGCAATATGCAAATTGACCATCATGCCAACACAAGATGGCAGCGCCCACAGTGGGGGCCTGCTGCTCTGCACGACTGCCGCCAGAGGCCCCTTAACCCAGTCAGGAGCCTCGGATCCTCCTGCACCCACTATTGACTATTGACTGAGGCTCAGGTAAGCAGGGCCAGCCTAAGATGCAGGTAACCAGAAGCTTGCACTGCTGGCAGTGGCAGCATCAGAGATATGATGAGGATGTCACCTTCCCCTGACCACCTGGGTCACCTCCTGCCCCTGAGGGCTCCCAGACTGTATAAAGGGGCAGGCCTGGTTGAGGGAACACCCCCTCCAGTGCATAAATTTTCATGCACCGGGTCTCTAGTTTTACATAATAAAAGGATAACATGCAAATTGACCAAATGGTGGAATGACCAGTCGCTATTATGCACATTGATCACAAGGGGGCAGACACTCAACACAGGAGCTGCCCCCTATTGGTCAGTGCATTCCCACAGGGGGAGCACTGCTTAGCCATAAGCCAGGCTGAGGCTGGCAAGTGCAGCAGCGGTGGCGGGAGCCTCTCCTTCCTCCGCGGCAGTGCTAAGGATGTGTGACTATGGCTTAGGCCTTTAAGCCCACTCCCTCAGAGGAGTGGGCCTAAACCACAGTCAGCCATCCCCCAAGGGCTCCTGGACTGCTACAGGGTGCAGGCTGGGCTGAGGGACCCCTCCACCTCCCAAGTGCATGTATGTTGTGGACCAAGCCTCTGGTATTACTTACTATAAAGGACTCCATAGACCACATTTTAGTGAAATGAGAGTGATTACCATAAGAGACACTTGTTTGAAAATTACTTTGAGCCTTTCTCTATGACATTTTTATACAGAATAATTACTATCACAGTGATTTTCATATTATTTAATCAGCCTTGGCCATCAGAGTGATGTGGAGGCAGAGTCCTTACACAGTGCATGGGAATCAGAAACATTGTCTAAATTCTATGAAACGAAGCAGAACACAGACTGAACCCAAGTTCTACCACTTACTTGCTGTTATATCTCATGCAAATTCAATAACTTCCTAAGCCTTGGTTTCTTTATCTGTAAATTGAGGTCAATAATCCCTACCACCCAGAGTGATTGTGAGAATTGAGTGGGAGGACTAGCATGTTAACAGGTGTTCCATAATCTCAGTTTTTTGTCTGAGTAAAGAAGTACATGGACTTGCAGCCAGCAGACTTAGGATAAAGGTCCAGCTTTGGCAATTCCTAATTTTGTGGCTTTGGGACAACTCACACAAACCATTTGTTATATTCCTTCAAATGAAATGATTGTACCTTCCCTTATTAAATAACATGATGACATTTAATTTTGTCTTCATCTGCTAGAAAGCAGTCAGAGGTGATGATGAAAATGCTAGTACTTCATGTTGTAAGTGCAAACCACACAAGGTTAATGTGAGGAAGAACAGAAGAGAGAGAAAGATTTATCAACTAAGGTGATACATACATTGCTCTGAGGCCACTCTTTAGGGTGAGCTGCCAAATGATGTTTATCCTGCAAAGATATGTTCATTTCTTCAGTCAATATGACTTTCCAGAAGGATTTCAAGCAAACCCTGCAGCTCAGTACTCCACAGAAGAGAAAAGAGGGAAACATATATCTGCCTTGCTGGTGGTTATTGTCTCCCTGTTCCATTGGTGAAGGTTTATCCCATGAAAAGCTCACTCCCCACACCTCTGGGTTGTATAACTTGGCTCCTTAATAGCCAGACAATCAGGAAGCATTTCCTCTGTCTCAGTGGAAAAGTAGCCCCCTGTGGTCCAACTTGGTCTGTGGCTATGTGGGCCAAGCAGGCCTGGCCATTGTGACCCAGACAGTGCAGGGAGCTCTGTAATAACCACAGTGGTAACAGAACACCCAGTCCTTTCATGCTGTGCTCCACCCAAGTGCAGAAGAAGAGATGGCATCACTAGCACAGCCCAGGAGTGAAATTCCAATTTTTGAAAAATACTTTAAAACCTTAAATACGGCCTGTTCATTTTAGAAATGAGGAACTGAATGCTCAGGGAGGGAAATTGGCTTCCCTATATCTTAGACCTCTGTTCCTCAAATTCTGTGTTTCTCAGTCTACCTGGTAATCGTGTTTAAAAGGAGATTCTGATCTAGTAGATCTGAGCTGAGACAAAGATGGCGACTGTGGACCACTTTTATGTAGCAAGCCTTTAAACTGCCACTGCCATAACCACCTTGGAAATCCACACTAAGCACCATACAAATGGTACTTCAGCACATGTCCTTCCTTTATCCACCACTTTAGTTCAAAACTGTTCCCTTTGTCCATCACTTGCACCTGTTTCTATCCCACTATTAAATGTCTACTGATTTTGCCTATTATTTTCTTTTTTAAATATGTTTTTATTGATTTTTATAGAGAGAGGAAGGGAGAGAAAGGAGATATAAATATTGATGAGAGAGAAACATCACTGATCAGTTGGCTCCTGCACGCCCTATAGGGATCGAGCCTGCATCCTGGGCATGTGCCCTGACCGGAATTGAACCAGTGACTTCTTTGTTCATGGGTCAGTGCTCAACCACTGAGCCACACTGGTCTGGCTCTGCCTATTATTTTCTTAATGATATCCTTGTTGTCTTTTCCTTAGCAAGATGACTTAAGGCAGTGGTTGGCAAACTGTGGCTTGCGAGCCACATGCGGCTCTTTGGCCCCTTGAATGTGGCTCTTCCACGAAATACCATGGCCTGGACAATTCTATTTTGAAGAATAGTCATTAGAAGAAGGTTAAGTTTAAAAATTTTGGCTCTCACCAAAACTGGTTTGGCTCAGTGGATAGAGCATCGGCCTGTGGACTGAAAGATCCCAGGTAAGATTCTGGTCAAGGACATGTACCTTGGTTGTGGGCACATCCCCAGTAGGGGGTGTGTTAGAGGCAACTGATTGATGTTTTTGACTTTCTATCCCTCTCCCTTCCTTTCTGTAAAAAAATCAATAAAAATATATTTTTTAAAAAATAAAAATAAATAATTTGGCTCTCAAAAGAAATTTCAGTCATTGTACTATTGATATTTGGCTCTGTTGACTAATGAGTTTGCCGACCACTGACTTAAGGCTAAGATTTTGGCCACTTGGACAGTCCCATTGTCATTTCAGCTCTACTGCCTGAAGTTGTCCTGAGTATGTACTCTCACTCTACAACTTGGGTCCAGAATCCTCCAGCCCCAATGTACCCCTCATGGTCAGTAGCACTAATGGACTCTACCAGCTTCTTTTCTGTGAAAGACAACTGCAGAGAACCCAAGTCTTCCATGTACTACTCACTATACCACTCAGCCTTAATGCTAAGTTATACTAACGTTGAAGGAGATTGGGAGGGCAAAAGTGCCATGACCTTCGCTGAGGGGTTCAGGATCTGAAGGAGGGGCTGATGCACAAATGAAAATTCTATACAAGAAATATGAATTTAGAAGGCATTAGGGGCTAGGTGGAGCCTCTTTCTTGAATAGACACGGTGACTTCTGGTCTGGTCCTTATTTATTTACTTAAATACACATTTAAGTAAATACCCTTTAGCAATGGGTAGGAAAGGTAAAGTTTGGTAAAGAGTAAAAGGTTATCAGGTTAGGGAATTGCCTTGAGCCACCACAATCTCAACCGATGAGGTCTTTAAGTGTCAGCCCTGCTAACACCCAAGGTCTATCAGCCTGCGTTCCTTGGTGCACTCTCTTGACAGTATTAGTAAGTGGTGGCTTCCTGCATACAAGAATATCTGTGTTCTAAAATACATGCTTGTTTTCAAAAATCTAATAGTCAAATAGGAGTATTCTGGTTTCTAAAAAAAAATTACAACCAATATAGACTATCTTTTCTCTTTCCACTGAGTCAGGTTGTGCTTCAAAGTATGGTTTGCTGAATGAATGATCATAAGCAAACCTGAAAGTATTTATTAAATGCCTACTACTTTCAATCGCGGAGCATAGAGAACAAAATAAGCTACAGTTAGTCAGTGAAGGAGAAACTGAGTCACTGAAGGAGGAAACAAGTAGTGGATATAAACTTGAGAACGTTAGGTAGTAGATTTCCCAAGCTCTTTTATTGCTATGAGAACATAGCTTTATAGAAGTAGGGTTTCCTTATGGTTAAGAGCAGGTCCTTTGCAGCCAACTGCACCAATTTAAAGTTTAGCTCTACCATTTACCATGTGTGTGATCTTGAGAGAGTTATTAAGCCTGTTGATTCCTTGGTGTCTTCAATCGTAACTTAGAAGTAATAATAGTACCTGATCTCATAACATTGGCATAAGGATTAAATGTTAATTATTTGAACATAGCCATTTAAATTTTTCCCACCACATGAAAAGCACCCAACAAATGTCACCCAGTATCTTATCAGCTGAAACTCCATCCATTTGACTCCCACTTAAGAAATTTTATTGGAATCCAAGCGAGAGTGAAAAAGAGAAAACAAATCAATAAATTTAAGATTTAAATTATATCAAGCATCTTTTCTGACTACAAAGATATATTATGTTTATATAAAGTAAGTACTTATGCTAATTTATCAGGAACCAAGATGGGTACATGAGAAAAGAGATACAAGTGTAAATTTAATAGTTAAATTAAACTTTATGTTACTATAGTTGAGTTGGAAATGATTAATTTGAACTTATGATCTTTCTTAAATAGGTATTTTCTAGCTCTGCCCACTAAAAGGACCTCATGACAGTGAACATTTCCAGCGCACAAATTGTGCCTTATAGATAGATACCATTCCCCTTCCAAAAGAGCAGGGATTCCTCTGAGAAATAAATGATGTTTAAGATCTGGACCAAAAAGTTCTAGGGACTTCTTGTACTAGAAGGTAGGGAAGCTATCAAAGATTACCGAGGGTATGTATAGTAAAAGGACTCATAACCAAAATAACGATGGTTGCAATGTATTGAAACAGACTGCAAACAAAAACCCATGTACTTGTAAAAAGACTCAATAGGAAAATAAATCAATAATCTCAAGGTTCTCAATGTTCACTGTTAGTGGTAATTAGGCACCATGTTCTAGCTGAAAAATCTGTAATTAAAGGGAGAGAAGGGGGAGAACTAAGATGGCGGCAAAGGCAAAACACCTATCTTGCCGTCATAATCAGCAATTTTAATACTACAACTTAACGAAGGAACAAACACCTTCCAGAATCACCAGAACGCTCGCCGAGTGAAAATTCCACAAATAAAAGTGAAGATAAGACACTGTGACCCGGAGGAGCGGCGGCGGACAGCGTTGAAAGATTCGCGCGCAGAGAGGTTTGGAGTGCGCGCCGCGGAGAGGGCGGGAGGCTGAAAACCGGCCAGTTTTCTCGAACGGGGAGACAAAGGCGTCCCACTGACTGATTCTCCAGCTCTGGGCGAAGTCCAGAGAACCCACTATCACACGGGGTGAAAACTGGACAGTGGGAGGGCACGCCGAAGCTCGGGTGCTGCTGGGTCTCCCGGCTTGTGGAGAAGGCAGCTCTCGCGCGAACAGCTCGGCTGTGTGACGGCGCAGAGAGCGCACCGCGACTTGTCTCTCATTCAGAAAACCGTCAGACTGCTTTGTTTTACGACCCTGGGTGAGACATTGCGCATGCAGACTCATTTTGGGAAAGTCTGAATTCCCCGGCAACCGGCAGCCGGTGGAGCTCCGTAGCGGCTCTCTCTCAGAGGTGCTGGCGGCCATTGCCCCCGGCACAGAGCCCCTGGAGCCACATAGGGTGGAGCTAACACTGTCTGCTTGGCCCGGAGACTCCGCCCATCTAACCTGAGCACAGCTGAGCTTCACAGACAATTGGCCTGGAGGTCAAACCCTCCTAGGGCTAACAACAAAAAGCTGGGTTTAAATTCAAAAACACTGAATACAACCCATAAAGGATTGCAGTAAGAGTACCCACCTCAGGTAACTGGGGAGACTGAGCCACTGTCCCTTTGAGGATAGCCGCCACATAAAGCAGCCACCATGCAGAGACATGGAAAGAAATCAGGTGTGAAAGAAATGGAGGAGAAAAGACGACAAGACATAGAGTTCAAAACCACGGTTATAAGGCTTTTCAAGAGGCTCCTACAAAAGGCCGATCAACTTAATGAGAATTACCAGGAAATAAACAAGACCAACCAGGAAATAAACAAGACCAACCAGCAAATGAATGAGATTTACAAGGAGATGAATTATACTTACAAAGAAATGAATGAGACCCTCAGGGAAATGTGCAAGACCTCTGAGGATACAAACCAGACCCTCACAGATAAAAAAAAGGACCAACTAGAAATCAAGCATACACAGGCTGAAATAAAAAATATTACACAAAGTCCTAAAAGCAGTCCAGAGGGCCACAAGAACCAAGTCAAAGATTTGAAATACAAAGAAGCAAAATCCACTCAGCTGGAAAAGCAAGAAACAAAAAGAATTCAGATAATTGAAGATAGTGTAAGGGGCCTCTGGGACAACCTCAAGCAAGCCAACATCCGAATTATTGGGGTGCCAGAAAAAGAGAGAGAGCAAGTTAATGAAAACCTACTTGAAGAAATAGTGACTGAAAACTTTCCCCACCTGGTGAAAGAAACTGACTTAAAAGCCCAAGAAGTACACAGAACCCCAAAATATAGGAATCTAAAGAGGACCACACCAAGACATATCATAATTAAAATGCCAAGAGCAAAAGATAAAGAGAGAATATTAAAAGCAGCAAGAGAAAAACAGTTGGTTACCTACAGGGGAACACCCATACGATTGTCAGCGGATTTCTCAACAGAAACGATGCAGGCCAGACGGGAGTGGCAAGAAATATTCAAAATAATGAAGAGCAAGAATCTACAACCAAGATTACTCTATCCAGCAAAGCTATCATTCAGAATTGAGGATCAGATAAAGTGCTTCGCAGATAAGAAAAAGCTAAAGGAGTTCATCACCACCAAACCAGTATTATATGAAATGCTGAAAGATATTCTTTAAGAAGAGGAAGAAGAAAAAGGTAAAAATATACATTATGAACAACAAATACACATCAATCAACAAATGAACATAAAAATCAAGTGAACTGATAGGCTGATGAACAAGATAAACTGGTGACTATAACAGAAACTTGGACATAGAGAGGGAATGGACTGACAATTCTTGGGGAGAAAAGTGTTGTTGGAAGTACAGCAAGAGATTGGACAAAAATCTTGCAACAATGGGAGAGGACATTGGGGAGGGGGAGATGAGGGCGGAGGGTGGGATAGGTACAGGGTGGAGGGAAGATATAGGGGGATAAAAAAGGGGAAACAATGTAATTAATAAACTGAACAATAAAAAAAATTAAAAAAAAAAAAAAAAAAAAAAGGGAGAGAAGCATTTATCCTGCTTTTCCTCAATGAAATATGTTTCAGAGTACTCAGATAGTTTGTGAACATAATGAGTCATGGCAGAAAAATCCCAGCCAATAAATGTGAAAGGATGACAAAATTCGCAAAATTGCCACCTTTCAACTCCTAACAAAATGACTGGTTCAAGCTAAGATTATCCACAGATGAAACCCTTAGATGAAAGTTTAGAGAAAAATTCTAGAATGGAGGTAACAGGCTATCGCCATCTGAAACTGTTGATCAAATCAGCCTTATTAAGAATGGTACAACCAGACAACCAGATTTTATCTGCTTTCTAAAGTGATACAACGTAAGTCCACAGCACCAACTGTGAAACATTCTTGGGGGGAAAAAAAAACTTGTACTTGCATCTTATCAAGACCTTAGAACTCACTTCTGTTTTCTGTAAGTGGGAAGGGTACAGAAAACAATGAAATGACACTACAAGGAAGCAAATTCAGAATGTGGGACTTTTTAATATTTTTAAATTTAAGTGTAGTTGATAAAAATATTACATTAGTTATAATAGTTTCAGGTGTACAATGTAATGATTTGACATGGTTACACCTTACACTGTGATCACTCCCCTAATTCTAGAAGTTAGCTGTTATCATGCAAACTTATCACATATTTGTTGATTATATTTCCCTTCACTTTTTTATTCCATCCTTCATTCTCCTCCCCTCTATCAACCTTCATTTTGATCTCTGTTTCTGTGTGTCTGTTTTTGTTTTGTTTTGTTTGTTCATTTATTTTGTTATTTTAGATTTTATTCTTAAGTGAAACCATACAATATTTGTCTTTCTTTGTCTAGCTAATTTTACTTATTTCATTCTAAGTTCATCCATGTTACAAATCAAGATTTTGTTCTTTTTATTGCTGTGTAATATTCCATTGTATATATTTCACATCTTATCCATTCATCTATCTTTGGACATGTAGGTTGCTTCCATATTTTGGCTATTGTAAATAATAGACTTTATTTAAGCCCTGGTTCCTTCAATAAGAAAACAGCATAAAAAAGGGAAGAATCAGAGAAAGAAGACAGGGAGGAGGGTTAGGCTGTTCTAAATTTCAAGAGACTTAAGAAAAACAATTAAGTTCATTTTTTTTGAGGCGGGGGGGCAATCTTATAAAGGCCATGATTTGAACAAACCAACAATAATACCATACCTTTGAAATAACTAAAAAATTTTGAATTTCTTTCGTTATAAAGAAATGCTATGGTTAGCTAAGAAAATGTCCATATTCTTAAAAGATGTATCCTAAACTATGCATGAATGAAATTACTTGAGATCTGGAATTTGGACAAAAACAACATACAAATTACTGGGTGGAGTTGCAGGAGGAGGTGTAGAAGTGAAGCAACAAAGGCAAAGTTCTGCGATATATACTGGGTGTATGAAGTTTATTATATTAGACCATATTATGCTATACTATACTATTAAAATTAGCATTAATATAATATCCTGACCACTTTTTTGTATGTTTGAAAGTTTTTGTAATACAAATATTTTTAAATAGCAGGAAATCCTTGAATCTGACTTAATATACATTTTGTTAAAAATCATTTGCAGACTGATACTTTTATTAATAGCAAAAAATTCTGTTCCATCACCCATCACCATGCCAAAGCATTGAATTTGTGTGTGCTCCGTCCTTGCTCTAATCAGTTGGAGTGAAATGAGTGTGCTCATTTGTCACCCACCAGACTGTGGGTTGGCAGCAAGAACTGAGCCTTATTCTGCTTTGAGCCCCCGGCACTGGTGCATCCTCAGTGCTCAGAGCCAATGTGCATAATAGTTGAATATTCATAAGAATCCAATTCATAGACATTATTTAAAATGCTGCTACTGGGACATTAACTCCCGACTTTCTGATGAAGAAAGTCTGTGTGGGTTCTAGAGAATTTTCATTTTTAGTAAATTTTCCAGTGAGTCTCATTCACATGGTTTGGAACCCACACCTTTGAAAAACACTTATTTTTCTGGACTCCATCAAACAGTCATATGGGACAGTTTCATAAGGAAGCTCAGGAATACTAAGAGTCAATAAACAAATGGATGACATGTATGCAGTTACACTCATCAGTTTCAGAGGCTCTGATTTCTGAGGTTGAATAATGAGGAAGGCTGATTAGTAAATAGCAAAGGAGCAAAGGAAGCAGAGGAACTTCAAATGCAGCATTTGATTTCAATTTTATTTTTATTTAAATGGAAACTTCTGTGGGAGTCAAAAGCAAGGCTTCTTGATTATAAACAGCACAGCCATAGATAAATATAAATCCCAGCTTTCCAGACGACTGTTTGAGAGGGATAAGGAGTACACAGCCCTAACTAGCATGATTATACAAAGCATGTGCTTATAATAAGACTTAAATGAATATGGGCTTCCTAAGAATACAATTTATAGGATTTCTCATTCTCTCCCACCAACCCCATAAGAATCTATTTGAATCTGCCAGCTTACTGGCTAGAGTATTATTGTTTCCATACATTTCCTCATGCAATGCCAACTTAATTTGAGTGGTGGGTGGTTAGTTATCTTATGAGCCTAGAATGCCCACCACCAGAGTTCACATAGAATGAATGAATGAGTGAATGAATGAAAGCATGGTCAACCAGCAGATTGAAGTTATTCAACTAATCCAGTTCAGGTGAAGTATGTCTCTAAATAGAAATATACTTTCAAGAATTTCTAAAATTGAAGGATTAGAAAAATGTCACAAGAGATGAATAAAATACTCGTTTTTCAAAAAGCAACTAAAAGTGAATTTAAGAAAACATGGACAGATTAACTTGTTACTGACAACTAGCAAAATTTTAAAAACAGAAGAAATGATTGAGATATATGTAGGTTTTCAAATACTAAGTCCCACAAAGCTCTCTCTCCCATTTCAGCATTTGACACATTTTATATGATGTCCATGTAAAAAAAGAAAACTTTAGCAGGAAAATAATGCCACTTAGACAAAATTGTAGTTGGTTAAATTTATGTATTAATGAATGTATCAATATTATTCTAGAGGGAGAATACTATCATTGCTTATTTGCCTTTCCTATTAAATAATTATGCAAATTATTTAGAAAAGTTAAGCCTATTAAATGCATTAACCCATTCAACAGACAACTGTTGAGCAAATGCCTTGTACTTTCTCTTGAGAAGATCATTGGCTAATAAATAGCTAATTATACTACAACTAGAGGCCCAGTGCACAGAATTTGTGCACAGTGATGGAGTGTCCTTCAGCACAGCCTGTGCCCTCTCCAATCTGGGACCCCTCAAGGGATGTCCAACTGACTGTTTAGACCAAATCCTGGGGGGATCTGACCAAAACGAGCAGTCAGACATCCTCTCACAATCCAGTACTGCTGGCTTTCAACTGCTTGCCTGCCTGCCTTCCTGATTGGCCCTAACTGTTTCTGCCTGCCAGTCTGATCACCCCCTAACCACACCCCTGCCAGCTTGATTGATGTCTAACTGTTCCCCTGCCAGCCTGTTTGCCCCCAACTTCCCTCCTCTGCTGGCCTGGTCACCCCTAACTGCCCTCCCCTGCAGGTCTGATTGCTCCCAACTGCCCTCCCTTGCAGACCTGGTTCCTCCCAACTGCCCTCCCTACTGGCCATCTTGTAATGGCTATCCTGTGTCCACAGGGGGGCAGGATCTTTGACCACATGGGGGCAGCCATCTTGTGTGTTGGAGTGATGGTCTATCTGTATAGTACTCTTTTATTAGATAGAATGTGTTGGAAATTGCCACAGATCTGGAACAGAATTTCAAGAGTCTTAATTAAAACTTATTGTTATAAGAGCCCCAGATAATCCTTGTTGTCATTTATACAAGATTTAGGAAACCATGGAATATGATACAACCAATCTTAAAAGATCTCTTTAAAAAAATAAATACATACAATTAAGAAAAAAAAGAGTAAATTTTTAAAATACCTCCACTAGCAAAAACAATGGATTGAAACCTATAAGAAGATATATAATGATGAGTGATGTAAAAATACTGCAAAAAAATGGACTTAACCAATTATATAACAAAATAATGTAAATGATCTGGTTTGATAGGTCTGTTAAAAGGCAGATATATTCACATACTCTCCAACTTACTAACTTTATTATTATCCTATCTAACAAAGATGGAATATGTTAATTGACTCTCACACCATCACAAAGACAGCAGTGCCCACAGCCAATAAGGAGGGAATATGCTAATCAACTATCCCAACCTCAAAGATGGCAGCATCCACAGCCAATAAGAAGGGAATATAGTAAGGAGGGAATATAGTCATGAGGACATGACTGCCATGTCCTCAAGATGATGGACCCACAGCCACAGGATGGTGGCACCCAGTCCCCTCAGCTCAGCCAGGACAATAGGTGCATGGCAAGGCTGGGCCTGCCCCCAGGTGGGCCTGGCTGCTCTCTGTGCCTGCCTCAAGAGTCCTCCAGTCCCCTCAGCCCCTCAGCCCCCCAGGGCCAGCTTGAGGTGCAGGCAAGCCTTGGATGGTGGCTGCCCAGCCACCCAGGGCTGCCCAAGGCTCAGGTAACCAGGGCCAGCCATGGCTTACACTGCCAACAGTGTCAACAGCAGAGGTGTGATGGGACATCACCTCCCCCTGATCACCAGGTTGCCTCCTACCCCTGAGGGCTCTCAGACTGTGAAAGAAGGCAGGTTGGGCTGAGGAATCCCCCCTCTGGTGCATGAATTCTCATGCACTGGGCCTCTAGTAGTAGATAAAAGTAAAGTATGATGATAGCAATACAATTTCTTGTTTGAGCCTCAGTGTTCTCATCTATCTATTGGGCATAATAATAAGACCTACCATGAATATATGTGTAGGATCTCCAGGTATGCTTGTATTAGAGGAAATTAAATGAGATTATTTGCTCATGAAATATTAATAGAGTGACTGCCATATTCTGGTATAGGTTCTGGATATGTGTAAGCCACTTTACGACATGCTTAGCACATAGTCTATGTACCAGAAAATGTAATTATATTATTATTAATCCCAGTTGCAATAGTCCTGGTTATCCATCCTGCCTCTAGAAACAGACACTGCACCTGCTTTTTAAGGCTCAACATTAGGAGGGTCTGTGCATGGGATATTATAGTTAGCACATCATAAACCTCTTCAGAGCTCTTTTCTTATCTAGTGTCACTGAGAGTTCCAGCCAGAGACACACTCTCAGGATGGTGTCTGTTGCTAGCCTTCTTAGGAGAATCAAGTATTTTTAAAATTAAGTCTTGATTAGTCCCTAACCAAACAAGCATTCACTGAAATTGTTAAGCATTCAAGCATTGTTAAGTCTGTAACATACAATCTAGCACTTGGTTTTACTATCTTGAAGTAGCCAGAATGCTTAAGGTTATCCTAAAAGATATTAGTTTAAAAGTGTGGGCTATTTGAAGTCAAACAGTTCCAAGTTTAAACCCCTAACTGTTTGACCTTGGAGGCATTATTTTGTTTTCTCATAAACTCAATGCAATACTGTGAAGATTTAATGCATGTACATACCTATCAGGAACTCACTGAATGCTAGTGGTCAATAGTAGCATCAAAAACAGGCTGGGTGTTAGAAAGTGCTCCACATATTAAACCAAAAATTTTCTCCTAATCTTGCTCTGCTTGGTGGTCTAAAACCTGAAGGTTCATAGAGTCAGTTTACTTTCTCTTTGTCTAGGAAAGCTCTTCAGATAGTTGAAGATAGCAGGTTTCCTGGGATACAGGACTTTCAGTGCTAAAATTAGGAATGTACCAGGTCAGTGGTCAGCAAACTCATTAGTCAACAGAGCCAAATATCAACAGTACAAAGATTGAAATTTCTTCTGAGAGCCTAATTTTTTAAACTTAAACTCCATTTAAACTAATGCCATTTCTTCAAAATAGACTCGCCAAGCATGGTATTTTGTGGAAGAGCCACATTCAAGGAGCCAAAGAGCTGCATGTGACTCGTAAGCTGCAGTTTGCTGACCACTGTACCAGGTAAACAAAGATGTTTGCTTCCTGCTTCTCTGCTCTTCCCCAGGCTGAATGTCCCCATAGCCTTTGGACATTGTGACACATTATGTGGCCCTCCCATCATCCTATTGTACCTTCTGATAGGCATTAATTTTAGGGGTCAATGTCTGTGATAGCATTTGGCACAAAACATTTACGCTGTCTTATAGATATGGTAGAAAAGTCACTTCAAAGTATTTTTCTCTTGTGATATATAACATTGGGTCTTCTTTTTTCTCCTACATCAGGTGCAAAAATTTTTGTAAATCATTCTCCTAACTTCATTGGTCACACAATGTGCAAGGTCCTTTGTTTATTTATTCATTATTTTCTGCATTTCCTACTTTTATTTCTTCTTCCAATTGGGCACTCTATTCTCATGTGGAATAGATTAAATGAGGATTTGTGTCATCGTCAATCCTGTACCCTGTTGCCCCCAAAATAAGACAGTGTCTTATATTAATTTTTGCTCCCAAAGATGTGCTAGGTTTTATTTTCAGGGGATGTCTTATTTTTCCATGAAGAAGACTATGGTACGCATTTATTGTTAAACAACAAAAAAGGAAATTTATTACCTGTATATGATACAGTAGTTGTTGTCATCACAAACCAGCATAACCGGACAAACTGTGAATCCTATGGTATTAAAAATTTATTGTTACTACCATTATTTCTATGTACAACAATCTATGGTACATTTACTGATACTGATATTTACCCGTATGAACACAAAGATTTATTAATTGACAGTCATATCATCATCTTCTGGAACATCATCATAACAATCCAAACCCTGAATTTCCTGGTGAATTTCTTGTGACTCCATTTCTTTCAGAATCAGTGGACCAAATCTCTCATGTTTAGCAATAGCACTGTCCTTAAATGAGTACTTCTTGTCAAAGTAGCCTGCTCGTAGTGCATTTGCATGCAACTGTCAGTGATTTTCTCCCATGAATTCTTCACCCAAGTCACAACCTCTTGCAGTTTAGGTTTCACAAAGTTTCCACGCTGATTTCTCTCCATTCTATTTTCCCAATGTAGTCATTAATTTCCAAGCGCAAATTGTCCTTGAATTGCTTGTTTATTGCAATAGCAAGAATCTAGAGATAGGCCGTCATTCCTGCAGGAATCATTATTTGATCTATTTTTCTTTCGTGAAGAAATTTCTTCATGTCTTTAGTGTGGAGAGTGCTGGCTGCATCCCAGACTAGCAGACCTCTTTGGCTCCCTCGCATAACAAACAACAAATGACAGCATTAAATCGACCCACTTCCTTATAACTGCTTGTGTGGCCTAAGCTATTTCAGTTTCAAAAATAAAAATATTATCAGGGAGGCCTTATTTTTGGGGGGATGCCTTATATTACAGCAAGAGGCAAAACTGTAAGTAGGTCTTATTTTCAGGGGATGTCTTACTTTCGGAGAAACAGGTTGTTTTGTATATATATTTTTTTCAACTTTCATAAGTGGCATTATGCTATACACTTCATTATCTCTTATTTTTTAAACTAAAGATTGTGATTAAAATCTATCCATATCATCATGTAGACATCTATTTTCTTCCTTCTAACTTATGCATAATATTCCTGAGTGTACATTCGCTTCATTTTATAAATTCACCCTTTCCATGATGATAAACAGGTCATTTCTTCCTCCAGCTGGTACATATCACATTGTGTTAAACATCCTCATTCACATCCTCTTTATGAGAAGTTCTCTTGGATCTGTTTTAGTTGTCAGAATCTACTCAAGCTAGTTGAGCCAAAAAGATATCTAATAGAATTTTTTATTGTTAAATGGTTGAAAGTAAGAAAGTTAAATGGTTGGAAGGCAGAGCTTCTAAGTACCACACAGCAGAAGTGGCCAACCTGGAAGCAAAGGCCTTGACCAACCATTAGGGGCTAGAGGACCTGGAAACCAGCACCACCTCTATGAAAACAGGACTCCAGAAGAGGATGTCCATTCTCCAGCTTCTCAATACTCACCATGTTAAGACAAGATATCAGGAGAACTGCTACACTTTCTGCAAAAATAAATTACAGCGATTTTAAAGTCTCCATGAGCATGCATACCAGCAAAAATAAGAGACACAGCAGCAAAAGGATCTGCCTCATGATAAACCCACTTCACAGATATCACATGCATGCATTTACTTGGAAGATGTGTAGTCATTAATGGAACCTGAGCAATAAGGCATTTATTTCACATCATCTAGTGTTCAGGAAACCATATTCTACAGTGAAACACACACACACAAAAAGTTGGGTGAATGAATCTACGGAATTTGTCACAAACCAAGAGTGAGACTGATGGGTCATGAGAATACACAATCTTAATTTGTCCAAGGAGTGACAAGTTGTTCTGTTGAATGACTGTACAAGTCTACACTCCAATCAGCTGTGCATGAGGGTTCCCAGTCTCCTCGTCTCTAAAATCTTGATATTACATAGCTTAAAAAATTTTGCCAACCTCGTTATGATGCCAAAATAAAAGGCACATTTTTTAGTGTCCCACTACCCTGCTGAATCTGATTTAACTTGATTTCTAACAATTTTTCCTCCTTGTTTCTGGCATGAGCTGCTGCTAGACTAATTCTTCTCAAACCAGTATTTATATTATATACATAAATTTAAATACTCGACCTGTCATTTATTATTTTAAAATGTTGGTTAAATGGTTTTAGCCTAGTTTCTTGATGACTCAAGTTTATTTTAAGATCTCTATTCTGTTGTCTATTTCATAGTTGCTCCTTTTAACTTCGGGAAAGTAGGAGGAAAGGGAAAGGGTATTAATTTTCTATTTTACACGCAGGAAACAGAAGCTCAAAGAAACTAAGTAATTTGCTCCAGGCCACCCAGCAATGAGTGGAGGAGGCATCTTTGAACCAGGTATGCCTGAAGTCAAAGCCTTTCATTCACAGGGTCACATGTTTTGCAAAATCACACAGCACCTGGAGTATCTGAGGACTAATCCACTCTCTTTTCAGTTTAACAAATTAAAACATTATTTTCAGCATTACAATTGTTCCTTTTCTGACTTTTAGAAATAAATCCTAATGATAAGACACTAAATATGTCCTGTGGGGAAAATTTTCAGGACCTTAAAAGATATCGTTGCAAAAATGATTTTCTCTCCCTGGCTGGTTTGGCTTAGTGGATAGGGCATTGACCTGCGGACTGAAGGGTCCCAGGTTAGATTCCGGTCAAAGACACATGTCTGGGTTGCAGGCTCGATCCCCAGTGTGGGGTGTGCAGGAGGCAGCCAATCAATGATTCTCTCTCATCATTGATGTTTTTCTCTCTCTCCCTCTCCCTTCCTCTCTGAAATCAACAAAAATATATTTTAAAAAATGATCTTCTCATCAAAAATGGTTCAAGATGGGAAAGATGTGCTTTTCTATGACCTCCATACTTTTGGGCCTGCCGTTGACTGGATATCTCCTTTTTCCACCTGGACAATGTTTTTTCATCCTTCAAATCCCCATTCAATATGATCCCTTGTGTTTTGTCTGCTCTGACCTCCCAGCGAGAGATTCTAATCTAGCTACTTTGGTTCCAGAACTCACTCTTTTAACCCATATCCACAAAAAAACAGTATGGGAAGAAACATACAAACAAAGGCATAATATGATGCAATTCATCTTATAACAGATATATCAGCAAGGCCCAAAGGGGACTTAGAGGAAGAAGCACCTGTTTCAGCTGGGAGAGTCATGGAAGTTTCCAGAGGCAGTAAACTGAATGCTTGAGCTGACTCTTGAAGGAGCAGGTTTGCCAGGTAAAAGAGGTAGGAAGAGAATTTCAAGCAGAAAGAACAGCAACAGCAAAGGCAGGGAGGAAGAAAAGATCATCATTCTCCTAAAAGCTTAATGATATGCTCTTTCCCTCAAATATCAGTCAATTAAAATCCTTTTTAAATAAGGCTGGACCTTAGAAATCATCTTTGCATTAAACTTTTATTCTACACATCAAGAGAACAAACCAGCTTGTTATCACTAATTGATCTGTGGTAGAGTTAAGATTAATGGTACTTCCCCAACTTCTCTGATGATAAGAATGGTTGATTAAAAACACAGCTTCCCAGGCTCCCTGGAGCTTCTTACTCAGTGGGTCTGAGATAAAGCCAAGAACTCATAATATGTAACAAGTACCCCCAGGAGATTCTTATCATCAGAGAAGTTTGGCAAACACTGAGGTAGGTCAGGCCCTGAAGTTCAGCGCTCCTCCCACAAATCTCTGTAGAGGAGGGAGACTCCAGCACAGCAGGCAACATACTGGTCAGTTAACAATTAAATTGCATGAATCACCCACCACCTGAAGAACTCAATATTTCATTAGAGAGTGTGACTCGTGAAGTCAGCAACTTTGACCACATTTTTCTTTATTAAGAACCCACTAGCTGGCACTTTTCCTACAAGGTTTTATCTAATCCCCTAGACAATCCTGCAAGGTAGATATTTTCTACTTTGTACAGAATTAGAGATCAAAACTCAAGAGATTTGGGAAACATGTAAGTCATGCAATTTATAATAAGTAGCCATCTAGAATTTGAAATCAAATCTGAGTTCAGAGCCCATGCTCTCCCTATTCTCCTGACTTCTGGAAGGCTCTACAGTATATTCTGTCCTCACAGTCAATCAATATGAATGAATAGCCATCGTTGAAGTCTGCAAGCCTTGACTCAGGATTTTTCCACGTTAGGTTGACCTTTCACTGACCTCTATCCTTTATCCCTCCCCTCAAATCTGCTTCACTTGAAGCAAGAGGCCATCCTGTTTGTTCTTTGCCACTCTGATGCAATTTTCCACCCAGATTATTTGTGGATATAACTAGCAAGGCCACACCAATGTCTGGCATTAAAAGAAGCATGAACCTTAATTCCTGAGGTAATGAGACCTTTTTTTTCCCAAGTTCCTTCCTCCAAAGTTCATGAACTTAATAAAAAATAAAATAAGAACAGCTCTATTACAACACAGACCTCTGCTGCAGGAAGCCAGCTGATGAAGGCAAAGGCTGTGCCTGGATGAAAAGGAAAACCTATTCGTAGATCAGCTCTGGTCTTTACATTCTAGTCACCAAATTCATAGAAAGCCATAGTGGGAGGCACTACAGCACGCATCCAAGCTTCCTGGTTACTCACTGCAGGTGGCACTCATGTCCCAAGGGCAAGCGGACCTTGTCATGGAGGTATTTACAGCAGTCTCTCACCCTTGGAGAAACATAACACTGGACTCCTCAAAGTGATTGGAGACTTGCGTTCATCCAACCACTCTACCACGACCGTCTGGAATAGTGTGGAATACCAGTAGATGAGTGGAAGGAGTCACCCCAGACTCTGGTTTCATGGACCTCTTCCTCCTCAGTGGCCATTACCATATATTTCTAGAGCCACTCAGCAATGGCCCCACAGTGGCCTTGGTCATCACTCCAAATGGTTCCTTCTCTGAGACTCTTCGAGTCTATTGTTCCCCTCTAGGACCCCCGACTCCTACCAACTAACTTGCACAATTTCTAAGATCTACTGGGCTCTCCAAGAACTTGATTTGGCCATCCATGAAGCCCCTGCTAACATTCACACATGTATTCAGAAGACATATTCTGAGTGCCAGTCATACTCCAGACATGAGAGATTTACTTTAAATAATAGAAGAGAATCTGCCTTAACTTCAATTTCTACATTGCAAGGGTACAATGAGAAGTATGGGTGGAAAGAAAACTAAAGCCCAAACACATCAATAGATACCACCATCACCAACAACTGATGCCTAAAGTCAGGCACATGGTCGAATTCCCACAGTGCCATGACCTGCAAGGCTGAGTTTAGGATCTCAAGGAGGGGACAATGCACAAATGAAAACACTAGACAAGAAATATGAATTATTAAGGGGTGGAGATCAGGTGGTGTCTCTTTTGTGAAGAGCACACTGACCTCTGGCAGGTCTGCTTTTTATTTACTTAATACACATTTTCCCCTTCACAATGCATATAGGTACATGAAAGGTAAAGTTTGGTAAACAGTAAAAGGATTATCAGGTTAGGGAATTTGCCTTGAGCCACTACTATCTCAACACAAATAATTGGTGCAGAGCTGTCAGCCCTGGAAATACCCAAGGTTCGTGGTATTCCTTGGTGAACTCTCATGATAGCATTAGCAGTGGGTAGCTTCTTGCACCACAGTCTGCTCATTTGCTGTGTGCCCTGAGCCATACTCCCTTCCTCTGCAAAATGAAGGCAGTAAAATAGCAAATTCTTAAGGTGCCAGAGACAATTTAGAAGCAAACATATCAACAACCTATTCGTTCCATTGTACCTTCCCTAAATGAAAGTGGTATGTCTGGGCTTCAGATCCTACTTTGTTGACTCAGTTCAAGGTGGTTTTCTGATCAGCAGCCTTGCCCTGTTGGATCAAAGGCACTCTGCTGATGACAGTTTTAAGACCTGCTAGCTCCTAGAACCTGTGCCATTGCCTTATAATTCTCAGCGAAGACCATCGTGAAGACTACAGAGAGATTCAGAACACAATAGTCAGGAGGCCCTGGAGCCTAGGAGGTTTTGTTCAAGGGAAATGTCACATCACAGTGCCTGGGGCTCAATGCTCACAGCCCAGGACCCCCAGCACAGATGTGGTGGGCAGCTCTGATGAGGAGTGTGTTGCATTTCCTATGAATTAAGCCATGAGGCTGGAAGAACAATGTCGTTATTGATGGAGAAAGGTCGCTTAAATTCCAAGGACACTTGAGGCCTTTCACTGGGCTGAGACAGAGATGCCTAATATAAATCCTACGTAATATGAGTCTCTGACCACTCACTTTCTGAGGGGCCTGCTGGAAGCTCAATTGGCCATTCACTGTGATTCAGTGCATCCTCAAGGAAGTGGTTTGGAGGGGAGAAATGTCTCTTTTTTAAATCTATAATCCAAAGCTACCCCAAAATATATTAGCTCAGGCCATTCTGTTTCTTGGGCAGGGGTGGGGGATGATTTGCTCCAATGAAAATGTATTTAATTTGGGAGGGGGAGGGACAGGAGGGAGGGAATCCAATCTCCAGGTATAGTCAGATAAATATTCTTTCGTTTATTCAACACACATGCATGGAACACAGAATATAACTAATGCACTGGCCATGTTGCTGCCCTCGTGATGGTGGTTTCTAGCCCATGGTCTTGGATCTAAGGCCCATCTCTTTGCACTGGTGCTTTAAAGTTTATTCATTTATTCAACCAGTACTTAATAAGCACTGTTTCTATTCTGAGCACCATAGTAAGGTATGCAATGGGGGGAAAGAGCCATTCTCTCCCCTTATGTAGTTCTAACTAATTATAAAGTCAAATCATGGCTTTATTTATCACAATTATGTATAATGGGTATTATGCTAGATAAAGTTCAAACCCCAATGAGGGCATACAGCAGGTAGTCTAACCTGAAAGGGGAAGCTTAAGAGAATCTTTGAGAACATTGACATTGTAGCCAGAACTGGATAGAAGGCTGAATTAGCTGAGGGGGGTGGCGGAAGAGGGAACAGGAAACTAGGGACCCAGGAGTGCACTGTACCTGGGCTATAAATAGTAAAGTAGAAGAGGTGAGCTATAAGACACAGATGCAGCTTATGAAGGAGAGAACTTGACCATTGTACTCATTTCCAGCCAAGCTTTATTATCCACAATCCTCTGTGGGACCCCAGCCCTAACCCAGCTGCCAGAGTTCCAGTCTAGATTCTTGCCAGGGAGGGGAATTCAGACCACACCTACTCACATCCCCAGTGTCTGGTTATTGTGAATAGAAGAATCATTATTGTGAAGTGGGAAGGCGAAGGTGTAAGCCTTCAGGGAAGAGCAGGGGGACTCTGAATTGCTCCACTCATTTTCTTTATCTTCCTGAATGACCTTCAGGAGAGTGGGTCAAATAAGGGAAATCTTTGCCTCCCCAAGGAGTTCTTACCTCCTGGCTTGGGTTAAACTCTGACCCAGAAAGGAGAATTGCTGCAGATGAGACTTTGAGGATACATGAAGAGTGAGAGCAGAGTTGAAGGACAGGGGTTTGGCCAACGTTGCTTTTATTGTCAACAATGAGAGGGGAAAATGTGGTTTCTCTGGGATTCAACAAAACATGTGCCAAACTCCTCTTTGGCCATCAGTTCATATACACTCTACAGACAGATACTAAATGTAGTGTGTCTGCAGAGCTGAGTCCAGGGTGTTGTGAAAACACAGAAGAGGGTCCCTTGCCCCAGCCTCCGACAAGTCTGAAAGAGCTCCTGAAAGAGAGACAACTGAGCAGACATGCACACACCCAGCATATGATAGAGCATAGAACCGAAACGTGTATCACAGCATGGTGGGAACTCTAGAGACAGACAGCCTGGTGTCAGAGTGGGCTCTGACAATTACTAGCTGTGTTAACCTGGGCAAGTTTTCCTAGTCTCATTGTGCCTCACTTTCCCCATCTGCGAAATGAGAATAATAGTAGGCACTTAGGTCACAAGCTTAATGTGAGAATTTTTAAAAAGAGTTAATCTATGAAAAGTGCTTATAACAGAACCTATGTGAGTTCTATATAACTCTTAGCTATGATTTAGGAGATGTATGGCTTAGGCTTTTTTAAAATATATAGACTTATTTTTGAGCAGATTTAGATTAATAGAAAAATTAAGCAGAAAGTACATCAAGTTCCCATATAGCCCTCCCCTCCACATACAATTCCACCTATCATTAGCATCTTACATTAGTGTGATCCTATTGTCACAACTGATGTTCCAATACTGATACATTATTACTAACTAATCCCCTGGTTTACTTGAGGGCTCACTCTTTGTACTATGCATTCCATGGGTTTTGACAAGTGCATAATGTCATGTATTGATCATTACAGTATCATACAGAATAATTTTAGTGCCCTAAAAATCCTCTAGGCTCTCTTTGTTCCTCTCCCAAACCTCTCTCCCCTTACTACCACTGATGTATTTACTGTCTCTGTTTTTACCTTTCTCAGAATGTCAGATAGTTGGAATCATACAGTATGTAGCTGTGGAGAGAGGCTAGAGCATTCAAACTAATGAGTGGGCACGGTCCTCTCTCGTGGCAAAGCCATGTGCAAGACCCAGCACAATTATAGCCAAAGGCTATAGTTGTAAGTGGTCCCACATGGCTGAGTGATATAGGCTGCAGGAAGTATAGCAAGTAAACAAAGCTTGATCAGGTTCATGTAATTGAGTAGATTCGAAACTCAGGAGAATGTTCTAACCACGCCCTTACCTCATGGAATCTGGCTATAAAATACTCACCTTGCAGGCTGTGACACTGTCGCTAGCTCTCTATCAGAGAGGACAGCATCCCACCAGACCTAGCCTTTTTCTCTTGTCTGTCTTTTTTTAATCCTTCACCACCCCTTCTCAGGCTCACCAAACCTGGCTGTGCTGGCGCAGCACAGACATCCCACAATTAAGGGCTGAGTATGGAGATTTGAGGCCTGAGTATAGGTTCATCCAGGGCCATGCCAGCTCAGCACATGTAGCCTTTTCAGGTTGGTGTTTTTCACTTGGCAATATACATTTAAGTTCTCTCCATGTGTTTTCTTTAGATAAGTGTGACCAAGGGTTAGGTATGTTCATGCCGAGTTAAATGATGATACTCAAAGGAAGCTGAATAGAGTGTCTTTACTTTGTCATCCTATAAAATGTTCTATGAATCTCCCTTTAGAATCCTCTTTCATCCTCCAGTGAAATCCTACACTAAGTCTTCTTGGTTCTAGTTAAGTGACCTTTTTAAAATATAAATGTTCCTGGGAGGTCACATTGTAAAAATTCCAGGCCTAGAACCAAGGTGTTTCTTTCAGCTAAAAGGATCCCCAGCAAAAGCTAAGATGGGAATCAGAAGGAGAGATGACTTCTTGAAGAGTCCATGGTCAGAAACAAGTGGCATGGAACTCAGTATGTAACTTGTCATTTAAATGCAGGTTTGGACAGCTGCAGTAATCACACACCCCACTCTGAAAAATTAAAACACAATGTTCAACTAAAAAGCTGGTGAATTTCACCCATGAACACATATAGGTGCAATCATATTTAATGATTTAATGTAGTATGTGCTTTATTAATAACTAGAGGCCCAGTGCACAAAATTTGCACAAGGAGGGAGGGGTGTCCTCAGCCCAGCCTGCACCCTCTCTGATCTGGGATCCCTTGAGGAAAGTCCGACTGCCCATTTAAGCCTAATCCTACAGAGCCTAAATCGGCAGTCACATCCAGGACTTCTGGCTCCCAACTACTCACCTGCCTGCCTTCCCGATTGCCCCTAGCTGCTTCTGCCTGCCAGCCTGATCACCCCCTAACCACTCCCCTACCAGCCTGATTGATGCCTAACTGCTCCCCTGCCAGTCTTATTGCCCCTAACTGCCCTCCCCTGCATGCCTGGGTCCCCTTCAACTGTCCTTCCCAAAGGCCTGGTCCCTCCTAACTGCCCTCCCCTGCTGGCCTGATTACCCACAACTGCCCACCCTTGTACGCCTGGTACCTCCCAACCCCTCTCTCATGCTGACCATTTTGTGGTGGCCATCTTTTTGGTTTTTTTTATCTTTATTGTTCAGTTTATTAATTACATTGTTTCCCCTTTTTAAATCCCCCTATATCTCCCCTCCACCCTGTACCTATCCCACCCTCCACCCTTACCTCCCCCTCCCCACTGTCCTCTCCCATTCTTGCAAGATTTTTATCCAATCTCTTGCTGTACTTCCCACAACCCTTTTCTCCCCAAGAATTGTCAGTCCATTCCCTCTCTATGTCCATGTTTCTGTTATATTCACCAGTTTATCCTGTTCATCAGCCTATCAATTCACTTGATTTTTATGTTCATTTGTTGATAGATGTGTATTTGTTGTTCATAATTTATATTTTTACCTATTTCTTCTTCCTCTTCTTAAAAAATATCTTTCAGCATTTCATATAATATTGGTTTGGTGGTAATGAACTCCTTTAGGTTTTTCTTATCTGCAAAGCACTTTATCTGATCTTCAATTCTGAATGATAGCTTTGCTGGATAGAGTAATCTTGGTCGTAGATTCTTGCTATTCATTTTTTTGAGTATTTCTTGCCACTCCCGTCTGGCCTGCATCGTTTCTGTTGAGAAATCCGCTGACAATAGTATGGGTGCTCCCCTAGAGGTAACCAACTGTTTTTCTCCTGCTGCTTTTAATATTCTCTCTTTGTTTTTTTGCTCTTGGCATTTTAATTATGATATGTCTTGGTGTGGTCCTCTTTAGATTTCTATATTTTGTGGTTCTGTGTACTTCTTGGGCTTTTAAGTCAGTTTCTTTCACCAGGTGGGGGAAGTTTTCAGTCACTATTTCTTCAAGTAGGTTTTCATTACCTTGCTGTCTCTTTTTTTCTGGCATCCCAATAATTTGGATGTTGGCATGCTTGAGGTTGTCCCAGAGGCCCCTTACACTATCTTCAATTTTCTGAAATCTTTTTGTTTCTTGTTTTTCCAGCCAAGTGGATTTTGCTTCTTTGTATTTCAAATCTTTGACTTGGTTCTTGTGGCCCTCTGGACTGCTTTTAGGACTTTGTGTAATATTTTTTATTTCAGTCTGTGTGTGCTTGATTTCTAGTTGGTCCTTTTTCATGTCTGTGAGGGTCTGGTTCATATCCTCAGAGGTCTTGTTCATTTCCTTGAGGGTCTCATTCATTTCCTTGTAAGTCTCATTCTTTTCCTGGTTGGTCTTGTTTATTTGCTCATAATTCTCATTAAGTTCATCGGCCTTTTCTAGGAGCCTCTTGAAAAGCCTTATAACCGTGGTTTTGAACTCTATGTCTTGTCGTCTTTTCTCCTCCATTTCTTCCACCCCTGATTTCTTTCCATATATCTGCATAGTGGCTGCTTTATGTGGTAGATATCCTCTAAGGGTCAGTGGCACAGCCTCCCCAGTTATTTGAGATGGGTACTCTTACTGCAATCCTTTATGGGTTGTACAGTATTTTTTAGCTTAAACCCAGCTTGTTGTTGTTAGCCCTAGGAGGTTTTGACCTCCAGGCCAATTGGCTGTGAAAGGAGACTGTGTTCAGGTTGGATGGGCGGAGTCTCTGAGCTGCACAGGCAGCCTCTGTGTCAGCTATGTCCTATGCGGCACTCTCATGCGCGCGGGTCTCTGTTGGATGGGAATGGCTGCAGACACCTCCAAGAGAAAGCCGCTAGTCTCTTCCCCTTGGCAGACAAGTCTGCCTCTCCCCAAATGTGTCTGCACCCCCAAAGTCTAGCTCAGGGTTGTAAAACAGATGATTTCCGAGACAAGTTTCCAGGGGGCAAGTCGTGGGTTTGTGCAACCCTTGCGCCCAAACGTCTTTTCCCCTCCTCCGGGTTTCTCGCAGACTAGGAGACCTCTGCCGCACCCCGCTTCCAGGGTGTGTCCCCCGGACCTCGCCTGGTGCTGGAGAATCCGTGTAGTGGGATGTCTCCACCTTCCCAGTTGGTGAAATCCAGCCGGGGTTGCTGCTCCAGCCCCAGCTCGAGCGCGCAACCAGGACGGCTCCTAACCTGTTTCCTTCTTCAAGGCTGCGCTCCCGTTGCTCCTCTGAGTCTCAGTGTCCCACCTTTACTCTTATTTGTGGAGTTTTCATTCAGCCAGCTTTCTGGCGATTCTGGGTGATTTTTGTTTTATTGTTATGTTGTAGTTCTTAAATCGTTGCTCGGGGCAGAACAATAGGTGTTTACCTATGCCGCCATCTTAGTTCCTCCCAGATCCCACACCTGTGGTGGCCATCTTATATACACATGGGGGCAGTGATCTTGTGTGTTGCAGTGGCAGTCAATTTGCATGTTACTCTTTTATTAGATAGGATGGAGGCCTGGTACATGAGTGGGGCCAGCTGGTTTGCCCTGAAGGGTGTCCTGGATCAGGGTGGGGGTTCCCTTGGTGCATGAGGCAGCCTGGATGTGGGGCCTGTGGTGGTTTGCAGGCTGGCTACGCCCCCTGGCAACCTAAGCAGAGGACCTGGTATCTGAAATTTATTTATCTTCTATAATTGAAACTTTGTAGCCTTGAGTGGAGGCCAGGGAAGGCCAGGGATGCAGGAAGCTTGGCTTCCTCCATCACTGGGGGCAACTCAAGCTTCCTGCTCTCTCCAGCTCTGTGGCTGCCACCATTTTTGTTGGGATTTATTTATCTCCTATAATTGAAATTTTGTAGCCTTGAGCAGAGGTCAGGACCAGCCAGAGCAGGCAGGAAGCTTGGCTTCCTCCATGGTCGGGGAAACCCAAGCCTTCTGCTCACTCTGTGGCCGCAGCCTTCTTGGTTGTATTAATTTGCATCTCACTCCTGATTGGCTGGTGGGTGTGGCTTGTGGGCATAGCAGAGGTATGGTCAATTTGTATATTTCTTTTGTATTTGTGTAGATAATGATATTAAAGTAAGTTGTGACTATTCATTTACCAACATAATCTATCTAGTGATGACAGAAATTTTAAAACAATATGCTTGGTGTGAAGATATCCAGATAAAAAAATAACACAAGCTTGCAGAAAGTAGGTATGTATGATTACCTGGGCAATCAAGAAAGGCTTCCCAAAAGATATGACATTTCATCGAGTCCTGAAGGATGAGCAGATATAGATGAGAAAGGATGGACATTAGAGTGAACTTGGGATGAGGAGAGTGTGATATTTATCCAGCAATGGTGAGCAATCCCATTTGGCCCAGAAGAGAGCACACTGGGGTGAAGCAGAGGGAGATTGGGTACCTTTAGTGATAGCACTGGGGTGGCCATCAGCGAACTGCCAAGAGACTGGGCTGGGCGAAGTCATCACAAGGCCAACTCTCCCACTTACTACTGTTCCCAGGCCCAGCTGCTCCTCCAAGTTCCAGTGCTCAGCCACTCTCTGAGCACTTGCCAAAAGGCTGTCTACAGCAGGTTCTTGGAGAACTCAAGGGCTTCCTGCTTCCTCCTTGTGTCCTTGGCTGCCTGTCCTCATTGTGCCCCCTCAGGAACAAGTTTCCTCTCATTCCAGAAGGGCAAACAATAGAATTCTTCTGAGAGAGCCTTCTCAAGAATTAGAAGTCCTAAGGCAGCTTTAATTTAGCCTGTGGGGTGGAGGGTGGGCTTTCCTTCCTGGAAGTCCATCTTGCTAACAAATGCTTCCCCACCCTTCTCCCACCCCTCTAGCTGCCCTGGGCTTCCAGCTCCCACTTCCTCTGTGAATGCAGCAGCCTCCCAGCCAGCCCTCACCATCAGGAGGGGCTGAAGTGACTTTCTTCATTGAATCCAGACTTCTGGGTGATGCAGCTGTTCTCCAACTACCCTCCCCAAGCTTGTCAGATCAAGAAGGACTCTGGATCTACAAAACACTGCATTCAAATAAACACTCAGTCAACAAGCAAGCACCTTGTCAAGGAGGGATCTGGAGTGTGGGTGACAAGGTGGGAGTCTTGGGAAAGTAACAGCTGTTTGGGCTGATCTCTCCCAAGTCCTTTTAGCATTTATTTCCCTCCTGATTGCCTGCCCATCTCTGTAGATGAGCAAACATACACACACACACACACACACACACACACACACACACACACACACACACACATGACACCTAGCACTCTTGTTCCCTGCACTCACACCCATTACCTCCCCAGGGTGAATCTTTCCTCACTCCTCCTGTCCTCATTAATTCTTACACTTCAATACCATGGGACACAGGGAAGATGGGGTGGAGAGAACAGGGACTTTCAAGTCACTGTTAAAACAGTGTATTAACCTCTCTCAACTAATTTTTCGCACTGCAACCTGGAAATAGCAAAAAAAAAAAAAAGAATTAAAGAATATAATTACATAAATAACCTAGAAAAGAACAGAAGCTGGCATAGAACAAGTACAATCTCAGGTTATTGCCCTCCAGGTCCTCCCTTAAGAAATAAAATTCAATTATATTCAAACAAGCGCCTTAAACGTCGCCGAGGGCCAGTATGATGGTGAGGCAGGATAGTAAGAAACTAGGAAAATTCGTTGGCAAGTGGAATGGGGAGACTGAGACAAACAGCTGAACAAACTGGCCAAGCAATTTACAGCCAGATACTAAAGATAACATCTAGGCCTCAGTTGTATTTAAGTGCCAGGCCCAGAAAAGCAGCAAAACCTGGTGGGTGATGCCAGGACCAGCTGCAATGAATAATGAGCTTCTCCCCTGGCACTGAGCAACCAGTAAAGACCATGACCCTAAAAGGGCAGGCCTGGGAATGCTGCTGATTATTCCATTGAAATCTACCCTAAATTCTCAGCTTTTAAAAACCCTCAAAACAAAAGACTTAGTGCCTCAGTGTGTGTTCTCCCTCCCAGAAGCATGCCCTCACTTTTCCCTTCATCCACAGGTGTGCATCTCCTAAACCCTAAGGGCCCTACAAGACTTGCAAGAGGGAAGCAGCGAGAGGCAACAGCTTGTCCCAGGCTAACCCCTTGAACCTGCCTCAAAGGCCTCTTTTCTCTGACTTTTCAGAGAGCCAAAGCAGCCCTGTCAAGGCTTCTTTCCTATAACATTTCTAGAGAGCCAAAGATTCCCCACCGAGGCTCTCTCTGTTGCTTTTTCTAACCTAAGCTCTTCCTTGTTTCACTGTTCTCAGCTTTCATAAATGTACCCTCAAAATCACCTGGACTCATATTGTAAAATCTTTCCTATAAGAACTAAAAAACCTCAGGCTGCCAGCTTGCCCAAGGCAGATGAGCTCTGGGCCCAGTTCCCTTTCAGGTAACAATGAAAAGAGCAAACAAAGGCTCAGAGACAATTCCTATCTCATATAAGCCACATTTTTAAGAACAGAAATCCCAGCTCAAATTGGCTTGAGTGGAAAATAATTTATTTCTTTGACAAAACTGATCAATACTCTCAATATCTATTCTCTCATTATTTTCTTTAGTAATAGAACTTTACTGTCTTCAAGTGATCAGATAGTTGTACTCATCAATTCCACACACACTCCAGAGACTACATTTCCCAGCCTCCCATATAGTTATGAGTAGTCCTGTAATGAAATATAAATGAAAGAGATGAGTGCAATTTTCAGGTCACTTCCCTAAAAAGAAGCTCATTGCTTTCCATATCTTTTTTTTTTTTTCTCTTCCCCTTGGTTTAGAAATAGATCAACTGGAGTAATCCAGGTCAGCCTAGAGATGGAAACTGCAGGTAGAGAATGGCAGAGCCACTCTGACAGCTCTAGACCACTTACTTCTGGACTATTATCTGAAAGAGAAATACACTTTTATCTTATTTAAGTCTTTTTGCTGAGGAGTCTTTGTTATAGCAACATAGCCTCTAACTTACTAACAATTCATTTCAGGTGAGGTTTGATCCAGTAGTCTCCAACAATGTCACCAAGGATCTGTGTTTTTTCATTTTCTCTGATCTGCTTCTACTAGTATCTGTCCTATTTTCAGACTCTCCATGTCCCCCTCTACAATTGGTCCCTACTTCCCCAATCCATCCCAATCCCAAAAGAGCTTCAGTGGTTCCCTTAATGCTAACAAAAACTGCTGCAGCTAGTACAGACCTCAAATGTTCACACAACACACTCTACAGAAGAGTGATATTTCCTTCTATTAGCATTGAAAATGGGCAATAGGAACATGGAAGACAGAAAGATAAGCTCCAAATTTAAATAGTCTATCGTTACTCATTTTTTTTTTCCTTTGGACATGACTTACCTGTTTAGCTACAACCATTAGATCAGGACTTACTCCAAGGACAATGTGTTCTTCCAGAACCCTCTTAGGCTTCTATTGTGGGAGGCAAGCACCTATTTCCCACAATGTCCAAGCAAGACATTTTTTCCCAAGATGAAATTAAGTGCTGTTAGGAAGTAGAAATCAATGCTGGGAAGCTAAACAATGGCAAATGTCCACTCCATCACCTATACACTGACATTATCCAAACTTGTAACTCCAGCCCAAATCTCTCTCCTCTGACAGACAAGGCCAGGACTAGAGTGAGGCACAGTCATCCTCAAATGCTGACTCTGCACTGGCAGGATACTGAGAATAAATGCCTCCCTAAATGTTGTTCCTTGTGCGCCATGCTTGCCTCAGCCTAATCTTGACCTTTGACTCTCAGGGCTGTGTATTGGCCGTATATCTAGCAGTGTAATCCATGGACTTCTCAAGTTGGGCATTATTAAGACATATCCTATCACCTTCCACTCCCCAAGCTTGTCCTCCTGAACTCCCTATGTCAGGGGATAACATTAACATCTACTACCTATCTGGCTGCTCAAGCCAGAATCCTGGAAGTCATTTTTTATTTCACCTTATCTTCACCTCTCACTAGTCAGTTACCAAGTTCATTCATATTTTTAGAATCGATTTGCTTCTCTAATTCCATCACCCTAATTACACTTAACTATCACCTTTCTACTATAAATTAGCAACAGCTCCCTACCTGATCTTCCCTTTTCTAATCTTGCTGTTCTCCAACCCCCCATTCTTACTATAACCAGATTTTTTTTTCCAATTTAGTTTACAAATCAGAGCAGTCCTCTGTACATCGGTCCCATTGATTTCTCTAGCTTGGTGATTACACCCAGACCTTCCCCATTCCCACCACGCCATATCTGTACCGCCTTCTCTTAGCTCCTCAACCCCTTCATGCTTCCAGGCCTCTCAACATGCTTTTCCTCCTCCTATTCACCTCCCCTATAACATATTTGTTCTTCAAATATTAGCTTAAACTTTACTTGCTCCAAAAGGCCTTTCCAACCCATAAACTGAGTGAGCCCCTTCTCCATGCTCCCATAACAGGTAATTTTACTTTACACTCCTCAGGTGTTTTGTTTTTTTTTAACCAGTTGTTTACTGAGTTTCTCCTCTGATTGCCTTTAAGCTCCTTGAGTTACTTATCATAAGGTGGATGAATGTTTAAAGTAAGATTCAACCTTACAAATCCCAAAATTACATCTCTGACAATGCGCTTATTTATTCAGCTATCATCTACTCAGCCCCAGGAGGTGCCAGGTGTTTGTTAGGCATTGAAGTTGCAGAGACTCAGGAGATATGACCCACACTCTTAGGGCGCTAAAAGTTTAATACACTAGTGAAGAGTCCTTGTTTTAAAGTGAGAGACCTTAAAATGGGGCTATCTGCTACAGCAGACACTCTCTACCTTTACCACATTCTATGGATTCATACCTAATTTCAACTGCAACTGTGATAGATACTTCCACACGAGCTCAGTATCATCTTGTACTGTCAACTTCCCACCTCAAGCAAGTATCTCTCATCTTTCAGCATTTAGCCCCAGGGTTTTCTCCAATGTTGCCATAATCTATTTTATTTCTGTAGGTGATCTCAGCCCAGAAGTGCAAGAACACTTCCCAGACAGCTCCTAATCAATAAGGTATGGCATCTGGTGTGTAAAAGCTGCAGTCTCCCACTTTTCCAGGAGGCAGAATTGAACCCCCATTGCCTAGAGCAGTGACCTCAGAACAAACTTATTTTGCCCTTGCCTCTTTCCCTGCCTCCCTCTCCCTGTTGTCTGATTCCTCCTTCTTGAGATTCTCTATACCACTACCTTTCAAATCCTTGTATCAGGCTTGCTTTGAGTGGAGCCCAAATTAGAGTACCACATTCCAAAGATTAACTATGGCAACATGTGTGACATTTCCTAACACAATATCAGGGATTAATAAGCTGTTATTATTCATGTTAGCTATTATGTTCTTAATGAGGAGATGGACAAGTATAACCTAATAAGAAAATGCTACAATGGAAGTATAAAGTAGCTGAATGTGCAGAATGAGAACAGGGGAAGGAGCCTTTGAGTTTGGAGAAATCAAGAAAACTTCACAGAGGGAATTTCTCTTGAAATGAGCTTTCTTAAAGCTCCACAAATCGGAAGAAAGAATTCCCAACAAAGGACATGGCAAGGGAAAAAACGTGGCATATGACAGAACATGGCACGTCATAAGACACATAAGCAGTTCAGATAGTTAAAAGAGCGTTTCTGGGGATAGAAATTGAGGACACAGAGAACAGCAGTCTCAAGGAACCCCCATCAAGGAGAGGTGAAGTCTGAGGCACCTACAAAGATGAGCTGCCAGGCTCTCCTGCAGATAGCTGCACAGAGAGAAATGCATAACACCCACTAGTCATCTACACATGTGCTGTCTTGCTCCTGTTTATTTACACTCTGCTTGGCTGGATGGAATCAAGGCATAATTCCTGACCCACCCCCTTCAGCACCCTGCAGAGAGGGGGAAGCAGGGAACATCCCTGTCAAGTGCCAGATGTTTGGCAGGGGCCTCAGGGCTGCTGATGGCTTTGGAGGTGAAACAGGAAACTCTTCTGGGACAGGAAGCCTGGAAGTACAGAAGTTTGCCAAATGAAAGACAAGTGGTTTCAGAAAAGTAGAGAAGGATGAGATGGGATAGAGTCAGACACATCTGGATTCCAGTCCCAGCTTTGTTCCTTTCTGGTTGTATGGCCCTAAACAAGTCACTTCCTCAGCCTGAGCCTCGATTTCTTCAGCTAATATCCCTCCTAGCTCTGAGGTTAAAGGATTCCATGAGACAGTACATGAACTTCACTTTGAAGGTTGAAAAATATTTTGTTATCCCAAAGCTCCACTTGACTTTGTATTAATAGACAGAATGAGATGTCTCTAAATCAAAAAAAGCTCAGAGAAAAAAAAAAGAAGAAAGAAAGAAAGAAAGAAAGAAAGGAAGAAAGAAAGAAAGAAAGAAAGAAAGAAAGAAAGAAAGAAAGAAAGAAAGAAAAAGAATTCAGAGACCTGCCCACCTGGCTTTAAGGTAAACAATGACTCACAGTACAAGCAAAACAATAGATTAATTGGGATGAGGGGTGGAGAGGGGAAAAGTCAAACTGGCTATTTAGAAATGTTGGTTGACCTTCACTTTTATCTGATTATTCTAGTTAGCAGCTAACACATTTCTGCTCAAGTTTTTTTTGTTTTGTTTTGTTTCGTTTTTCAAAGAGGAAGGGAAAGGGAGAGAGAGAAACATCAATAATGATGAGAGACTCATTGATCGGCTTCCTCTTGCATCCTCCCCAACCCCCCTGGGGATTGACCCCATAACCTGGGCATGTGCCCTTAACCAGAATCAAACCTGACACCTTTCAGTCCGCAGGCCGATGCTCTATCCACTGAGCCAAACCAGCTAGGGCCTCAAGGGTTTGTTTTTTTGTTTTTTGTTTTTTTTTTAGGCTCATGTCTCACTCTGCATCCTACTCCAGCCCTGTGAAATGAATGACTCTTCATTCTCCTAAAATGCTCTTATCTCCTGTGTCTTTGTCTTTATTTATGTTGTTCATTCATTAGACAAACATTTACTGAGCTCTTTCTGTGGTCTGGGTTCTGGGTAGAGGGGAAAAAAAGACAGTCCTGTTTTCATAGGCATGTAGTGTAACATTAACTAGATTAACTAGACAGACATTAACTAAATAATAGTACAAAGAAATGGAAACTTCAAAAACTGTACATTCTACACTGGGAGGGAGGATATTGTTTATGAGAGTAACAGTAGAAGAAATTGATTGAGTGATCAGGGTCAGGGAAGGCTTCTTGGAATAAGTAATGCCTTTATATCCTTCCTTTTAAAGACAAAATCCTTTCCAGCTTTATGAGGCAATTTAAATATCTCTGTGAAGCTGGCTGCTTCTCCTCTAGTAAGACAGTCATCCTTTTCCTTTGGGATCTGTAGGTTTTATTTCATTGACATAACATAGCTTTAGGGATGCTGTGTTATTATCTTTAGCTGTGCTCTAGTCTGTCTCCCCACAAACTGTGGGCTCCTTGACAGCACAACGCCTGCATTCCCCATTTCTGCAGTTCCAACACAGTGCGGGGTATGCAGACAATGAAACTGGAGGGAATTAACATGCAGATCCTCTGATAATTCAAGGTTTTTTTTAAGTGAGAAACTTATTTCACAATTAGCAGTCTAAATAATGTTCTGGTTCATGCTCTTTATTCATAAAAAAATAAATACCTTTTTAAAAAGTTTGCCTGGGTATATTATACAATTAGTAAAAATAAGCCATGAATTAAAATTCTAGACCTGCCATTCGAGTAACGGATCATAAAAATCCTTCACTGGATTTTGAAGACATTCATCTGTAATTTCCCCATAAGCCCAAAGTCTGGCTGTCAAAGTGACTAAAGTAGGGAGGTTTCTTATTTCAAATAGGAATTTTTATGATGTGGTCTACCTATGTGGGCAGAAACACTTAGGAAAAGGCAGGTGGGTTTCTGGGCATTGAAACAGAAGTAATAAGAACTTGATGAAAGTCTACCTCACAGAAGTCAGTTGCCTTTTCTACTCAGAGAGTAGAGCTGTTATGAAAGGGGAGCTAGAATTATTTGGTTTCCTACCACTGGCCAGGAAAATGCCTTGCACTTAGCCAATTCAATTGTCTCCACCTAGAATGTCTTTGCTCCTCCTATCAAAACCCTATGCATCTTTCAACCCCATCTCAGACTTATCCTTGTTTATTTTACCAATGGTTGAATTTTGGAATTTTTCCAAGGTCATAAAACACATCAGAGGCAAGCTAAGACAACTGGACTATAGCCTCCCTGTCCAATAGTCTTTCTTCTACACCAGTGTTGTCCAAAGGGCATAGTATCCTGCCTATTTGAGAAACGTTATCTATCTTCCACTCCCTCTTTCTAGAGACATCAAAATACCCATCAATACCAAAAGGCTATAGCAAATCCTGTATTTAGCCACAATTTAGAAACCATTGCTTGGGTTGTTTTTTGTTTGTTTGTTTGTTCGTTTGTTCTTTTTGTGTATGTTTTTGTGTGTGTGTGTTGTTGTTGATTTTTCAATGCAGCGCTTTACAACTCTGTTGAGCCCTTTCCTTTGTAACATCCATTAACTCCTCCTGGAATTATTTCCCCAGAAAACACAATTTGGGAAACACTGCTTTTTATCATGAGTGCTCTCACTCACTTCCTCCCTATCAGTTTAGAGATGGGAGCCAAAGACAGACAATTACTGTACAGGCGAGAACCAAAGACACTTGGAAAATCACCTCCTTTTATGGATATAAGAGGCCTCTATTTTTTTTATTTCTTTATTAATTAAGGTATTACATATGTGTTTTATTCTCCTCAGTGCCCCCCCACCCCCCCACCCAACCTCACTCCCGTTCATGCCCTCACCCTCCTGGTGTCTGCATCCATTGCTTATGCTTATATGCATGCATGCAAGTCCTTTGGTTAAGAGATCTCTATTTTATATTTAAATATAAACCAAATCCAAAACAGTAAGCAAAGGAATGAAAACCAAAAAAATTAAAAAAAACAAGTTATGAAAGATACAGTTTTAGTGGTGATGATATGCTAAAATCCCTAGAGGCTGGGTCTCCTTTACTCTTTTTGGTATTTTTCAAATGTTCTATAATGAACATGTATTCATTTATCATTTTAAAAATACTTTGAAATTATGAGAACTATTTTACAAGGCTAAGCGGATCTTAAAATTTACATGTTTAAAACCAGAAAAAAAAATGTGACTTTTAGATTTTTAAGACTGGGAAACTTACTTTAAAATCTTTAGAGTAATCCAGTGCTACCTTAAGTTAAGCCATTGGCTCACTCCACAAGGATGGTCTAGATTCACTAGTTTTGTCGAGAACCAAATGGGTAATTATACCTTGGTTGCTGGCTTAGTGAAAGAATCTGGCCCATGGACTAGGACCTAGGCCATCCCCAATACCTAGAGATTCAGAATCTCCTCCATTGAATCTATGGGCATCTCCTAGAGAGGTTCAACAGAAAAGCAAAACAGGCAGGACCATGAGAAATTCATGAACCTTGAAGTCAAACCAGCCTGGCTTTGAGTTCTACCTCTTCCTTTACTGTTGTAGACCCAAGGAAATTCCACACCATCTGAATACTGTTTATTTCTAAAGAAAATCATCAGAGTGAAAGATTATAGGAATCAGGAAGGTAGACCCTCATAAAGTAAATAACTCAGATGTTGGCTGTGGGCTCTGTTCCTGAAGAGATCTAGAAAGGATTGTCTGGAGTCTTCAATTCCAGACCTTGTGAATGTCTGAAACCCTCCCCCAAATTCCTGCAAATTCCAGGGGCATCACATGTTCATACATATATGAATCTAGGGTCCTACTTAAACTTGCTGATTTCATTTCACACAGCATTGAGTCAGATGTAAAATTCAGATGCTTCTTCAATTTCCACCCATATAATAATAATAACAAAATAATATAATCATATAGAGTTTGAAGGCATTGTAGTACTTACTGACCTTTTGGAGGGAAAGATTTATATTTAACAAACAAATTATTCCAATGTGAAGGTGTGACTTGTCACTAAATGTCCCTTGACCTCCCTGCATTCCATCACTTTATCCATCTAGCTGGCTTCTTCACTCTTGCATCTCTCTGAACCTTCTTCTCTTTTTCTAGGAGAAAAAAACAAACAAAAAGACAAAACCGATTTTTCTCAGTTTCTGAGGCAAGAAATCTTTATTCTTCTTTTGTTTCTAGAACTCCTGATAACACCTTTATTCTTAAATAGTTTTTCAAGGTATTCCTATCAGAAGGGATTCTGATGCTGACCATTAAATTTTTTTTTTTTAAAAATCATGTCATTACATACATACAAAAACAGTGCTACACAGGGCTGAGGAGCAGTGGGCTGCATAGTATGGCCCTGGCAAGTTATTTAAACTCAGTGTCCTAATTTGTAAAAATTAAGATTATAACTGTGTTAAACTTATATTGTTTGTAAGAAATAAGTGAGTTGATACATATAAAAACCTTAGAACATCACTTGGCACATGATATGGTCTCAAAAAATATTAGTCATTTGTTTTTTTAAATAAGTTTTTACTGCATTTACTCTGATCCATTCCTTCCCATTGGGCTTTATCCTACTTGGATCATCAATATCTACAAGATATTACCAAGAAGATGTACCATTTTGAGCGCTGGAGTTCATTATTGTGAAAAACTTTTAACCAATGATATATGGCTGGAGACAATGGTATGACAATGCAAAAGTAATGGACTAGCTGGATAACATAACAGTTTAGAGTCAGATAACCTGGATTCAAATCCCAATTCTAAAACTTACTTGCAGTGTGATCTTTGGCAACTTATTTGATCACTCTGAGCTGGTCTTCTCGTCTGATATATGTGAGTAAAAATAAAACCTACCTTACAGAATTGAGATGACTAAGAGAATATATATATAGTAGTACATACCTACTATCTGGTACATACTCAATAAAGTAGGTGGTGGTGATGGCAATGGTAGAAGTGGAGGAGGGATCGATGGAGGAGGAATGGGGGTGATGAAGGTGGTAATAGTATCATCAACATAACTATAAGCCTCTCTTTGGAAAATATCAGTCACCCACAAACTCATCAGCAGCAATAACCATAGATAAGATTGTATTATCTTGATTTTGTTCCTATATTTTATGTCTCTGAGATCATTCTGTATAGGCATTTTATATCCTACCTTCCCACTTAACATAATATTAAAAGTATGTTTCTTTCCATGCCTTTAAGTTTTTTTGTACATTTTGTTTTAATAATTACCTAATGTTCTATTGTAAAGATCTATTTAACAGCTCTCTTTTTAGTGGGCATTTAGGTTGTTTCCAATTCTTGTTTATTATAAATAATTCAGCAGTGCAAGTTTTTGTCCAGAGGCTTTGTCTACTTTTTGGATGATTTCCTTCAGCTAAATTCCTAGACATAGAATTACTGGGCCAAAGAATGTGAAGTCACAGTACATATTGCCACATTGTTACCCAGATCCTTCACATATTTGAAGACAACGATCATGCTCTCAAGTCTTTTCTGAAAGCTAAACATTCTCAGATCCATCACTCTTCAAATAATTGAATTCCCAGTGCTGCCACCATGCTTGTGCCTTTTCTCTAGGGTCAAAGCACATACTCCTAAGCTGGCATTCCAGGTCCTTCCACTCTGACCTACATTATCTTGGCCTCCTCATTTCCTGCTACATCTCACCTTACTTTCCAGTCAACCGTGGCTTCATATGAGCACCGTCTTCCTTCATTCTGCCATTCACTTGTTTATTCTATTCCTTCCATTCAGGATTGTGTTTCACACTACTGATGTCTAGGAAACTCAATCTTATCTTTCAAAACAGGACTCAAATGCAGGTAAAAACCTTAGAACATTGCTTGGCACATGATAAGATCTCAATAAATATTAGTCATTTGCTTTTATTAAATAAGTTTTTACGGGGGACGGGGGGACCAAGATGGCAGCATAAACACCTATACTGCTGCCCCACACAACAATTTCAAAACTACAACTAAAAGACAAAATGGACATCATCCAGAACCACCAGAAAGCTGGCTAAGTGGAAATTCCACAAATAGAAGGAAAGATAAAAAGACACTGAGACTCAGAACAGCTGTGGAGGGCAGAGTTGTAGAGACGAACATGAGCACAAAGGGTGGGCGGCTGAATACCTGGCTGGTTTTCTCGAACAGGGAGGGAGAAAAAGGCTCCCCACTGCACTGAACCCCAGTTCCAGGTGAGTCTCAGGGAACCCAAACTCATATGGGGTGAAACTGGACTGTCACGAGGAAGCACACTGAGATTTGGGAGTTGCAGAGGTTCCCGAGCTCATGGAGAAGACACATGGCTGGCTCTCATTCGGGAGGGAAAAAAAGAAAAAAACCACCACACTGCACTGTTTTCCCATTCTGGGTGAGACTTTGGGTGTCCAGACTCATTTGGAGAGAAATTGGACTGCTGGCAGCGGCAGAGCTCGGGGGCAGCTTTCTTTCAGAGGTGTGTGCAGCCAATGCCATGGGGCACAGAGACTCAGGTGCTACTTAGGGTGGAATTGACCAAAAACCAAGGCTGACTGCTCAGCCCGGAGACTTCGCCACATCCAAGCTGAGCACAGAAGCGCTCCCAGTGTAGGCACAGCTTTTTCTCACAGCCAGTTGGCCTGGAGGTCAACCCCACCCATTGATAACAACAACAATCTAGGCTTAACTACAATAAGACTGTGCATCCCATAAAAGGGTGCACCAAGAGTATCCAGCTCAGGTAACTGGGGAGGCTGAGCCACTGCCCCCTAGGGGACACCTTCCATGCAAAGCTACTCTACCAACTCAGGGAAGCAGCCAAAATGCAGAGACAAGGAAACAACTCACATTTGAAAGAAATGGCGAAAAAAAAAAAAACCAACTGGACATAGAGTTCAAAACCATGATTATAAGGTTTTTCAAGAGATTCCCAGAAGAGGCCAATACATTTAATGAGACCCTAGAGGTATGAAAAAGGACCAACTAAAAATTAAACATACACTGACTGAAATAAAAAATATTATACAGAGACCTAAAAGCAGACTAGAGGACCGCAAAAATCAAGTCAAAGATTTGAAATACAAAGAAGCAAAACCATTCAGCCAAAAAAGCAAGAAGCAAAAAGAATCCAAAAAATTGAAGTTAGTGTAAGGAGCCACTGGGACAACCTCAAGCATACCAACATCTGAATTATGGGGGTGCCAGAAAAAGAGAGAGAGCAAGATACTGAAAACATATTTGAAGAAAAAGTGACAAAGAACTTCCCCCACCTGGTGAAAGAAATAGACTTACAAGTCTAGGAAGCACACCAAACCCCAAACAAAAGGAACCCAAAGAGGATCACACCAAGACACATCATAATTAAAATGCCAAGAGCAAAAGACAAAAAGAGAATATTAAAAGCAGCAAGTGGAAAACAGTCAGTTACCTACCAGGGAGCACACATACGATTGTCAGCTGATTTCTCAACAGAAACTATGCAGGCCAAATGGGAATGGCAAGAAATATTCAAAGTGATGAATAACAAGAACCTACAACCAAGATTACTCTACCCAGCAAAGCTATCACTCCGAATTGAAGGTCAGATAAAGTGGTTTGCAAATAAGAAAAAGCTAAAGGAGTCCATCACTGCCAAACCAGTATTATATGAAATGCTGAAAGGTATCCTTTAAGAAGAGGAAGAAGAAAAAAAAGGGTAAAGATAAAAATTATGAATAACAAATACACATATATCAACAAGTGAATCTAAAAATCAGGTGAATTAAAAATCTGATGAACAGAATAAACTGGTGAATATAATAGAATCAGAACCATAGAAAGGGAATGGACTGACAATTCTTGGGGGGAAAGAGGTGTGGGAGGTGCAGAAAGAGACTGGACAAAAATCGTACACCTATGGATAAGGACAATGTGGGGGAGGTAAGGGTAGAGGGTGGGATGGGTACTGGGTGGAGATGAGCTATGGGGGAGGAGGGAAGAAGAACATTGTAATAATCTGAACAATAAAGATTTATTAAGTTAAAAAATAATAAATAAATAAATAAATAAATAACGTTTACTCTGATCCATTCTCTTCCATTGGGCTAAACTTCTCTGAAGCTTTCTTGGTTCCTTTACCCTGCCCCAGGCAGAAATAACAGCTCTGTCCACTCTAGTCCTGTTCTACCTAGGACAGTAGTGGTCAAAGTCTACTCCCTCCCCAAATGGATGACTCACTCAATTTTGGTAAATCAGGAGGATTTGCCATAATAAAAAAATTATTTAGAATTTGTGGGTAAGGTATGGAGAAACACTAAGGAGTAGCACAGTACTCAAGGACAAGCAGGGCTTTTAATATCCCTATACTTGAGGGAGTGAGGACAGGGAGAGGTTATTGGAACTCAGCAGGAAAGAGTTAGAGGAGTTGTGACTTCCATCAATGAACAAAATCAGCCCAAGGTAACCCCACAGAGGGGGACCCAAAAGAATAAATACCTTGTTTGGCTTCACTCTCCTCTCTCCTTTTCATCTCCTGCCCAGGCATCCATTAGCAGAACCTGACTAGATACAGAGGACTAGGAAGCTACTGAGGCAGCCTTCATAGGTCAACCTCTAGGGTACAGATCATGGTGATAACGGGCAGAGAGTAGAGCTGAAGAGCAGAGGGAGGAGCCCTATCTCAACATATTAAACCTTACTATTCTTTGTCACAATTCATTGTCAGCATATATGTTTCACTTTCTGAACTAGTTATGTATTATCTCCCTCACCTCCAAGCCATCTTCTACACCATGGTATGACCATTTTGCTCTACCATCCAGCTTTCTTCAGTGCCCTAATGCCCTTCCCCTGCCATTGCCTGCTGAGACAACTATAACTGTATCAGCATGACTGAAGTCCCTGGTGGCTTGGATCTTGCCTTTCACACTTCCTCATAGCTACCTCTCCCTTCCCTCCTACTTCACAATCCAGCTCTGGGAACACTTGTCACTCCCCACACACAGCATTCTTTCTCTAAAGGGTCTATCCTTTCACCTTGAACACACTTCCCCCATTGGAAACCTCCCACTCATTCTTTAAGACTCAATTCAAGGGCTACTTAAACTGTGAAGCTCCTTCCTTCCCCAGACAGACTCTTGGCCTTCTTCTCTAAAACTCTTTGTACAGCTTATATTTTATAGCACTTTACATTATAGATGTTTATAACTGTCTCTCCCAATAAACTACCAGCTCCTTTGAGGTAGAGGCTGTGTGTCTTACTTCATCTATTTTCTTGGGGCCTACCAGAGTCTCTGGCACATTGTAGACCTTAAATATTTAATTAATAAAGGAATCATTCAATTGAATAAAGATATTTGCAATTCATGTAGATTTCTCATTTGGTGGGTGAGTTTGTGTTGTTTGTTTGTTTTAATGCATGCTTGTTGGTGAACTTCTAGGGTGTGAGTGTGCAACAGAGGGCAGAGCTTATGTTTGGCATCTGTCAGCATCAGCTGTCATTGGCCTCCATCTGCCCTCAGCAGCTCTGCATGAAAGTAGGCAGGCATCCTTGGGAATACAAGAAGGAGACAATCCATATAGAGCCTACCCATTATACATCCATTTGACAGATAGACCTTGTTAACAGGTAACTTGCCAACAGGCCCTTAGGAGCTCTTGTGCTGCTTCCTAAATCCATTTTGGAGCAGAAATCCATTTTATTAGCTGAAGACAGAATAGACCAATTCCAAATATTTGGAAAAGCTTAATCTTGCAAATTAGCTAGCTGTCCTCTGGCCACATGGTGGCCACTTGTGTGGGAGGAAAGCAGCCCCATCTCAGGACAGACCTTTCTCTGTTTCTTGAGAAAACACAATAAAACACCCTTCTCCTTTCATCCACATCTGGTGGCTGGAAAAACAGTGACCCGTGGAATTTACATTTTCATATTTGACTATGGTAGGGCAGCATCCAGAGGTTATTCTTGCTGTGTTTATGAAAGAGAGACGCCTGTCAGGATAAGAAGGCTGATGGAGTGCTTATTGAGAAAACATGCAGAGATATCTGTTTCCCCAAATTAGAGAAGGAGCTTATGATAAGAATCCTTTTCATTGGGTTTTTTTTTTTTCCTCAACCACTTTCCTGCTGTCTTGTGGTATAATTACAAGCCCTGAGGTTCAACTTTCTGAAGCAAGTCTCAGAGAAAATTCCCCAAAAGTGAAATAGCCCAGGGGGTCCCAACTCTCAAAATTACACAAAGCTTCAAAGAAATCATAGTGTAACCATGATAGGGCCACTGGGCAAGTGAACTAAAAGGGGATTTTCGTTGTCTCCACTTTTGTCTGGCTTTTTATCAGTTCATCATGTTCCTGTTACAAACTACATGCTGGTTGTCTAATCTCATCCATTGGACAAGGGAGAATGACCTCCAGAGAAGAGAAGGGCATTTCTCAGAGTGCCAGATTGGAAGTGGGTAGAGCCTACACTCAAACATGGACATCAATACAAACAAGATGTCAACAAGGAAGCTATGAGAACAAGGACAAATGAGACAGAGACCAGTGGACAGTGGAAAGAAGATACAATGTTCAAGTGGTCATTGGGAGAGATGCTTAGGGCAATTCCTGAACAAAGTGGCAGGCAACTGTACTCATTTTGCTGAAGTCATTGAGGGGGCAATCAAAGTGGGCACTGGTAAGAAACTATATTCGGTAGTCGTTTGCCCTGGTTGATCTAAAATTGAGGAAAATTGGTTTGCTGAGTTAATGACTAGTTCATTCAATAAAATTTTATCAGAATAACTCCTTAATAGACACAGTCCTGGGCCCTGAGTTTCCAGAGGTATATAAAACATTCTCTCTACCTTTGAAAGGTTCATGAGCTAGAAGAACTACTTGTCTTCCTGATTGGCACCTTATAATCCACTGCCTATTACTGTTGGAGATTTCTAAACCATAAAGCAGGCGGGTCATTTCAAAATCAAACTCTGAGAAGGTGAAGTAGGTCTCAGAGCCTAAGCATAATACACAGCCCCTTTCTACCTCCCCAGCCTCATCACAGTACCCCCATCACAACCCTCCCCCAGGTCTCCCTGCCCAGGCCTTGGCTTACAATGCTCCCTGTTCTCTGTGCTTGGCCAACTCCTTGGCCTCAGTCCTTCACTTGGATATTAGCACCTCTAAGGAGCCATCTTCTACCCCAGCCCTGGATTACTGTCCCCTCTGTTGCTATAAACAACCTACTCTTGCACTGACATAACTCACCTCACGCACTAGATTGTGAACTCCTTAAATATATACTTTTATCCTCTTCACCTTTGTTCCCCAAATGCAATGTAAGGAATAGATTTTATATAGTCAGTGCTCAAAATAATTATTTATCAGCAGCCTACTAGATTTCACACCCTAGGTTAGGCACATTCACAAATATCTTAGATAATCTTAACAAAAATCTTTACAGATTCACATTATGACCTCACATTATAGTTATGAATTTGTAAGTCAGAGAGAGTGAGAAATTACTCAAGATTTCACAGCTCAGAAGTGCTGGGTGGCATCAGGATAAAAGAGTACACACTTTTTCTCTACCCAATATTGGCCCTCATGCACCTTCCTGGTCTGCTATTGGTACTTTTAGCTGGAGTGCTTCTATCCAACTGGAGAGAGGAGGAGGAGGGTAAAACACCATGAAGAAATAAGTATCTCTTAAAAGAGATCATCAAAGATACAGTATTTTTATTCTAAAGGCTGGCTTTTCTTACCTAAAAGTCACATTGCTAAGGGTTTGGGTTCTATTCAAAGAGACCATTAATCTTTTTCTATGGGCATTGAACATAATAATGGTAGAAAATATGCAGAATGAGGCTATGTTGTATAAAGTTTCCTGAGAATATGGGAACAAACCCCAAGAAAAAGATTCAGAGGGAACCCTGAATGGGGCCCTGGATCCCAGCTTCTAGGTCCCACCTCTAAGGTTAATGGACAGTAGGTAGAACGGGTGCTGGCCCAGAGAGCAGAATCCAGTACCCAGGCTAGGAATGCTTAACCAGGCAGGCTCGACAAAGCAGTGGTCTGCAAACTCTTCATGTCCCCTTAAAACAACTTTGTATAATTGTTTTACAAAACACACACTTTAAGTTGACATCTGAAATTTTTCATCAAACTTTAAACAACATGTTGTAAATATTGACATTTTAAAATAAAATAGTTACATCATGTTTTTGCATGTACCCAATCTAGTCTAAATATCATAGTTAGTTAAAACCTACCACAATCCATTTGAAAAATGTATAAACAAGCTTTTCTTTAATAGCTGGAAATTTTCTGAGGTTTTTTTCTTCTTTAAAAAAATACTGAACTCTTGTTTTATTTTACTTCTCCCACAGAATTTTACCCTAATGTATTAGATTTTTATGCTAGAACTAGTCTTTTATTGACCATCAATACTTCTATAAAGAGAGAAAGAGAGAGAGAGAGAGAGAGAGAGAGAGAGAGAGAGAGAGAGTGCAAATTTATAAATTGACTTAGTTTCCTAAAACCATAAAACAATAAGTGTTGAAAAGGGGACCAGGGAGGAAGATTTTCAAATGAAGGTAAGAAAGGAGGGGAGAATCTCTTGGCAGGAGGAAAGCTGTTGGGGAGATCAATGCTAGGAAAGAACACATGTAGAAGTTGAGGTGCTAAAAACTGATTCCCTAAAACTATCTATGTCTGCACATTTTGAAAGTCTTTAGGTACCTCCAAGAGAGTATGTAGTTCATTTTGAAGACCATCAACTTCACACCTAAATTAAGGTTTTGCCTTCCTGAGCCTAGACCCCTCACCAGCAGATTTCAAACCCCCAAATCATTCAGTGACCATGAGAAGCTATTCAGACAGCTATGCAACATCTCAAAATACCTATTAGCCTTAGAGAATCATTGGATACCCAATGAGGAAGCACCCATGCCTGGACCTCATGGCTAGGCTGGAATACATGAGCTCACCCTGGTCTGGGAAGAAGTGGCAGTGGTCACCATCTTAATTCCCAAGAGCCCTTATCTCCAGGCTCTATTTTCAATCAACCAACTCTCTGCTACCTGAAATACTTTCTTTGTTTCACTGTCTATAATGTTCATTCATCTGGGTACATTCATCCCTTTTATATATATATTTCAGAGAGGAAAGGGGAGGGAGAGAGAGAGAAACATCAGTGATGAGAGAGAATCATTAATTGGCTGTTTCTGCTTGCCTTACACTGGGGATTGGTTGAGACTACAGTCAGTATCTGTGCCCTGACAGAGAATCAGACCGTGATCTTCTGGTTCATAGATCAAAGCTCAACCACTGAGCCATGTTGACCAGGCGACATAAATCCCTTTGACTTTGACAGTTTTGCTTCAGTATCAGCCCCACCTTCTAAAATTTACCTAGCAAAATTAATTGCCACATCCTCCGCTATTAGGTAGAGTTTATAATTAAACTTAGCATATGTGTATGAAAGACTGTGTCTTATCTCTTAGAAGGCATAGTCAATGATTGGCAAAAGCTGAAGTCACAAAAGGAGATTTAAATGAGGGGTTTTCTACTAGGAAGTTTTATGGACCAATTTTACATATACCATATTTAGGTACTTTTTTGCACCAGTTGAAGCTACCTACTTTGTCCAGGAAGAATGGCTTGCCCAGTCCACTGTGGGGTGCTCTATAAAAATTGTGTTCATTTCGTGTTTGCATAATATTCACTTCTGCTAATAGCACTGAGAAAGACCTTGGTCATTTCAAAAAAAAAAAAAAAAAACACAAGTAAATCTCATCTACTAAAGATTACGTTAATTGAGAGCTACCTATCCATCTTGTTAGGATGTAAAATGATGTATCCTGCCAGGTTTGTATTAGCTTCGAGAGCAGTGGTTCTCAGCCTTTCTAATGCGGCCCTTTAATATAGATCCTCATGTTGTGGTGATCCCCAATCATAAAATTATTTTCGTTGCTACTTCATAACTGTAATTTTGCTACTGTTAATGAATCATAATGTAAATATCTGTGTTTTCCAATGATCTTAGACTCTACAGCAACAGTTCTCAACCTGTGGAATCTAGAGAAATGTATCATCAATCATTTCACACAAACCACTGTGCTGCACTAAGAGGAAGTAATTATGACTTTTCCCTTTGTTTCATCAGATGTTCAGACCCCACCTATCTGAAGGATGTATAGTGCTTTCTTACTCTTGTACTACAGATAAATTGTGCTCAATTTTTCTGTTTTCGCTTTTATTGTATGTTCTTCAAAATGAAATCATAATTTTCATCATATTTTTATGTAGGGTGTCCCAAAAAATGTATACATACACATTGGATGATTATAAAGTCAGTATTTATTAACATACCAGAGGCTCAATACACAAATTCATGCATGGGTGGGTTCTGGCCAGCAAGCCCCTCATGGAGGCCAATCAGGCCAGGCTGTCCTGGGGGAGGGGCTGTCCCTTCCCCACCCCCTAATTGGGCTGGTTGGCCAGCCACAGTGTGTGTCATAGTGACCAGTCATTTTGGTGTTCCGGTCGCTTGGCTTTTATATATATACTAGAAGCCCGATGCATGAAGATTCATGCTAGAATGGGCTTTCCTTTTCCTGGATGCTGGCACTGCCTTTTCACTCAGGCCCAGCTCCTTACCCCTCTAGGTTCTGGAGCCACCTTTTTCCCCTCCAGGAGCTGCTTCTTTCTGCTCTGGAAGCCGCCTCTTTCTACTCCGGCCCTACCTTTCCACACTGTCTAGAGGCCCTTAGAGACCAGGGGTGGGGCAGAATGTCCCACCCCCATCACTCGGCACCTGTGTATGCAAATTAACCTCCATATTTGTTGGGTTTATTTGCATATCACTCTTGATTGCCTGGTGGTGTAGCAGAGGTATGGTCAATTTATATGTTTGTTTATTATTAGGTAAGATATATAGACTAGAGGCCCAGTCCACAAAATTTGTGCATGGGGGAGGGGTGTCCCCCATCCTGGCCCGTACCCTCTCCAATCCGGGACCTGTCAGGCAACTGCCAGTTTAGGCCTGATTCTGCCCTCTCACAGTCCGGGACTGCTGGTTTCTAACCACTTGCCTGCCTGCCTGCCAGGCTGATCACTCCCTAACTGCTCCCTTGCTGGCCTGATTGATTTCTAACTACTCCCCAATCAACACCAACTGCCCTCCCCTGCTGGCCTAGTTTCCCCGCACTGCCCTCCCCTGACAGCCATCTAATCTCGGCCATCTTGTGATGACATTGCGATGTTACCCTAGGCTTTTATTATATAGGACAGTCCATTTTCAAAATGTAAAAGAATCTACGGAAATGAATACTTTTTTGTCAATGCCAATTTTCAAATTGATGACCATTCTGGTCCAGGCACTGATGATAACTTGAAGCAATGGAATCACCAACATTAAGAATCATTTCATTTTCATTCAGTATTTGTGTTCCCTCAATTCATCAAGTGTTACTGGTTTTATAACATAAACTTTTTTTTTTATGTATCCCTATAGTAGATAAATGTCTTTTGTTCAAAGCTTGACCTGGATTTACCCATTATTTCAAATCAGATCAACCTGAAAAGGGTGAAAATTAAGTGAGTTATCAGCTCTCTCAGGGTGTCCCCCCCCCCCAAAATGTATACACATTTTGAAAAATTATAAAGGCACTGTTTATACATCAACTGTGTTTTTAAACTTCCAGTCGCATTTTAGGATGAACTTCTTATGTTCAAAGATTACTCTGGTTGAGGGAGAACCAAGATGGCGGCATAGGTAAAACACCTATCTTGCCGCCATGCACAGCAATTTCAAAACTACAACTTAACGAAAGAACAAACACCATCCAGAATTACTGGAAAGCTGGCTAAGTGAAAATTCCACAAATAAGTGGAGGGAAAAAAATGACTGGACATGGAATTCAAAACCACGGTTATAGGGCTTTTCAAGAGGCTCCTAGAAAAGGTCGAGACCTATAAGGAAATAAGCAAGACCTACAAGGAAATGAACAAGATAAGACATTGTAATTCTGAGGAGCGGCAGCGGACAACATTGAAGATACGTGCAGAGTCAGAGCTTTGGAGGAGCACGTGCGTCAGCAGATAGGGCGGGCGGCTGAAAACCGGCCAGTTTTCTTGAATGGGGAGACAAAGACAACCCACTGGACTGATTCTCTAGCTCTGGGCGAAGTCCAGGGAACCCACTATCACACGGGGTAAAAACTGGACAGTGGGAAAGCATGCCGAAGCTCAAATGCTGCAGGGTTGGCTGGCTTGTGGAGAAGGCGAGCTTGTGTGGAGTGTGCGTGAGCTTGGGAACTGCGCAGCTGCCTGACTGAGCAGAGAGCACTCGTGACTTGCTCTTTCATTCGGGAAACCGTCAGACTGCATTGTTTTGCGACCTTGGGTGAGACATTGGGTGTGCAGACTCATTTGGGGAGAGGCTAAAATCTCTGGCAGCCAGTGGAGCTCGGCAGCGGCTCTCTCTCAGAGACCCTGGGGATGCATAGGGTGAAGCTGACGCTGTCTGCTTGGCCTGGAGACTCCGCCCATCCAACCCAAGCACAGCTTACCTTCACAGCCAATTGGCCTGGAGGTCAACCCCTCCAAGTGCTAACAACAATTAACCTGAGCTTAACTTCAACAAGACTGTGCAACCCATATCCACCTCAGGTAACTGGGGAGGCTGAGCCACTGTCCCTTGTAGGACATCTATCACACAAAGCTAACTGACCAACTCAGGGAAGTAGCTGCCATGCAGAGACATGGAAAGAAATTAGATGTGAAATAAATGGAGGAAAAAAATGACTGGACATGGAATTCAAAACCACAGTTATAGGGCTTTTCAAGAGGCTCCTAGAAAAGGTCGAGACCTATAAGGAAATAAGCAAGACCTACAAGGAAATGAACAAGACCCTCAAGGATATGAACAAGACCTGCAAGGAAATGAAAAGACCAACGTGGAAATTAATGAGTTCTACAAGGAAATGAACGAGACCTACAAGGATATGAGCAAGACTCTCAAGGATATGAAAAAGGAGCAACCAGAAATTAAGCATACACTGACTGAAATAAAAAATATTATACAAAGACCTAAAAGCAGTCTAGAGGACCACAAGAACCAAGTCAAAGATTTGAAATACAAAGAGGTAAAATCCACTCAGCTGAAAAAGCAAGAAACCAAAAGAATCCAAAAAATTGAAGAGAGTGTAAGGGGCCTCTGGGACAACCTCAAGCATACCAACATCCGAATTATAGGGGTGCCAAAAAAAGAGAGAGAGCAAGACAATGAAAACCTATTTGAAGAAATAGTGATGGAAAACTTCCCACACCTGGTGAAAGAAATTGACTTAGGAGTCCAAGAAGCGCACTGAACCTCAATATATAGGAACCCTAAGAGGACCACACCAAGGCACATCATAATTAAAATGCCAAGAGCAAAAAAACAAAGAGAGAATATTAAAAGCAGCAAGAGAAAAACAGTTAGTTACCTATAAGGGAGCACCCATATGATTGTCAGCGGATTTCTCAACAGAAACAATGCAGGCCAGATGGGAGTGGCAAGAAATATTCAAAGTGATGAATAGCAAGAATCTACAACCAAGATTATTCTATCCAGCAAAGCTATCATTCAGAATTGAAGGTCAGATAAAGTGCTTTGCAGATAAGAAAAAGCTAAAGGAGTTCATCACCACCAAACCAATATTATATGAAATGCTGAAATATATTCTTTAAGAAGAGGAAGAAGAAAAAGATAAAAGTGTAAATTATGAACAACAAATACACATCTATCAACAAATGAATCTAAAAATCAGATGAATTAATAAGCTGATGAACAGAATAAACTGGTGAATATAACAGAATCGTGGACATAGAGAGGAAATGGACTAACAATTCTTGGGGAGAAAAGGGGTGTGGGACATTCAGCAAGAGACTGGACAAAAATCATGCAACTATGGGAGAGGACAGTGGAGGGGGGTGAGGGAAGAGGGTGGGATGAGTGCCAGGTGGAGGGGAGCTATAGGGGAAAAAAGGGGGAACAATGTAATTAATAAACTGAACAATAAAGATTAAATAAAAAAAAAGAAATACCACTCAGCAATTAACAATAGCTTGTGAAGGAAAATGTAATCCTTATTTCCAGAATCAGAATTTCCACAATTTATATTAAGTATCCCATTAGGTAACATATATTTTCCGCTAGGTGGGTAAAGCTGTGTATTACTGTACTGAGAGTTTCCTCAGAATTCAGGATCAAGGGCTAATGGCTAACCCTCTTATAAAACAAACTATTCTCTGTTTCAATTCTTAAACTTAGAGCAAAGCTAGAGCGCTAAAGACTCCCTTCAGAGATCCAGGCCAAACATGAAATATAGGTTTATCATATATAAGTCAATGTACTTTAGTGGAAATTACCATGTTTTGTAGAAATTCAGATTAACCTACAATCATAACTCGGGTGATGTGTCACTTCAAGAAAAAAAAACATATTTTTGCAATATTTATAGTTTAAATAACAAAAATGTATAATTGTAATATATAACTGTATTTAATAAACCAAAAACTAATTATTTAACTTAAAAAAAAAAAGATCACTCTGGTTGAGAAGAAAGAAACATCATTTAAGCTATCAGCTGTTAAAGTGTGCATGTTTTTGGGACACCCTGTAGATTTGAATCCACATTGTCTCTAGCCCATTTTATTAATTAGAGATTTAGTCGTTGTGAATTTTACTTTGTAGCTATAATAGCTACCAAATCCAATTCTTACATCAAGTATTGCAGATCTAATTTTGACCCAAAAAATTTTATTCTTTTTTGGGGGGTTGTTATGACAAAAATTAGCATTTGTAGTTTGAGCCATTTGCAGTTTGAGCCATTGTCAGTTTTATTTTGTGGTGATTGCTTCATCTCAGTCCAATATACCCTGGGAAGGAGTTAGTTTCCAAGTGATGCTAACACATTGTGATGCTCTGGTCAAGCTTGATCCAAATTAACAATTAGACGGAAAATTTCATCAGGTTTTTGCTTGCCACAATAGAAAGTATTAAAATGGGGAGGGGGGAGAGGGTTCAGCCACCTTGCTTTTTGCTGGAGCAAAACTGTATATACAGGGCCCAGGATGCAAAATAACCAAATGAGACTGAAACACAAATAGTTTGAACAAAAAAAGGGGCCTCATGCTATACCTGACAAGCTCAGAGATCTAAGATGAACACATAAGCTGGTTTGAAATTAAAACTTCCTAGCTAAAGGTGAGTCATGGCAGGTAGTCACGTCCTAGGCCAGTATCTTCCTTGACAAAGGTCAACCTTTACCTTAACTGAGCCTGTCTGTTGTCTTTTTGCATCTGTGATAACATACCTTTGGAAAGTCAGGGTAATTTCTTTTTTCCAGATCTCTCAGGGCACAATCTCCCACCAGAGCAGGAGACCACAGAACCCCTCATTGTTATTGTTATCATGTTAATTGGTGACTGTTAGCTATCCTCTACCCACCAATGTAAAAGAAGTATGTGTCTATTTCTTTCATTATTTTTTTAATCCAATCCCAGAGATTCCCCCTCACTCTTGTTTTCTCCCACCTCTCTAATCTAGCACCAGTGGATTTCTTGTAACCCCCTGACATCTTCTCCTTTGACTATAATGTATAAAATAAGCTACTAAACTGCCACTCTCTGGAGCATTTTCACAATCCATTGAGATTTTGCTTCCCAGCAATTGTTATTAGTTAGGCTTACATAAACTCAAAAAAGTTCTTAATGGTTTGGAAGTTTCTTATGTTGACAATAGCATGGAGATGAAGTTGAAAAGTGAGTGTGGGGACAGTTTGTGAATGCCCTTGAACACTACAAGATGCAGTGAAATAACTGCTGTCAGGAGAAACCATCATCTCCCTGTGTCCCACCTTCTGCCAATCCCCATTTCACCAGCTATAAGGCTCTCAGGAAGAACCTTTAGTCCAAACAGTCAAGTCCCAGGCTATTCATGGAATGTGATGTTCTGGGGTTGTGAGGTATGCCTTGAGGGTGGCACAGGTTCCCTCTGCTTCTCTCCTTGCCCACTTATCTTAGGGTCAGGGCAAAAACTGACCAAGATTAGAAAGGGCCATGAGCATCAGGGCACAATACAGGAATTTCTGAGAAATAAGCATGGCTTAGAACTCTATCCCCCTTTCTAGTACATGCTTACCATAGGACCTTGAGCAAGTTGCTTAAACTTCCTACGGGTCCATTTTCCCAAGTGTAAAATGAGAGAGTTGATATTAAATCATAAAAATAACTGATGTCACTGAGTGTTCACTTCTAAGTGCTTTACAGAAATGAATTCACTTACTCTTCATAACAACCCCATTAGGTAGGTACTATTATTGCTCTCTTTACCTGAGGATGATACTGAAGCTTAGAGAGGTTAATAACTTGTTCAAACTTTCAAAGTAAGCTCTGAGTAGACTTGGGAAAATTCAGTGAAATAACTGCATTTACCAACAGGGACTCTACCTTTTAGATTCTCCCTCTCTCTCTCTCTCTCTCTCTCTCTCTCTCTCTCTCTCTCTCTCTCTCTCTCCACATGATTAAAGAACTTGAACGTCCACCTGATTTAGACAATGCCTAGAACAAATGGGCTCCTTAACTGGGAAACCTGCAAAAATGCCATACTAGAGGGCTAAGCATGATGTGATATGATTAAACTCACATGTTAAAAATATTAGTCTGGAATCCCTCTCTCTCTCCCAAAGCTAGGCCTGAATCACCCTCACTATAGCATGGGAAGTTAAAATAAAATACAGTAAATTAAGACCATAGAATATAGAACAGGAAGGACCTTTACATGCCAGCTGCCCAGAGGAGTGGATCCAGAGCAGGTTAGAGCAAGGTTCCCATCCCCAGGGCTCTCATTCACGTTCCAGTCCAATGTTCTACCCCTTGTACTGTGCTGGCTCCCCAGCACTGGGGGAAAGAATAAAAGATACACCTAACCAGAAAAAGCATCATATTCACATGTAGAAGAGCCCACAGACACACTTCTCATGGTGTGACCTCCACTTGCCCTCTCCAATTTCTCTGGAAATAAGTCTGCTTATTCTTTGCAGTTCCCAGCAGAGTTATCCCTGGTCTTTCCCTGAAATGGTGCTGGAGGCAGGGATTTCAAGGCTCCAGTTCTTTTTTTTAACATTTTTAATCCCTGTTTTAGCCCATGGCAGACTCATCTGAATGTATGAGTCAAGAGCCACAGAATTAACTTTGGGCTATCTCCTTTGTAAAGTCTACATAAGGTGAATGCAGCTACTTAAGGTGCTTTTAGTGGGATGGCCCACTCCTATCTGAATATCCCATCATACAAACAAGTTTTGTGCCCTCACTTTTCACATTAGCCAATGTACAATGTAGAAATCATTTCTTAAATGATATCTTATGAAAATGATTCTCTCCAGGTCTAGTATCGCTCCTTCAGACTGTCTTCCCTGATGATCTCAGCACAAGGGGATGTCTCTCTGCTCTGCCTGCCTGCATCCCTTACTGTCTGAGCTACAAGGTGGTGCAAAGTCCCCTCTGTGATTGATTTTTTTTATAATTTATTAGAAGAGACTGTCAACTGCAGCTGAGCCTGAAAGGGCAGAGCAGGACTGACTCCACTTTATATTGTGTCCTCCATCTTGTGTAACTGTCCCCTCTTCTGAGAAAAACCACAAGATGTGTCAGTTACTCAGCGCGTCCTTAATTCAGCCAATGGGAATACAAGGGGAACTAACCTAAGGCACTGGCAGTTTTAGTGACGAGTGAGCTGGGACCTGGGATTGAGGTCCTTTCTCTGATGCACTAGAGCAATGGTGTCCTCTTCACCCCTTTGAGTAGGAGCTACAGTGATGAGATGTCACATCATCTCATGTATTATTCAAGGGTTAATTGAAACCGCATTGACCAAACAGCAAATTAATCTACTCCTAGTCACTGAAGAGCATGAAAGTCAATGAATGTCAGCCAAGTTTGAAGAAAAGAGTTCACATAAAGAAAAGGGGGGAATTGTGAGAATAAACAAGCCATCTTTCCTGTCAAAGAACAATTTAGACAGCTTCCATTTTGGACTGTGTGACTTGGCAGCCACCATGTTGGCTGCATGATGTGTAAACTTACCTGGGGGCTGCCATCTTGAAATCACAAAGACCAATCCCTTCCTTTGAATTAGCCAATCATGAAAGACTGTGCGCCTGAGCTCCAATCAAGAGCAAAGGACAGGTCACATGTGTCAGGGATTATTTGCGTCACTAGCCCCAGCCCACACCCAACCAATTGGAATTGGCCAACTCAGTGGTCTGAGTATGCCCCCACTTCCCAACCCCTAGCCCTATAAAATCATTGTGCTTTTAAAACTCACTTTCTTTTTGCATCCTGCCGCTGCATCAGTGGAGGAAGAGAACCAAGCTCAAGCTTGAATAAAGGCTCTTTGCTTTTGCATCGGACTTGGCTCCTTGGTGGTCTTTGGGGATCTTGAAATCTGGGCAAAACAAGTCATATTACCTATCCCCACTGTATTCATTGCCAATCTTTCAAGAAGAGCCGTCACCATCCATTCATTCATGACATACAGATACAACATACCCTGCACCAGAGCTATTGCCCTTAAGGCATTTCTCTGCTGTAACAAAAGAATTAATCTTTCTTAAACCCCAAGAATTCAAAAATTATTCAGGTACCCAAACCTATTTCATTTATTTTCCAAAATAACCCCCAAGGAATATGTATCACTTTGCCAATTTCCCAGATAATAAAACTGAATTTCCAGAATGTTAAGTAACATGATTGAAGATACACAGCATCTAAATGATAGAGTTGGGGTTAAGTATCTTTGATTCTGAAACCTACGGGCCATGTGGAAGGAGAAGTCAATTTATGAGACAGAAGACCTTGGGTCATTAATTTGATTGTGGCCTTGAATCATTTCCTTCTCCTATCTGAGTCTGAGTTTCCTCATCTATAGATGAATGAACTAGATACAGAGATCACTCATGCCCTCCCACCTGAAGAGTTTCGAGCTCCTGAAAGTGGCTTATGTGAGTCACGTGGCCTGCCCAGATGTTTTAACTCAGAATGTCCTGTGTAGTACTCAGCCTCACCTTGTTATTTCCTGCCTGCTCTTCTAACCTCCCTCATTTGGGATCACTGATATCACTTTTTTTGTGTTGCTCATATTTACTGGAGGCTCGATTGAGAATTATCTGTAAATTTCATCAAAGGGCATTTATTCCCTGAGAACAGAGGTACTTTCCCTGCCCAGGGAAACTTCATGGGCCAAGTGCAATACCAACACAGAGCTTGCATTCTGATCACCTCCTTCCATGTTCCTCTAAATAACTGCCCTGGGAGTGGATTAGCATTATCCTGAAAACCTGCCAGACCTGGGCGGGAACATTGGGCAAGCTATTTAACCTTTATTTAACCTTTCTGAACTGTAGTTTCTTCATCTAGGAAACAGGAATTATGACGCCCTCCCCCAAAGGGCTGTTTGGAGTTTGTATTAGAATTACGTGTGGCATATGGAGCAGTCTATTACCAGACCTGGAGTGAGTCATTCCCCTTCCTAGTTCCCCATCTCTACAGCCTTTAAGAATGGCTTCTGAGCAAACAGATTTCTAAAAAAGTTTTTCTCTCTCTCTCTGAATAGCATCATGATGAGTTTTCCCAGCAATGATATCTAATATTGTCCATGTATTTCTCAACACGCTCTTAGGCATATAATGTATATCTTTGGCCTACAAGTAAAAAACAGAACCAAAATCTCAGGTCTCTCTGGTGAGTGACCGTGGAGGGGTTATTTAAACTTGCTAAGCTTCTTTTTATTAAGACTCGCTAAGTCTTTATATGTTAACGTTGCTGGAGAATTAAAAGGAGTAGATCAGGTATAATGTCAGGCCATCATATGTACTCAGTACATCAGATGGATCTGAATTGAAATCCCCTCTCACATGTACTCATTTAGAGACTCCTATGAGGCCTGATTTCCACATTTATCAAATATGGATAATAATTCTTAGGTTTCATGTTGTTGTGAAGGTCTATGTAATAATATTAGTGGACAAGCCTACAGAGAAGGCACTCAGCATGTGGTAAGACCTATGCCCTCTCTTTTCCTGAACACTTTTGGTTTGGTTGTCATGGTTAAGAACCAGTGAGGAGCATGATAAAACAGTTTTAAAAAGTAAAAATGCACAAAGGCAAAACAGATGACATGTGTTCCTTTCCTTGGTGGTGGGGAGGGGGCGGCGGGGAGGAGGCAGGGCATAGGTGCGGGGGAAGCTCCTAAAGGTTAAACTTGGGACGTGGTTAAGACATCAAAATGATTCTGCCTAAATAAAAAATTAAAAACTTTACTAGGCGATCACATTTGGTTCATATCAAAATCACTCAGATCCAAAGACACATTCCGAGCAGTTGACATTCATTTCAGTTGGAGGCTAATCCAATCTTTAAAAAATAAATTTGAGCTTGACACGAAGCTGATCTCATGTATTTTTGCAGAACATCCCACTCCCCGTCGATTTCCTTGGAAGGAAATGGGCAGCCTAGCTGTCATAAATAGAACTGAAAACACCCCTTTTCCTCATTTTAGCTGGAATCTGCAGTTTCAAAAAGGATTTAAACAGCCCAGTGGACTCTCATAAATTACTCCTGTCACAGCCTTCCACTCGAGATGTACTTCCCTCCCCCCACAAAAAAAAGCGCTTATGTCCTTTCCTTTAATCATTGGGTTCTAGAACCCCAGCACAGGAAGGGCCCTCAGAAAGCTTGCCTATTCCCTGACCATCAACTCCCTTCATCACACAGTCATGAAATCCTACCAGTTCTGGCCTCCTGCCATTTCCCAAACCCATCTCTCTAACTTTTCCTCAGTATTTATTCTCCCATCAAGCCTTCATCACTTCTTTCACCTAGGCTACTGCAGTGATGTCCCAAATCTTTAAAACTCTGCTGTCCATCCCTAAATGGCACTCAACATCTTTATAATATGTCAACATGCTTATACTACCCCTTGCTTAAAATCTACCAGGGGTTCCCTCTTAGAAGCAAATACAAGATGCTTATCTTGGCAGCTGACCCTTGGCATGTTCTGACCCCTGCCTATCTCTTCAATTTCCTCCTGCTCTGCCACTACACCCCTTATGTTTTGGACCCCAGTCATAATTAACTCTGAACATCTCTTTTGTTTCTGGAATGCTTTAAAACATCTGGCACTATCCAAAAGGCATGTGCTCTTCATAACTAACATACATATATTCTGCTTTTTAAGGCTTTTTCTAACCTTTCTGCCCACCCCAAGCACTGTTATCTGCCCCTTTGTCCGTGGTCCCATACATTTTGCCCCATTTATTTACACATAGAATTATCACTGTGTTGTCTGTTTTCCCCACTGTGCTTTGAATTTCTCAAAAACTAAAGCTCTATTTTATAACCTTAAATTCCCAGGTGTGTAGAGTGGATACACATGCATAGGCAATTTGAAATATTCACTGAACATCTATTGTATGTGCAGCACTAGGAATCTAGAGATAGATATATACCCTATACTCAGTGACACTACAGCCAGGAGCCACAGCCAATACAGAGAGGCAAATCCTATCTAATAAAGAGGGGATATGCAAAATGACCATCATGCTGTAACAAAAATGGTTGCACCCACAGTGGAGGTGCAGTTCCCATAACAAGCCTAAGTGGGCAATCAGCAGGGACCTGAGGCTGCGTGGCACTGGGTCGGGGCAGGCAACCTGAGGCCACACCCCTACCTGGCCAGGGCTTGATGGGACCTCAAAGGCCACACCCCTCATCCCAGTGGGGCTTGATGGGGACCTCAAGGCATGCCCCTGTCCCAACCCAAGCTGGAGACCGCAGGTCATGCACCCCACCCTAGGGCCAGGCCAGGGCACCTGAGGCTGTGTCCCCCACCTGGCAGGGCTTGACAGGGGATCTCAAGCTGTGGCTCCTGGCCTGGGCCAGGGGACCTCAAGGCATGCCTCCTGGCCTGGCACTGGGCCAGGAACTTGAGGCCACACCCCCTACCCTGTGGGGCTTGATGGGGGTGGGGCTGGCTGGGTCTGGATCTAGCCCAATGGTGGTGGGCCTGGCCAGGTCTAGGTCTCATGTAATTTTGAGGCACACGTGCGTGGGTGAGGACTTGACTCTGGTTCCTATGGCACACCCCAGACTCTGACAGGAGGAAGATTTTCATATACATTTTACTAATTTTCTTTCATCTCTGACACTTGTATTATAGAGAAAGAGCAAATAGCGATATTAAAATATTTCCTCTAATTAATTCCCTTTTAATGTGCATGAATTTCATGTACCGGGTCACTGGAAATAATAATAGTACAATGAGAAGCACAAAATACTCTTATTGAGGTTCTAAGGAAAGGCCCTGAATAATCTGGCTGGTCAGAGAGAAGAGAAAAAAAATGCTTCTAAGAGATTATACAAATTATGTCCTTTAAATTGAATTGTGTTTAGACTTTTAAAATTTCGGGTTTATGGCTTCAGATGGCAGACTGGACATCCCTCCCAGAAAAGACTCCATTGAACAGACAACAAAGATGTACAAAACAGAATACATAAATCCTTGGTGGTTCAGATTTAAAAAACAAAAAAGGGGGGGATATCCACACAAATTTCAGAAGGATGGAAAGCCAATGGGACCATTGAGGCATAATCCAGAGCACAAGAGGTCAGTGGCAGGCACAAGCAGAAGGCTGCAGTAACAGAGCCCTGGGAAGGGCAGGAAGCACAGGTCCAGCAGTGCCCTCATTTTACCAGTACATGGTGAGGAGTCAGTATACACAGTCTGAATGGCTGACAAAAGTTTATTTATTTTTTGTTAAAGATACCGTTAGTATAACTTAACTTTTTAACGACATTTTCTATCAGTATTGCCATCTGCAATAATTCCTTAAAGACAATCAATCTTACATTTAACAAATATCCATTGAGTGACTCTATGCTAGTCATCCTCTGAAATATTATGAATATAGCAATGAACAAAATAGATAAAACACTTATAGCAAGAGGCCACTTTCTAGTAAGGAGAGACAGATTATGAACAAATAAAGAGTGGCTTAACTAGTAAGTCAGATGGCGATCAGTGCTGCAAAGCAGGGGCCAGCAAAACTTTCCTTAAAGAACCAGATAGCTGATACATATTGTAGATTTTGCAGGCCATTAGGTCTCTGTCAAAGATACATATGCTACTATATTTAAATGGTGGGGTTACTTTCTGATAAACTCATTCATCATAAATTTAAAATATTGTTAGTCAAAAAATGCATTTAATACACTTAACACTTAACCTAAGTTAAGATATCATAACTTAGTCCAGCTTACCTTAAACATGCTCAGAATAATTACATTAGCCTAAAGTTTTGCAGAATCATCAACTGCAAAGCCTTTTATAAGAAAGGTTTGGCTATCTCATGGAATTTATTATGCATATCGCTATTGCATCATCATAAAGTCAAAAAATTGTATGTCAAACCATCTTTAAGTCAGGGCCCACCTGTACTTAACTTTGCCATGGAAGCAGGAAAACGGCCATACAAAAATATATAAACAAATGCATGTGGCTTTGTTCCAATAAAACTTTGTTTACAAAAACAAGCAGTGGGCTGGATCTGACCTATGGCCTGCAGGCCATAGTTTGCATACCCTTGTTATAAAGAAAAAACAAGCAGGAACAGGAGTTGATAACTTGTAGAAAGGCACCACATGCAATGGAAAGACCATTTTAAATAAGGAATGAGAGTGATTATAAGATCACTCAACCACAAAGATGAATTTGGCATTTACTGAGTGGGAAGACTATGGGCAAGCAGGTTGGAGAAGGGACAGAGGGAAGTAGAGCCAAAGATCCTGAATTAAGTTTGGGATATTTTAAGCTTGAGATGTACGTTTAATATTCAAGTGGACACATCAAGCAGGCAGTTGGATGTAAGAGTCTATAGTTGCAGCAGAGATAACCACCTACTTGAAGAATTAAAAATATTGGAGAGACAAAATAATAGGATGAGAGATGGTGAGTGTGAAGAGTTTAAGAGACTAACACCACCTAAACATATAAATTAGAGTTATGATAGTCACCTACTTAAAATTAAAAAAAAATACTCCAAAAGAAATTAAGTGAAATAAGCCCATCATAAAATGACAAATAGTATGTGATTCTACTTAGGCAAGGTACGTGGGGTAGGTAAATTGATAGAGACAGAAAGTAGAAGGGTAATTACCAGAGGCTGGAGTGGAAAGGAGGGTTGAGTAGTTAGTGTTACATAAATCCTTGGGGTACAGACTCTCTCTTTGAGATGATGGAAAAGTCCTGGAGACAAATGGTGGTGATGATTGCACAACATTGTGAATGTACTTAATGCCACCAAAGTATACACTTGAAAATGGTTAAGATGGTAAACTTTGTTATGCATATTTTACCACAATATATTTTTTAATTTTTATAAACTTACATAGTAATCGCATCTCTTGGGATAAAAGATGAAAAGAGAGGAAGGAAGGGAGATTTTTGCTTTGTATTTTGTACTTTTCTGTACTGTTTGGATTCTTTAACCATATGCACACATTATTTTCATATTTATAGGTCAAATATTTTAAAAGAATGAGTATGCAAAGGGAGAAGTTCAATCTATGTTTCTGCTTGACTTGTACCCAATTTCTCAACCACTATTCTATAGAAGCTGATTTCCAAGAAGGCTTCAAAGCCCCTTTTTATTATTATTACTTGAAGCTATTCCCTTGGAATCAGACACTTGCATTTTTCCGATAGAGCTAGCATTCAAAGCCTCAGAGAGTTGGTACATTTGGAAACCTCAGCACAGCCCTCTGCCTTTGAACTGAGTTTTCCAGAACTCCTCTCACATTCCTCATCCAACACAACCATAAGGTAGCCAGTATTTCTTGAGTTGCCCATGGAGGTGGCCAGCGCCTGCTGGAGCATGTCCATTAAAGAAAGCCTCCCACCAGCAAAGCAGACCTCAGGAAAATCCCCAGACTGCAGTTGCTCACTGCTCAGGCTTCAACCAACAGGCTCTATGATGCCAATAGGAAGGCTTCAAGTAAGGTTGTCTCATCTTACAGAAGTTACCAGAAATTCTAGATTCCAGTAAGAGAATTCTAGCATATCAGAGTTTGAAGAGACCACAGAAATCATACTGTCAAATCATTCCATTTTACAAAGGGATAAGTGAGGCCTAAAGATGCCTACAGGCTATGAGTTAGAAGGAAAGCCCAAACCCAAATGTAGGTGTGGATATCAGGAAAAACATGCATTACTTTGCTCAATCCTTACAGCAAAGTTATGCATAAGAAACTTTTTAAATCTGCATTTTATAGGTACTACTTAATTTGTTCAAGTCACACAGTAAAGAGTAAGGTTGAGAATTGAACTCAGATAAGTCTGAAAAGACCACCCAGATGTGTTGATCCTGCCTGTCCTGTAGGAGGAAGGGGGGGAACAGATGGTGATTAGGAAAATATGAAGATGGAGGAAGCAGGGAAGGAATATACATAGTTGCAGCTAACTTGGCAGAAGGGGCAATAGCATGAGTAAGTCAGAATTCTTAGGTGGACCATGAGGTCATGTGATTAATGGACCATTTCTCTGTTGATGACTCTCTTTTTCTTTTTATTTCATGTGCCAGGACTTGCTTGAAGTGTTAGAGATGTGGACTTAAATCAGACAGGGCCCTGCCCTCAGGAGACAGTCCAGCAGGCTAGATGGTTACCAGGCTGCTAACAGAGATAGTTGCAATACTGTAGTGTGATGGCCATGGGATAGAACAGTATTTTCTAAACTTTTTGTAAGAATTACCCACTCCAAATTCACTGAGTTGGATTATTTAGGGAAAGGACCTGGCCATCTGCATTTTTACAGAGTCCCCCAAGTGATTCTTATTATTAGTCACAATGGCTTTAGAAACATTCAAATGTTGATTGCAATTCTGGTTCAGCCAATGATATTATCAGTCTGACAAAATTATCTCTCTGGACATTCACCTTTCACCTTCCTTCCTTCCCAGACCCTTCAAGATGCCCTCCCTTTCTATCAAGATACAGGCTACTTTGCATTGTTGAACAAGTTGTGTGCTACACAAAGACACCAGCCAAAAGACTAAATGTTTCTGAGAACCTATCCTATACTAATTTCTCCACTCTGAAGAAAGGCCCCCCACTTTTTTTTTTCATCCAAATGCTCTAAGCTCTGCATCCTATTGTTCTGTGTCTTCCTAGAAGCAGTAACTTTTGTAATTCATCTGCCCAGAGTTAACACTTTTCCCTAACTTGGACAAAGGCACCACATACACTAGTAGGATCTTATGGTACTGGTACCTATTACCACTCCAAGATTGCTCCACCATAGGTGGCTTTTACATCTCTTTACTGGCTGTACCAGTCTAATGTCTGAGCCAGTTCCTGGTCTGATTCCTTGCCAGTCCATTGGGCCTTGCAATAAAAGATGCAGCATCCCAGATCCTGTCTGCACTATGTCTAGAACGAGAGCAATAGGGTTTATAGTTAACCATCATAAGATGCCAGGCCCTACAGAACTTTGGAGTCAGGCCTGAATTTCATTTTTGACCTCACTTTTTACTAAGGCATTTGAACAAATTAAGTATTATCCATAAATGCAGATTTTTTAAAATTTTTTATATAACTTTATTATCAAGTTTGAATAAGATAATGGATGTAAAAGTCCTTAGCATAGAGCCTGGAATATAATAAGTTTTGTTTCCTTTGTGTAATCTCATTTCATTTAAGCTTATTATTGTTACTATCTCCATTTCACAGATAAAGAAAATAAGACTTGGAGGTGAGATAGGGGGAAGTGGTACAGAGTTGATACCTAATTCTAATTCTAATTTTCTAATCCATGTTTCTTCCACTTTTGTTTTATTTTATTTGTTTTCAGTTACCATTGACATACCATATTATATCAGTTTCAGGTATACAACATAGTGATTAAACATTTATATAACTTACAAAGTGATCAATCTAGTCATGTTCCTTCTACTTTTGCCTCTAGATTCAGACATCAACTTTTCTCAACGTTTCAGGTTCAAGGAGACTCAAGAGTAAGATTTCATCCTGGGCAAATAAATGTACCTCTATTAGGTCTGACAAAACATGTACAATGAAAAATAGGCATTTATTTTTGAGTGCCAACTCAAATGGGTTAGTAATTTACTGCCCAGAGGACAATGTCATGAAGGATTACAAGAGCACAACAAGGTTCATAGAATATCATGATTGATTAATGACATCAGCCATGGGAATGAGATCCAGGAATGATGGCAGACCCTACAGCGAGCACCTCACCCCCTTTCAGATTTCTAAGTCTGGCCAAAGTTAAGCACACTAAATAAAAAGGGAGGTCCAAGGGTACTAAACAAAGTTGTTAAAGACCATTAGCACCTTATTAAGACCTTTTCCCGGATGCAGCCAGAAACAGCCAAAGAATACAGAATGGAGGAACATTTTTTAGAGAAAGCATGAAGCTGCCTGAAGCATTTTATGGAAAAAGGAAAACTCAGTCTGTCCATTACCAAAGACTTCTAGGTTCCCTCTTCCTGAACACTCAGGTGGATAGAAGGAAGTCCCTATGGAATTCAAAAACCTCTGTGAAGAGAGGAACCAAGATGACAGCATAGGTAAACACCTATCTTGCTGCCCCACACAACAATTACAAAACTACAACTTAACCACAGAATGAACATCATCCAGAATCACCAGAAAGCTAGCTGAGTGAAAATTCCACAAATAAAAGTAAAGATAAGACACTGTGACTCAGAGCAGTGGCGGAGGGCAGAGTTAAGAGTACGAGAGGAGTCAGAGGTTTGGAGCTGTGTTCGGGCAAGCAGATAGAGTGGGTGGCTGCAAACCCGGCTGGTTTTCTCAAATGGAGAGGGAGACAAAGGCGTCCCACTGCACTGATCCCCCAGTTCCAGATGAGTTCTGGGGAAGCCACATTCATACAGGGTAAAGCAGGACAGTAAGGAGGAAGCACGCTGAAACTTGAGCACTGCAGAGGTCTGCGAGCTTGCGGAGAGGGCATGTAAACTTGGGAACAGCAGAAGCGTGTGAGTGTGCGGAGAGGACTCGTGACTTGCTCTCTCGTTCAGGAAAACACCAGACTGCGATGTTTTACAACCTTGGGTGAGACTTTGGGTGTGCAGACTCATTTGGGGAGAGACATAATTGTCCTGCAGTGGGTAAAGCTTGGCAGCAGCTTTCTCTCAGAGGTGTGTGGAGCCATTACCACCAGGCATAGAGTCCCAGGTGCCATATAGGGTAGAGCTGATGGGAAATCAAGGCTGCCTGCTCAGCCCGGAGACTCCGCCCATCCAACCTGAGTACAGCTGATCCTCACAGCCAATTGGCCTGGAGGTCAAACCCTCCTAGTGCTAACAATCTAGGCTTACCTTCAACAAGACTGTGTAACCCATAAAGGGCTGTGTCAAGAGTATCTGTCTCAGGTAACTGGGGAGGCTGAGTCACTGTCCCTTAGAGGACATCTACCACACAAAGCTAATCGACCAACTCAGAAAAGTAACCATAATGCAGAGACATGGAAAGAAATCACATGTGAAAGAAATGGAGTGGAAAAAAACGACTGGACATAGAGGCTCCTAGAAAAGGCTGATGAACTTAATGAGAACTTCAAGGAAATGAACGAGACCTTTGAGGATATGAACGAGACCCTCAAGGATATGAATGAGACCTTTGAGGATATGAACAAGGCCCTCAAGGATATCAAAAAGGACCAACTAAAAATTAAGCATACACTGACTGAAATAAAAACTATTATACAAAGACCTAAAAGCAGTCTAGAGGACCACAAGAACCAAGTCAAAGATTTGAAATACAAAGAAGCAAAATCCACTCAGCCGGAAAAGGAAGAAGCAAAAAGAATACAAAAAAAAAATTGAAGATAGTGTAAGGAGTCTCTGGGACAACCTCAAGCATACCAACATCCAAATTATAGAGGTGCCAGAAAAAGAGAGAGAGCAAGATAATGAAAACCTACTTGAAGAAATAGTGACCAAAAACTTCCACCACCTGGTGAAAGAAATTGATTTAAAAGTCTAAGAAGTGCACTGAACCCCAAACTATAGGAATCCAAAGAGGACCACAGCAAGACAGATCATAATTAAAATGCCAAGAGCAAAAAGACAAAGAGAGAATATTAAAAGCAGCAAGAGAAAAACAGTTAGTTACCTATAAGGGAGCACCCATATGATTGTCAGCGGATTTCTCAACAGAAACTATGCAGGCCAGATGGGAGTGGCAAGAAATATTCAAAGTGATGAATAGCAAGAATCTACAACCAAGATTACTCCACCCAGCAAAGCTATCATTCAGAATTGAAGGTCAGATAAAATGCTTCACAGATAAGAAAAAGCTAAAGGAGTTCATCACCACCAAACCAATATTATATCAATTGCTGGAAGATATTCTATAAGAAACAGAAGAAGAAAGGGTAAAAATATAAATTATGAACAACAAATACATATCTATCAACAAATGAATCTAAAAATTAAGTGAATTAATAATCTGATGAACAGGATAAACTGGTGAATATAGCAGAATCATGGACATAGAGAGGGAATGGACTGAAAATTCTTGGGAAGAAAAGGGGTGTGGGAAGTGCAGCAAGAGACTGGACAAAAATCATGCAACTATGGGAGAGGACAGTGGGAGGGAGGTGAGGGCTGAGGGTGGGATGGGTACCAGGTGGAGGGGAGCTATAGGGAGAAAAAAAGGGGGAACAATGTAATTAATAAACTGAACAATAAAGATTAAAAAAAGAAAGAAGTGCTTGCAGCAATCATTATTCCTGCACGGGAGCATGGGACATAGAGAACCAGGGACTTCTCTTGTTCAGGGCAGTCACTAGTGTTTGCTCCACCCTGGTGATTCTCAGAGATCCCACCCTACCCAATTTACAACCACACCCAATCTGTGAGCAGTGGCTTTTGCATATGAATGGCCTGTCCTTTCACCTAAAACAAACTCAGCTGGGTTAGAGACCCAGAGATTCCAAAAGAAGGCCCACTACCTAGCTGCAGCAGCATCCTTGCTTCACAGCTGGGCCTCATCTGGGACTTCTAAATTCCATACAAAGAGAAGGAATCTGCAGATATCTCTCTAGCTCCTGCTGGGCAGCCCCAGACAGTGGCTGACCTTGCAATGCCTTAAAGATCCAAGAGCCAGTATACCCAGTGGTCAGAGTGAGACCATATCAAGATCACATTTATAAGAGATACACTCAAGGGGCAGACTCAGTGAGCACCAAAACCCCACTGAAGCAAGTCCTGCCCCATAAGGGTGGCTCCTGTGCAACAGATCTTCTAGTGCAGACACAGCTGGCCATCTCAGCCAATTGGCCTGGACGTCAATTCCTCGCAGTGATACCAATAACAATCAAGGGTTAACTACAAGACAACTGTGCAAACAGACCATAAAGGGGTTCACCAAGAGTGTCCACCTCAGGTGACTGGGGACACTGAGACACAGAGCCTTACAGGACACCAACCATACAAGGCCACTCTATCAATTCAAAGAGACTTAGAAGATACCCAGAAACAAACATAGGGAAGCAGCCAAAATGCAGGGACAAGAAACAAGTCACAAATAAAAGAAATGGATGAAAGCAAAATAGTGGATATAGAGTTCAAAACCATGGTTATAAGGTTACTCAAGTATCTTCTAGAAACCTCTGAGAAATTTAGTGAGACCCTCAAGGATATGAAAAAGGATCAATCAGAAATTAAGCATACAATGACTGAAATAAAGAATACTATACAGTGATCCAACAACAGACTAGAGGATCCCAAGAATCAAGTCAAAGATTTGAAATATAAAGAAGCAAAAAACACCCAACCAGAAAATCAAAAAGAAAAAAAATGATGTAAAAGTATGAAGATAGTGTAAGGAGCCTCTAGGACAACTTCAAGCATACCAACATCCGAATTATGGGGGTGTCAGAAGAAGAGAGAGAGCAAGATATTGAAAACCTATTTGAATAAATAATGACAGAAAACATCCCCTACTTGGTGAAAGAATTAGACTTACAAGTCCAGGAAGTTCAGAGAACCCCAAACAAGAGGAATCTAAAAAGGACCACACCAAGACACATCATAATTAAAATGCCAAGGGCAAAAGACAAAGAGAGAATCTTAAAAGCAAGAGAAAAACAGTTATTACCTACAAGGGAGTACCCATACAACTGTCAGCTGATTTCTCAACAGAAACTATGCAGGCCAGAAGGGAGTGGCAAGAAATATACGAAGTGGTGAATTGCAAGAACCTACAACCAAGGTTATTCTACCCAGCAAGGCTATCATTCAGAATTAAATATCAGATAAAGAGCTTCACAGACAAGAAAAAACTAAAGGAGTTCACCACCAAACCAGTTTTATATGAAATGCTCAAGGGTATTTTCTAAGAAGAAGAAGAAAAAGATAAAAATAAAAATTATGAACAATGAAGTGACAACAAATACATATCTAACAACAAGTGAATCTAAAAACCAAGTGAATAAAAAATCCAAAGAATAGAATAAACTGGTGAATATAATAGAATCAGGGGCACAGAAAGGGAGTGGACTGACAATTCTCAGGGGGAAGGGGGTGTGGGGGTATGGGAAGAGACTGGACAAAAATCTTACACCTATGGATGAGGACAATGGGGGGATAAGGGCATGGGGTGGAGTGGGGTGAGAACTGGGTGGAAGAGAGCTATGGGGGCGGGTGGGGAGGAACAACTGTAATAATCTGAACAATAAAGATTTATTCAAAAAATATATTATGACAATATGGATGGACCTCAAGACCATTATGTTATGCAAAATAAGTCAGACAGAAAACGTCAAGAATCACAGGATTTTAATCATATGTGGGATTTAAAACTGAAAACAACAAATGAACAAACAAACAAAAATCTCAGAGACACAAACAACTATATATGTATGGTGGTTAACAGAGGGAAAGCGGGGTAGGAGATAGTAAAGGATAAAAGTGCTCAAATATTGGTGATGGAAGGAGATTTGATTTTGTTTAGTAAACATACAATGCAATATGAAGAGGATGTATTATAGAATTGTACTCTTGAAACATATGTAATTTTATTAACCAATGTTACCCAAAAAATGTAATAACAATATGGAAAAAAAAGAAAGAAGCTTCAGAGAACTCCACCCAAAATAGGTATTGGATAGCATTCATTCCTCACTCTTTCCCTGCCTTCCTTGAAAGAAATATTGTGATATGTTGTTTGTAATTCAGAGTTGTCAAGTTATAATTTACATACAGTAGTCCCTCCTTTCCCATGGTTTCACTATCTGCGGTTTTGGTTAGCCAAGATCAACCTTGGTCCAAAAATACTCAGTGAAAAATTCCAGAAAGAAACAATTCATGTTTTAAATTGTGTGCTGTCCAGCATAGAGCAATGAAATCACATGCCCTCCCACCCAGGACATGATTCACTCCTTTGTTCAGCGTGTCCACATTGAATAGACTACCCTTCCCCCATCCTCATGGTCACTTAGAAGCCATCTCAGTTATCAGATCAGCTGTCACAGTATTGCAGTGCTTGTGTTCAATGCTTATCTTACTTAGTAATGGCCCCCAAACACAAGAGATGTGATGCTGGCTATTTGGATATGCCAAAGAGAAGTTCTAAAGTGCTTCCTTTAAGTTAAGCATGTCAAACTCAAAGGCTAACACGGGCCATATAAACAAGGTTAAATTTATGTGGGCTGCAAAAAAAACCAAAAGCTTCAATTTTCATAAAAACGTATGTTTATTTTGATAGAGACATGCTCAATTCAAAGGGCTGAAATAAATGAGTAATCATTAACATAAAATAATAGAACATTTTAATAAAAATTAATATTTTTTCTTGAACATTAACTTACCAGACACTGAAAAACTGCACAAATTAATAAGTATAACACAAATAAACCTACTTATCTTGTTCTCCAAAAGTAAAATATTTCCTCTTGCGCACACCAAGCAAGTCAATCCAAGACTAATGGTGTGGCAATTGGCTGCTAAAATATTTGCTGCTTACTATTAGTAGGAAGAAATGGTGCACCTGTGCATAAGGTGCATAAGGGAAATGAATGCAACATGATTATAATAATTAGTCATTAGTAAATGTTGTAGTTTGTTATTAATAATTATGTATAACAGGATATTGTAAAAGTTAAGTTAAAAAATTTTTATTAAAACACTAGTAGCCCTGCACATGAATCTGTGCACCAATAGCTCACTGCCGCCTTCCAGTAGCTCTCCGTCCACTGCCCCGCCCTCCTAACCATAGCTTGCTGCCCTAACCCCCTCCTGTACCTCTCCATCACCCACTTGTAGCTCGCTGCCCCACCCTCCTGCTGATCCATGATCTGGTCGTTACATAGTTGGTTGTTACACTTCATGACCTAACGACCATTTGCATATTATATCTTTATTATGTAGGATTTCTTATATACCATTATATTGCCTGGGCTGAAAAAAATATTCATTGTGGGCCATATGTGGCCCTCAGGCCATGAATTTGAAATGGTTTAAGTGAAAGGTGCTGAAGTTGCTAAGATCTACAATTAGAACAAATCTTCTATCCATAAAATTGTGAAGAAGGAAAAAGAAATTTAGGCTGGTTTTGTTGTTGCACCTCTAACTGCATCAGGTAAGGACACAGTGCATGATAAGTGCTTAATCATATAAAGAAGGCATTAAATTTGTGTTTGAGAGACATGAACAGAGAGAGACCACATTCATATAACTTTTATTAGAACACTAGAGTCCTGGTGCATGAAATTCATGTAGTCAGCGGGGGCGGGGAGGGGAGGTCCCTCAGCCAAGCCTGTGCCCTCTCATAGTCAGGGAGCTCTCAGGGTATGTCCAACTACCACAGAGGAAAGAGAGGTTCCCACCACCACCACTGCACTCACCAGTCATGAGCCTGGCTACTGGCTGAGTGGGGCTCCCCCTGTGGGAGTCCACTGACCACCAGGGGCAGCTCCTGCATTGAGCAAGATCAGGCCGAAACCAACTCTCTGATATCCTCCAGGGGGTCCTGGATTGCAAGGGGTTTAGGCCAGGTTGATGCACAATCGAGGTCAGGGAGGGATGTAGGATGTTGGCCAGCCAGGGAGGGACTGAGGAAGGGCTCTAGGGTGTGTCTGACCCCTCTCACTCAGTCGCAATCTGCCTGACCCCAGCTGCAAGCTAACCTACCAGTTAGAGTGTCTGACCCCTAGTGGTCATAGCTAGCAGTTGAGGAGCCTGAGCATATCATTAGCATATCACGCTTTGATTAGTTGAATGGACGAACATACACTTAGCATTTAGGCTTTTGTTATATAGGACTGGAGGTCCAGTGTATGAAATTCATGCATGGGGGAGGGCGGAGTGTCCCACAGCCCAGCCTGCACCTCTCCAATCTGGGACCCCCTAGAGGGATGTCTGACTGCCCATTTAAGCCCAATCCTGGTGGTATCAGAGCTAAATGGACAGTTGGACATGCCTCTCACAATCCAGGACTGCTGGCTCCCAACTGTTCACCTGCCTGCCTTCCTGATTGCCCCTAACCGCTTCTGCCTGTCAGCCTGATCACCAGCTAACCACTCCCCTGCCATATGATTGATGTCTAACTGCTTCCCTGGCAGCCTGTTTGCCCCCAATTTCCCTCCTCTGCCAACCTGGTCACCCCTAACTGTCCTCCCCTGCAGGCTTGATTGACCCCAAATGCCCTCCTGAGCATGCCTGGTCCCTCCAAACTACCCTCCCCTGCTGCCCTGATCAACCACAACTGCTCTCCCCTGCAGGCCTGGTCTCTCCCACTGCCCTCCCCCGTAGGCCTGGTCACCCCCAACTTCCCTCCTCTGCCGGCCTGGTCACCTCCCCTGCAGGCTTGATCACCCTCAACTGCCTTTCCTTGAGGCTCTGTCTCTCCCAACTGCCCTCCCCTGCTAGCCTGATCACCCACAACTGCCCTCCCTTGCAGGCCTGGTCCCTCCCAAATACCCTCCCCTGATGGCCATCTTGTGGTGGCCATCTTGTTTCCACATGGAGGCAGGATCTTTGACCACATGGGGGCAGCTCTCTTGTGTATTAGAGTGATAGTCAATCTGTATATTACTCTTTTATTAGATAGGATAGAGGCCTGGTGCATGGGTGGGGGCCAGCTGGTTTGCCCTGAAGGTTGTCCCGGATCAGGGTCGGGGTTCCCTTGGAGCATGGGGCAGCCTGGGTGAGAGGACTGTAGTGTTTTGTAGGCCAGCTATGCCCCCCAGCAACCCAAGCGGAGGCCCTGTTATCTGGGATTTATTTATCTTCTACAATTGAAACTTTGTAGCCTGGAGTGGAGCCAAGCCTCCTGCTTGCTCAGTGGGGGCAGCCATTTCTGTTGTAAGTTATTTATCTTCTATAATTGAAACTTTGTAGCCTTATGCAGAGGCCTGGGCTGGCCAGGGTGTGCAGAAAGCTTGGCTTCCTCCATCCGGGGAAATCCAAGCCTCCCTTCTGCTCTCTCCCTGGCTGCAGCCATCTTGGTTGGATTAATTTGCATACTAGCTCTTAATTGGCTAGTGGGCATGGTTTGTGGGTGTGGCTTGGAGTGGTTGTTAATTTGCATATTACTCTTTTATTAGCTAGGACTAGAGGCTGGATGCATGGAATTCATGCACTTGGGGGTGTCCCTCAGCTCAGCTTGCACCCTCTCCAATCTGGGATCCCTCAAGGGGTGTTTGACTGCCTGTTAGGCCCAATCCCACAAGCCCAATAAACTGGCAATTGGATATCCCTTTCACAATCTGGGACTACTGGCTCCCAACCACTCGCCTGTCTGCCTGCCTGTTTGCCTCCTAACCACTCCCCTACCAGCCTGATTGATGCCTAACTGCATATTACCTCTATAGCATATTGTTATGACTTTCCTATTTCATTGTTAGTTATTATTATTCATCTTTTACTGTGCCTAGTTTATAAATTAAACTTTATCATAGATATGTATGTATAAGAAAAACATTTTAAATAGGTATAGGTTTCAGTACTATCTGTGGTTTCAGGCATCCACTCGGGATCTTGAAACATGGATGAGAGCAGACTACTGTACAGTAAAATTCACTCATTTTAGATGAACAGTTTATGAGTTTTGACAAACATGTGTAGGCATGTGGCTATTACCACAGTATAATACAGAATGCTGCCATTACCCCAGAAAGTTTCTTCACACCCCTTTCAATGGCAAATACCTCCAGTCCATGGCAAACATTGATCTTATTTCCACCCCTGTAGTATTGCTTCTTGTTGTGGCCATTTTTTTACATTTATCTTTCTTGTTGAAAGTATTACAGATGCCCCCCTTTTCCCCCAGTGACCCCCTCCACCCTGCAAAAGCATACATCCAAACAGCAAATAATTCCCTTGAGCTTTTCTTTAACATTTTACTCAAAAATAGCTCTATTCTTTTTTCTGGGAAAATTCTTCATTAAATAAATGAATACCATGTGCATATTAAAAAGACATTCCACTTAGTATTCTTCTATTTATAGCCAGAGTTCAGTCATTGGGAACCCCACAAGCCTGTCAGGATCCACTGTCCTCTTCAGCTAGCACTCCTCCCTACTGCAGCCCAACTGCAGAGCTGGCTCCAGGCCCAGGTGCACAGGCAAGTCAGAGTGCCAATGGGGCCTTAGACAGAATCTACTGTGGAGGTGTGCTCTGCAAACTTTCTGGAAATTTTTTAGGAAACCCTGGAATTCCCATGGGGAATATATGCCTATATAATAATTAACAACAACATGTAGAAAAAAAGGAATTGAACTATAAACACAGCGAGAAGAAAGAATGAGTAGACCAGGTGATCTCTAAAGTCCTTCCCTGCAGAGAAGTACCATGGTCCCGGTAGATCACTCAACAAGTCCCATTCTTACCATGTGTGCCAGATACTGCACTAAGCACAAGAATTACAGATGGGCAAGTAAAGAAAAAATATCACATGTGCCTAGTTTCTTCCCACAAAGAATTTACTAACAGAGAGATAAAACATGCAGTGAGCACCCATGAAAAACACACATGGTGTCAAAATAAGCCAAAGGAAAATTGTTTGGGCAAAAATAAAAAGGATCCCAAGTCAATTTTATAGAAAAGATTCCTTTATTAACTTTTGGTCAAGAATATATTTGTACATTTTCAGAAAACAACTCCAAGACCCTGTGGATTCCAGCAACAGAAAGGAATTGACAGGTCTGCTCTAACCACAAAGACAGGAGGAGAAACAGTCCAGAGATGGAAGACGCTGACGACACCTTGCCATGCTAGCAGTCAGGAGCTGTGCATTGCTACAGGTTGCCTAGGACCAAACCAGAGAGGGTCAGACCTGCATTCCCTCCATGTGTCTAGATATCATTGTTGACATGTACATATAAGGAACTGTTGGACATTTAAATTGGGACTCAAACATTTTTTGTTATTATATGTTTATTTCTAGTCTGCAGAGGCAAGATTTTTTAAGAAAAGAAATGGGGAAAAAATAGATACAGGGGTAAAGAAGCATTGAACAGACTGTCAAACTACAGCGCGAAGGCAGAGGAGGTTGGGGGGTGGCTGTAAGAGATCAACTGAATGACTTGTACTCATGCGTATAAGCATAACCGATGGATACAAGATGCTGGGGGTGGTGAGGCAAGTGAGGGCATGTACTGGGAAGTAGGGGAGGCCAGAGGAGGTCAATGGGGGGCGGGGGAAGAGACATATGTACTACTATTTGTAATACTTTAAATATTAAAAATACAAGCAGGGAAGGATGTGATTAAATGGAGGAGAAATAGCATGGTCTATGGAGCTAAAGAGAATGCGATTTTAACATGATTTTGTCATTTGCTAGTTGTGTGACCTTGGGAATGGTGCTTTACCTCTCTGAGCCTCATTTGTTCTCATCTGTGAGCTGGAAATTGTATCCATGCTCAGAGGGGTGTTGTGTGAAATGAATGACGTAATGGATATAAAGCACCTCACCCAGTTCCTGTTACATTGAGGCTCAGGAAAGGAAAGTTTCCTTCTTAGCCTCTGTATTAGCCAAAGTATTCCAGAAAACAGAACCAAGATCGATAGAGAGAGAGAGAGATCCATATTGAGACTGATTATAAGGCATTGGCTCATGCAATTATGGAGGTTGAAAAGTCCCAAGATCTGCAGTCAGCAAGCTAGAAACTTGGAAGAACTAATGGTGTACTTCCAGTCCAAGTCTGAAGACCTGAGAACCATAAAAGCTGATGGCATGGTTCCAATCCAAAAGCCAACAAACAGGCTTGAAATCCAAGAGCTAATTGTTCATTTTGTATCTGAGAACAGGCAAAGACTAATGTCCCAACTCAGCTGTTAGGTAGGAGGAGTCCCCTCCTACTCAAGGTTTTTGTTTAGTGGACTGGAGGAGGCCCACCCACATTAGGAAGGACAGTCAGCTTTACACAGTATACCAATTCAAAATACAAGTCTCATTGAAAAACACCCTCATAGACACACCCAAGAATAATGTTTGGCTAAAGATCAGAGCATCCTGTAGTCCAGGTGAAGCATCAAATTGATCCTCACATTCTCCAAGAAAGGGATTGATGTTCTAAAAGAGGTTTATTTAGAGAAGAACATTTTTGAATGGGGAAAAAATGTTACTTCTGACTGAAAGGTGCAGAAGAGAAGATACTTGAATCTGGTTCTCACAGCTGCACCATTGTCTGAAAACCTGGCCCATTCTACTTAAACCTGGGTTAAAGTCCATCTACCCTTTCAGTGTCAGCTACATACCAAGCCATGACAGCTCACTTTCTACCTTGCATTATAGCCCCCATCTCAATTCTACTAGTCCATATGCTTCTTGAGGACATTGTCCATGACTGATGTAGTCTCAGTGCCTATAAAATGGCAGAGGTTGGGGAAGTATTGATTGAGTGACTATGATATCTAAACCTAATCATTTCATGCAACAAATAAAGTAACTAAGTTTCAAAACTTATTTGTTCATCCAACCAGCATTTTCTGAGCCTCTACTACATACTCTAATAAAGTTAAATAGAGAGAATAAGACTTCATGTATGCCCTTAAAACTCATGTTGTCATAATGGAGGGAAATGAAAACACAAAGGATGTCCTACTATGAGCAAGGGTCTTTATGTATATCACTTTACCTTAGAGTCCCAATGTCCACTCATTCATTTACTTATCCAAAACCATTTATTGAGTACTAACAGTTCCTGGCATTTCCTGTGTCCCAGGGATACCATCATAAATAAAGGAGGTGTAGTTCGGCTGATGCAGAATTCAAAATCTAGTGGGATACACAGACAAATTGAGAGGTAAAATAAAACAAAGTAATTTTGAAAATGGCAGTACTTGCCAAATTAAAGGGACTCAAAAAAAAAAAGAATATAAAATCTGCCTGGGGAGGTCAAGGAAGGTTTAATAGTATTTTAACTGAGAATTGAAAGAATACATGTTCTACAATCAGACATGTAAGGAATATTGAATATATAATACACGCATTTGAGATCAGCAGAAAAGCCTGTACAAAGGTTTAGCAATGTGAGAGAACATGCACAAATAAAATCTTTCATTTTTACAATGGAACCTCTTATAGTTTATTTTTTCCTTAAACATTATATTAAAACTTATGACCACAAACCATTGCATACTATAGCCTAACTCTAACCCTCTGCATGGCTCAGATCCAAAAACTTCCAATAGTCATTGATCAGAAAATCATATTTAGCTAAAGATCAGAGCATCCTGTCCAGGTGATGCATCAAATTGTCAGGTTGGGCTATAACTTACTGGGTCAGGGAGTGCCCAAGGGCAGGGGATGCTCCTGTACTACCATATGTAGATCTCTGTGGTAAGCAACTTGCCTAAAATTATACAGTGAGTGAATCACTGAATAGATGAGACTCAGACCGCTAGCTCAGGGCATTTTCTGCTACTATACATTGTGTCTTAATGCCTCATCTCCTTGTCTTCCAGATCTAAACAACTCAACCTCTACAGCAAATAGCTAAGAAGGACAAGAGAAATCTCTTTGAACATAGAAAGGCCCCTGGTTACTTCCTATTTTAGTGGGGAAACTTTGGGGGAAAACGCTTATTTTGAATAGATTAAAAAAAATCCTACATAATAAAAGGCTAATATGCACATAGACTGAATGGTGAAACAACCTAACAACCGATCACTATGATGTGCACTGACCACCAGGGGGCACACGAAACATGGAGGATGGCAGCTATAATGGGATGGTGGAGCAGGTGAGTGGGGGTGTCAGACCAAGTCAGGGTGCTGGTTTCTCTCATTGGGGCGAGCCTCTGGTGGTTACTAAAAATTTTTTGCTCCCACACACCGCGGTCCTACCTGGTGCTCAGGCCTGCTGCTAGCACTGGGCCCACTCACACCCACTGCCAGCACCATCAGTGAGTTAGAGTGGGGGCTGCTGGCATTACTGCCCCTCAGAGCTTCTCCACCTCTCCTTGCTCCTGAAAGGCAATTGAGGCCGGGAGCAGGTGTTGGAAGTTGCCCATTGTCTTCACTAGCAGAGAGGTATGGACAAGGAACCCAGAAGGATGGTCAACCTTGAAGCTCTGAAAGGTCAGAGCCAACCACCCACTGTCTAGTTGAGACAAAGGTAGCTGAAGCAACTTCCACCTTTTAGTTCTATGTAAATTCTTGCTGACTGGCTATTATTGGAATTGCCTGCCTAAAGGCTATGGATGTATCCCATCCTATCTAATAAAAGAGTAATACGCAAAATGACCATCACTCCAACATAAAAGATGGCTGCACTCATGTGGACATAAGATGACTGCCACAAAGTGGACAGCAGAGGAGGGCAGTTGGCAGGGACCAGGCCTGCAAGGGAGGGCAGTTGGGGGTGATCAAGCCTGCAGGGGAGGGCAGTTAGGGGTAACCAGGCCAGTGGAAGAGGGAAGTTGGGGGCGACTGGGCCTGTAGGAAAGGGCAGTTGAGGAGGGGGACCAGGGCAGTTGAGGAGGAGCCCAGGCCTGCAGGGGAGAGCAGTTGGGGGGACCAGACCTGCAGGGGAGGGCAGTTAGGGGTGACCAGACCTGCAAGGGAGGGCAGTTAGGGGTGACCAGGCCTGCAGGGGAGGGCAGTTAGGGTCAAACAGGCTGGCAGGGGAGCAGTTAGGCATCAATCAGGCTGTCAGGGGAGTGGTTAGGGAGTGATCAGGCTGGCAGGTAGAAGTGGTTAGAGGCAATCAGGAAAGCAGGCAAGTGAGCAGTTGGGAGACAGCAGTCCTGGATTGTGAGAGGGATGTCCAACTGCCCGTTTGGGCCTGATCCTACCAGGATCGGGCATAAACGGGCAGTCAGAAATCCTTTAAGGGGTCCCAGATTAAAAAGTGTATAGCCTGGGCTGAGGGACACTCCCCCCGATGCACGAATTTGATGCACTGAGCCTCTAGTAGTGTTAATGAAAGGGATCACTAGGCCATAGTAAAGTGAAGTCCTTCCCCTTGACTTGGGCTCCTGCCTGGCCTCAAAATTTCCAAATTAATATTTTCTAGTCTCTCATTTACCTGTGGTCTCCTCCAGAGCCCAAACCCTGAACCTGAACCCTGAACCATGGGGGACATGAAAAGGGTTCACTACAAACTGGAGCCCAACATGGGACACTACAAGCAGGGACATTCAGGGCCAGCAGCCACTGCTTGCATCCACTGATGGCACTGGATCCAATTGCTCCACACTGTCAGCAGGTGTGCCCATTGCAGTCTCACAGCCCACAGTTCCTTTCAAGGCACACTAATTCATGCACTGGGCCCCTAGTATATCTTATAAATAATCATTTTTATACCATTCAGCCTTATATAAAAAATATACCAGGTTGAATGTAGCGTTTTCCAGTAGTTATTTGGATTAAAACCCCAGGGCGGTGGCAGCTGACCTCTCCTCTCTGTAGGCGGCAGGGCACCACCAGGTTTAGGCCACACTCAGGGGCTCAGCCTAGGAGAAACACAAGGAAATAGTTCAGAATCCCAGTGCTCCAAGGCGGCTTGATGACTGAAACCTGAGAGGCCTCTTGAACTTGAAGAAGAGGTCAGTTGACCAAATGCTCTATTACCCACTGAAAGTTACACCCAGCACAGTTTTCTTCTCTTACAGCAGAGAGCTTTATAGTATTCAATGTGCTTCCCATAAACAGCTTCATCTTCCTTTTATCCTACAACTAAAAAAGGTGTGGGAAGAGACAATGCAAGGAAAATGATTACGGTCTTGGGATTTGGAGTTTGACTGGTTTGGATCCCATTTTTGACACTATATTTATGAAACTTAAATGAATCACTGAGCCTCCATGAACCTCAGTTTCCCCATCTATGAAATGAAGGCAGTGGTATTGCATTCAGGGATATCACAGAGTCAAGTAGGTGATATATGTAAAGTGCCTGACTCAGACTCTGATGTTCAATATCAAGTCAATATTCACAGTCCATCAGTGTGAATTTCTGGATTCCATTCCACTGAGTGCCTAGCAGCAATCCTCCTCCCTCAGCTCATCTCTGTTGTTAAACAGCAGATAGAGTAAATATTTGTGAGATGAGTCAATAATCCAGTGAATCTCTGTCCTATAATGGCACGGAGCAGCCTTTCCCACTCTCCTGATTTAGGGCATAAATGCTTTTGGCATAACAGGCTGTCAGGCATTGATGGATCACAAAGTGGTGGGTTTAACAATGCCCTCAGAGCAATTGAGGTTAAAGAAAAGTCCTTTAGGGCACACTGATGGGGTTGAAGGAGAGACAGACTTGGTTCTGGATCCCACAGGCAGCCTGACAGGGTGAATGGCAGCCTCATCAAATCTGTTCTTGGCAGAGGCACTTGGGGAGTTCTCACTTACCAGCCTCTCCAGACTTGACTGTCTGTCCCTGGCAGACCCCACCTCTTATTGGGGAGGCCAGAGTCAGGCAACCAGGGGACATGCTGATTGGGCTGTCAGCTGGGGGGAGAGGGATATTGAATTCATCAGTCACGTTGACAGGGGACGTGGGTGGGGGAAGGAGCTCCCAGAGTGCCGTGAAAACCCCGCATAGAGCAAAGCTATAAAGAGCATCTGGGTTAGCCTTGACCAGGGTGACCCCTTGAGCTAGATTAATGACCTACAGATTCCCATTTGTGTTTCTGATTCACTAAGTGATGGATGATAAACATTAGCCCTTCATCCTCACTCAGATAGTCTAAGAAAAGCAGCAGATAATTTCCTAAATTATTTTCTTGTATTCATGATAGCACACAACATTTTGCTTTTCAATCATTGGACATTCTGTATCTCTCTGGGAAGAGGGAAAGAAATTAGAATTGAACACCTATGATGTGCCCTGTGTCATGCATTTTTTCCAAGTTACAGATACGGATACAGAGCAAGACAGGTGATAGAACCAGAATTTTCAACTCCAAGCTATTCAACTCTAAGTACTGTCTGTCCAGCCCCTGCCACTTGACCTCTGCTCCAGAAATCAAAACCTAGAATTGATTTGTCCCATTGCTCCCTGGTTGATCATATGTGTATGTTTTTTCACTGGTTAATTTTTGAGGTATATTATTTCTCTCAATCCTCTTTAGCCAGAGCCCTGTAAGTTACCAGGCTAAATCATTAGATCAATTTTCTTGGGTCCTATGTGTCACGAAGGGGTCCAGTACAGCTGGAATCTGAGAGAGTCCTTCTTAGGAACTGCTCCAAGCCCAGTCCACTCCAGAGCCCATCAAGCTGCCCTTCTCCTAGATTCTTAGAGCCAGAACAGAATTTGAGATTCTTATTTTTTTTTAATTTCTGGGACTGTCCGAATTAGCAGGTGGTAACTGGGGAGGAGAGGTTTATAATTGGTGCAGGGAGCTGGGCCAAGGTCCCCTCCGTTTATGATACTCTGGGATTCAGTAAATTAAAAGATCTCTCAAATGCCTCATACTTCTGCTCTCCCAGCTTGGCTTCCATGTCCGTGGATTATATTGCTCACTCTAGTGCTTTCAGGTTAATGATACTCAATCACATATTTGGGAAAGGGACTTTGGGGCTGTCAAGTCTGATATGTACAATGTTAGGATCTTATCTTCAACATCCCTGCTTACCCTTCTCCATCAAGGAGGAGCTTATTGCCTCAATCCTTCTTTGGAAAACTTGGCTGTTAGAAATTTCTTCATCCCCTTTATATTGTTTCAGGCAGAGGGCACAATATGAGCAAAGCCATGAAAGATAAAGCAGCCTAGTGCTTTCGAAGAGGGTTTAGAATCAGAAAACAAGTATTCAAGTCCCATGCCTCCTACCTGCAAGCTCATGACCTTGGACAGATTATTTAACGTTTGTGGGTTTGAATATTCTTTTCCTTGCCCTGTCTAGCCGTAAGAAGTTGCTGTGAGGATCAAATGAGATAACAAATACTTTCACAGAGAAAAAGACTCTGAGTGCATTTAATATATAATAGTGGTTATTATTACTTTCTTATCCACCTTTTTCCACTTTATTTATTTTTCTTTTTATTTTTTTAATCTTTATCGTTCAGTTTATTAATTACATTGTTCCCCCTTTTTTATCCCCTTATAGCTCCCCTCCACCCTGTACCCATCCCACCCTCCGCCCTTACCTCCCCCCGACACACTGTCCTCTCCCATTGTTGCATGATTTTTTCCAATCTCTTACTGCACTTCCCACACCCCTTTTTTCCCCAAGAATTGTCAGTCCATTCCCTCTCTATGTTCATGATTCTGTTACACCAGTTTGGGACTTCTGATACACCAGTTTATCCTGTTCATCAGATTATTAATTCACTTGATTTTTATATTCATTTGTTGATAGATGTGTATTTGTTGTTCATAATTTATATTTTTACCTATTTCTTATTCCTCTTCTTAAAGAATATCTTTCAACATTTCATATAATATTGGTTTGGTGGTGATGAACTCCTTTAGCTTTTTCTTATCTGCAAAGCAGTTTATCTGACATTCAATTCTGAATGATAACTTTGCTGGATAGAGTAATCTTGGTTGTAGATTCTTGCTATTCATCATTTTGAATATTTCTTGCCACTCCCATCTGGCCTGCATTGTTTCTGCTGAGAAATCTGCTGACAATCATATGGGTGCTCCCTTATAGGTAACTAATTGTTTTCCTCTTGCTGCTTTTAATATTCTCTCTTTATCTTTTGCTCTTGGCATTTTCATTATGATGTGTCTTGCTGTGGTCCTCTTTAGATTCCTATATTTGGGGGTTCTGTGTACTTCTTGGGCTTTTAAGTCAATTTCTTTCACCAGGTGTGGGAAGTTTTCAGTCACTATTTCTTCAAGTAGGTTTTCATTACCTTGCTCTCTCTCTTTTTCTGGCACCCCCATAATTCGGATGTTGGCATGCTTGAGGTTGTCCCAGAGGCCCCTTACACTATCTTCAATTATCTGGATTCTTTTTGTTTCTTGCTTTTCCAGCTGAGTGGATTTTGCTTCTTTGTATTTCAAATCTTTGACATGGTTCTTGTGGCCCTCTGGACTGCTTTTAGGACTTTGTGTAATATTTTTTTTTATTTCAGTCAGTATATGCTTGATTTCTAGTTGGTCCTTTTTCATACCCTTGATCATTCATATCCGCATAGGTCTTGTTCATTTCCTTGTAGGTCTCATTCATTTCCTCCTTGGTCTTGTTCATTTCTTCATTGGTCTTGTTCATTTCCTCGTAGGTCTTGTTCATTTCCTCATAGTTCTCATTAAGTTCATCAGCCTTTTCTAGGAGCCTCTTGAAAAACCTTATTACTGTGATTTTGAACACTATGTCCAGTCATTTTTCCCCCTCCATTTCTTTCACATGTGATTTCTTTCCATTTCTCTGCATTGTGGCTTATTTCCTGACTTGGTCCTTTAGCTTTATGTGGTAGATGTCCTCTAAGGGACAGTGGCTCAGCCTCCCCAGTTACCTGAGGTGGATACTCTTACTGCAATCCTTTATGGGTTGTACAGTATCTTTTAATTTAAGCCCAGCTTGTTGTTGTTAGCCCTAGGAGGATTTGACTTCCAGGCCAATTGGCTGTGAAGGGAAACTGTGTTCAGGTTGGATGGGTGGAGTCTCTGAGCTGAGCAGGCAGCGTCAGCGTCAGCTACGGCCTATGCGGCATGCATGTGGGTTTCTGTGCGGGGTGGTAATGGCTGCAGGCACCTCCAAGAGAAAGCCGCAGCTGGTCTCCACCCGTTGCCAGACAACTCTGCCTCTCCCCAAATGAGTCTTCACACCCAAAGTCTCGCCCAGGGTTGTAAAACAAAGCAGTCCGGTGGTCTCCCAAACAAGAGCAAGTCTCGCATCTGTGCTGTCATGTACTTGACCCACCAACTGCTGTTCCAAGCTACACACACTCTCCTCAAACTCAGAGACCTCTGCCGTGCCCGGCTTTTAGGGTGCATACCCCAGACCTCAGACCTCGCCTGGCACTGGGGAATCTGTGCAGTGGGACATCTCCGCCCTCCCTGTTGGAGAAATCCAGACGGGATTGCTGCTCCCTGCCCTACAGCCCGCGCATGCCCATGGCTCCAAACCTCTCTCTGGGCGTATCTTCAAGACTGCGCTCCGCCACTCTTCTGAGTCTCAGTGTCCCTCCTTTACTTTTATTTGTGGAATTTTCACTCAGACAGATTTCTGGTGATTCTGGATGATGTTTGTTTTGTTGTTATGTTGTAATTTTGGAGTTGTTGCGCGGGGCAGCACAATAGGTGTTTACCTATGCCGCCATCTTCTACCTTTCTCCACTTTAAATAAGACCCAAAAAAAACCAATAAGAGGGTTTTTTTACTATTTGAAAATGAGAAGTCTGATGCCTATCGTAAAACCAGAGGTAGTCCTTGCCCAAAGTTTGAAATTTAGTGTGCCCAAATATTCCCAGATGACACTGTGAAATTGCTTTATCTCACTTTCCAAATTCCCCTTTCTGTCTAGGAATATTCTCTGGGCTAGACTGGGGAGAAGGCTGATACTTGTACTGATTTGCACCCAAACTGCCTGCAGCTTATATTGACAGAGGCAGATGTCAACAGGGTGAGTCCTACAAACTCATTTTACTTGATGACCTAAGCCAGATGTGAATAGAAGTATCAGAAGAAAGAAAGAGAAAGGGAGAAAGATATAGCCTCTCCCTGCTCTGTCATAATCATTCTGTGTTTTTTCCTCTAAGATTATTAGCTAGAGACCTTTCCTACAAAACCTTTTTGAAACAGCATCTCCAGGTTATCAGAACTTGAATCCCTCAGGAGAAGTGTATCATCCTTTGCAAAATCCCTACTTGACAATATAAATGCAACAAACAGTTTATTGCTCTAGATGATGTATCATTTAATTATCAAAATAATCTTATGTGCTAAGTTTTATCATTCCTATTATTTAGATGCAGAATGTGAGTCAAAGAAAGGTAAAAGTTATTATCCAAGCTCACAAGGTTAATAGAACCAAAACTAGAAATGAAGTCTTTGACCTTAAATAAAAGAAGTGCTAAAGGAAATCTCTCTCTCTCTCTCTCTCTCTTTCCCTCTCTCTCTCTCTCTCTCTCTCTCTCTCTCCCCTCTCTCTCTTTCTCTCTAGTAAAGAATAGTTTATCAATTTTTAGAGAGAGAGAAACATCAATGTGAGAACATAATATTGATTGGCTGCCTCCTGCACATCCCCTACCTAGGATAGAGTCCACAACCTGGAAATGTGCCCTGACCTGGAATCAAACTACAACCTTTTGGTGCATGGGACAACAGCCAACCAACTGAGTCATACTGACCAGGGAAAAAGGCTACATCTCTTAAATGCACATTTCAACAAAGATGTCAACATTGATTAAATCCTTTCTCTGTTCAATCCTCTGTGCTAAACATTGGAGATGGAGACAAGGTATAGAGGAATATCTCATTTTATTGAGGAACAATTTGGAGAGATGTTTTTTCCATAAACTATAAATTATGTGATCCTCAGGTCTCCCATTTAACAAATATTTAATGATACTCCTTAGGTTCTTACCAAGGATCTGAATATATATATATATATATATATATATATATATATATATATATATTTTAATCTTTATTGTTCAGTTTATTAATTACATTGTTTCCCCTTTTTATCCCCCTATAGCTTCCCTCCACCCTGTATCCATCCCACCCTCCACCCTCACCTCCCCCTCCCCACTGTCCTCTCCCATTGTTGCTAGACTTCTGTCCAGTCTCTTGCTGCACTTCCCACAACCCTTTTCTCCCCAAGAATTGTCAGTCCATTCCCTCTCTATGTCCATGTCTCTGTTATATTCACCAGTCTATCCTGTTCAACAGCCTATCAATTCACTTGATTTTTATGTTCATTTGTTGATAGATGTGTATTTGTTGTTGCTAGTTTGCACTTTTACCTTTTTCTTCTTCCTCTTCTTAAAGAATATCTTTCAGCATTTCATATAATGTTGGTTTGGTGGTGATGAACTCCTTTAGCTTATTCTTATCTGCGAAGCACTTCATCTGACCTTCAATTCTGAATGATAGCTTTGCTGGATAGAGTAATCTTGGTTGTAGATTCTTGCTGTTCATCACTTTGAATATTTCTTGCCACTCCCGTCTGGCCTGCATCATTTCTGTTGAGAAATCCACTGACAGTCGTATGGGTGCTCCCTTATAGGTAACCAACTGTTTCTCTCTTGCTGCTTTTAATATTCTCTCTTTGTCTTTTGCTCTTGGCATTTTAATTATGATGTGCCTCAGTGTGGTCCACTTAGGGTTCCTATATATTGGGGTTAAGTGCACTTCTTGGAATCCTAAGTCAATTTCTTTCACCAGGTGTGGGAAGTTTTCAGTCACTATTTCTTCAAATAGGTTTTCATTGTCTTGGCCTCTCGCTTTTTCTGGCACCCCTATAATTCGGATGTTGGTATGCTTGAGGTTGTCCCAGAGGCCCCTTACACTATCTTCAATTTTTTGGATTCTTTTGGTTTCTTGCTTTTTCAGCTGAGTGGATTTTACCTCTTTGTATTTCAAATCTTTAACTTGGTTCTTGGGGTGCTCCAGGGCACTTTCAGTTCTTTGTATAATATTTTTTGTTTCAGTCAGTGTATGCTTAATTTCTGGTTGGTCCTTTTTCATATCCTTGAGAGTCTGCTTTATATCCTTGAGGGTTTCTTTCATTTCCTTGTAGGACTCATTTATTTCCACGTTGGTCTTAATAATTTCTTTGCAGCTCTCGTTTATATCCTGGAGGGTGTTGTTCATTTTCTTGTAGGACTCACTCATTTCCTTTGTGGTCTTGCTTATTTCCTTATAGGCCTCGATCTTTTGTTGGAACCTCTTAAAAAACCCTATAACCGTGGTTCTGAATTCCATGTCCAGTCGGTTTTTTTCCTCCATTTCTTTCACATCTGATTTCTTTCCATGTTGCTGCATGGTGGCTGCTTCCCTGAGTTGGTCAATTTGCTTTGTGTGGTAGACGTGCTACAAGGGACAGTGGCTCAGCCTCCCCGGTTACCTGAGATGGATATGGGCTGCACAGTCTTGCTAAAGTTAAGCTCAGTTAATCCTTGTTAGCACTTGGAGGGTTGACCTCCAGGCCAATTGTCTGTGAAGCTCAGCTGTGCTCAGGTTGGATGGGCAGAGTCTCCGGGCCAAGCAGACAGCGTTAGCTCCGCCCTATGCAGCCCCAGGGACTCTGTGCCGGGGGCAATGGCCGCCAGCACCTCTGAGAGAGAGCCGCTATGGAGCTCCACAGGCTGCCGGTTGCTGGGGAATTCAGACTTTCCCAAAATGAGTCTGCATGCGCAATGTCTCACCCAGGGTCGTAAAACAAAGCAGTCTGAAAGTTTCCGAATGAGAGGCAAGTCGCGGTGCGCTCTCTGCGCCGTCACACAGCCGAGCTGTTCGCGCAGGCTGCCTTCTCCCCAAGCCGGGAGACCCGGCAGCACCCGAGCTTCAGCGTGCCCTCCCACTGTCCAGTTTTCACCCCCTGTGATAGTGGGTTCCCTGGACTTCGCCCAGAGCTGGAGAATCACTCAGTGGGACGCCTTTGTCTCCCCGTTCGAGAAAACTGGCTGGTTTTCAGCCGCCCGCCCTCTCCGCAGCGTGCGCTCCAAACCTCTCTCTGGGCGAATCTTTCAACGCCGTCCGCCGCTGCTCCTCCGGGTCACAGTGTCTTATCTTCACTTTTATTTGTGGAATTTTCACTCGGCGAGCTTTCTGGTGATTCTGGAAGGTGTTTGTTCTTTCGTTAAGTTGTAGTATTAAAATTGCTGATTATGACGGCAAGATAGGTGTTTTGCCTTTGCCGCCATCTTAGTTCCTCCCCTGAATATATATATTTTTAAAAGCCACAGAGATGAATAATCCATGTTTTGAAGATTTAAAAAAAAATAGAGCCGAGACCGGTTTGGCTCAGTGGATAGAGCGTCGGACTGCGGACTGAAGGGTCCCAGGTTCGATTCCGGCAAGGGCATGTACCTTGGCTGCGGGCACATCCCCAGTAGGAAGCGTGCAAGAGGCAGCTGATCGATGTGTCTCTCTCATCGATGTGTCTGACTTTCTATCCCTCTCCCTTCCACTCTGTAAAAAATCAATAAAATATATTTTAAAAAAATAGAAGGAAATCACTCCATATGATAAAACAGATGCAATGATCAAGGTCTAATGGGGTGCATGGGCACTTGACAAACTTTATGGAACATAGCTTTTGGTTGGAGGAGCACAGAGAGGGGAAAGGCATCCGGAGGAGTTCTCATGTGACTTAAGTCACCAAAGTCAAATATGGCTTAGCCAGATTAGTGTATGAAGGAAGGATATTCTGGGGAATAAGAGTGATAGAGAGGAACCAAGATGGCGGCATAGGTAAACACCTATCTTGCTGCCCCACACAACAATTTCAAAACACAATTTAACGACAGAACAAACATCATCCAGAATCACCAGAAAGCTGGCTGAGTGGAAATTCCACAAATAAAAGTAAAGATAAGACACTGTGATTCAGAGGAGCGGCAGAGGGCAGAGTTGAGGATACATGTGGAATCAGAGGTTTGGAGCCATGCTCGCACGAGCGGATAGGGTGGATGGCTGCAAACCCGGCTGGTTTTCTCGAACGGGGAGGGAGACAAAGGCATCCCACTGCACTGATTCCCCAGTTCCAGGCAAGGTCCAAAGAAGCCACACTCATATGTGGTGAAACTGGACAGTAAGGAGGAAGCACGCTGAAACTTGAGCACTGCAGAGGTCTATGAGCTTATGGAGAGGGCATGTAAACTTGGGAACTGCAGAAGCACGCAAGCATACAGAGAGGACTTGTGACTTGCTCTCTTGTTCAGGAGAAAAAAAAAGAAAGAAAGAAGGGAAACCACTGGACTGCATTGTTTTACAACCTGGGTGAGATTTTGGGTGTGCAGACTCATTTGCGAAGAGGCTGAATTGTCTAGCAGTGGCTAGAGCTTGGCAGCAGCTTTCTCCCAGAGGTGCATGCAGCCATTACAGCCAGGCACAGAGACCCAGGTGCCACATAGGGTGGAGCTGATGGGAAATCAAGGCTGCTTTCTCAGCCTGGAGACTCCGCCCATCCAACCTGAGCACAGCTGATCCTCACAGCCAATTGGCCTGGAGGTCAAACCCTCCTAGTGCTAACAACAACAATCTAGGCTTAACTTCAACAAGACTGTGCAATCCATAAAGGGCTGTGCCAAGAGTATCTGCCTCAGGCAACTGGGGAGGCTGAGCCACTGTCCCTTAGAGGACATATACCACACAAAGCTAATTGACCAGCTCAGGGAAGCAGCCAAAATGCAGAGACATGGAAAGAAATCACATATGAAAGAAATGGAGGGGGAAAAAATGACTGGACATAGAGTTCAAAACCACGGTTATAAGGTTTTTCAAGAGGCTCCTAGAAAAGGCCGATGAACTTAATGAGACCTTCAAGGAGATGAACGAGACCCTCGAATATGAACAAGACCTTCAAGGATATGAATGACACCCTCGAGGATATGAAAAAATACCAACTAGAAATTAAGCATACACTGACTGAAATAAAAAATATTATACAAAGACCTAAAAACAGTCTAGAGGATTGCAAGAATCAAGTCAAAGATTTGAAATACAAAGAAGTAAAATCCACTCAGCCAGAAAAGCAAGAAGCAAAAAGAATCCAAAAAATTGAAGATAGCGTAAGGGGCCTCTGGGACAACCTCAAGTATACCAACATCAGAATTATGGGGGTGCCAGAAAAAGGGAGAGAGCAAGATAATGAAAACCTACTTGAAGAAATAGTGACCGAAAACTTCCCCCACCTGGTGAAAGAAATTGATTTAAAAGTCCAAGAAGCACACCGAATCCCAGACTATAGGAATCCAAAGAGGACCATAGCAAGACACATCATAATTAAAATGCCAAGAGCAAAAGACAAAGAGTGAATATTAAAAGCAGCAAGAGAAAAACAATTAGTTACCTATAAGGGAGCACCCATACGATTGTCAGTGGATTTCTCAACAGAAACGATGCAGGCCAGATGGGAGTGGCAAGAAATATTCAAAGTGATGAATAGCAAGAATCTACAACCAAGATTACTCTATCCAGCAAAGCTGTCATGCAGAATTGAAGGTCAGATAAAGTGCTCCGCAGATAAGAAAAAGCTAAAGGAGTTCATCACTGTCAAACCAATATGACATGAAAAGCTGAAAGGTATTCTTTAGGAAGAGGAATAAGAAATAGGTAAAAATATAAATTATGAACAACAAATACACATCTATCAACAAATGAATCTAATAATCAAGTGAATTAAAAATCTGATGAACAGGATAAACTGGTGAATATAACAATCATGGGCATAGAGAGAGAATGGACTGACAATTCTTAGAGAGAAAAGGGGTGTGGGAAGTGCAGCAAGAGACTGGACAAAAATCATACACCTACGGAAGAGAACAGGGGGGGAGGTAAGGGCAGAGGGTGGGATGGGTACTGGGTGGTGAGGAACTATAGGGGGGGGAAGGGGACCAATGTAATTAATAAACTGAATAATAAAGATTAAAATGTAAAAGAAAAGAAAGAGTGGTAGAAACTAGGAGTAGAGTCAATAAGAGTCCCAGGCATGGAAAACCACAAGTTTAAAGCCTGGTGAGAAAGTAGTAAGAGATGAGAATAAATAGAAAGTTAAGTGTTGAATCACGAAAGAGCTAAGGAGCCAGGCTAGAGAGTTTGGACTTTATCTCAAAGATTATAGAAAATTATAGAAATGTTTTAAGCCATGGAATAAAATTATTTGACCTGAAGTGGATCTTTTCATTACCCTAGTATATGATTATATAAACAAAGACTCAAATACACAATATTAATTTGTTACATTGATATATTGTAATATGATCACTATTATAGCAATAATTACACCTCTATCACATTACATAATTATACATTTTTAGTGGTTGAAATAATTCATTTCCAGTTTTAGCAAGTTTGAGGATGATTATAATCCTATCTAATAAAAGAGTAATATGCAGATGGACCATCACTCCAACACACAAGATAGCTGCCCCCATGTGGTCAAAGATCCTGCCCCCAGGTGGACACGAGATGGCCACCACAAGATGGCCAGCAGGAGAGGGAAACTGCAAGGGACTAGGCCTGCAAGGGAGGGCAGATGTGGGCAATCAAGCCTGCAGGAGAGGGCAGTTAGGGCTGACCATGCCAGCAGAGGAGGGAAGTTGGGGGCAAACAGGCTGGCAGGTAGAAGTGGTTAGGGGCAATCAGGAAGGCAGGCAGGCGAGCAGTTGGGAGACAGCAGTTCTGGATTGTGAGAGGGATGTCCAACTGCCCATTTAGGCCCAATACAGCAGGATTGGGCCTAAACGGGCAGTCGGACATCCCACGAGGGGTCCCAGAATGGAAAGGGTACAGGCTGGGTTAGGGACACCTCCCCCGATGCACAAATCTCGTGCATGAGGCCTCTAGTACATTATAATTGTCTACATTCACTATACTGTGAATTAGGTCTCTAGAACTTATTTAATACTCATTGTAAGTTTGTACCTTTAAACAACATCTGTCATATCCCCCCACATCTCATCTCCTGGTAACCTCCATTTTGTTCTCTGGTTTTGCAAGTTCATCTTTTTTAGATTTCACATGTAAATGATATCATACAGTACTTGTCTTTCTCTAATTTATCTCATTTAATATAATTTGTCTCAAATGGCAAGATGTCCTCTGTTTTCATGGCTGAATAACATTCCACATATATACACTGAGTGGCCAGATTATTATGATCTCTGAACATATAATAATCTGGCCACTCAGGCAGACCCAGTGCATGAATTTGTGCATGGGTGGCCAGCCTGGTCAGGGGGAGGGGACATGGGCAATTGGCCAGCCTGCCTGCTGGTCAAACTCCTGGTCAAGGGGACAATTTTAATATTAACCTTTTATTATATAGAATATACACTAAGTGGCCAAATTATTATGCATTCAGAGATTATAATAATCTGGCCACTCAGTGTACATATGTATGTATATACTAGAGTCCTGGTGCATGTATTCATGCACTGGTGTGGTCCCTTGCCTTGGCCTATGGGGATCAGGCCAAAACTGGCTCTTCAACATCCCCCAAGGAGTCCTGGATTGTGAAGGGGCACAGGCCAGGCAGAGGGACCCCACTGGTACACGATGGAGGCCCAGGAGGGACCACAGGAGGGCTGCAGTGTGTGCCCAGCCCATCTTGCCCAGTACCGATCAGCTGGACCCCAACAGCAAACTAACCTACCAATCAGAGCGTCTGCCCCAGTGGTGGTCAGTGAGCATAATAGCTACTGGTCAAATGGTTGAACAAATGGTCGAACACTTTGCATATTAGGTTTTTATTATATAGGATATGACATTTTATTTATCCATTCATTCATCGATGGGCACTTATGTTGTTTCCATATCTTGACTATAGTGAATAGTGCTGCAATAACATGGGAGTACATACATCTTTTCAAATCCTGTTTTCCTTGAAAGGAAAAGAAGTGGAATTGCTGGATCATTTGGTAGCTTTATTTTTAATTTTTTAGAAACCTCCAAAATATTGTTTTCATATTAGTTGAACCAATTTACATTTCTAAAAACAGTGTGTAAGTACTTCTTTTTCTCCACTTCCTCACCAGCGCTTATCACTTGTCTTCTTAATGATAGAGGACACCTCATTCTAGTTTTGATTTGCACTTCCCTGATGATTTGTGATATTGAGCATTTTTTTTTATTTATTTTATAAAAAGTCTAGTTAGTTCTACTGACCTTTTAAAATTAGATTGTTTTTGGTTTTTTTGTTGTTGTTGTTGAGTTGTATGCTTTATTTTATATACTGTGGATATTAACCACTTGTCCAATACAGTTTGCAGATATTTGTTCCCATTAACTAGGTTATCTTTTCATTTTGTGCATTTTTGCAGTGTAGAAGTGTTTAAGTTTAATGTATTCATAATTATTGATTTCTCTTTTGTTGATTGTGGTTTTTTTAATATTTTTTTATTTACAATATAACTTATATTTAATAGTAGTGCATATGTTTTCCTATGCCCCCCCAATATCCTCCCCCCAGCCTCCCTTACCCCCCAGCACATGTCCCCACCTGCCCCCCTCCCCAGTGTCTTTCATTCATTGGTTATGCTCATATGCATGCATATAAGTCCTTCGTTGATCTCCCCCAGCATCCGCCTCCCATCCACTCCAGCCTTCCCCCTGTAGCTTGACGGCCTGTTCAAGGCCACCCTGCCTCTATATCAATCACTCCCCCCTGCTTCTTTTCTTCAAAAATATCTTGCCTCTGCATACTAGAAACAAACGTATAAGAGAAAAAAAATGTTTGAGTGTGATTGTGTTTTTTGTGCCATATCCAAAAATCATTGCCAAAGCCAATGTGAGGAAACTTTTCTACATTTTCTTCTAATAGTTTTATAGTATTAAGTCTATGTTAAAGTATTTGACTCATTTCAAGTTGACTTTTGTGAGTAGTGTAAGATAGGGGTCCCATTCCATTGTTCCCCAGGTGTTTCCCAGAACCATGTGTTGAAAAGACTATCCCTTTCCCCATCGTATTCTTGGCTCTCTTGTTGAATATTAGCTAACAACATATGCAAAAGTGTAGTTCTGGGTTCTCTATTCTGTTTCGTTGGTCTATGTGTCTATTTTTGTTTCTACATGTTAGATTATTACTTTAAAAATTAGTAAGTATTGACCAGAAACAAAAAACTGTGAAATAGATGTAGGTAAAAAAACACACATACACACACAACTTGCAACCCTAATCTACCACCTTTGTGAAGAAACAGAGTAAGATAATCATATTTGAAACCCCTGTGTGCACTTTTGGGATCTTATTCCCCTATCCTTTTCCTAAAGAGATAATCACTATTCTGATTTTGGGCTTATAATGCCCTTGATTATTTTTTTAAGTTTTACCATTATTGTTTAGTTTTGTAAGCTTTTAAAAAGCATATAAAAAGAATCATTTGAGATGCTCTCTTCTGCAACTTTCTTTTTCTACTTAACATTATATTCTTGAGGTTAGTTCACATTTTTTCTGAGGCTTTGTTTCATTATTTTTATTGCTGCACCATCCCATTTTAAAACTATTCCACGATTTACTTAGCCTTTCTCCTGTTGATGGATATTTGGGTGGTTTCCCATTTTTTGTTAGCACAGCAATGCTGCTATGCACTTTTTTGTATATATTGTCTCTGAAATTATTTAAGATATATAACCAGAGCCAGTATTTCCGTGTGAGACGGTTTGCACATCTTTAATAGGTAATTAAATATTGTTTTTCAAAATAATTTGATCAACCTGCATATCCATCGTCATTGCATAAATATTCAATTATAACACTTGATATTGTCATACTTTTCCAAGTTATTTTTTATGCTATCCACTCTTAGTTAGCTTCAACCACCACTTCTGAGCTGATGACACCAACATTTATCTCCAGCTTATTTCTTACTCCTTAGCTGCAGCTGCATACATTCAACTCCCTATTTAACATTCCGCCTTCATGGTTGCCTTCAGCCAGGTCAAATGCTACATGTCCAAAACTGAACATATATTTTTCAGAAAATTGCACCATATTTACTCAGACATCCAAGCCAGATACCTAGACTCCTTCCTTTCTTTTTATCCATCAACCAAACCCTATTAACTCTACTTCCCAATTATCTCTTGAATCTACTTCCTCTGTTTTAATGCGGTTTGCTGATATTTCTGGTACTCCTTTTTCAGGGCTCATAGTAAAATTATACTTCCTCATTGTATGAAGTTGGTAAGGACATATTATTTGCTTGGCCAATGAAATATGTGCAGATATAATATATGTCACTACCAAGTGGAAGCTGGGAGATTCGATGAATAACTCACCATGACCTCTATCACCTGCCACAATAACTGGTGATACTGCATCTTGTAGCAGCCCCAGCACCTTTGATTCTGGAGTGAGAACAGCAGAACCCTGCTCACACATAATCCACATGTAGTATTAATACAAATAAATAATTGCTCTTTTAAGTCACTGAAATTTTGAAGTTATTTGTAACGACAGCATTACCAAGACTATCCTGACAAATGCAACTTTTTTCCATCTTCCTGACTGTTGAACATGTATCAGCAGCAGTTACAAAATTTTCCAGTTTCCTTGGAGTTCACTGCTATAAGATTTGATTTTTTTCCTTGCAACTTCCTGAATAAACTCTTATGTTGGCATAAAAATAATAGCCTTTGAATGCCCAACCTCAGAGCATGCTGAGTTCATTCCAAGTGGCATTAGTTGAGGTTTTGGCACTTTCTTCCAGAGCACAGCCATTCTCTATCTGCATAAAAGTCAGCTGTTATCTTCTTTCCAAAGTCATCAAATCCTAAAATAGTAAAAGTTGAATGTAGACTAATATCTTCCTGGCAAAGTCTAGTGTCAGGTTTCAAGGGAACCATTTGATATCCAGCTGAGGGAGGGACATAACCTAGACTGTCTATTGTGCTTAAAGACATACAGAATCTTGCTTTTAAGGAACTAAACCAATCAAAGCCATGTTATAACACTAACCAACTGAAAGAAAATTAACATTGGTTGAGCACCTGCAAGTGCCAAGCATTTCATGTATACTGACTTGTTCAGTCTTTAAAACCACTGGTCCAGCTGACTAGTCATTCCCAGGAAACAGATTGAAATTCAGTAAGTGACTAGCCAAAGTCATGGTAAAGCTCAGAGCATAGGGCTTCTTATAAGGTGTTCTTTTGAATTCACTATAGACTCTCTTGTGTCATCTTACTTTATTTAAAGGTTAAAAAAAATAACCCAAATGCAGGCAGATGAGTTTTCTGAGTCCTGACTCACTCATCTAACAAACACTTCTTCCTTCTCAGTGTGAGTAGATGTACTGAAGAAAAAAAAAAGAAAAAAAAAGATTGAATAGATGAGATTAAGTCTCTGCCCTCAAAGGGCTCATGATACACAATGATGCACAATGATAATGATATGCAGGCAGATTAATTACAATGTGATATGATAAATGCATCTATTCATCCATTTGCTGAACATTTACTAAGATTGAGGATTTGGAGACAGAATCACAGCCACTGTCTTCAAGGAGCTTAGAGGCCAATGTCACAGGTGGAACAACGTTAAGTTTGTTGAGTGGGAGCATCAAGGAAATATGGCCTGTCCTCCCAAATGAGTCACCAAAGACTTCAAGCATGGGATGATTCTGGAGATGGGTTTTAAAAGATAAGTTGATGAAACAAAACAAAAAAGACAATCTACTGAATGGGAGAAGGTAATTGCCAATGATACATCTGATAAGGAGTTAATATCAAAATAAAAAGGAACTCATGCAACTTAACACACGCACACACACACACACACACACACACACACACACACCAATCTGATTTAAAAATGGGCAGGGAAACTGAATAGACATTTATCCAGAGAGGACATACAGAAAAGATGCACAATATCATTAATCATGAGGGAAATACAAATCAAAACCCAATGTAATGTCATCTTACATCTACCAGAACAGGTTATCATCTCCGTATCCTCACCACTTTCTGAGATTATCTTGCTTATTTTCTGTCTTTCCCATTAGATTGTAGGCCTTGCACTTTCTGCTCTTTGGCACCTAATGCATGGCACTTATTTGACATCCATAATACAGTCACTGAAGGAATAAGTGAAAATGGTGCCAAACCTAGAAATCTGTTTTTTCTTGTTTGTGAGATTTAGGCTAAGGAGAATAAAGGACATTTACATGTATCTCAATGAAATGTAAACTCTCTTTCTCTTATCTCTTCCCGTAATACTCTCCAAAACTTTCTCCTTTTTAAAAAATATATTTTCATTGATTTCAGAGATAAATAGAGGGAAAGAGATAGAAACATCAATGATGAGAGAGAATCATCCATTGGCTACCTCCTGCATGCCTCACACTGGGGATTGAGCCTTTAATTAGGGCATGTACATTGACCAGGAATCAAACCATGACCTCCTGGTTCATAGGTCAACACTCAATCACTGAGCCACACTAGCCAGGCCAAACTTTCCCCTTATTAAAAAAATATGACGCACAAAAGAGTACTGTGCATGATTTTGTAAAACCCTAGAAAAGGAAAAATAATGACTGCTTCTTGAGTTACTTCTCCATAGAATTTCAGGTGGGTCAATATATTCCACTATAAATTCTCTCATATAGAATTCTTTTCTTTATAATAATAAATGTAGCTAAAATATGTAATAATAATAATAATTATATATATAATAAAATACAACATGTGATTCATTTGTATATAAAATACATATTTATATATTTATATTATATAAAATATTGATAATTATATATTTATTATATTTATATAAAATGTTTATAATTTCATATGTATATAGTATAAAATATAAATACATATTATAAAAATATAATAAGAGTAAATTAAAAAACATGTTTTGACCTTTCTTTTAAGTATTTGATTTCTTAAAATTTTTATTTAGTTAAAAACAACTAACTTACAATACAGTGACACAGAGCGTATATTAAAGAAAATATAAATATCAAAAGCATTAAAATATCAAAAGCACTTCAAGCCCAATCTCAAATGAATAAAATGGACAATCAAAGAGATACCTCTGAATCTTACCTTCATATATAACCATTCACGTATTCTTTATTTTGCAATGAGAAGATTCAACAAATATGATAAGCCTCCCCGAGGTAAATTTCAACATACATGTACCTTTCATCCAAGATTCTTATAAAAGATGATATCATCAAAGTAAAGAGAGATTCACTCTTCTATGAATTATATTCCTGAGTCTCGTGTGCCCCATCTTGTCCTCTCCATCCCCGTGCACTGTCCATTAATGACTGGGCAGTGCTCATTAGCCACATGCAGGTGCACTGACATGGGCACATCAGATTTACCCATAATTTCTCACAGGAGTAGAATTATACTCACCCACACACCAAAAGCAAGGTCTGCTAGAAATCTTTTAAAAACTGGGTGCTTAATTTATATGAGATGGTGTCTAGACATTTATTTTCTGGAAATATTTAACTTGGATAAGACATGTGGCCCCCAAGATGAATGCAGGATTGAATTATTTCACTTGAAAATTTGTGCAAGGAAATGTCTGGTTGAGTGCAATGAGTTTAAACACTGAAATATTTTCCTAGAATGGAAAGGTCATCCTGTTTGCTGTGTGCTAGCAGGATATTGCATCTGAATATGCCAGGTATTAGGTTAGAAATAGATATTTAGGCAATAATTGCTTTTGTTATGCCTATTTTTCTGTACTTGCATGCATATCTGTGGCTACTGCAACTTAATTATTGGGGGAGAAATTCTGGAGATTATATACAATGGGAGCTTTATTTGACTTTGAATGTAGAAGTTCCTGCCTCAATATTTTAGGCCATAGAGGCCAACACAATTTTTTGTGACAGGCCAATAGCAAATATTTTAGGTTTTGCAGGCCACATGGTGTTTCACAACTACTCAACTCTGCCACTGTAGTGTGAGCACAGCCAAAGAAAATACACACACAAATGGGTATGACTGTGTTCCAATAAACTTTGTTCACAAAATAGACATTTGCTGACCCTGTCCTAAACCAGTAACTTTTGCATTGTTTTATCTATGACTGAGAATAAAAAATGAAATTTATACCATCACTTGAAACAAACATATATCATGTGTGTTTCTGTGTGTGTGTGTGCATTCACAAAATAATTCCTGCCTTTAATGTGAGAATACACTGATTTTTTTCTATTCTATCTAATTTGATTCTAACTTGCTTTTTAAATGCTGACAGCCACCATCTAAATTGATTTCAAGACCCACTAGTGGGTCATGCCCCTCAGTTTGCAGAACACTGCACCAGGCTAAACTCTATGCTTGTGTTTAAAATGAATAGCGTGAGAACAGCTAGAGACAGACAAAGAATCACTGTCCTTGGGTTAATGAATGGGAATGCTTGCCCTTACTCCTAAGCATCGGCTGCCTGCTTGAATTTTCACATCTCTGGAATCTGATCAAGTTGTGACCCAAAAACCAGAAAGAGCGTGCATTGCTGAGAATGAGTATAAAAGATCTGGGTTAAAGCCAAGGACAGGAAGCTGGGTGCCTTATCTTTTTCAAAGCAGAATGAGAAAACAGAACCTTTTCTCTTTAGAATGAGCTGGCATAAACTTCCTCTACATGGAGCTCCAGTGGTTAAGAGAACAAGGAGGAAGAACCTTTCTGATATAATAGTCTAAGCCCCAGAAGAATCATATGCCTCAGTCTTAATCCTACTATGGTACTATCTAGCCTGGTGGCTTGGGCAGGCCACTCCTCTCTCTCTGCTAGCCTCCATAATGCAAGTATGTATACCTCTCAAAGCCTCAGATTCTTCAACTGTCAAGTAACGGTAGCTACCTCAAAAAATTACCACTAGAATTTAATAAATTAATGCTGTATGGAAAGTACTTAGCACAAGCCTAGCATACAGGGTTGCTACTAACACCTAATACTTGATATATAATGCTCTTGCTACTACATATAATTTGATAGAAATACCTGCTACCATTTTACCCATCTTTTTATTTCAAAAAGTCTCAAACCAAAAAAATTTCAACAGAAAAGTTAATAGTTCTATGAACTACTATTTTTTCTACACTTAGGTTTACCAACTGTTAATATTTTTCCACATTTACTCTTTCCTTCTCTCTTTCTTTTTCTCTCTCTCACACACCACTCTTTCTCTCCCTATCTTTCTCTCCCTATTAATCTCTCCTTATATATTAATACATATATGTTGTGTGAACCATCTAAGTATAACTTGCCAACATAAAAAAACTGTATTTCTAAATTATTCAGCATGCATCTGTTACCTCTTGCAATTATATTCTTTCAAATGATATCATTATCATTCCTCCAAAGTTTAGTATTTATAAAACACTAGAAGTCCAGTGCACAAACTCATGCACAGATGGGGTCTGGCTGGCCTGGCCCCAATAGGGGCTGGGCCTAATCAGGAAGATGAGATGGTGGGAGTTTGGCCAGCCGGCCTGCCCTGATCCAGCCGAATCAGGGCTGGGTCAGCTGGGGGAAGGAGCTGCAGGTGATTGGCTGGTGACCCCTGCCCCCAATTGGGGTAGGGGGGACAATTGGGGGTGGAGCCTGACATGGGGAGGGGCTGTGGCCAATGGGCTAGCTGGCCACACCCCAAAATGGGATAGGGGTGCCAATCAGGTGCCAGCGGCCTAGGGGAGAGGCCATGGATGGTTGGCTGGCTGGCCCTGCCTCTGATTGGGGGGTGGGGCTGATCTGGAGTGGGACTGGGTAGGGGAGGGGTGCTGGAGATTGGCTGGCCAGCCCTATCCTCTATTGGGGTGAGGGGGCAATCAGGGGTGTGGCCACCCTTGGGGAGGGGCTGCAGGAGATTGGCTGGCCAGCCTTGCCCCCTATTGGGGTAGGAGTACCATCAGGGATGGGGTGGCCAGGAGGAGGAGGCATTTGCCTACTGGCTCCACTCTTTTTGCAACTTCATGACTTTTATTTGTGGTGTCTATGCTATGTCTCAAAAATACCTTCACTCCCTGCCCCAAACAGCATCTTCAGGGAAAAGGCAGCAAAAAAATAGAAGATGTCCCTCCCTATTGCACACAGACCCAATATACAGGCCCACCTGGCCATCGCCAGTGGGATGCTTGGCACATTCTCAGATCCCTGCTCAGGGGAAGAAGGGGTTACTGGTGGCAACACATATGAGAGGGGACCTCCAGGTAGCCACTCTGGTCCTGGCTACTAGTTCTGGCACTTCCTGGTCCTCAATTCTTTCCTGGTCCTGCCTGCAGCGCTAGTCCCCTACCTGGCTCAGACTCCTGTCTCCATCCTGGCCTCAGGTGGCCCCCTTGGTTCCTGGGGGCTCTGTTCTCCCCTCCCAGCATAGAAGTCTTGAAGGGAAGTTATGGCTTCTCAGAAACTCCCTGGCAGAGCTGTCACTCGTGTTCACAGAGGGGAAGGGGCGCATGTGGCAGAAGCAGCTGTATAAATGTGGGTGCAGAGGCAAGTCCTACAGGGTCACTTGAACAGTTTGCTGATGGCATGGATCAGGGCTGCGTTCTCATCCTTGAGCACTGGTTGTCAGCCCAGAGGTTAGATAGGCCCTTCAGCTCCTCTTCCAGCACAGTGGCCTTGCACTCCAGGGCCATGCACTCAAATCTCTTCAGCTCCAGGAGGACTGGCCTCTCTGCAAAGTGCTCCTGCCTCTGTGTGGCACACTCCAGCTCCACCTTGAGCTACACCAGCTGCAGCATGGTCTCTGTCAGGGCCTCACAAAGTCTTGCAGCTCTGCGTAGAGCTTCCTGAAGCCTCCCTCAGGCTCTTCCAATTCAGACTGGGATTCTGTGTTGAGGGCCTGCTGCATCTGGGGGGAAGGGCTAGATTCTGCGCTGATGTCCACTGGCTTTGTCTCCTCCCCCTCTACAGGCCCTCTCCTCTCCTTGCCAACTCTGTGGTGCTCCCTGGAGGCCTGTGGTCCCAGTCCCTGCCATCAGGCACCTCTACTCTCTGGGCAGGGCCATCAGAATTTTCAACCCTAAGGACTCAGGGCTGCCAGGAAGAAGCTAGGCTCTGTGCAGCCATGCTCTTGATCGGGATAAGAGAGTCCAATCAGGGACAGGCCAGCAGTGCAGAGGGGCCGTTCAATGCACCACATAGTGACTGGTCATTTGGTCATCCTGGTTGTCACGGACACTGGCTTTTTATACATATAGATTATCTAATTTACATATCATATTAAAAATTTCTTCATAATGTCTTTTATGGATGGTTTTCTTTTTTACAATCTAGAATCCAAAGGAGTACCATGCAATGTATTTGGTTGTCATGTCTCTTAATTTTATATAATGTACAACACTCCCCTTTTTTTCTTTTTTATCATGATATAGAGGCCCAGTGCATGAAATTCATGCATGGGGGGGTGTCCCTTGCCCAGCCTGCACCCTCTCCAATCTGGGACCCCCTTGAGGGATATCTGACTGCCCGTTTAGACCCGATCCCACATCCTTCTCACAATCCAGAACTGCTGGCTCCCAACTGTTCACCTGCCTGTCTTCTTGATTGTCCCTAATCACTTTTGCCTGCCAGCCTGATCACCCCCTAATCATTCCCCTGCCAGCCTGACTGATGTCTGACTGCTCCCCTGACAGCCTGTTTGCCCCCAACTTCTCTCCTCTGCTATCCTGGTCACCCTTAACTGTCCTCCCCTGCAGGCTTGATCACCACCAACTGTCCTTCATATATATATATGAAGGGGGGGATTTCTTTAAGGAATTGGCTCACATAGTTATGGAGGCTGGCGTGCCAAATTTCCACAGGATAGGCCAGCAGCCTGGAGACCCAGAAAGAGCTGACATTGTGATTCCAGTCCCAAAGCTACCTGTCACAGAATTCCCTGTTGCTCAGAGGAAATGAATCTTTTTTCTAGCCAGGCCCTCAACTGATTTGGTTAGTCCCACCTCATTATGAATATCAATCTGCTTTATTCAAAGTTTAGAAACACCCTCACAGAAAAATCCAGAATAATTTTTGACTAGTCAAGTTGACATATAAAATTAATCATCGAAGACTCCAACAGAAATAGAGACAGAGATACACACACACACACTTATTTATTTCAGCTCTGTTCTTAAAGGCCCCAAAGCAATGCTTAGGATCCCAATCTACATTCATAGGAGCAAGGACTCCAGAGAAATGGAGGTGATCTTTCTGCTTGTTCCTGGGTTTGGCAGACTTTATTGAAATGCTGAGACCAATTCCTAAACATGGATAAATCAAGTGCTTGCCCACAGAAAACTGCCCAGATTGTTAGTTGTGGAAAAGGGGGAGATGGGAGGAGAGAGGGATAAAATAAATTATTGAAGACTGGTTGAAACAAATTGAATTATGATGCTGATAGTAACTGTTGTTTATGGAGTGGATACCAACAGTTAGACATGGTTTTCAAATGTTCCTATTCTTTCTGCAACTTGGTTGTTTTTTTTTATATCTAACAATGGGTATCTGCAATTCATCAACTTCTCTCAGTGAAGCTATAACTTATTTCTTTAGCTCCTTTTTAAAGTTTCATCTACAAATGACCAGTTTGTCTATCCATTTGCCTATTAATGTACTTTTAGATCATTTTCAATAATTTACTACTATATAAAATGCTGACACGGAACATTTTTGTACATCTTCTTCTGCACATGTACAAGAGCTTCTCTATGGCAAGGTTTTTACTTTCTAAAGGAGCCCTGGTTCCAATGATGTATTCAATTTCACTTCTATTGGGCATTGCCAGTTGCTTCTAAAACTGGTTTTATCAGTTTCTAATACCACTAGCATAATATGATAGTTCCCATGTCTCCTTATCCTCATCAACCTTTGGTATTATCTGTTCTTTTTGCCAGTCTGATGGATAAAAAATGCTTTCTCATTGTTCTCATTTTAATTCTCCCATGACTAGTAATATCGAACATCTTTTCATGTAATTATTGGCCATTTAAATTGCCTGTTCATAATCTGTCAATTTTTTTCTATTGAGTTGTCTTTTTCTTATTGACTTGTTTGAATTATTTATATATCCTGGGTAATAATCTTTTAAAACTTTAATGTGTTGTAAATATTGGAACAAGCTCTGTAAACTTCAAAGCAGCATTAAAAATAAGTTGGTTTTTATTAGTGTTCATTTTACTCTGACATATGTCTTATCACCTAAACCAGAGTCCCCAGAGAACTGAGAATGTGGCTTCCTTATGTTTATTTATCCAGCCTGAGTGCTAATAGGAAGCAGCCTGGAATTATGGGGGGAAATTATGGCTTTAAAAATAGAAATGCATTGATACTGCCTCTGTCACTGAGTAGCTATAAAAACTGTTCAAGCCACTTCATCTCTCCAAGTCGTTTTGCTGCTGCTGTTGTTTGTTGGTTTTTATTCTAAAATGGAAAGAGTCTCACAGGGTTTTTGGGAAGAATCAAATAAGAGTTCAGCCATCAGTGGCTCAGTGGTTGAGTCTTGACCTATGACCCAGGAGGTTACGGTTCAATTCCCAGTCAGGCCACATGCCCAGGTTGCAGGCTCAATCCCAGGCAGGGGGTGTGCAGGAGGCAGCCAATCAATGATTCTCTCTCATCACCGATGTTTCTATCTCTCTCTCCCTCTCCCTTTCTGTCTGGAATCAATAAAAATATATATTTTTTAAAAAGAATCCATAAGATAACACATATAAAAATGCTTACCAGTACTATAGGGTGTGGCAAAAAATATTTGTTCATGATTAACTTAATTCCTCAGTGACTATATAATAGCTCCAATTCATTGAATGTTTCTTAAGTGCCTGACACCACTCTATATAAACAGATACCCTATATTGTATTTTATTTCTCTTTACAGCTGAAGATTCTCATTCTAAGAAATATTAAATAATTTAGATAGTTATATAGTTTATAAATGATGTATTAAGCTGCAAACACAATCTGTCTTATCCTGGCCCCAAAATGTGTTCATTTATCTAACAACACTTATTAAAAGTCTGCTGTGTTCCAGGTACACCACTAGGCACTGGTCTGCATTTGTTGAAAAGATGAACGGAGATCCTGCCTTCAAGGAGCACATTCTACTAAAGAATCAAGACAGAAAACAAACAGGCAAATATCAGTCATGAAACAAAGGCACAACTCAGACTGAATATGGCAAAGTGCTGGGAGGTTCTCTTCAGGGAGGAGATCAAAGAAGGCTTCTCAAGGAGGTGACATTAAAGCCTAAATAAAATAGATGAAAAATAGCCAAACTGACTATTTGAAAAACAAAAGCATTTCAAGCAAAGATAACAATAGTTAAGTCGAGTTCCAGTCCACACTATCAACTAAACTGAAATGATTTTCTTATTCCATATCCCCCCTGTGGCTCCTGCTCTAGCCCAAAGTAAGGGAGAAAAGATTATGAACCCCAACCAGCTGGGAAAGCCATTGTTCTATCCTGAACCCAGATCACCCCCAACTGGGTAGCAGCCACTTGGACATCTTCCAGATGTAGGCCTCCTCCTCCTACCAGCTTCCCTTCCACACCACTGTTCCATCTCCCAGGCCCCAAGCCTATGAACTCAGCCAGATAAGTTTGGCTTTGTTTCCCAGGTAAAAACTTTTCACCCTAGCATTCCCCACACCATCAACAGGGTGGACATTTGCAGATTGGCTTGTATGTGCATGAGCTGAGGACCCCAGAGGATTGATTTAAGCCTGGAAGGCTGCCAGGATTCATTAAACCCCTTGTAAACCCACACTGCAGTTCTACAGAGCCACATCTGCCGAGGAAGCCATCTGTGATTTGTATCGTTGTGCTCCAACAAAACGCCAGCAGTGTGAAAAACTCTCCCCTCTCCGCTCAGCAGTGAACTGGAAAAGTAACATTAGTAATCACTTCTGCAGGCTCCATAATGACATAATGGGCATTGGCTTAGGTCTTAAACCGCGGCGGATGGTCCCTGCCAACAATCGGGGTGGATCCAAGTTGTCCTAAAAATTGCAGGTCATCATTCATGTCCACCTCCCTACCTAAAAGAATGTAGATAAAGAATGTGCACTTTGAAACACAGGGAGGAAAAAGCAACAGGTGTGTGCTAAGTATCAAGCACCTTACAACCATGCCAACCTTAACTAGCGGCATGAATATACTCATGTTGCAGATGAGGAAACTGAGGTCAGAGATGTTAGATGGCTTATCCAAGGCCACACAAGTAAGTGATATGGCTGAAAGGAAAACCAGTATCTTGTGAACTCCAAGGTCTGTGAGCTTGCTACAACCCCAGATGGAGAACTCTGGAGATGGCATTGCAAACCAAGGATTTGGTAGCTCGTTTTGATGTTTCTCAGACACAGCTTAAGAGTTGATTAAAAATGAAATGAAGTGGGACAAGTAGGACATCCATTTTGCAGATGGACTCCACACATGGTTGCTTAAATCCATGATTCAACCTCTAAATTAGATGAACTGAAAGGTGCTCCCCCTCCCTTGTTTCTTTCTTCCTCCTTTCCCCAAGCCCAAACCATCCTGCCAAGAAAAAAATCAGCCTGTTTCTGATGCCTGAACACACATCCAAAAATAGAAATATCCAGCCGGTGTTCATTTCACAAAGAGCACCTTCCAAAAGTCGGGCTCACCCAAGTGGCTGCTATAGCCTTTTGGTGTGGTCTCTGGCAGGCTCAAAGCTGAAGTCCTTTTTCTTTGAATACTGCAGGTATGATGCTTTCTCCAATCTTCCTGGAACTATGTAAGACAAAGGGATGGGCTCCTTAAAGATGGAGTGTAGGGGAAGCAACAGCTCTCATCGTGAGACTTGCACACCAAGAAGCGGAGAGTAGACATATAAAGAGTCTGTGTTTTAGGACCAAACCAGCTAAGGTTTGAATCTGGGCTGAGGCCTAATCACTGCCTGAGCTCAAACACATGTTTACCTTTGGAGCATCTTTATGTGGCCAATGGATCTAATGATACTTACCAAACAGGGGGACTGTAAGGAATGGAGAAGACAATACGCGGAGACACAGGCACGTGGTAGAGTTCAATAAAAGTTAATTGGCTTTCCTGATCTTCTACATTTATCTCCTCTTTGGCTAGCGCTTCAAAGGAAGGCTCCAAAAAAATGTCCAAAGAGTTAATAGTTTTCTTTTGGAAGGGTAGTTTGATATTTCAGATGTTGGGTCATCCAAGAGTTTAACTTTCAGCAGCTCTCCTTCATATAAACTCCTAGAAATAATTTCCTGATCTATGTCCCATTGAAGCCAGAGAGGCCTGGACAGAGAAGCAAATCGTGTTTAAGTGGCTTAACGGACTCACCCTTCTCCTGTCGACTGCCAGGTTAGCCAAAGTTTTCGTGTGTGTGTGTGTGTGTGTGTGTGTGTGTGTGTGTGTGTGTGTGTTTAAGGGAAAAAAAGGGAGGAAAAGTGCTGACAGTAAAGAAAAACTGCCACTATGGGAGAGTTTTAGGCTTGACTGAGATTCACAAAATATAATCATCGTGTACATATTCATCATGTAATCTTACAAAAGGAATCCAGTTGGATTTAGGGCACTATCACGAGCAAATTACTCAATGCCTCGAACTTCAGTTTCCTCTGTTCTGAAGTGGAGAGTGGAAATGATAATAACTACCTCGAACGATGATAAAGGGGATTACAGACTAAATCCATGTAGCTATGCAGCTCTGTGCCTAGGAGAGAGCAGGTGCTTAATAAATGGCTGTTTTATTGCTTACAAAACACTCTTTTGATATCCACAACAACATTGTAAGGTAAGAATCACTCATGCCATTTTTTAAGATGAGGAAATGCCTTTCTTCCTTCTAACACACACACACACACTCACACACACACACTGCTGCCATACTGGTCCCACAGATGCAGAGAGGAGAAGAGATTTTAAGCATGTTTTGTCTCCATTTGAATTGCTTCCTCTCCTCTGGCTCATTTGTTCCATCTCTGTAGTCCTGGCTGAGGCCTCACTAGGCTGCCAACCACCCCCTGCCCCACCTCTGCTGCTGGCTAAAGCTTCCAAACAGCCAAAACAGTGTTTGAGAAACTGCATCCTCGTCCCTCCCCACCACGTACATGTCTTGGAAGAGAGCTTGTCATTTGAGCAGTTCCTACGCAGGCTACAAACCCCAGACTCCTTTCCTACCTGGAGGCCTGGGCTCCCCTGCGGTGCAGGGCAGACACTGGATATGTCTGCCTTATTCTTCATTTCCATCCAGTCTGAATTTACTAAGCATCTACTCAGTGCCAGACACCAGGCGTGGCTGTGGAAAGAGAGAAATGAGGAAAACATAGGCCCTGTCTTCAGAGAACCCATGGAATACGAGAGAAGCCAATATGGTTCCATTTAATAAATAGTCGCTGAGCACCTACCATATGCCAGACTCTGTGCTGGCCCTGAGGGAATAGGAAGATAAATAAGACGTCAGACCCCTGGAATACTTCCTAGTCTATGGAGCCTCCTAATTAGCATGCTGATACCCACCAGATATCCACTACCTACTGTGGCTCCCATAGTGTGTTTTACATGGTCTTTTGAAATAACATAACCTTTTGAGATAGATGTTTGAAAGAGCAGAAAAGTTTCTCCTTCCAAGAGCAATCACGATGATGAGAATTCTAGAATCAGGTCTGCTTTTTGTCTCAAAATTTGCTAGGTTTTTGGCAGGGTTGTGGCAAATCCTCTGTTTCTATTATTACCTCACATTTGAATGGTGTGTGTGGATTTTCCAAAGCGTATTCCCTCTGTTATCTCGTCTTAGCATCAGGATCCCTGTGCAAGTCATCCTCAGCTCTCTGTGAGACCTAGCAATGCTCACAAGTCAGGGAAAGAGAGCCTTCATCCTCACACACCCCAGAGGGGCCTGGGCTGACCTACTTCCCTCCGTTTTCTATTTGAAGAAACTGAGGCTTAGAGCATTTTTCCCACATATGCAAAACTAGTCAAGAGAAATCTTGGGCTTGAACCCAAGTCCTACAGCAGCCAGTATCTCTGACAGCACGGTCTGTCCTCACAACAAACCAGTGTTCTCATCTCAGACCTAAGACAGCGTGGCCTGGCTGGCTGGAGGTGGAGGCGGCTTCATAGGAGATTGTCCCCTCAGCCATGTGGCTCTGGGACATGCACTAAGGTTCTTGGGCCTCAGTTCCTCATTGATCAAGAGGCAATGCTAACTTCTACTGTTCGCTTTGCAAACTTTTGCAAGGATCTGCTTAAATGTGAAACAGACAAGCGTGTGCAGGACTGTCCTTGAGAAAGAGCCTGCTGACATGGTCCTATGGAATCAGAAACCCAGGAGACAAAAAGCAGACAGGCCATGATCCCCTCCAAGGACCTGCTCCTCCAAGGGGTCCAGGAGAGGCCCATCGTCCACAGAGCCAGATCCCTGCCCTGGTGATTTATCTGCCTTTGCCTCGTCAGCTGGGCTCCACTTGTAGACATGGGGGTGGGGAGTGGGCTATTACAGAAATAGACGGGTCTGGTCACAGGGTGACAGTGTCCATGCCAAGAGCCCACTTTGTTTTAATGAATGACACCAAACACTTAGGCCATAAACTCTTCAGATTGCTGTGTCTGGCAGTAATTACATGCCTCCCATTAATAAATCCTATTTCTGAATGGTTTACTGCACCCCTTTCTTCAAACACTGCAGGCTGAAACCTGTCAGATAAAGCCACAGGCGGACTTGGGAGGAGAAGGCAAATAAAACCAGCGGCTTTCTGGGCATGAAAGGGCAACAGCCACAAGCAGGGAGAGCCCCACCAGCTGTGCTCTGCAGCAGGTCCTGGGGAGGAGGGAGGTGGGTGATTCTCAGCCCTACATTCAATCTTTCAATTTCTGACTCCCATAGATTTTGACCCCCAAATTTATCTTGAAGCAATCTCCACTGCCTTGGTTCAGAATACATCAGTCCCACCTGGAATCCAGAGACAGTCATCTTGCCATTATTCAGCCCACCTTCCACGTGCTGCCAGGGTCATCATCCCAACGTAAAAGTCTGACCACTCACTCTCCAGTATAAAATTTCCACAGGCCTAGCCATTTTGGCTCAGTGGATAGAGCCTCAACCTGCGGACTAAAGTGTCCCAGGTTCAATTCTGGTCAAGGGCACATTCTTCAGATGTGGTCTCACAGCCCTGGTCCAGGTGCATGTGGGAGGCAACCAATTGATGTGTCTCTCTCACACAAACATTCCTCACTCTCTATCTCATCTTCTTTCCTCACTCTCTCTAAAAATCCATGGAAAAATATCCTCAGGTGAGGATTTAAAAAATAATAAATGAATGAATGAATGAATAAAATGATAAAATTATTTTTTAACAAATAATAAAAATAAACAAAAGCTCCATGGTGGTCCACCATACTCCAGGAAGTCCACCTTTCCCCAATCAAGGCCCTTCAGGCCCTGAATCCTGCCAGTGCCCAAGCTCATTTCCCAGAGATGAGCTCTTCCCACAATCCCTCAGTGGTCCTCAAAGTGTGGGTTTGGGACCAGCAGCAAAGCATCACCCAGGAACTTCTGAGAAAGGCAGATTTTCAGACCTCACTAAGAACTCCTGACTCAGAAACTCTGAAGTGGGGCCCAGTGATCTGTGCTTTTGCTTTTAACAAATCCTCCAAGTAATTTGGATACATGGTGCAGTATAAGAACACCTCTTTTCCCACTGCTTCTTAAACTTTAATGGGGGCAGAGACCACCTGGAGACCCTGTGAAAATTATTTTGAGCTCGTTGGTGCAGGGTATAGCTCTGCATGCTGCTGTTTTGGCAAGTTCCCATGATGCCGAGACTGCTAGACCTCAGGCCAGAGGGAGAGGCAAAGCTCTGGATCTCAGCGAACTTCTTAGAATTTCCCGACCACACCTGCTACTCCTTGCTGCGTGCTTTTGTGAGTGCTGTTTCTTTTACCTTCCCTCATCTTGCTATCCTCCCCTGCTCACTCCCTTATTCGCCAAACCAATTCTGCTCACCTATCAAAACTCAACAGAAAGAACCCCTGCACCCAAAAGACTTCCTTAACCCCAACTCTGGTAGATGAAAGCTCTCCTTTCTCCCCCTCCCACATGGCTCTGCAAACACATACTGCATCAGAGCACTGAGCACACTATGCTGTTTATCTGTCTGTCTGAATGAATGAGCTTCCCCATCTATAAGAAACACTTTAGATGCAGGACCTCTTGCATCTATGTGACTGCAGCACCAATAGAGTGCCTGACACATAGCAGGAGAAAACTGGATAGATAGTGAATGAATGAGTAAATGAATGAAGCTTTAACAACCAGTTCTATCCCTGGAAGTGTTGGCTCCTCACTACTCTACCCACCAGGAGACCTAAACAGGCAGTCAGACAGCCCTCTCACAATCCAGAACTGCTGGCTCCCAACCACTCGCCTGCTTGCCTGTCTGATTGCCCCTAACCACTGCTACCTGCCAGCCTGATCACTCCCCTGCCAGCCTGATTGACACCTTACTGCTCACCTGCTGGCACAATTGTCCCTAACTGCCCTCCCCTGCAGGCCTGGTCCCTCCTAACTGCCCTCCACTGGTCCCCCAAACTGCCTTCTCCTGCTGGCCCAGTAACCCCTAACTTTCCTCCCTTGCCAGCCTGGTCACCCCTAAATGACTTCCCCTGCCAGCCCAATCACTCCCAACTGCCTTCCCCTGCAGGCCTGGTCCCCCTAGCTGCCCTCCCCTGCTGGCCTGGTCCCCCCTAACTGCCTTCTCCTCCAGGCCTAGCCCCCCCCCAACTGCCCTCCCCTGCAGGCCTAGTCCTCCCCCCAACTGCCCTCCCGTGCAGGCCTTGTCCCTCCCAACTGCCCTCCCCTGCTAGCCTGATCACCCACAACTGCCCTCCCCTACAGGCCATCTTGTGGTGGCCATCTTGTGTCCACATCGGGGCAGCCATCTTTGACCAAATGGGGGTGGCCATCTTGTGTGTTGGAGTGATGGTCATTTTGCATATTACCTCTTTATTATATAGGATAGGAGTAGTGAAGCAAAGAAAGGAGAAACACATGAATAAAATATCTGCACATCATAAGCTAGAAAAGAGTGTTTTTGCCTAGCCAGTGTGACTCAGCAGTTGAGTGTTGACCTATGAACCAGGAGGTCATGTTCAATGCCCTGTCAGGGCCCATGCTTGGATTGCATGCTCCATCTCCAGTAGGGGGCATGCAGGAAGCAACCCATCAATGATTCTCTCTCATCATTAATGTTTCTATTCATCCCTTCCCTTCCTCTCTGAAATCAATTAAAACATATTTTTTAAAAAGAGAGTGAGTGATTTCACTTTAGATAAAATGGTCAGGGAATGATTCTCTGAGGAGGTAAACAAAATCAGAGGAGGAGGAAGGGGGAAGAGAACCCTGAGTGGAGAGAACAGATTAGGTAAAACCCCTGAGGTGGGAAGAAACATGGCAAATTCAAGAAATCAAAAGCAGATGGAATGAGTGATGGAAAAGATAGCAACATGATTGGACAAGAAGGGACTGGAAAGGTGAATGGGCCACAGTCTGGGTCTTGCAGGCACATTTGGTTGTGTGTTGATTCTAAGTGTAGCAGAGCCTTTGGAGGATCATGAGCAGGAGGATGACATGACCTCATTTGTTTGGAGTATTTTCTTTTTTTCTGTTTTTTCTTTCTTTTGTTCCCTTGCCAAAAAGGTAACTTTAGCTCCTTTATGGAAAATGGACTGGAAGGAGACTGAAGACAGACCTTCGTTGGCAGCTATGGCATCGTCCTGTGGAGAAAAATCCAGGGCCAGAACCAATGGGATGAGGACAATAGAGAGAGCAGCCTCGAGGGCGTGTCCCCCTCAAGAACTCAATCCTAGGGGCTCCCAAACAGGAACTTTCTGTACTGACTGTGACTAGGCAGCAAGTGCTCTTTCAGGAGGTATCATTGAAGAGAGCAGCTTTCCTTTTTGCAGCACATCTTCCATTTGCCTGAATTCTGGTCTAGGGAACCAGCCATTTGGCTCAAGGCATGAGGAAAGCTACAGCAGCCATACTCCTGGCCAGCATCTGTCTGGAAGCTGGCAGGCACTGAAAATGGCAAAGGTAATTCACATGCTCTCTACCTTTCCACTGTTGGGCTCCTATATGGCAACCTGCCCAGCCAAGACCCCCATCATGCTGAACACCTGAAAAGTGATCTGAAGAACGCTGGAGAAGGGGTGGCTCCACAGACAGAAAGGCAAGTAGTACCTAGCACCCTCTAGAACTTCTCTGCTGCAAAATAAATCATGGCATTTAGCAGCATTTTAGAAAAGGGACTTTTAACTGGGGCTTTTCAGACTTTTCAATAAATTCTAGTCTTTGATCTGAGAGATCGGCAAGGATGATTTCATTCAACCCCCTTTTCAACAGATGGGTAAATTAATATGAAAAGAAGAGTGACTTATCAGAAGTCATGAAGGTTTTTTTATTGTTTGTTAGCAAAGCTGTAGCTATAACATTGGTCCTAATTCTGGGCCCTTTCTCCACACACACTTCAGTGAATAACTTCTTGGGGATTTACTACATTCTGGGCTCTAATTCTCCATACATACTAGAAATGCATTTTAAAAACACATGCAGTATTATAAAGTGGGACACTTGCCTTGTTCCGAATCTTGAATGTAGTCTTGACCACCAGGATATTCTGAACTCCTGAGAGCAAGGGGACTGATCTTATATCTCTCTGCATGTCAAGGAACTGGGCAGATACCCTGTTTATCAATGAGTGAAGGAATGCATCCTGTGGTTGGTGGAAGACTGTTCACAAGCAGAAAATGAGGCCAAGGGCTGTCGGTGCAGATGGTTCCAAGCAGCTCTGCTTTCACAGTGGGTCTCTGAGATGCCACCGGTAGTGGATGGGTGGGTGGCAATGACTTTTTTCTCTTGCTGGTCAATTGCCTTTTCAGGTGGTCTTTATTGAGCCATCAATCTTTCAAACCTGACAGTCACTATGACCCACTGCAGCTCAGGAAAGGAATCTTTCTTAATTACTAGCCCTTTCTTGCTCCCCTGAGGTCCCTGAGTACTACACCAGGTGGAGCTGATGGATGTGTCATCTGGTTCCACCACAGGCAAAGTGTCCTGTTTGCTCATACTGGAGGGCCTCACTGGCTCTCCCAGTGCAGGGAGAGGGGAGGCCCTGGCAAGCCACCCATGTTTTATGTCTTCAGGAAAAGACCTCTTTGCTTTAGCACTTGGAGGAGTGCAATGGGATAAATAACACAGACTCAGAGTCAGACCCATGGAGCTTGGATTCCTATCTCTGCTACTCACTCGGAAGCAAATTACTTAGCTGCCAACCTTTGGCAGTGGGTCCCCCTCACCTGTGCCATCTTGAATGCTGGAGAGCTTAGTCCTCAGGCCACTTTTTGTTTCCCTGTCATATCAATTCCGTGATGATCTTACCCATGGTTTTAAACACTATATAGATGTCAATGGCTCTTAAATGTTTCACTATCCAAGAAGTCTCACCAAACCCTAGACCCAAATATTAAATTACATACCTAACATCCCAACTAGACCATGTAGTGGACATCTCAAAGTTAATATGCCCTACATTAAAATCTCAGTTTCTGCTCTGCCCTGATTTCCCCCTTTCAGTAAATGGCAATTCATTTTACTGGTTCATTTTACATGGTCCAAGACATTCAAGTCATACCGTACTTGCACACCCCACTTCCATCCATCAGCAAAGCCTGCTTGCTTCACTTCCATGGTCCCATTTCCTCTTACCAACCATGCCATTACCACCAAGACACACATTTCTGTCACCCCTTGCTTGGACTATTGCTTTACTCACCACCCAGCTAATTTTCCAGCTTCCACCCTTGCCCCTTTTACACTTTTCTCATCAGTTGCCATGATGATACTTTATAAAACCAGATCACATATCAGTTCTCTACTCCCTTCCATGATTTCCTATTTCACTCACTAGAAGCTAAAATGTCCTTACATCGTCCTACAGGCTCTAAACAAGCTCTAAAGTAAGCACTTCTCTCCCGTCTTCTCCCACCACTCTCTCTCTCATTAAAGCCTATCCTACATGCCCTCACTGTGCCTCCAACAAGCACATTCCCACCTCTGAGCTCACATGGGTGCTGTTCCCTCTGCCCAAAATGTATTTCCTCTGGTTATCCATGGAGCTCACTTTCACACTTTTTTCAGGACAGAATAGAATTCCTCTTTCATAATAAAATGGGCCTATGAAGAAATCTTCCCTCAAAACTTTAATTCTTAAACACAGAAATAATGAGCTCAGCCCAACATGGGCATTTTCATCACCTCTTTGGAGAAAGCATAGCACATCCAAAAGATGTAGCCCTTGTTTCTACTTCCGAGTCGAGCCAAGCTGTCCTCTGCCAGTTAAAAGGACATGGCAGCTAATCGAATCAGGTTTCTTAAAAAAAATAAAAAATAAAAAATAAAAAAAAAGGACAGAAATATCTGCAGTCAACTGTGCCACTTGATTCAGAGTCATAGACAGAATGCTCCTAGAACTTTCAAGTTATGACCCCAGGTCTCAGACTTCTTAAATGAGTTTGAATAGAGAATGCAAACAACTACTAGATCAAGGGCATTTCAATTATGAGAAAGAAAAAGAGGAGGGATAGATAGAAAGAGATAGAAACACATTGATAGGAGGGTAAAAGCTCAAAATAGATGCTATTGCACTGAGGTGTGTGTGTGTGTGTGTGTCTGTGTGTATAGTATACATGTCATATATATATTATAAGCATATATAATAAAATAATAAAGGACTTATCTCTGAATGATGGGAAGATTATTTTTCTTTTCAATTATTATCTTCTTTTTTTCTGCAATGAACATGTTTTATTTGTATAATAAGAGGGAGAAATAAGATATTAGCCTGAAGACAGAAAGCCTCACCTTTTCCCCAACAGCATTGAAACTAATTGCAAATATTTCCATTGGTGACTCCACCCTCTCATGGTTGGGGCCCAGCCATCTCCAAGTTTGCTGGGCTCAGAAGCTCCCAGTTCCCCTCTCCTCACTCATTCAAAATTGTGCTTTGAAAAAAATAATCTTCTCACACACACACACTCACACACACACACACACACACACACACACACACATATCATTAAAATGGAACCACAAGAATCAATCTTTTGTGAGGAAAAATGGTCAACCCCAATAATAACTGAAGACATGCAAATTTAAATTAAAGTAGTTGACCATATTCCCCCCGATGAATTTACCAATAATAAATGCTGACAAGTATGCAGTGAAATTGATGGCCTCCTATATTGTCAAGGACATAGTGAATATGTTCACTCCTGTGAGAAAAGTAAATTGCCAGTATGAGTTAAGATCCGTGAAATGGGCCACTCTATCTCATTCAGTAATTCAACATCAGGAAATTGAAACATAATAAGAGGTGCTGTCAAAGACTTATGTCCCAAAATGTTCCTATGAGCAGAAAAAAAATAGTTCTGGTATATTCTTCAATAAAATATTAAACCATAATTTAAAATTATTATCATAAAGGCAAGAAGCAATACACTCAGGATGTCTATAAATGCACATTATTACAATTACATGTAAGTCATGGCTAAAATAGTCTAAAACATTCTAAAGGGAAGTGCCAACACACTCACATAGAATATAAAAGAGGTAGAGAATGAATATCTTTGTTAATTTTTCTATAAGGTGGGTATGCTTTTTAAATAATTTTTTAAAGTCTATCCTAAAAGTGCATTGAGGGAGAGACATGCCTTCTTTGTACTTTAACCTCTCAGTGCCTCAGTTTCCCTACCTCTGAATGATATTAAGAACAATTTTCACCTGAGATGTGTTATGAATATAGGACAAATTAATATACTTGATACATTAAATGTACTAAATGTTTGAAGAGCTTAGAACAGTACCTTGTACATGGCAAGTACTCGAGGAATGTTAATTACTATTATTGTTCTTTTATAGTTCACTAGAGGCTCAGTGCATGAAAATTTGTGCACTCAGGGAGAGTCCCTTAGTCCAGTCTGCCCCGTCACACAGTCCAGGAGCCTTCAGGGAACGTCCTACTGACGACTTAGGCCCACTTACCACGGCCAGTAAGGGGAAGGCACCGCCCCCATCACTCCCTCATTGCTGCTGCCTCTGGCCTCCCTCTGTGGGAGGTGACCCCCACTGTCAGGGGAAGGCGATGCACCCTCATGCCTCTGCTGCTGCCACTGCCAGCTGCGTGGATGCCTGATCCTCGGACCTTGCAGCCACTGTGGTTTGCCTGAGCCTCGGCCCAGCCCTTATTGCCTGAGCCTCGGGCCCTGGGCAGTGGCAACAGCCATCCACATCTTGCCTGAGCCTCAGGCAGCTGATGTGGCTATGTCTAGAAGGACACCATGTCAAGTCCCTGCCCACCTGCGCATGCCTCGCTGTGCCCACAGCCTCCTGCTGATCTATCGTGATGACATGATAAACATTACCATATTAGCTCTTTATTATATAGGATTTCTACCTTTTCCTTCCAATAATTCTCACATCATTCTAGGAATTTCTCTTATACTTCACTCCTTTAAGTAAAAGCTCCCTGATCTGCATCTAGGTTCCTATTTATTACATATCCTGATCACAATTTCCTAAAGACAGACAATAGCAAGTGAAACAAGTATTTGTTCACTTCTCACAAACCCCCAAAATCTTCTGGCTATTCAAATTCTTTAGTCTCTCACTTTATGCTTGTGATTAACCCTCAGCTGTCTTATAGACTTTGCACTACAGACCCACAGAGCAGCTCTTTCCACTATTTAAATACGACACTAATTTATCCTGCACACCTTAAGCCATCTGGGAATGGGCCAGGTGCTACTGAACTGCACTTAATGCTTGCAACCACCTTGCAATAATTATATCATTTTACAGAAGAGCAAACAAACTGAGATTAGTGACTTGCCCAAAGTCACACAGCTAGCAAATTAATAGATTTGAACTCTACCACCCCACAATACCCCAAGGCCATCCCCTTCTCTCTTTCTCTCCACTTGCCTGCCTCCTGAATACTCCTTCAAGTCCTGGCCTTTAATTCCCATTCTGCAAACATACCAGGCTTTATCAGTATCCTCTTAGATTATCGCCTCCTTCCTGAATGGTCTATATACAGACCACATGCCCCATCTAATCCTTAACCGCTCTCTTGAATATGGTTCTTCCTTCTAAGACAATTTAAATTCTTCCTCTTGAATAAATTCTCCCCTTACCCTAAATTATTCATTAAATTTTGTGTATTATAATAAACTAGAGGCCCGATGCATGAAAATTTATGCAAGAGTTGGCCTTCCTTCACCCGGCTGCCAGCACTGGCTTCCCTCCAGCCCCGGCTTCATTAGGAAGGATGTACAGAATGACATCCAGAAGATTTCTGGTCTAATTATCATGTTACCCTTTTATTATTATAGATAGCTTACCTGCAATAGTGGGCTAAGGGACCAGCTAGGAGGGGATAGCCATTGTTTCACCTGCAGAGTACTACTATCACAGCTAAAACTCTGAGGTGCTAACTATTAAATGGAGAGACCAAACTCCCAAGAGAGCTCAGGGAGGGTAGAGGAGACAAGCAGGGGGTCAGAGTTGCTTGGCACAAGGGAGAATTTTATGGCAGTGAGAATAGACCAAGTCCTCACTGAATCTGTTATCCTAGATTAGTTTCTTTACTCTGAGTCTTGGTCTCTTTCTATATAAAATGGTATTAATGAAGTAGATGTCTTCCAAGTACCCCATCCTCACCCCAAACTTAGCATAATGTCTGGCACATAGTAGGCATTCAACAAATATTTGTTATGTTGACCCCAAAAAGGAATACACCTGTTAAAAAGAACTTTTTGTGGTTAATTGGACCCAAACTTAAAATCAGAGTCTAGCAGCTGTTATTTACAGGGGGCCTCCTACACATGCTGTATTTCAGGGAAAAGCCACAGATTAGGCTATCAAGCCTCCTGCACTATGTTCCTGCCATCTAATCCAACCCTTATAAAGGAGTCGCTGGAGTCATATTTTGACCAATGAATGGACTGAGACTTACCCCAGCCAAACAAAACTGCACAGCTATAACCCCCCATTTGCATCTTTACTGACCAATCAGAGTGGCTCCAAAACAGCCAATGAGGATACAAAATTCTGAGCAATCAAGACAGTGATATGCAGACGAATCAAACTGGGCAAATTTGCTTATTTATTTGCTTAAAAATGGACTAATAGGGGACCAGGTACTTTCTTTACATAATCAGGCCTCCCATTTATTTTGGAGGAGTGCATTGTCAGTTTCCACCTGAGACTGCAAACTGTTCCCATTTTGCAAACTGTTCACCTGAATAAAGCCTCTTTTTACTGTATCCTAGAATGGGAACTCCTGTTGGCACTGAATTGGTGGCAGCAACCTTTTGTTGACAGTTGAATTAATAAATGAACTCTGATGCACTTCAGAATAAGGTCCAGATACATGGAAGAGAGTTCTTTCTCAAAGGAAAAAAAAAAACAAAAAACAGTTTTAGTCTCTCAAGAGATGATTCCTGATAGAGGTGAATGATCACCCTTCTTCCATTTCTCACAAGATCCAGGCCAGATTTTCTCTGAGACCCTGACCTTTCTTAGGCTGGGAGTGTTTAATTATTTCTCTGTGAGTTTGTACTCAGCTGGATAGAGTTAATAAACCAGCCAGGTCTTTATCTTAACAGGAGTCTTAGGATCAAATTCTCTCCTCATTAAAGGCCCAGAAATCTCCCTGACAGCAGTGGGAGTTCTGCAGTCAGCCGAAGGTGGAATTTTCTTAGTGAAATCCTTCATGGGCACAAGAGGTGAGACAATTTGAGGGAGAGGGAAGGAAAGATAGAAGGAGGGAAGGGAAAAAATTGAGAGGGAAGGGAAGGGGAGGGGAGGGGAGGGGAGGGGAGGGGAGGGGAGGGGAGGGAAGGGAAGGGAAGGGAAGGGAAGGGAAGGGAAGGGAAGGGAAGGGAAGGGAAGGGAAGGGAAGGGAAGGGAAGGGAAGGGAAGGGAAGGGAAGGGAAGGGAAGGGAAGGGAAGGGAAGGGAAAAATGAGTCTTCCTTAGGCACAGCACACACAGATGAGCAGGAAGGAGCTTCCTGAGATGAGTATGTTATGGAGGTGGGGATAGGGAAGAACCAGGCTGGACCCTCACATATGCCTATTTCCAGAACTCTCTGAGCCACCTTAGGGAGTAAGGATTATCATCTGAAAGAGGACTGACAGGGAACCTGAGCTCCTTTTAGTGGATGTCAAAGCTCCCATATCTGCCTTCTTTCCATTCACTATATAGATTTCTCCAAATGAACTTGCAAAATGTAGCAGTAACCAGGGGTGATTTTATATTCCTTATTTCTAAGTTCACAACAATCATGCAAGACAGACTTGGAGCCAAACAAGTCTTTCCTCTTTAAGATGCTGCCACATATAGTGATATATTTATAAATAAATTAATATTTATATGTAAGGAGAGAATTCAATGTTTACATACACGTATGCTTCTCTATTTTTCTGCACACATGTTTAGTTTATACTCATGCGTGTATACCTGTAGACTGCAACCTGAGCATGAGTTGTCTCCTGCCTGTACATGGTATCTTATGTCCTTGAGATTTCATTTCCTCTTCTATCAGATAGAAATAATAATAAAGCAGATTTCACAGGGTGGTTGGTAGGGTTAAATAGGAGAATACATAAGCCAGTCAAAAGTACAAATACTGGATGATTTCACTTAGATGAGGTATCTTGAGCAGTCAAATTCATAGAAACAGAAAGTGGAATGGTGGCTGCCAGGGGCTGGAGGAGGGGAGAAGCCAGAGGTGTTTAATTGGTGTATAGAGTTTCAGTTTTCCAAGGTGAAAAAGGTCTGGAGATTGGTTGCACGACATGTGAATATGCTTAACACTACTGAATTTGCACTTAAGGAATAGTGAAGATGGTAAGTTTTATGTTTTGTGGTTTTGCCAAAATTTAAAGATAAATGCAAACAGGAGAATACCCATAAAAGGACCCTCCCTAGGGTCACCCACATAGTGTGCCTAATTTTATCAGACAGACACAAGCACATCACCCATGGGCACATGCAGTGCTCTTTTGTAGCAGCTCTCACAAAGCAGCACACTGGGGCCCTTTTACAAAGCTTGCTTACAAGTGAATTAACAATTCCATATCGGCTACCTCATTTGATAAGCACAAGTTACATGCTTGTAGATAGAGAAAAGGAAGAAGATGGTGGGGGTGTGAAAAAAAAGTGGGAGAAACATTCGGTAATTTCTCAAGATTTGAGGCTAATGCTTTATTTTGTTTTCTTTTTCAAAATATATTAGTGTATCTGTGGATATGCCTGTGTTTTTACATAGCTATCTTTCATTCAGCATATCCTGAATGCCAAGTACATTAAGTACTTTATCCCACTGAATTTCTAAGCTACCCATCAACATGTAAGGTAGTGATTATCTCCATTATACAGATGAGATGACTGAGGCTCAAAAAGTCAAGGAATTTTCCCAAAGTCACATGACTAGTTAGTTCAGTTTTATTTTGAAAAGTCAGAAATCTCTAACTCCAGTCTATTCCTCCCTATTATAACAAGCCCTTGTAATCTTAACCCAGTACAGTGCTGAATAATGTGTGTGTGGATGCTGAGTGAATGCATTTATTTAGAACTAGAAGAAGATACCACACCCTGAAGTATGAACTGGAATGGGTCAAGGGGCAGACCCGTGACCAACTTGATACTTCTGCCTGTTAGTTCTTGCTTGTGTGGCCTCTAAGGGGAGGGGGAGGCGGGAACACCAAGGTTGATGGGGTCCCAGACACAAGTCAAACTACAAGGTACTGGAATTCACTGTTGAGAGGAAGCCCCAGTGTTGGCAGAATAAATAAAGCTGATTACCAGGGTTCAAAGGCAAGGCAGGTCCATTGAAAGCAATGTGCACCAAGAACACAGAAAGGGCCATGCCAGGTAGCTCAGAAGATGTCCATGAAAAGGAAACAAACCGTGGGATTCTTCTTTAAGTTGCACTTGGGACATGGCTAGGCTTAGAGACACTGCAGGGGAGATACTTTAGCATGTTTCTGAAAAGTGCCTTTAATTATTGAGATATTTAAACTAGTCCATGAACTAGAGTGCAAATATAATTGCCTGACTGTAAGTTCCATGAATAAGGGGAAAGCAAGCCAATGGTATTTTTAAAATATATTTTTATTTATTTCAGAGAGGAAGGGAGAGGGAGAAAGATAGAAACATCAAAGATGAGAGAGAATCATTGATCAGCTGCCTCCTGTACACCCCCTACTGGAGATCGAGTCCACAATCCTGGTATGTGCCCTGACCTGGAACTGAACCATGATTCCTGATTCATAGGTTGACTCTCAATCACTAAGCCACACTGATTGGGCACCAATAGTATTTTTTTAAGAGAAGATGGGAGGAGAGAGATAGAAACATCAATGATGAGAGAGAATCATTGATCAGCTGCCTCCTGCACGTCCCCCACTGGGGATCGAGCCCACAACATGGGTATGTGCCCTTGACTGGAATCGAACCTGGGACCCTCCAGTCCACAGGCTGACACACTCCATCCATTGAGCCAAACCAACCAGGGCACCAATAGTATGTTCTAATCTGGAATCATTCTGTCCCTAGTCAGCCTTACAAGGTTGTCTTCCTCTCCACCTTCCTTGGACTCAATTGTCAGAAAAAGGGCATTATGTGTTTTTGAAAAATTGTACAAAGCTAAGTGAGCTTTGCCCTGGTCAGAGGATACGTTGTGACACAGAATGCTGAAAGAGGGAAGACTACCCACCTGCAGACAGTATGAGGAATGGGCCACTCAGAAGGGTCTGGTGTCAGGTTCAATTCTCTCAGCCCTTCTGCAAGCTCTTGCAATCCTAAAATGATGGTGCTGGAGATGGTAGTGATCACATTCCTGCCTGCATACTTCACTCCATACCCACATGCTAATTATAAGATGGCCACAAGCAGGGCACTCTTGCCAAACCAGAAGCTTTTGGTTTTGCTGTTGGCTCACTTGCCTGTCAGGTGATAGGAAAATCAGAAAAACAAGGCAGCCCACAGTGAGTCTTGTACTTGAGTATTCCACTAGTCCTTGGACAACAGTACCCAGACAATCTGACCTAGCCTTGGCTTGCTGTCTCAGTTTGCAAAGGTCTTCTAACTGTCTAGAGTTTTAGTGGGAGGGAAATTATCTGCACTTACCAATGAGAAACTGAGAGTCCTGCAGTGTCTGCCCCGCCTGCCTCTCCAGCCTCATTAGCCCCCACTCCATTCCTCATTTGCTCGCCATGTGCTGGGTTCCAGCTACACTCACTTTCTTTCTGTTCCTTGAATACTCCAAAATTATTCCTGCCTCAAGGCCTGGGTACCCATTGTTCCATTCTTCTCTAATGTGCTTCCCCATCTCTTTACATGCTAGCTCCTTCTCTTTACTCAGGTCTCAGCTCAAATGTCACCTTCTCCAAGAACCTTCTCCATCCCCCATTATCAAGTACCCCACTCCTCTGAGAGAGGAGCTAGACCATCCTTCTTCTGAGGAGCTATGGGGAAACTATTCACAATGCTTTTAGGTCTTATAAAATAAAATAGGAGTAAATTTCCCATCACTTGTCACAAATTTGAAAACCACTCATTGATCATGACCATTAGCATTGAGCACTACCTGTAGGGTATGAATCCTGCCTCTGAATGGAGCAGGTGAGTAGTCAGGTTCTTGGGGTGCTCCAACCCAATAGTATGAGTCACTAAAGGAGAAGCACCCAGGCTAGGAGAGGCTAGTGGAGGAGGTTTGGGAGGAATTTTCTCACTAACTCTTGCTAGAACCCTTACTTGTTGATGATTTGGGTGGGAGGATTTTTAAGCTGTTCCCTGAAGAACATGTTATTAATATTCTAATGGTGGCCCAGAATTCCCTCCCACACACTTAGCTAGGGTGGCTAGTAAGGAAAGGGAGTCTCCTCATCTAAGTATTTGTCCTACATACTTGCCATCAGTCACAAAACATCCATGCAAAATGGTGCAATATCCTTTCCTGCCCACTTTCCAGGGGTTTTCCATGCCACACCTTTTACATGAATACAGGAGAGAGTCCCTGGAAAGAGCTAACAACTGAGAAGAGCAAACACTAGACTTGGAGTCAAAAGACATGATTTGGGATTCTACGTGCAATTCTTCACAGCTGAGTGAGTATAGTCAGACTTCATGATCCCTCTGAGCATCAGTTTCCACACCTATAAAATAGGGATGTGAATCCAACCCTAACTCACACTTCTGGGTTGCTTAAGGAACACTACATAAATATGTGATTCTACAAACCATTGGATTTAATAAAGAAGAAAGAGATGCTGAAGTTACACAGATAAACTTTTCTCTAAGAGCTCCAGATGAGACAAGAACACTGTACTGTCATCAGCAGCAACATCAGTTTCACAAGAGGACTCCCATTAGAAGACCTGTGCATAAGAAACCTCCTGCAGACTTGGAGAAGCATTTGATTTCCATGCATTTGGTTTGCTAACAAATACTTAGGGAGCCAGACGTATAATGTTAGTCTGCCTTTATTGATAAGTACTCTTTACTTGTCCCTTGATTTGACAGATGGCCTCTTCCACCTCCCCCCCCCTCCCACACACACACTCCCCACATTCCAAACCCCAGCCTCCTAGGAGCTGACCCTTCCAGCACTAACTATCATTTATTTTCTTTCTGCGAGATCCTGGACACAGTCTTAGCAATTTTCACTCATTTTTTTCTTATTCTTGCAACAACCCTAGAAGATGGCAACTATGCATATCCCCAGTTTACATGCAAGAAGACTGAGGATCAAAGAAGTTAGTGATTTGCCCAGGGTCACACAGTGTTTAAGTGATGGAGCAGGTTATTTTGGCTCCTAGGCCCTCACTTTATTTGCTGCATAGGAAAGAGAACAGGGCTTCCTCCTTTATTGTGTCCTCTATGTTTATTTACCATAGAAGTGACCATGAACCATGATCACACTCTTCCCTGCATGCCCCCCTAGCTCCTCTTTGCCAGTGGTCCAGGGCCACATAGCTACCCACAGTTACCCACACAGCCATCCACATAGCCAGCTCTGATTTCCCCTGAAATCAGACATCCAAGGGCAGTTCACTTGAAGCGGATCAGCAGGACTTTCTACCCCACAGAGGACCCAGACTTGCCAAGTTCTCCACCAGCCAGGCTCCTGGATGTGGGCCTTGTGTGTTCCCATTGCATAAGTGTTATTCCAGCCAGTTCCTGGAATCGGAAACATGGCAAACTGTTCACCTGGTGGGAGCCCTTGCCCAGGAGGGAGGTTGTTTGGTTAGCTGCACTCTCTCCTTCCAAGAGACTAGCTTGTGAAAAGGTTTGTCAACCAAGGCCCATTTCTTAAGCCAAAGTTGTTTTATTTTCCCTACTCTTCAGCCACCCAACACATGCTTTTTTCCCAAGGATCTCTCAAATCCATCTCAGCAGCCTCTGCCCTAGTTGGGGTCCCCTCATTGCTGAGGCAATCCCACCAGGGCCTCCTTGCTGGTCCCCCAGGCTTCCTGCCTCCAGCCAGTCCAGCCCTAGGCCAGCCTCCACAATGCAGCCAGGAAGATCTTTCCAAATGCCAGTCCTACTGTGTGAGGCCCCAGTATAATTCCTTCAATGGTTCTCTAGCATCTGAACAATAAATGCTTCTCTACTATTTGAATTGTTCACAATGAGAAGGTAATCCTATATAATAAAAGGCTAATATGCAAATTGTTCCCTTGACCAGGAGTTTGACCCAGAGTTCAACCAAGAGTTTGACCAGGGGGCGGGGCTGGTTGGCCCACCCCACCAGCTCCACCTCCCATTTGGGAGGGCCGCTTGGACCCCACCCATACACGAATTTGTGCACTGGACCTCTAGTGTTGTTATAATGTTTTAAGATATGCTTCCCTCCCTAGGCTGCAAGTTTCTTTCTTTTTTTTTTAATATATTTTATTGATTTTTTACAGAGCAGAAGGGAGAGGGATAGAAAGTCATAAACATTAATGAGAGAGAAACATCAATCAGCTGCCTCTTGCACATTCCCTACTAGGGATGTGTCTGCAGCCAAAGTACATATCCTTGACCGGAATGGAACCCGGGACCCTTCAGTCCACAGGCCAGTGCTCTATCCACTGAGCCAAACCGGTTTCGGCTGCAAGTTTCTTGAAGTAGGAATAATATCTTCTTTGCCTTTTTATGCCTAGACCACAGGTACCCTATACATAGCAGGTAGGTACCCGAGGTGTGTTTATTGTAGTTCAAATGAACTGATACTTACCAATTTCCCAGAGCTCCTGAAAAGCATGAGATTACCAATATAACTAGACTGAGTAGTTAAAAGTCCAACCAAAACAGATTAGTCAGTATGTACAGCATTATCTAAGATTAAAATATAATTTCCATTATAATTTCTGCTACTGAAATAGTTTTTAGACTCTCTTTGTCAATTCATATTAGACTAGAACTCCAGATTAGGATCTGATTGTTTGTCCAAATCTCTGCTAGAACAAAGGAGATGATGGTGCTCTTCCAACTGCCTAGGGGCCCTCATTTTGATGAGCTTCCAGGAAAGAACTGGAGTAGTGAGTGGAAAAACTTGAGCCCCATGCACTAAACTCTCACCCATATGAAACTCCAATGACAGCCTTTCCTGCAGCTTATCTTGGGGTTGAATCTACATTCTGCCATGTGATAGCTCTGTGGCACATAGCAAACCTCTTTATTTGCTGAGCGTCCACATCTCCATCTGTTCACAGGTTAGTTGTGACAAACAAGTATACTTATAGATGACATCATATATATGATATGATATTTTGTATATTAGCTAATGAATTTGAAGAATATAGGAAACACTGAAATTATTAGTTACTTGTGCACAAATCCATCTCTCCTGTAAAATGAGGCACTGGAATTGAAGGGATCCTGTCTCACTCATCCTACCTTCCTCAAAGTTCCTGGGACCTGGTCTGGAATTGACTAGATCCATGGTCGGCAAACTGCGGCTCGAGAGCCATATGCGGCTCTAGGGCCACATGCAGCTCTTTGGCCCCTTGAGTGTGGCTCTTCCACAAAATACTACAGGCTGGGCAAATCTATTTTGAAGAAGTGGTGTTATAAGAAGCTTAAGTTTTAAAAATTTGGCTCTCAAAAGAAATTTTAATTATTGTACTATTGATATTTAGCTCTGTTGACTAATGAGTTTGCCGACCACGGGACTAGATGATCAGCCAATGATTTGGGCAGGAATTGAGGTAATATCTGAATGTGCAGGCACCACTGGCCTTCAGTTAAAGAACAAGACCAAGATATAAGCATAGCCATGGGCCCTGATTAAGGCTTGGGTCTGTGAGGCAAAGAAGATGCACTACGAGGGAAGGAAGCAAATGGTTCAGGCTTCTAAGAGGCCTCCCAGGGGAACCTTTTTATTGACTTTGTACTGAATTTGCCCACATTTTCTATTTATCCTGCAATAACACAAGCTCAGAAATCTGGTTTTCCCAGAAATCAGTCCCCAGCAACTGATCCTTCTTTCCCAGAACCAGATTCCTTATGTGTTGTACGGTGAGAATGAGAAGGTACAATCACAGGGAAGTGGAACCTACACATCGGTACAACTAGTACATTCATTCCCTGCCTGCAACCACACTGCTTCGGATGTCATATCACAAACACCGAAGGCTGTCCAGTGTGCATAAACTATCTAGTAGCATCCAATTAGGATAATCCCATGTGATTCCTAGCACACAGCATGGACAGAGTGCCAACATTTTCCTCTGTGACTCTGTTGTCCTTCCTTTTTCAAATATATTTGAAATCTTTGGTTGAATTAAGATCAGCCGACTCTCCCAGTGCTGGGAGCCATCCCGTCTCCTCACTAATCCTCTTGTGCCTATCTTAAACTTTAACTCTCAGAGGATAATCTTGTTTCCATATTTCTGAGTTCTCCCAGCAGTTCTTTGTAATCCCATGTACTGGCAACAGTGGTTTTTCCTTAGTAACAGCATGGTGCAGTAGAGTGAGTATAAAATCTGGAGTCAAGGAACTGGGATTAAAAATAAGCTCAGGGACTTTAATTAAATGAACTTCACCTTGTCATCTATTAAGCAGGAACCAAATGCTATTAACTCCTCCTCTAGGGTAGTGGCAAGGGTCAAATGAGATTGAGGATGTCATCAACCCCATGTGACATGCTAGTCATGATTTCTGGTTTGGGTTTTGTTTAATATCTAAAGTCTGGGAATAAAAAAAAGATACAATATTACTCTCATTAAACCATTTTTTTTAATTGACGCAAACAGAAAAACCACTCTTCAAATATCAGGCGGGGTTTAAGACTCAAGCAACTGAGTTGCTGTCTTCTCTCCCAGACCATCCATAGCTCTTCTGTGTGGGAAATGCTAGTCTCTGACTTCCCTAAAGAATGTGTCTGAGGAAGTATCCAATTGCATGTATTTGCTGAAGAGCTGTCTGCGAAGAGGTTTCATGTTTTTGCCCCTTCTTACTTATCACTGGAAGTTCTAGTGATATTAAAGCCAAACCTGGGTGAAGATTTATCCAAAAAACAGCCAGACTTTCTGGAATTGGATTGATTCAGCTGTCAAGTAGTAGCAGACACAGAATTCTTTTTTAATGAGGGCTAACCAGCCCACCCCCTGTAGAATATGAACAGCATGAATGGTATTTGGCCGATGAATCTACCTCCTATGGGGTCATCCATCTGGGATAGACTCAAATATGGCCCAAAGAACTGGGAGGTCTTTACAAAACATCCACTGCTGTTAATTGCAGAACAGTATGCTGTTGAAACCAAAGCAGATGTTGCCTCCTCACTTTTTCATTCTCTACCAGCTTTAACTTTCATGCCTTAGTACTTCCTAACACCCACCCTTTGTTTCAGCAAGATATAGCTCCTGACTCTAATTCCCTCATGCCCTGTCCGTTTCCCACCTCCATGCAGATACTCATCTGTCAACAATTGACAGGGGAGGGAGAAGACACAAGGGCCTTACCTATAAATCCCTAGCATCTAGCACATTGTCTAGACCAAGAAATAACTCCATGAATGTTAGAATGGATGAATGCATGAGTTTGTGAATGAATGTGTGAATAAATAAATTAATGAATGGAAGCCTGTACTTTCCCTCCTCAAATATAAACTTGTTGATTTCAAATATAAACTTATTTTTATTCTAGGATGATCCATATTGCATGGTTTTACAAACCAGCAGAAAAACAGATCAGTGGAACTCAGGGGGTCAAAATGAGTTTCAGATTAAATGGCTTAATTTCAGATTAATTTCCAATTGCTCAATGACAGCCTAGAGGACCCTGACCCCAGTACTAAAATCTAGGTGCACCGATTCACTATGAGCCCTGAATAGTTACCTGTTCTATTTAGGCAATGGATTGTTCTTTGGAAGCTCAAGTTGTATCTCCATGGTGAATGACCAAGTTCAATGCTACTTCTCTTCTTATGTCAGAACAGGGTCCCTGGAGATAAGAACAAAACAGATTCTTCACAAGTGTTGAGAGGAGTGTGCTTTTCTTACATCTGTTATAGAATATAAATGTAACTAGCCTTCATTTTGCCACTAAGGAAACTGAGTCTTCAAGAGGTGGAGTAAGCTGCCCAGAGTCATATCACTAGTTCATGGATCTAGGACTCAATGTCAAGCCACCCATGCTCTTGCCACCCACTACCAAGAGATGGCTAGGTAAATGGTTCTCAAAGTTGACAGTACCTGCAAGGACTGTTAAAATCCAGACTGCTGGACCTCACCCCCAGATTTTCTGATTCAGTAGATCTGGGATGAAGCCTGAGAATTTGCATTTCTAACAAATCCCCCAGTGAAGATGCTGATGCTGGTCCAAGGATTTCACTTTGAGGAATATTTTGCTAAAGTATCAGAAAGGACTCTTAATTGCAGTTAATAAAATCCAACTGGAGGGTTTGTGAAAAACAAAAAGGCACTTTATCACATGGATATAAGGGAATATCTTGAAGCCCAAAGGAAGGAATATAATCGGGCCTCAACTAGATCTGGAACAAGAGACGGGCTTCTATCTCCAGCTTTCATCTCTGCTTCTCTTGAAATGTGTCTTATTCTTCTCCCTGTATTTATTCTAGCTTCTGAATCTGCCCTCCTGTTCAGTGATAGGAAACATGGAAGGAGCACCTTCCAAGATTATACATGCAGAACCAGGAGCCCAAGGAAAGACTGAACCTCTCTCACTATCCCAGTTTTAATTCACAGAAGCTTGCTTGAGTGGGATGCACATCCCTGGTATAATTACCTGTGACTAGGACAGTGGCATGGATGGAATTGTGCTATGGCCATCCGTGCCCCATCATTGTAACCACATAGATTCATAAAGAAGCATAGTTCCTAGAGAAGGGAATTGAATAGTAAACCCAATAGCTGACTACTAAAGCTGGGGTGCAAGAAGTGAGCATACAGGTAAATAAGAAATGAGAAACTACATTAATCCAGCATAGTGACTGGAATGTGAACAGTGATTGGGAAACTTTCCAGAACTTGTAGAACTTGACCTTCTGAAATAATACTTCTCTCTTGAACTAGACACAGTAAACAGTAAATCTATCTGGTTTGCAAATTCTCTTCAACAAGTCTCCACAGACAATTCCTAGGGCTAAATAGAGCTAGTTTTGTTTTCTTAGAAGAACAATGGAATGTGGAATTTCAGACCAGTGCAGCTGCCCAAGCTGGGTCAGGGGAAAGGCACAGATTATACTTATTAATGTTTTGCAAACCCACCCAATTCCTGCCCTCTTACCTCCCTTTGCCCTTCTTCACCCCCTCTGCAAGGACAAAGCCTAAAGTGGCTAAGCAAGGGTTGAGACAGAATTTTAGGAAGATTGGGTCAGATGTTCAGTGAGGACATCTCAAACATGCTCTCTCACATCCCCCCCATCCCCACCCCAGCCTGGTACTGTGTTTCCGAGAAGGACCAGGCAAGCTATTACCTGCCAAGTGAGGATTGCTGTTCTGGCAGCCCCTCTGAGTCTTAAGTGTGCTTGCTGGAAATTTCCATGATGGGAGTCCAGAAAGGGAAAGGTGCTAGTGGGAGGCACATTAAAAGAACATTAGATATGAGATCAAGCATCAACAGATTTAACAAACTGAAAGACTAGCCCAAGTCAGTCTGTTAAATTTTCTGCCCTTCCTTCTCAATTCTATATGGGGGAGCATATGTTGTTATATACAGCAAATGTGATTGGCTGAGAATATCATGAGGTCAGGGCAAGCCAGCACTGGCATGTGTGATGTTTTATGTAAACTAAATAAAAGCACCCCTTCCTCTGTGTCAGAGCACGTGTTTTAGCCAGCTGAGCATGAGCTGCACCTTGTCCCGTCAGCTAAGCGTCCTTGCACGAGGAACACCTCTGCTACCTTCATTAGGGTCATGGTGGCCTCTTTAAAAATAATAGAGGCCTCCAGGTGGTCTCAATCGCCCTGGTTATAACAAGAGGCAAGAAGAATAATCAAGGTGGCCATAACACTATCATCCCAATCCAGGTTAGGAACAAGTAGGCAAAGTGATCTCTCCTCTTCTAGAAACTCACCCTTGAGATAGAGCAGGATTATGAATATGCTCACATCAACACACTCAGCTGAAAACTTCTGCACATCAGGAAAAAACAAAGTTTTTAGAGGCTTCAAGCTGGCTGGTTTGAATTTACATATTTTCACAAAACCCCCTCCAGCTTCTCTTTTCCTGGGTCTTATTATATTAGGTCTGCACTTTACAGTTCCTTCCGTTTCTGTGACTATGTAATCTGAGTCGAGGTTTATTGTTTAAAATTATTTAAAAGCCATCTAGTCTCAGCCACTTGAGTTCATTAACACAAGTGGATGTTAACCCTCTCTTTTTTTCTGCTTTTTGCTAGACACTTATTTTTCTTAAAACAATTTTTTTTTGCCCTGCCTTCTCTAAAACACTGTTAGACCTACATTCCTATTCAAATTTTTGTTTTGCTTCAATGGTCTGCGTGGTTCTGCTGAACCTCTAGTACATGGAACCACAAAAAGAGGGTACACAGCACAAATCTTGTCCTCTGTTTACTGAATCCCAAATTTCTGTCCTTATCTTTTCCTCCAACCTCACTCCACCTGCTCTTGATCCTTCTAGATTCTGAGTCCATTGCCCTTTTTCCATTTATATCTTCACCTTGCCTAATGACCTTGACCTTCCAAACTCTTCCTTCAGCTACAGATATTACCATTGCCTCCCAGCTAACAGCTTTCTGGTGTCTCCTCCCAGCCCGAATGGTTTTGCTATGCCCTGGAGGCCTCACAATCATCTATCTCACCCTTCCTGAGTTACATGCTGATGAGGCCATCCAACTTCCAGAGCAGGAAAAGAGTAAGGACAGCTGAGGAGAAGTCTCAGGGATGTTTGGAAGGAGCAGGATGGTGCCCCTCCTTCAAAAGAGGAAAACTCACCAATCCCACTTTCAAAGGAAAACATCCTAAATCTCCTGGGAATAGAGCTTGAGTTCCCTCCTAGTGAACTTTTGGGGAGACCTTGGTGATACCAGAAGGAGTTTCGGGAGGCTCAAAAGAGCTGTACATGTGTTTCATAAAGAGTCAAGTGAAAAATCAACCAAGTTCTCATTTAAGTTGATTGTCAGTGCTTCCTAGATTACTTTGCCTATAATAGTGTGACCTCTGGATAGCATTCTTAAATTCTTGCATGTTCCTGAAATCTGGGGTCTTCCTGCCCCAGGCTTGTTCCACTTCAAAGGTGGCCAGAAACCCTACCACTTGCCTGCTGGGAACCCATTGGTGGTTTCTTATACCACCAGCTCTTTATTCTGTACACAGGCCCTGCAGGACTGGGGCTGCCTACTCATCTGTTTAGATATTTGTCTATGTCTTCCTTTTTCTGTGTCCCTGTCACCAAGAATCTCATCCAATACATGGTGGACACTTCATAAATGATGATTGTATCAATTGATAATTAATATCAGAGACCAAGTGCTCCTGATTGGAATATAATACTGCTTATTTAACTGCATCTTTCTGTGGGAAAAATAATTAAATGATTTCACTGTGTTTCCAGCTGCTGAACCTCCACAGGCCTGGACCTTGCTGAAGTTCACAGACCTTGGGGATGAGGCATCTGGGACTCCTTCCATGGTTACTGTCGGCCAGGCTTCGGTCCTTGAACTCGCAGCCTGCCCTGGTTGAAGATGTGGAAAATAACTAGTAGCCACTGGGAGCTCGCAGCCAACGATGTTTTTCTAACCTGAACCCTCACACCCAGACAATCCCCAGAGATCCTGAGGCCAAGTGAACGTCCGTTTGTACAGGAACTTGACTCCCCATGGAGGCCACCCTAGCACCAAGCCCACCCCACTCTCACTCCCCAGTGCCCAGCCTCTGACGCCCACTTCCTCTTCCGTGTTCCACAGCAGTGAGGTCTACTGGAGCGCAAGCTGGCTTCTGTTCCCACTTGCCTTCATTCCAGAATGCCTCATGGAAAGATTTCCACTTCTCTGTTTTCTCCCATGAATGTGGGATCCTCTGCTGTCCAGAGAGCCAGAGAGCCAGGAGGCTCTTATGCCCTCGGCAAGTCGCAATTCCAGAGTTCTCCCTTCCATGGTTCTTGGCCAAGTGAAGCAGTAGCAGCAGTGCTTCCCACCACAGACCCTCCTCACACCCCCAGAACCAAAATAGCCCAGCAGTAGAAGCACAGAGCAAAGGTCAGAACTACCCCAAGGACAAGCAGGCACTTGTCTTGTCCACTGGATGATATTTCTGTTAACTTGGGCCCCTTTATGAAAGTCACATTCTCTGGAAGATGGCTGGAATTAGGGTGTTGGGGAAGCAGTGTGTGCATAGCAGAAAGAGCACAGACTATGGAGCCAGAAGGTCCAGGTTTAGTTCCTTGCCACAGGCTGTGAGATCTTTAGCAAGTCATGGAACCATTCTGAGCATCCTTTGAAGTTAGACAGATAGGAGTCTGCCACATAAATAGCAAGCAAGTAGAGAACCAGAGAAGTTATACCTTCCCTGGGTGGCAGATTCTTCACCCATGGAAACCAGAGCAGCCCGAACAACATGGCTCAGTGGTTGATTATCAACCTATGGGCCAGGAGATCACGGTTCATTGGATTCCCGGTCAGGACACATGCCTGGGTTGTTGGCTCGATCCCCACTGGGAAGTGTGCAGGAGGTAGCCAATCAATGATTCTCTCTCATCGTTGATGTTTCTATCTCCCCCTCTCTTCCTCTCTGAAATCAATAAAAAACAAAAACATATATTTAAAAATAAGCAAACATAAATAAACTAGAGCCCAATATTCCCTCTGAATCGTCTCAGCAACTTCCTGAAGCTTCGAGGGGTGAAATAGCTTTCCAAGATCCACAAGCAGGAGAGGCTGAAAACCCCCGTGGCTTCCTAAAAGAGATGAGTCACACTGCAGCACAGCTGGCCAACCATTTCAATGGAAAAAGAGAAGGTCACAAAGCCAAACCTAAGGACAGTGCCCAAAGACGTAGTCAAAGAACTTATATTACAGCCCCATTGGCAGGACTGCCTCTGCTAAGTGACAAATAATTCAGAAGCCTTACAAAGATGCTATTCAACACTTTATGTATCTATTTCTCTTCGTTCCTATGTTGTGCTTACCACACATCCTTCCAGTAGGTCTGCTTGCAGGGAAAGCATACGCACATGATGCCAAAGGGAGCATTCCATCCCTGTTATCTTGATTTAGAAAATTCGTGGACAATCTGACTTCTGAGACCTCCTTCCATCTCAGAAGCAGAATCTACTCCTGAGTCACAGATATGCTGCCAAAAACCTCCCAAAGTAGACGGTGAAGCCTAAAAGCCTGCAGGATTATGAAGAATTCACCAAAGGAGTGAATGTCATGTTGTGAGACAAACCCTTCGGCGGCCACTTGGGACAATTGGGTAGGATATTCAACTGCCCAGAGCATTCTTCCCTACATTTGAAATCCCACTACTTCCTGATCCTCTTGAATCTGCTGCCCACAGGGGTGCATGTCTGTACTCCCTGCTATCTGCCCCTTACTGGGGTGCCTGCCCATCCCTCTTCCCATAGACCTCAACTGCCCTGGTTCACTTATTGGCACCTGCTCTCTATCTGGACTGCCTGTCACAGTTCCAGGGGGTGGGGGACAAGTACCCCTGGCAGCACTTACCCTTCCCCCTGTGCAGTTGGGCCATCCTCTAAGCACCGATCAACACCTTGTGTGTGAAAATAATTACCAGCACCCTATTCCTCTCCAACCAACCTGTTCCATTGCCTAATCAAACTGAGACCCATACCCTCCCTCCCAACTGGCTCCCTGGCCACTGCTAACCCACCCAACTCAGGCAGGAAATAAAGATTGTCTCCTTGAGTAACTAACATATTCAAATTTTCTGTATCCTAGTACAGAATATTATTAGAACTGGATCAAAAAGCAAGAAAGTGGAATTGAAAGAATATGGGTTTACTAAAGCAGGTGTTTTGCATTGGGCTATCCAATTGGAAGAGGTCTTCTTAGACTCCCTTGTTGAAAGGGCAGGGAAATAGGGTCATTCACCCTGCTGGTGGGAAATAAAATTTTGGTAACTTCCCTAGAGAATAAAATGGCAGTATAGGATATTGAAATGTCTTTAAAACTCAAATGCACTGTAAATAATCGATTTCATTTCTAGGAATGTATCACAAGGAAGTAAATATGTACACAAAGATTAAGCTGCAAGGATATTTCTTGCAACATTTTTCAATACTAATGGAAAGTTAAATATAAGCTAAATATTTAACAGAAGATTGGTTAAATAAATGGTACATTTATATAATGAAATACTATGTGGTCTTTTTAAATGATATAGAGACACATTTATAGACATAGAGAGATGTTTGTAATATATTGTTAAGCAGAGGAGAAGATTACAGATATATATAAAAAATATCCGCAGACTTACCAATGCGACAACAGTTCTTACATTTGAATGATACAATTTATGGGTAATTTTTATTTTTGACTTATCATCTGTATGTTCTTCTTTTTAGACCAAAAAAAATGTATTACTTGTGTAATAAAAAATATATATAATTTGTTATTTAAAAGCATGGACTTGGCATTCACATATACTTGGCTTTAAATCCCAGCTAGGCCTCTGATTAGCCATGTGAGCATAGAGACATGACTTACACTCCCTGAGCCTCAGTTTTCCCATATCCAAAATATAGGAAAAGGGTATCCTTCACAAGGGTATTCTTCACAAGGCAGTTGTGAAGATTAAATAGGGAAGCACAAATAAAGCACCTGGCACAAAGTAGACACCGAATGACATTTTCCTTTCCTTCCTGGATATCCAAAAATAACTCAGAATAACAATTGACACAGACAAAAAGGTCAAGCATGCACTGAATTGTGTAAAACTCAGGGTCCAAAAATTGGGAGAAACCCATATCCTGATGCTCTTATCCTTAATCCTCTCTGCTTCCATCTCTCTATCCCATCCAAGCAACAGAATCAGAAATCCATTGTTAGCAAGTCTGCCTTGAAATCCCGTTTGAGTCAGGCAGGTTGTGTTACCCAGCCCCACCAATAGGTGGGGCGGGTCTCCACCCTGTCTCTTCACAGAGCCTGGTACACTGACTGGCCCGCACCACACAGCAGCTCATAGCAAGCTGCCCACTTAAAATGCTTGGAAACATCTGGGGCCCTCCTCTCTCACCCCCACCTGCTCCCACCTCAATCCAAGTATGCCTCATAGCTCCTCCTCCTGATTCATGAATTTGATTACCTATGGGGAATATAGCTGGGATCTGCCCTGTCTTCTCCCAGCTTCTCATTCATTCACTCTCCAAATGTTTTGACCACCTGGTGGGTTCTAAGCTTTGTTCTGGGCTATGGAGATGAATGAATCAGAGACAAATGCTGGAGGGCCTCAGAGCCTAGTGGTGACATAGACCATCACAATATTATAGCCGGTTACAGTGACTATTATTAAAATACTTCTATAGCACTTATTTTGTGACAAAAACAGTTTTAGTAACTTTACATGTTAAGTTTACATTAATCCTCACAACCTATCTTTCTGAGGTAGGTTAAAATTATATCAATAGTGGGGAGCAGAATGAGGCAGAGAGAGGTTGAGTAATTTGCAGAGGAGAGCTGAAGCTTTCTTACCCTCTTGAAAATGACTGAACATATTACAGAGTTTCATTTATGTGAGCCATGTTGTGAGAGTTACTGTATTAAAGCTTAAAATTGAGAATGTCTCTAAACATTAAATAAATAATTAATTCTTTTAAAATAACAATGATAAATCACTACATGTCCCTCTAAATAACATACTTTTAAGTTTTAAAAATTTCTATATCAATTAGTAAGAAGGGCATTGTTTCACGTGGTTGAAATCTTTATGATGTCTGACTACTGCACCCAAACTTGACAAGTGGTATTTGGTTTCTTAAAAACAAGAGGAATCTGACAACTCATCATGCAGGATATAAGCTTTCCAAAATTCTCATTTTTTTTTGTTTGTTTGTTGGTTTGCTTGAAATCAAATTTTCATCATTGGCAGCAAATACTGTCACTTGTTTCCTTAAAGTAACAGCCGTAACTTCATCATTTGGGAGAGAAAATTATCTGCCAATTACCCACATCTGAAGAGCCATAGTATGTGTATCAGTCATCCTTTCTAGGGAAAATGGTGTTCCATGAAAAAAATGTGCATCTCCCAGCTCAAACAACCGCGCCAGCACTGTCTTGAAGCCTGTCTCTGTATCTTGGTCTCCAGCAGAAATGCTTGTGTTCAATTTCATCACAAATTAAAAAGATCAGTCCCCAGGGTTGAAATTTAATAAATTTGATTATTTTTACTGCTTCATCAGGACATTCTTAAACGAAACTAGTCTTTTTATTTTGTTTTGGTTTGGTTTTTGTTTTGTGCTTACTGTACATGTGTGGTGGCAAGTCCTGTAATGATCACTACTATGGTTTGATACCACCACCTTGTTTCATACCAAAGCATAGCAATTTTACCCTCTGTAGCTTTCGCATCATCAATTCAAATACCAACTCAAAAAAAAAAAAAGGCAAATAATATCTTAGTCATAACATGAAAATAATTTTGATCCTAGGAATCCCTAAAAGTGTCTCAGATTCCTCTCGGATCCTTAGGCCACACTTTGAAAACTGCTGCTCTATTCGATCCTGTTTGGAATACACTTGGATCTATATGAGCTTCCTCATGGATCAAAGTTCAGATTAAAGACCTATCCTAAGCCCAGACACTTCTGACCTCCACAACCTACCTGGGTTGTTTCTGAAATCTGGGGTTTCCCTGCTCAGATATCTGTAATCTTTCCCTTACTTCTAAGAGTCAAGCCCAATCCCTTGAACTCCAGGTTCTGGCTTAGATGGATCACAGACCACCTGTCCTCAAACTAGATGAACCTGAGTGATACTTCAGTGCACCTCACACCTGTTGACACATGAACTCACAGGTCCCAAGTCCTGACTGTGTGTCAGGCATGATATTATCAAATTTAATTCTCATAGCACCCTTACAACTTAGATATTATCATCTCAATTTTGCCAGTGAAGAAACAGAGACTGAAGCAGGATTCCCACACAGAACTACCAGGAAATTTAAGTCCTTGCACTGCCTTCAGGTCAGTTCTCACAGTCCTGTTCCCACCCCATCTGGACTGCCTCCCCTTCTTGTCCGACTCCTGGTGAGGTTCCAGCATGCCTCACATCAAAATTTCCTGAAATGAGAAAATTCCCAGCACTGGAGGCTTTAATCATCCAGTGTCTGAATTCCTAATAGTCACACATCACTCAGATGCTGGCAACCCTGAGACACATCAGTCCCTGCAATAGATAAAGTCTGAGCTGGGTTTGCTTCTGTCATTGTCTGGAGCGTATGAGCCCAGGAGACACAGACCTTCCTTTGGGGGGAGAGGGGTACTTCCACCCAAGCTCACAGTTTATCATCTCTGTACTGCGACATGGGCTGACATCCTCTGTCCCTGCCTCTTTCTCAGTGCCAGGGGCTCTCTGGAAAAACCAGAGCCCATTCAAACAAGTCACAGAACAACTCCCCAGGATGTGACCAGGATAAGAATCACATCCTAAGAGTCAGGTTCAGGAAAGTTTTCCCAAAATAAACCCAAAGCTGAAGTAAATAAAGCACCAAGAATACTTTGAGAGAGCCATTTCACAGAACTACAAAAAGGAAAAAACAAACAAACAAAAAAACCCAACAACAATGAACTACTGTCCACAGTCTTTGTTCAGACATTCTTCATTTCTAGTACATCTTGTTAAGTGGTGGTTTCATATTTGACATTGATGCAATGGGGGAATGACCCATGTTTATGAAAATTATACCATTTCTTCTGGGGATAACAGTGTCCTCTAAGCACTGGTTTGCGATAGGGCAGAGAGTTTGATGAGGATTCAAGGTTGTGATGATTAAATCCAGGCAAGGAGAAATATGTAATTTGTGCAAAAGAGCCAGGAGAACAATAGCTAAGGAAGAACAGAATGCCATTTAATATATAGGAAGGGGACACTGCTGTGTAGTCTTGGCTCCATAGGGAAGAGGGGACACAAACAGAAAGAATGATTTTATAGGACAAAATCAGGCCAGCCAGCAAGGCTCAGTGGTTGAGTCTCAATATATGAACCAGGGGGTCACAGTTCAATTCCAGGTCGGGGCACATGCCAGGTTGAGGGCTTGACCCCTGGTGGGCGGTGTGCAGGAGGCAGATGATAAGTGATTCTCTCTCATCATTGATGTTTCTATCTCTCTATCACTCTCCTTTCCTCTTTGAAATCAATAAAAATAAATTAAAAGATAAAGGATCTCAACCATCAACTTTCTTTAGTCTGTATTACATCAGTTGACTTAAATCTTTCAGAATTAGTGTAACTTCGATGGTCCTTCATTTAAACATGATAACCAATGAATCCTTATGTTTAATTTAGGAAAGCAGCATGATCTTGTAGTGAAAAACAAGGTGCTTGGGGACAACAGACCTGGGTTTGAGTGCCTCTTCCTAATTGTGGACAAGTTGCTTGCCCTCGGGAAACCATACCTACCTCACAGGGATGTCATGAGAAATAGAATGAAGCAATTTGAGTGTCTAACACATCACATTTCATTCTTTCTTTGAGATCAAGTAACTACATTCCAAATGTCCCTCAATGCCATGGATTAGTCTTTCCCTTCAGCCCCCCGGCCTCCATCCCACCTGCCATCACCTCTGCCCTTGACAATGTGATGACCTCAGCATTCTATCCCTGCTTGTTGTCTCGTTCTCCTTCAGTCCATCCATTGACCCTCACTTGATAGATGAGTGTGAGCCTGCCCAGTGACTCACAGTGGATTCATAGCAGAATTTGGGTTACTGTTCCAGCCTCCTAACTCCTAACCCAGAGATAGTAAAAACTGGCTCACAGTCCTTCATTATTTGACCTCTGTTTACCTCTCTTTGTCTCACTTGCCCCTACTGTCCCATCACACACCAGCTCACTTTTGCCTTCAGAATTTTGTGTCACTTCCTTTTGCCTGGGCCACAGTCTCTGGGGCTAAAGGCTCTCTCCTTCTCCAGGTCAATGCCTCCTTTCAGTGCTCTGTGGTCCTATGCTTCTTTCAGGAAGCCCTTCATGACTACCCCTCAACCCAATGCCACAGCAAAACTGGATTTTGTGCCCCATCTCTGCACTTTCATAATCTCTTACTGCTATTTTTCCTGATTGTCATACTCTATGTCAACCTACTCTGTTTCCATTTTCAAATAGTCATATCTTAGAAGTATGTTTTATAGTTTTTATTCCCAGTATCTAGCCTGTTTTGAATGAATGAATAATCCCACAGTCAATGAATGACAGAGATAAGATTAAAACCTAAGTCAGTCTAATCCCCAAGCTCACACCTTCTCACCATCCCAGCTGAAATCTACCTAAAACCAGGGAGTGCTGTACCCCTCCACCCAATCCATTGCCTTAGTCCCGCAAAGTCTACAGCCTACATGACTCACTTTCTGCTGGAAATTCAGTTCTCCCGGGCAGACTGAGACTATATTTGCTTTGTACAAAACTTTTATTTTCAAGGAAACACTCAACCCATTCATTGATTTTGGTGCAAACAGTTTGGAGTGACAGTGATAAGCAGGGGACTTTCCTGGGCTCGGGACACTGGCTTCAGGGAATGGCAAAAACCACACTGCAACTCAATTCAGGCGAACATTTCTGGAAATTGGAGCAAGCTAGCTCAGTTCTTCCTCATTAAATTGCATTGACCAACGCTCCTTGTTTTGTCGATATTTTTGAAATGAAAACACAATAGCCTCCTGTACTGATCAAGATGTGAACACTAACTAATAGGGCTAAGGACCAACCCCTGGGGACAAAAAAAAAAAAAGTTTAATGATGGGATATAGGATGACATTTTCCCTTTGGGAAGTTCCATCATATGATGGGAAACCATGAGTATCAGCTGAACACAGCAAACTCTCCCTCTCCATCTTCCACCCAGTTATGTGAATCCAGAATATGGAGGAATTGTACATCATAGGAAGGAGTTTGGATACTAATAATAATGCCACTTAGGGATGACCTAAACTATGCTAGACATATTTCATGGATTTCTGAAATCCTGAAGATGAAAAATTATAACTATATATTAAGAGTAATAATAAAGCTAAGAATTACATAACCATATGAATTTGGGAAATGATGGAGGAAAGTTACATCATGTGCCATTGTCACTCAGCTGCTAAGTCACAGAAAAGGGATTCAAATGTGTCCTTTTTGCTCTGTCTCCTTTGCCCCCGCCCTTGGGCCCAGACACCACCTTTCCTCTTTGGAGTAGCTCCTACTGGTTCTCCCTGCTTCCTCTTTTGCCCTCTTGCAATCCAGAGGGATCTGTAAAAATGTACATCACATGTAGTAACCTTCTGCTTGACATCTTTCCATGGTAACAGGCATTGTGTGCCATCCTGTGGTTTGGCTAGCATCTACCCCTGCTCTAGAAGTGAGCATAATTAGCCAATCCCAGAAGTCCCATTGGCTCTGCTATAGGAATTGATAACCTGAGCATTGCGTTCTCTTGGTCCCAGAGATTGGGCCATAGAAACTAGGTAGGGTGTGGTAGAGACTATAGGTGTTTTTTCTCTCTTTCCCACATCCAGCATGGATAGAGACTGGGTTCAGTTTCTGAGTAGAGGAGCTGGGGATGAAGAAAAATGAATAGAAGAGAAGATGCAGAAATAGAGATAAAAAGCTGGGGCTGGGTGGAAACTCTGTTCTCTCTGATGGAGAGACAGAGACTCTGAGCCCATGAAGCTGTGTTTATTTATATTCCACAATACAAAGGAGTTTCTCCAACATTAGTATCAAAGGAGTTTTGGTGGGCCCATGCCCTATTCATTTCCCCATTCCCCCAATTCCCAGGGCAAAGTCTGCATTTATATTTCAAGGCCCTCTCCCAGATACCTGAGGCAAAGTTAAGGCCAAGCTGATAACATATTCAGCCTCATTGGTGAATGTGTTTTTCAAGGTTTTGTCAGGTGCCTTGGATTCAGCCGGACAAAGGTTTAAAGAATGCTCAAGATGTCTTGCCTGGGGGTGCCCCCCACAAGAGACTGTTGTGGGTGGCAAGAATAGCATCAGGTATTAGGCCAGTGGTGTCAGACCAGATCTTGGTTCAGCAGCCTCGGTTCTTGAGTTCTGGCTAGGAAAGAATTCAGGGCCAAGACTCAAACTACAGAGAAAGTTTATTTAGAAAGTCACAGAGGTAGAAGTGAGCCATAGAAGCAATGGGCTCAGGAAACATTACAGAGGCAAAAGAAGGGCCCTTGATGCTTAGGAGAGAGAAGGGTAATGGTAACATGCCTGGGAGAAAGAAGGGGAGAAAAGGGTAAGAGGAAAAGCACTAGCTGCTCCAGGGAGAGAGAGGGCACTGGGTTCTCCATCCCAAGGGCTTTTAAGAGTGGGGGTTTTAGGGAAGGTCCCAGGGGAGGATATCAATAGACTATTCATCCAATTTCCAGGTGTGTCCTTTCAGGGTTGTGGTCTTCACTGATTGGACACGAGGGCAGGGGTCATTAGTTCATGCAGCTTGTTCTGAGGTCAGGACCTGGAGCTGGAACACAATTGAGGCCTAGATGTATTTGATGTGGATCAGAACCTCACTGTCCTGGGGGCTTAATGCTTAATGGCTCTTCTCCAACCCCTTATTTATTCCCCCTCTAAGGGGTCTAACCCACATTATTAGCAACAAGCCAGGGAAGGGTCCAAACTGCATGACCAGTGATATGAGAAATCAGGGGTCTAACACGCATGATGAGTGATATGCTAAGAGAGGAAAGGTTACCTTGGGGGTGAGGTCCCTGTTTTCCCAGCTTTGGTCACTGGTAGGCACTGGGTCTTTCTCCTCTGGTGGCCTTCTGTGTGTACCTGGCCCATTGTCCTTGCTCTGCTTATATCTGTCTAACTGTCTGCTAGGAGACTATTAGTTGGAAGCTCAGAAACGAATATCATTTGTGATTGTGGGAGTAATTTTCTGTTCTCATTCTCGCTCTCACTCTCTCTCTGTCCAGGATATGAGTGAAAAAGAAGCACAGCATCTGCATCTGCTGGCAGCTAACTGTGACCGTGAGGGAAACCAGCATGAGGACTCGCTGGCCACTGGAGGAGGTGGGAAGGGGAGAATGGGGGCTGGGGAGACGGAGCCAAAGGAATCACGAAGACCGGAGCCGGAGGCCTGACTGAGCCACATCTGAAGCCTGCACCTTTAGCCTCTCATAGTTATGGTGAACAATAAACCAACTTTATTGTTCGAGTCAGCATGGTTTGGGTTCTCTATAACTTGCCACAGAAAGCCTCCTGGGTGATTCAAATGCCTCCCGATGCCCTGTGAATTACATCCAGACGCCCTACCTTGGTATTAAAGGCCTACTAAACTGCAAGATCAATGAGTGGCGAAGCCAAGGAATAGATTTTCATTTACCCTGGTCTTGCTAGCCCCTCACATCAATCTAACATTTAGCAGGCACACTCTAAAAAAAACTTTTTTGAACACGGGCCCCAGATCTCTTTCTCTCTTATACATGATCTGCTTCCCAAAGGCAGGGCAGTCCCACTGGGGTCCCCCTGGGGTCTCGCTGCCCCATCTGAGGGATTCATCTCTCTGCAGGTCAGCTACATTTTGCTACACATCAGTATTGTTGGACATCCAGCAACTCTGTCCATGTCCCAGGAGAGGCCACCGTCAGGGAGGGCTGGGCAGTTCTGAATGTGAGGATGTGTCCAGCAGCCAGTCTGAGCCAGTCTGTTTTCCAGACAACCCAGTAGGGGGCAGTAGCTCAGCAATGCCCAGGTTACAGGCCTGTGTAACCTAAGTGCTCCCTGGAGAGAGGACTCCTGGAACAGACTGGAATTTGTTCAAGTAAACAAGTAAATGAGGTGGGGACTTAGCCACTGTGATCTGGGTACCAATGAACATGCCCAGGGTGGGCAGGGAGAAGTCAGGTGTGGGTCAGAGGAACATTTTATTCTTTTTCTTCATCTAACCAGCAAGTCCCTTCCTGTCTCAGGCCCTTTGCCCACCTACAATGCTGTTTCCTCTGCCTGGACAACCAGTTATTCTACTTTGTGACCATCCTTTGTCTTAATTCTCTGCAGTGTTTATCAATAACTGACGCGATTTACTTGTGTTGATTTTTGTTTCCCCCTCCAAAACATAAGCTCCAAGAGAGCAGAGACCTTGGTCATCTGGCTCACTAGCACATCTCTCATATCCAGAATCTCCCACACACACACACACACACACACATACAACACACATGAAATCGGGGAACAGTGGCCTCACTCCCTCAGGGACCTGCCTCCTTAAAGAGCTGGTACCGTCCCATCATTGAGATGTCATTCACCTGTAACCCCATCATAGAGAGTAAATCTCCTACCCCAGCACTTTCTTAAAAGTCTCTCTATATCTTTGTGCTACAGCCAGGCCTCTCTGGCTTATGCTTTTTTTTCCTCCACAGCCCTGATCACAATATTAAATTATCTCATGTAATGTGTGTTGGCTTGTTGGTTATCTGTTTTCTCAAAGGAAGATAAACCCAATGTCATTCCCTGTGGAATCTCCAAAGAAGAGATCCCTTTTGGATGTTAAACAGGTCTTCCACAAACTTTTATGGGAGGATTGAAGGAACGAAGAAGGGGCTGAGAAGGGAATCTCCAGGGTTCTGGAACCAGTGACCACGAGAAGATAAAAGCAAGCGGAATCAAGGTTGATGTCAGCGTTGCTTTGGGAGGTGAACAGGGTGGGTTCTGCTACATGAGAAGATGAGGTCAGCCGTGCTGTAAGTGTCTCAAAGCGGCCTGTCTACCGAAGCTGAAACTCTAACCCAGGTCTCTAATTCATTTTCCAGTTTCCTCTCTACTGAATCACAGAGGTTTCCTGTTGAAAATCCATCACATATACGCTTTAAGGATCAACACTCTGCCCTGTCCACATCAGTCCAGATTCTCAAGCGGTAGAAACTGGTTGTTTGAGAAACCATAACTAAATCTCTTGGTTTGTTTGTCTTTGCAATGCTTCAATTAAACCACCTTAATAAGGCCCCAGTAGTCAATACCAGCCTGATGTTTTAAAAGCCTCTCCCCATCTTTGTGCCACAGCCAGGCCTCTGGCTTCTCTCTCTCAATTATTACCTTAACCGTGCCCCGGAGACCTCAGGAGCCAGTTTATTTTGACTGGGAGACTGTTAAACGGCAGGAGGCAAACCTGAGACACTGCCAGGCTGTGATTGCCAGTGCACCACATGGCTCGGGGCGCTGAGAATAGCTGGCCGATTCATGGTGCAGGAGGAAATGGCGATTTCCTCAGCTCCCGGAAACATTACTTCCTCTCTGGTGCCTAGCTCCGTGTCAACCAATTAGACCGCCTCTTCCCACCTCGAACCCCCAGAGACCTGGCTCAACCTGGAGAAGACATCCTGTTTCCCCTGCGGAAGTGGCCAGCTTGAAGGAACCTCCAGGGTACTGGAGTGAGGGTGAGTAGGTGGCAGGGCAGGAAGGGATGACCAGTAGAAATGATAATAGTGTGTCCAGTGTCAGCTAATTACTGTGCCCCCATCAGCACCCCCTTGTCCGGACACTCAGAGACCTAAGTAAACTTGAGCTAAACACTTACTGGCCTTTGATACCCAGAGTCACCCAAGACAGAAAAGTCAGCTCTTTTCTCGCTTCTACAAAAAATATGCACATGCTACACATTCCAGGAGTTAGAAACATTGCAGAGGATGTGAGTGGTCACAGAGCACCATCATAATTCCTGGCAAGTAGCTACCTGGAGATGGCTCTGGGGCCTAGCTTCCTGGGTTCAAGTCCTGCCTTGTACTCCCTATCCCCATTTACTGGGCAGGTCAACTTCTCGGGCCTCCGTTTTCCCTCTTTTCCCCTCTCTCTAGGGGAATAGTGGTATCTACCTCATCAAGATTCAATGAGATCTGGCACTTAGAACAGATAGAGAGATCGGCAAATAGTTCAACACTTAGTAAATGTCCATTATTATTTTATTCTGCTTCTTCCTCCCACACACAAAGAAGAAGAAAACGTGTCTTATCTCATGAAGAATAATGATACCAAGCCTCTGAAACCTTGGCATCTGTCAGTATCCATGCCCTTAGAATTCCCACATCTACAGGAACTGCCTTCTCAGGGCATTACTCTCTGAGTCCTTATCTCCTTATAAACCATTTGAGTGAATAAACTTTCTCAAACTCATTATCATTTATTACCATTTAATAGCAACCACTTACCAAATGACTTTTTATATTATTCCATTAAAAAAAGCTTCATATTTCAGAATAGTTCTAGGTTTGCAGAAACATCGCAAAAAGAGTACAGAGTTCCCATGCATATCACACTCAGATCACCAATTATTAACCTTGTACATGAACATGATACAGTTGTTCTAATTAATGAGGCAATGTGGATACACTATTATAAGTTGAAGTTCACATTTATTTAGGTATCTTGAATTTGTGCCTTATATACTCTTTCTGTTCCAGAATCCCATCCAAGATAACACATTTTCTTGTAGTGTCTTCTTAGCTCCTCTTGGCTGTGACATTTTCTCAGACGTTCCTTGTTTTTGACGACCTTGACAGATAGGTATCTTGTAGACTGTCCCTCAACTAGGCTTTGTCTGATGTTTTTCTCATGGTTAGATAGACCAACGTTTGGGAAGGAAGACCACAGAAGCAAAGGGCCATTTCGATAACATCAGATCAAAGATACAGATCACCAGCCTGACTTATTGTTGTTGGTGCTGACCTTGATCATCTGGCTGACACAGTGTTTATTTGATTTCTCCACCATGAAGTTACTTATTTTTATCTTTTCCATTCAGCACTCTTTGGAAGAAAATCACTGTGTGGGGAAATATGCTTTACTTCCTGAAAGGCAGAGAATCTACATAAAATATCTGGAATTCTGCTATATGGAAAATGTGTATATTCTCCCCTTTGATTTATTTATTTAATCATATGTTTATATCAGTATGGACTCATGGATATTTATTTTTACATTCTGTATTATAATCCAGTATTAGCTTATTTATTTTGTTGCTCAAATTGTTCCAGCTTTGGCCAGAGGGAGTGTCTTTGGTTCCTGCATCCCTTTGGCATTCCCCACATTGTCTTGTTTGTTGAGCACTTCCTTACTTTCTGGTACTATGAGAGCCTCTCGGCTCATCTCACAGACTTCCTACTCAGTCTTAGATCCTTCAAGGAGAGCCGGTTCCTTCTATTGTTGAATGGTCCTGGGCGTGCTCCTTGTAACTGGAGTATCATTGTTTTAGGCTCTCTTCACTGACAGAACAAGTATATGTATGTGTGTGTATACTCGAGGGTAACCCATGTATTTTTACATATATAAATACCTCTATGTATAACCATCTGTATCTATATTAAGCTAAACATGGTTCCTATTGATGTCTCCAACTCTAACGCATTTCCACATGGATCATTCTACCTTCCTCTGGCTCAACTCTGCATTCTCACTCCAGTAGTCAGAAAGCTGGCTCCCACTTACACTTACTTATTGTTTGCAGGGGTTCTTGTCCCAGCCTTACAAAAGGTGTCAGCAATCTGGAGAAAGAAGCTGATGCATAGATTCAAGAAGGAGTTCAAAGATGAAAGATAATTTTGAAAGGCATTGTGGGTCAAAGGATCTTCAGCTAAAGGAGCTAGAAGACTACCCTTGACTAAGGACCTTGTGCTATTTATTAACACAATTTGTCCTAAGGCAAGGTGGATATAATACACTTCAAAGGGTAGGGCACAGAAGCATTGTCAGTTTGGGAATAGCCTACAGCTGTTCAGGTGTTTGGCCAACAGGAGGCAATAAAATGCCCTGAACTGTCTGGCAGCAAACAATAATATATACAAATCTTTAGGTTTGGAGAAATGTTCTCAAACCATTTTCCACAAGTAATTACATTTGTGGCTCAGCCCTTGAAATGAAGATGGTGAAGACGCCTTGCCATGCTCGCAGTCAGCAGCTGTGCATTGCAACAGATTGCCAAGGACCAAACCAGAGAGGGTCAGACCTGCATTGCCACCGTTTGCCCACCAGCCAGATCTGAAATATCATTGCTGACATGTACACATAAAGAACTACTGGACATTGAATTTGGGACTCAAAGAACTGTTGACCTAGAAAGAAATTGACTGCAGGCTAATTCCTTTAATGCCTGACAGCAATTTACAAGGACTTGATAGAACTCTGTCCTTTCCATTATAATTTAAAAATATTAAAACATACGTTCTTGTTAAATTTTAAAAATCAAAAAGGGTGAGATGCCAAGAACCAGTTCCAGCATGTCATAATTACAAGAGTTTCACCAAAAGGTTGGTGAAGCTTGGGGAGCTCAACAAGGGCTGAGCCACAAATGTAATTACCTATTGGAAAATGGTTTCAGGACATTTCCCCAAATTTAAAGGTTTGTATATATTGTTTGCTGCCAGACAACTCAGGGCATTTTATTGCCTCCTGTTGGCCAATTATCTCCACCTGGCCTTAGGACAAATTGTGTTAATAAATAGCACAGGGTCCTTAGTCAAGGGTAGTCTTCTAGCTCCTTTAGCTGAAGATCCTCTGACCCCCAATTATCATTCATCTTTGGACTCCTTCTTGAATCTATGCATCAGCTTCTTTCTCCAGATTGCTGAAACCCTTTATAAGGCTGGGATAAGAACCCTGGCAGTTGTTCAGTTCCAGTGTACTTCTATAGCAGTATCAGAATAGTTAACCATATTCCCACAGGAAACAATTTTTCAACTAGAGTTCAGTGCTGTATACAATTTCTTTTGCTTTTAGTTTTACAAATTCCACTCATTTCCAAAATTATTTAGGTCAGAGTCCTTTTTCCTCCAACTCCATCACTGAAGTTGTCCCATACATTTGTAATACAATTAAATTGTTTTGTCATATTCTGCATCCTGTCCTGGAATTCTTTACCTTGTAAATGATTTTTCAATTGCATACGTGATGGTTCACTCTGCTGTAAAGTCCTATGTGTTTTCATAAATGCATAATGTCATGTAGCCATACTTACAGTATTATGAGGAATAGTTTCACCACCCCCAAAAATAAATCCTCTATGCTTCACCTGTTCAACACTGTCCCCAACCCTCTGGCAACTACTGATCTTTTAACCCCACTATAGTTCACCTGTTCTAGATGGCACATAATTAGAATCATGAAATATGCAGAGTTTTCAGACAATCTTCCTTTCCTTAGCAATAGGCATTTAAGATGCATGCATACCTTTCCATGGCTTAATAGCTCTTTCTTTTTCTGCTGTGAAATAATGTGCCGCAGTGTATCCACCTATTGAGGAACATCTTGGGTGTGAGGGGAGAGGGGTCCAATTTAAGGCAATTATGAATAAAGTTTCTATAAACACTATGTTTTTGTTTAGACATTAGGTTTCAAATCAGTTGGAGAAATACCTAGGAGTGCAATTGCTGGATGATGCTGAGGCTATTTTTAGATTTCTAAGAAACTGCCAAACTGTCTTCTACAGTTGCTGTGCCATTTGCATTCCCACCAGCAATGGGTGAGAGTCCTGTTGCTCCCCCATCCTCGCCAGCATCTGGTGTTGTCAGTGCTTTGAATTTGGGTCACTTTTATAGGTGTGTAGTGACACCTCATTGTTGCTTTCACTTGCTGTTCCCTAGTGACAAATTATCATTTTTTCATGTGATTTTTTACCTTCTTTGTATGTCCTTTGGTGAGGTGCCTGTTTAGATCTTTTCTCCATTATCTTCTTGTTGAGTTTTAAGTGTTCTTATATGTTTTGAAAACAATTCCTTTATAAGACACGTTTTTGCAAATATTTTCTCCCATTCTGTGGTTCTCTTTGGACTATCTTAATAGTGTCCTTCACAGAGCAGAAGTTTTTAATTTTAATAATGTCTAAGTTACCAGCTTTTTCTTTCATGTGTCATGCCTTTGGTGTGATATCAAAAACTCATCAGCACACCTCAAATGATTTTAAATGTGTTCTCTCATGTGGCCGTGACACCACGGCTCTTTAGCAAGGGTTACATCCATTTTATAGGAGAAATGGCTTCCTATTTGTCTCTGAAGTATCTTTAAACAGGCAAAAAACAAAAATAGAAGAGAGAAAATGTGTAAACACTAGGAAAGAATACGTAGACAAAACAGTCCAAGACAAACATTAAACATTTTCAAAGTTCCCCATTCAGCCTCAGTCATAAGCATAAGACTATCTCCTTCATTACCTAGCTAATATTTAATGTAAATATTATATTATTGTTGCTGGATTGTCCACACACGTGCACCCATACATGCATACATACATGCACACACATGCACACACGCAGGCACACTGCCAGTGTTTTGATAACAGCAGGTGCCTCCTTAGGAAATCACTTGCTTACGGACTGGGTTGCTTTGCATCCCCAGCATGGTAACACTACCTTCTAGAAATTTTGCACCTCCATTTGGGGAGCAAACTGGACTAAAGGAAGGACCAAAGCTAGGTAATTTGTCCCATATCACACAGATATCAAGGGACAGGTTCAGGATTTGAGCTCTGAGCAGACCCTTAAACTGGTGCTGCTGGGACCTGCAGGGTACCCACATGTGTGCCAGGGTCCTCAGCCAGAGATTCTTTGGCTCAAGCTGCTATGTCATTTCCATGTCAAGGAGGCACCCTCCTCCCTTCCCTATTGACTGGATCTTTCCTGGCCTCCACAGCCTCTAGAATCAACCCATATTATTTTAGCTTCCCTGAACCTCTAAAACATAAACTAGAAGAAAGGAAAAAGCAGCCCCAGGATGCACTTACCACTGATGCATGTGAGCATGGGAAGAACCAGCCTTCAGGAGATGGTTCAAAACTTTGTTAAATTACCATTTTTTGTCAATAATTTTTTAAAAAACTTTCTATACCCAAACTTTTTTTTTCTGAAACAATGCACATAATAAAACATGCTGAGGAAACGTATAATTATGTCAAATTAAACTGCATGGCAGCATCTCTCTGGACATGAGAACCATTTATTTCTTGGTGCAGCTGTGCTCTGTGGCTGGGGCTGGGGTAGCCACAGTTCTGAAAGGGGCAGCTTCATGAGAGAAAGTAGTCATTCTCTCAGCAAGATGGCCTTTGCCCTCCAGAGCTGGGATCTGACTGGCTCCTCTGGAAAGAGTGGGAGCTGCTGGCATCTCTCTGTGAGACCCTGTTTCCAGAGCCAGCACCAGACACGGGACCCTCTTCCCTCCCCTCTTCCCTCCCCTCCCGTCTCACCTGGATTTTAGGCACCCAGCAAGCATGACTATGCATATAGGCACAGCCCCCAATTCCAAGCCCCTCCTCAGGATTCTGTGGCCCTAGAACTTCCCTAGAAGTGCCCCCATTCCCCAGACTATCCTGGAGTCAGCCACACCTTGGTCCTCAGCCAGAGATGCCTTGGCTTGACCTGAATTTAAGTCTCTGCTGTACCAATAATGACCAACAGTGTGACCCTGCCTGAAGAGGCCTCTCTGCACCACTTTTCTCTCATCTGCAAAGCAGCAGCAATGGGACTCTGGGTGGGGCTGGGCAGGATGCTTTCAGTGCAGTTCGAAGGAGATAGCCAATTCTAGCAGAAAACCTGACAAGGAGGTGACCATAGCATTGAGACTGGCCTGAAAGCTGGCTGTACAACCTTAGACCCTGTTGGTAGTGTGTGCTTCCTCTCAGATGTACTAGTATGTAAAGCACTAGGCAAAGTGTGCTAAGTCAGCCAGCCTTGGTGCTCTTCCCTTCCCTTTTCTTATAGCACTTCAAAAAGCACCCACCCACTTTTGCATGCCTCACTGCCTGGGACAAGGCAGCTCTGCCTCACACCCCTGCACTGCAATGACCTTCAAGGAAAACTTCAGGGCCAACGCTGCCATTCAGGTTTCACATGGGGCTCCCAGCGTGACTGAGGGATGGAGCTGGAACAGGGATTGAGGAGGATTAACCAGCTCTCTCTCTGAGAGGCCAGGCAACCTGTGTTACCAAATCCTCCTACTGGATTAAGCCTGATCCTGCAGATCACCCACAACCTTGAACAGATGTGACACGATGGGACACTTTCTGGGCCTGAGTCCAATGAAGAAGCTAAAAGTAGACGGTGCATGGCACATGGCACTTGTCACTCTCTCTCTCTCTGGTGTTTGTAGAGCCAGCGAGGTGTCTTGAAAAGAACATGAGCTCAAAACCCTGTGTTTGCCCTCAGCTGTGCCACTTGCCAGTGGTGGGGTCTTGGGTGGGTCACTTCACATCTCTAGGCCTAAGGTCCCTCCATAGATAAATGGAGCTTGTTGTCTGGGTTTCACAGAGTCTCTGAAGGATTCTGAGATAACACATCAAAAATTCATTTCCTCAGAGAACATAGGCAGGACCAGTGAATGTGACTGGCCCTGGCTAGGAGGTAGGCCAGGCTCAGATGGCTTCCCCCCACCCCACCCTCTGTCTCCTTCCCCCACCCATTGTGGTTCTGGCATAGGCTTCCATCTTAACTGGGACTTCTCAGAAACAGAGGTTCTGGGATATTTATCTCTGCTTTCCCACACCTGGAAATGCCTGGATCCCTAGAAATGCATGTCAAATCAAAAATACTTTGTAACTGATGCCACCTCTGGAATCATGAAGTAGGATATCCATCAATATGTCTGCTCCCTTCCTAGTCTATGGATGCTCTGAGAGGAATGACCAGATCTATTCAACCACGAATCCACCAGGCATCAAACTGGACACTGGTCATGGGGGAAACCTAATGGGTTTCAGGGAACCAGGAAGAGATAGTCATAGGCAAATTGCCTAAGGAAGGCAATAGTGTTGATCATGTTTTAAAGAGCTAACTGGGACAGGAAAAGTATCGGTGAAAGGGAAACCACGATGTCTGTGGTGGAATGGCCTGCATTGTCTACCCCTCATAAAGCACCTGCAAAGAACTCTTAAAGCAGGGGAGAGGCCAACTCCTTGCAAGAGAACAAACACCACACCAGTGGCCCCTTGACCTCCTTCCTGCAACTCCCATCACTGCCTGTGCTGGTTTCCTCCCCTGGAAAATGGGAAGGTGATCTCTGCCCTGCCAGGCTGCCTGGGCTGTGTGCATGAGCTCGCAGGAATTTTGCAGACTGAACTACAGGCAACCCTGATGAAGGTCATTTCTGTCTCCTTACCTTTGGCAGACAGACCTTCCCACCTCCACACTGCGTGCTTGGGACTGCCTCTGTGCCTTCCTTCAGGTTCCCCTTACCTAAAGCGCTCTCTTCTTCCTCCCACTTTCTAATCCTCTTCATTCTTGACAGTTGTATTTCCAGGAAGCCTCTCCTGATATTCTCAACAGGTCTTCAGACCAAACCACACCATGAGACAATCCATCTCTTTCTTCTGTTCTTTTCTATTTTGTTGTATTCTTGCCTCATCAGACAAGGGCCATCTGGTCTCCCACTTCTCCTCTGCCATTCCAAGCCTAGCCTCGCTTTCATGCCTTGGCCAGGCCACTCATCTATGCTGTGTGTCATGATGATTTCTGTTCCCTAGATGTGCCATGTCCTAATCAGCTTCCCCATCTTTATCCTACAGGCCTCAGTTTAGATGTCATCTTCATTGGAAGCCTTCTTTTGATTTTTGCCTCCAACCCTATGCAGATGAGGTATGAGTCCCTTTTGCACCCTGGCTCCCCCATTACTCCTCTTACCAGAGCTAAAATTAGCTAGTGTGTGCCTTTCCCCCCTCTGACAATAAACTATAAGAGCCAGAGCTATGTCTCCCATTCTTCAGAGTTACAGTCTCAGCCCCTAGCACAGTGTCTACCAAGGGCAAGTGCATGAATGATCTACCATGAATTACCTTACTCTCCACTCATACAGATGCACAACCAATGTCACCATTGATCCATTCAGCCCACAAACATTTATCCAGTGCCTACTCTCTGCCAGGCACTGGACTAAGTACCAGAATAGAATGATAAATAAGACTGTCCTTGCTCTCAAGAAGATCCAGGCTGGAGGAAGCAAGGGACTACTGCAGTGTAAGAGGATGAAGCCATGGATAGAGATGCAACCCTATTACTGCAGAAGTACAGGGAAGAAAGTCGAAACTTCAATTGGGAGTGTCAGAGGAGGTGGCAGTTGAAGAGGTGAATGGAGGCAACTAAGCTTGAGATGAAGGCAGAGCCCAACTGGGAATGGCCTGATCCTGCAAGTTGTGGGAAGCCATGGAGACAGCTGAGCATGTTAGTCATGTGTCCAAGTCTGAGTTTTAGGAAGATGATTATGAGCACAGTATAGTCACATTTCCTACCCTCCTTTCTCCCAAACTCTCACTCACCCGTCCATCCTCCTTTCCTTCCTTCCATAATTCTCAAAGAGTGGCCCTAAACAAGTAGCATCATGTCAACTAGAAACTTGTTCAAAATGAAAATTCTGTGTACCCACCAGTCACTCATGGAATCAGAAGCAATGGGGGTGGGGCAGCAACCTGTGCTTTAACAAGCCCTTTAGGTGACTCTACAGCACACTCAAGTTCAAGAGCCCAGACTCCAGACAACCCTGTCTTCTAAGAGGGGAAAGGGCAATATTCTTCCTTTAACTTCAGAGATCAGTGACCGACCAATGTGGAGTTCCCCATCACAATATACTTATTCTTTCCTCCAACAACCATCACAACACACCTACCTGCATCTGGGGAGGGCAAGCAGAAGGGTTCATCCTTTGTTCATTCTAATTGATCTCACAGATACAGATTAAGCACATGCTATGTATGTTTCCAGCTGATCTCAGACATACCTGAGTATGAGTCCCAGCTCCACCGTTCATCGTCACTAGTGGAACATGATGGGGCAGGGTCTCGAGTGAGTAAGACAAGAGATCTCGCTCAGGGAGCTTAGGACCTGACTGCCTGCAGGAGTGGGCAGTTCTAGGGCTACATGGCCCTAGAAGGGGCTCCCAGCAGTGCAGGGAAGAGCAAGGATGGGGCACTCTAGCAAACATCAATGACACATGTTTCATATTACATGCAACATTCTTTGTGGGAGCCCCAATGAAAAACACACGTGGTCAACCATCCCTTTCTCAGAAGGAGGGGGCCAAGGAAAGGGGGGTTTTGGCTGCTGGCTTTATCAAAAGTTAGAAACAAAGTGAAGGCTCTGAGCTTGTTAGGAAAACAAATTGTTTGTGCTTGGGCTTTTCATGTGAAGGATCAGGAGATGGGTCTGGATATTTGTGGAGATGTGAGGAGCCCACCTGGATCTCTAGGCAATGATGCTAAATACATGGGATTTGGCATCTACCCTGCATATTGGACTTCCTTGCTGTGTGACACTGCCTGGTGGGGATCCATTGCTTGGCTCATCTCCAATATGAGACTAATAACCCTTTACCTCACAGGGGGGCCACTATGAAGACCCTGTGACTTGGCATTTGCAACAGTGCTTTGTTAAACATCCTATCTAATAAAAGAGTAATATGCAGATTGACCATCACTCCAATACACAAGAGGGCTGCCCCAGGTCAAAGATCCTGCCTCCATGGGGACACAAGATGGCTACCACAAAATGGCCAGCAGGGGATGGCAGTTGGGGGCAATCAAGCCTGCAGGAAAAGACAGTTATGGGTGACCAGCCTGGCAGAGGAGGGAAGTTGGGGGCAAACAAGTGGCAGGGGAGCAGTTAGACATCAATCAGGCTGGCAGGGGAGTGGTTAGGGGGTGATCAAGCTAGCAGGCAGAAGCAACTAGGGGCAATCAGAAGGCAGGCAGGTGAGCAGTTGGGAGTCAGCAGTCCTGGATTGTGAGAAGGATGTCTGACATCCCTCAAGGGGTCCCAGATTGGAGAGGGTACAGGCTGGGCTGAGAGACATCCCCTGCAATCCTGTGCACAAATTTTGTGCACTAGACCTCTAGTCCTATATAATAAAAGAGAAACATGCAAATTTGACCATACCTTTGCCCCTGATTGGCTATGCTACCAGCCAATCAGGAGCAGGGGTGGGGCCAAGTGATGTGAGCGCTGGACCCCAGGGGTGGAGATGAAACGGCAGTGGCAGCGAGCACCCAGCCTCTGGGGCCATGTGGTCACAGGCAGCCGGGGCTGAGATGAGCAGGGCGATGGCTGGGTGCCCAAGGCTTAAAGGGGTGAGCCATTAGTTGGACATCCCCTGAGGGCTCCCAGTATGTGAGAGGAGGCAGGTTGGGTTGAGGAACCACCCACCCCCAATGCACAAATTTTGTGCACCAGGTCCCTAGTGTTACATAAAAGGGAATCTTCCTATCACTATTATAGGTAGAAAATTCAGGAGGAAATACAGTCCAAATATTTAACTGGCACTACAGAGTGGAAGAAATGTAGATTTAAAGACACATAGAACTGCATATAAATCTCACCTTTATCACTTAGTGGCTGTGTAGCCTCAGGCAAATTACTTCACATCTCTGAGCCTCAGCTTTCTCATCTGTAAAATATCATAAGTACTCCCCACCAGTATGGTTGCTGCAAGGACTGACTCATACTTTCTGTGAGTGTCCTTGGCCTATAAAGATGCCCCATACAGGTGTGCACAGCAGCTCAAGGATGCCCAAAGTAGCACTGCCCACAACTCCCAAGAATTAGTTGTGCTCTGCCAGCCCCTCACTTGAGGGATGGAGGCTGCCTCCTCCCCCTGACACTCCTCAGAAAAGCTATTCTTTACCCTCACAGCTCTGGCAGCCTCTCCTCCCGCCTGGATCAAGTTACAGGCCCATTTGTTTTCCCTTACAAAGCACTGCAGTCTGCACACTCCTCCCCCCCTTCTCCTGCCTGGTGAGCTGGGCCAAGAGTTCAGCTCTGAGAAGCACAGCCCCAGCACTTCTATGAAGCACACAGAAAATGTCACAGCTGGTCCCGTGTTCATTCCCTTGTCTATGTCTTCATCAATTTCCTGGCTCCTGGAAGCAGTTCCCAGAGTCCACTCCTTTTTAGCTAAACTCCCTGATGGGAAGGGGGAGTTTGGTAAACCAACTCAAACCCAGCAGGTGTTGGTGAGGGGTCTGATCCAAAGTGGAAGAGGGGCAGGAACTAATGCTGGCCCACTATCTCCTGGTCCCAGGCTCTTTTGATGAATGTCAAATTTCAGCAAAAGCATCACTTTTCTGTGGATCTCTCTCTTAACCCCGTTCTCCCCCCCCCCACCCCCTGCCCCGCCACAAACTTCCTCCCCCCACCCACCTTTCCCTCCCTGTCTGCCCGTCCGGGCCAAGACTCAGTGAAGATCTTTAGCAATATGCATTTCTTCTTCAGGATTCAGTATGTGTTGCATGTCTTTCTTCCCTGGTAAGCTTCAACTAGAGCAAGATCAAGTCTATCTCATTCTCCAGTGTTTATTTAGCACCTACCATAGTACCTGGCACATAGTGGACGTTGAACAGATATCTATTCAGTGAATGAATAAAACCTCATGGCAATACTGTGGAGTAAATAGTATCATTTTTCTGATTTTGCCAAGAGGCAACCGAGACTCAGGGAGGTGAAATGTCTTACCCACGCTGACACACACAGGGAATGTCTAAGCTAAGATTCAAAATCAGGTTTTCTCCAGGCCTTGTACATTTGATTTATATTTAAAGATCAGGCTAAAAATGTTAACAAAGGCAATTTTTTAAAATAAAGATGCTGAAACTATTTGCCCAGAATTTCCTCTCCACCCCCAACACAGATGATTTGTAGCAAGGGCGAGGATGCTGAGAGCTTTGTGCAACCCACGCAAAGCACAAGGCGGAGGACAGCAGACAGGGGCAGCCCTTGTCCCTCAGCTGCCAGGGACTGGGTCCTCCCAGGGAGCCCCTCCTAGCTTGTCCCCACCAGGGCAGGACTAGGATAGAAAGTCTCAGGAGAACAAAGCCCACATTTTCCCCTGTGAAGCAGAGAGGCCAGTGCTGGGGAAACAATGGCCTCACTGGGATCAAAGAGAGCTGGGCCCAGATTGGGGACAAAAGCTGAATCCCAGCTGGATGGCTCTCCTCCTCCTTTTACAAAAGTCTCCAGAGAGCATGCATGCAGGGGCCTTAGAGGCCCACTCCACCTTCCCACCTGACCCCACTTCCAACTCCTCTCCCCTGCCCTAAACACAGCCCCTGAAACCAGCCTAATGGCTCCTCCCCAGGCCGGCCATGTTCTTTTACAGTCTAGCCTTCGCTAAGAACATACCCCTTCCCTTAGTTCCTCTTAAGTGCACTGAGGCTTCAGCATTTCAGCTCGAAATCTGCTTCCTCTCTGCCCTCCCTGACCCTTTGATTCCTGTATCAACTGCACACCACTGTGAGCTTGCCCAGAACCCAGGTCCTGCCTCCAGTTATAGTGCCAATCACATTGAATCATCACCCCCAATGTCTCCCTCTCCAGACTGTGACCATATGGAAGCTGAGATAATTTCTTAACTATTTGCCTAGCACAGGAGGAGATGGAGGGGCACACGTTGGTTGAATGAATACTAAAGCAATGAATGGTAGAGTGAGCCCCCTCTATGACCTGGAAATTCTCATGAATACCATGTCTTTTGGATAAATTCAATCTCTCTGACTTGACTTCTTAATCCTTTTAATTTAAATTTATTCAACTAATATTCTTAAAGATCCTCCTCTTTTTGAAGTGCTGCTGGCACTGAGATTGGACTAGTGAGCAAAACAAAGTCCCCACCCTCATGGAGTTGTAGTTCAGTGGCCAGGCTGGGGGAGACAGACATTAATCAGTTACATAATTTAAAATTATGGTAAATGCTGTGAAGGGAAAGCACAGGTCAGGGCAATAAAATAGACTATTAATTTGTGCATCAATATTTGTTGAGAGCCCACCATATGCGAGGCAGAAATAGATCAGGGAATTATGCATCTGCTTTGGAGCTAACCTAGTTTATAAAGAGGAAACTGGTCCAGGCTAGGATGGCTTCCCTGAGGAAGTGACAGCAAAATCAAGATCTAAGGAAGAGATGAGCAAACACTAAGGAGGCAAAAGGCAGAAGGTGATAAGACTAAAAGTTTGCTATTTTTGGCAATGGGATGTGGTTGCTTACAGGAAAACATAAGTGCCTACACATTAAAATATCTACAAAGAATTTGGCAGCAGATGTTGGCAGAGCAACCCAGAATGTGTGAAGGTCAGACTCAAATGCCAAGACAGGCTTTGGGCTTCATCCAAGGTCATCCCATGCCTTTGGCAGATGGACAGAAATGGAGCCCCTGAAACCTGGTTCCAAGTCTACTGCATCACAGTGCTCTGTGACTATGAGACAGACTGGGGAGACCTCTCTCCAAGCCCAAAGATGGGCCTCTGGGTTTGAATACCAAAGCGTCCCCATGATATGCTCCTCTGGAAGACCAAGCTCAACCTGGATTTGCCTCTAAGGAGACTGCCACTTGCCATAGCAAAGATATGAAGGGATGCCTTAGGACACTGTGCTCATTTAACAACCACTTACAGTTTGCAATGCACCTTCACACAACTGGTCCCATTTTTGTTAAGACCTATGGACACACCTTAGGTTGCATTGACACTGCCTTCTAATCAAGTCTTCTTATTGACTGTAATTTTGGACAAGTCATTTCACCACTCTGAGCCTGCATTTCCTCATTTGCTATTTGGGACCAATGCTCCCTAGTGGCAGGGTTATATTTTTATTAAATAGGTTTTTTATTGATTTTTTTTTTTTTTTTTACAGAGAGGAAGGGAGATAGAGATTAAAAACATCAATGAAAGAGAAACATAGATCAGCTGCCTCCTGCATACCTCATACTGGTGATGTGCCTGCAACCAAGGTACATGCCCTTGACTGGAATCAAACCTGGGGCCTTTCAGTTCACAGGCTGACACTCTAGCCACACAGTCAAACTGGTCAGGGCAGCAGGGCTATATTTAAGACTAGAGGCCCAGTGCATAAAAGTTCATGCACTGGAGGGGGGAATCCCTAAGCCCAGCCTGCCACCTCTCACATTCTGGAAGCCCTCAGGAGTGGGAGGCAACCCAATGTTCAGGGAAAGGCAGCACCTCCATCACACCTCTGCTGCTGCCACTGTCAGCAGCGCAAGCCTCAGGCAGCCCCGGGTAGCTAGGCAGCCACCATCCCAGGCTTGCTTGTGCCTCGGGCCGGCCCTGGGTGTCTGGGCAGCCACCATCTAAGGCTTTTCTGCACCTCAAGTTTGCCCTGAGCATCTGGGGGCGCTGAGGGAAATGGGGATTCAGGAGGCAGCCAGGGCTGAGGGGACTGGACACTGCCATCCTGTGGCTGTGGGTGCAGCCATCTTTGAGGGTGGGGCAGCATATTCCCTCCTTATTGGCTGTGGGCAGCACCATCTTTGTGACAGTATGTGAGGGTCAATTAGCATATTTCCTCTTTATGGAATAGGATGGTATATTACTAGTCTGCTTGGGCTGCCATAACAAAGCACCATAAACTAGGTGGCTTAAAGAACAGAAATTTATTTTCTCACAGTTCTGAAGCCTAGAATTCCAAGATCAAAGTATCAGCAGGGTTGGTTTCTTCTGAGGCCTCTCTCCTGGGTTTGCAGTTTACTGTCCTCTCCCCTCCGTGTCTTCACGTGGTTTTCCCTTTGTGTCCCGATTTCTTCTTCTTATAAGGACATCAGTCCCCTGGGATTAGGACCCACCCTAATGACATCACTTTAATTTAATTACCTATTGAAAGGTGCTGTCTCCAAGCATAGTCACATTCTGAAATGCTGGGTGTTAGGATTTCAATATATGAATTTGGGGAAAACATAATTCAGCTCATAACAAATGGAATGATATTTCTAAATTTCTGCAAGATACCTGGCACACATCTTGTGGCATTGGTGTCATGCGAAGGAAAGATGGAGTAAAAGACACCAGTTCTCCTTTATGTGCTATAATGGACAAATGAGGGCTATGTGGTGCCCTGGGTCCTAATTCTCCCTTGTTGCCTGGATGACCTTGGCAAGACCTTGGTGCCTTCCCCTCCATGACAACAAAGGGGATACAACCCCCAAAGGTCTACATTTCTTTCCTTCTCATATAGTTCCATTGAATAAATGGAGAAAAATAAAATCCTCACTATAGGCCACTCCAATAAGAGAAGAGGAGGGAGGCTAAGCTTTTGCCATTTTTCTGAAATAAACACCCCAATGCTCACAGAGGGCTCAGCTTCCGGCTCCTGCTCTAAACATATAGTTGAAAAAACTCCAGGGACATATTCTTCCTTACCTTCCCCCTCATGCCCTCCAGAAAGCAGGAGATCCCCCCCCTTTTTTTTTTCTAGAGGCCATCAGTTACAATATTATCAGACACAGAAGACATAACTTAGGAAGCTGTCCCACTAAAACTCAGCTGTCCCCAGGTCACCAGATGGTATCTTGGGCCAAATTCATTTACCCAGCAACATGCCTTACCCTGTCCTGTCCTGGCATGCCTGGGACAGCTAACCCTCTGGGTGCAGGTGGCAAGGCCAAAATATCACCTTTCAGGTAACTTTCCCATCAAGGCTGTTTGTTTTGTGAGATGCTAAAGAGGTTGTTGGCTTTTGGGTTGTTTTTTTAAGACTATATCAGCACATCCTATTTGCAACATGAGCCTGGGCAGTTCCTAAAGATTGGCTTTAGCCTATTGTGTTTGCTTCCTCTTTGAACCCAGATCAAGATAGTGGTGCCAAAAGAGATGAGTGAGCAGAGGAGAGATGCTGAATTGGCACTTTGGCACAACAGGGGGTAAAAAGGGGTTTTGAAAAGGCATTAATTGATCTTTTGGCCAGTGTGGGCCCTATTTAGGGATAGTTCTTCCTGCTCCATTCTGAGCTCTATCTTCTGTATTGATTTTCAAAATGACCTGTGATGATTGCAGAAAATTTGAAAAACAGAAAAATGTAAAGAAGCACACACACACACACACACACACAACCCGTAAGCCCATCTTCCTAAGATAATTGTTGAGATAATTGTTACCAGTGTTTGGGATATATTTTATTCCATTCTTATTTCTTGTGAAGTTGAGATCATGTAGAGATAAAACTTTATATCTCACTTGGGTTTGTGTGTGTGTGTTTTGTTTTTGTGTGTTGTTGTTTTTTCGTAGCTTTATTAAGGTATGATGAACATATTTTATTGGTTTTAATTAGCATTTGATAGGCAAATTTTGAAGAAAAACTTTAATGTTTAAATAACATTCTAATAAATTGATGTTCCACTAAAATTTAGCCATTCTCCTCTTGTAAATGTGTAAGTTAGTACTATTTTTTGTCTTTACTATGGGTGGCTTTACTTTTTTTTTAATAAATTTTTTTATAAAGAACAATTTTTTTTTTATTTGAAAGAGAAAGATAAACATTGATCAGCTGCCTCCTGTACTTGCCCCAACTGGGGATTGAACTTATAACCTAGGTATATACCCTGACCTGGGATCAAATCCCAACCTTCATCCTTGGCATATCAAGCCTTGCCATACCAACCAACTGAACCACACCAGCCAAGGCAGGATGGCTTTAATGGTCTGTTAAAAATAATGCTACCTTGAACATCCATGTCCTTTTACCCCTTTTTCTGAGGAAATATCACATCCTTAATTTCATATTCTGTATTCTTGAAACAACCCTCAGAATTAAATAGTAGTCATGCAGAATAGATGAGGGACCCCAGAAGCCAAATGATGAAACACAGCTAAATCCAGAAACTGGAGATGATTCCTGTTCAGTCTAAGGAGAAAGTGTGGTACTGTGAGATGGACTTGAGTTCAAATTCCTGCTTCATCACTTACTGGTTGTGTGACCTTGGGCAAGTCATGTGTGGTCTAAGAATCTTAGTTCCCACAAATTTAAATCAGGTAGGATTGATCTGAGGATAAGAGGTCATGTGCATTTAGTATATGATTTGGTGCATACCAGGGGCTCAATATAGGGTCACCTACTATTTTTAAATCTAAGTGATGGCTGTCTCACCATGGAATCCGCCACAGTGAATGTTCAACCAGAGTTGGGACATGCATCTGCCAGTATGTGGTGGAGGAGGCCAGAGGTTGAACCCAGCAATCTCTAAGTCACATTGTAGGAAAAAATGTGAGCCAGAGTTAGCCCTGGATCCAGACCTAGCTTCATTACTTAACAGCTGAGGCATAAGGACAAATGATTTGTCCTTCTGGCCTTGATCATCTTGTTTGTAAACAAGGCACCTGGGAGAGGAAAGGAGACTGTGGAGGTGCAAGCACTCAGTATAACTCCAAAACTTCCCACCCAAGTCCATGAATTTTATGACTGTCATTCCAACTTGACGATGCAATGATTCTGAGGTTGAATGGAGAAAATAAACTATGTTTTTTATAAAATTGCTGCCTTTTAGCCTTCACCACTCTTCACAGTGATCATCATATTTTATAACGTTGCTTAAAGACAGAGCCAGCCAGGATGACCAGTGCACGCCTGGAGTTCTGAGGGGCTTAGGTGCTGCCTGTGAAACTGTCTTTCATCTCTTTATTTATAGAGCTGGGGTTAGAGACTGTGAGGACACTGCCCCAACCCCCTCACCTCTGGATGTGGGGCACTCACAGGTTTTGGACAGCTGACCCTTTGGGCTGGAATGAAGTGAGCTTGGCCTGACACATCTTCCATCAATTTCCTTGGGAAAGAAATATCCCAGAGGCAGCCTGCATTCATTCATCTGATCTCAGCCATCTTGGTGTCTTTGGGATTTTATCTCTTCATTGATCATAGCAACTAACTGGTGCCCTTCACTCAAATGCCCCTTAGATGAGGCCAGACATTCCTGATCCAAACGTCACTTAGGAATGAATAGGAATTGCACTCAGAGGAAGAGGTGCCCATAGCAGCTTCATCCCATAAATTCTGATTAGGTGTTTTCATAACCAACATAGCCTTCCCTCCATTGAAGACTCGAGATTTATATCAATCCTCCAGTCTCCTTAAAGCAGAATTTGTTCATTGAAATCTTTGAAGGTAGGTAGATCTGTTGATAAATACCAGTTCTGGCATTTACTTGTGACATAAGGCAAGCTGTTACATAGATTAAATGCATTAGTGTATGTTAGACTCTAGCCTGGACCATAGTGAAAACTCTCTAAAAGTTGGATGTTACTTAGCTGTGGTACTAGCTGCATGATTTTGGGCCATGCATGCAGCTTTTTCTGAGCTTCATTTTACTTATCTAGACAAATAGATTATCTGGAAAAGGTGGTTAAGAAGGAAGCAATAGATTTCACAGTAAACTGTTTCATTGGCATGTTGTTTAAAGGAACCTCAGTACTTCAGATGCCTTTTCTATAAATTACAGCTGACAATACTCATTTTTAAGGGCTGCTGGGAGAGTTAGAGGTATCTGAAAAGTTTCAGGGATGAAGACCAACTATGATGTAATTTCTGATGGGTGACTGGCAGAATGATTGCCTCTTGAATTTTGAATGGCAGCAATTTAAATTTGGTGTTTGAAGTCATTGCCTTCTTCAAAGGGTGGAACAGTGTGATCACCAGCCAACATCACAGCCATGGGACACTGAGGTAGATGCTGTGGGTGCGGTTGATGAGCCACAAAAATTAAATGAGAACTAGGCTCAAATTACACAGGCAGTCATTAAGGGCCTTCCTTCTGTCCATCCCAGCCTCCCCATGCTCAAATTCTAGAATTGAGTGTTCCCCTGGACCTGAATTCATGGAATAGCCAAAATTATATAGACTCTTGGCCTCTAGACTTCATCCCATCTCCAACCCCCATAGTTACCCTAGTTATCCATCACCTGAAAGCAGCTTTGTCACATGATTCCCAGATCAAAGACCTTTAGTGTATCCCTAATATCTGCCAAGCAAAGTTCAAGTTTAAAGTATAAAATTAAGGTCTTTTAGAATTTTCCAACACTTATCCTAAGGAGACCTCATTGTGTGGTAGGTATGGGCAGGGTGGGGGAGGCGGGTGTTCCTTGCCATGTAGTGCCTAAGCTATTTAGAGCATAGTTCCTGGGAGAAGTGAATAAATATTATTCCTAACATTCAAAATAAGAGCTGGTGCTAGGCACTTCCATGTGTTATATTAGTCAATTCTCACAATAACCACTAGGAGGTCAAGATAATTAATTATCTCCATTTCATAGATGTAGGAACAGAGCCCAAGACCAAGCAACACAGGTAGAATCGCTGACCTCACTCCCTTGTGTTAAAATGAGACCCTAAGAATGCCTTCTTATGGGAAGTATGAGGACCCCTCAAATATAGTGAGATGCAGAGCTTTTGCTAACATCAGTTCAGCTTGACCATTGGTACTCTTTTTGGCCTTATGACCCTTTTTTCTAGATCTAGATCTAAGGTATAGAGACCAGCATGGTGTTTGTAACTAGTATGGATTTAATCAAAATCTGCAAATATTTTTTGAAGCCTGGACTCATTACCAGATTCTCAGTATAAAGAAAGAAACAGACAACTCCCACCAGCTTGACTAGAGCAGGCCTGTCTGTTATGCATTCTCAAAGTTCCAGTGCATGTACCTATAGCTCTTATAAATATACTTAAGGGAACAGGGAGGCTGTAGAGTTCATGATGGTAAGAATTATGTCTAATGTGCTCATCGCCATATCCTCATGTATCTGATTTATGTGTATGAATGACTAGGTAAATGAATAGGAGTGTTTTTCCTGGCACCACTGTGTGTGCAGTATGAACTGTAATAGGACGGAGCAGTTGAGAAAAGTTCTGTAGGTTCACATTGATGCAACCCAGAAACTGCTGGCCAACGTTGGTTAAGTCCTAACAGTGATAAAGAGACAAAGATAAAGGTTAGTTATAATCTATAAAAAGACAAAGGGTTGAGAGAAAGAATTGCCATTTATTCTATTCACTCCCTCCTCTCCAAAAGAGCAAAGGTTTAGTCCTTATGGACTTGAACTCAAGTTCTACCTCTGCCTAAACTCACATCGGATGACCTTAGGAGGTACCTGGTCCTTCCTAGATGGGTTTTCCTCACTTGAGACTTGAGATGGGATCAGGAGAGCTCATCACATGCTTCCAAGTCAGATAGCCACATTTCTCCACCAGCTAATTCCTCTTGCTCCAGCTTTTAAGAACATTTTGAAAATAGCTGAAGTTGTGTTCTGTGTATATTAGAAGCAGCTACTGAGTATAAAACACATGCTGACCAAACCCTCACCTCAAACTGTGCAAAGACTTAGGATATAGATCATCCAAAAGGGAAGAAAATACCCAAAGCCTAGTGAAACCAGATGGGATTCTTAAGCCCCTCTTTTCCAGTCTGTCTTTCATTTTCTGTCCCTCTTTCTCTCTATCTATATTAGAGGCCTGGTGCATGAAATTCATGCACGGGATGGGGGGGGGGGGGGTTCAGCCCAACCTGCACCCTCTCCAATATGGAATTCCTCAGGGGATGTCCAACTGCTGGTTTAGGCCCAATCTTGCAGGGACATTCCTCTCACAATCCAGGACCACTGGCTCCTAACTATTCACCACCTGCCTGCCTGATTACCCCTAACTGCTCTGCCTGCCTGCCTGATGCCCCTAACTGTCCTCTCTGCCAGCCTGGTTGCCCCCCAACTGTCTCCCTTCCAGCCTGGTCATCCCTAACTGCCCCCCCTGTCAGCCTGGTGGCCCCTTAGTGCCCCCTCTGCTGGCCTGGTTGCACCTAACCGCCCTCCCCCACCAGCCTGGTCACCCCCAACTGCCCCCCTGCTAGCATGGTCACTCTGGTCACTCCCAACTGCCCTCTGCTGGCCTGTTTGCCCCTCACTGCCCCCCTTGCCAGCCTGATCGCCCTCCACAGCCTGCTGGTGAGTTGTTTGGTCCTCCCTCACTAACCCCCCTGCCAGCCTGGTCACCTCACACAGCTCGCTGGTCAGTCCCTTGCTAAACACCCTGACGGCCTGGTCACCCCATGCAGCCTGCTGGTCAGTCATTTGGTCGTCCCTCGCTAACCCCCAAACCGGTTTGGTTGTCCCATGCAGCCCGCTGTTCGCTTGTTACTGTGAAGGTGTCATCACCAATTTGCATATTACCCTTTTATTGGTATATATTTTTATATATCTGTCTCTATTGTCTTACACATACATACACACACTCACACACACACACACACACACACAAAGACAAAGAGTTGGGAGAAGGAATAGCAATTTTTTCTGTTCACTCCCTCCTCTCCAGGATTTCCTTTGTACAAAGCCTAGTGCAACTGACCTGAGCACCACCTCACCAAAATCACCCAGAGTGGGGATTGCAAGTCTGTTCACATGCAGATTTCCAGGCCCCACAAAGCTCTCCAAATCAGATCTTTTAATACTCCTCACTCCCCCGCTTCTTATGCTTACTAAGTGTTGAGGCTCACTGTATAAATGTTTAGCCCAATGTGAGGACTATTCAGATGTGCCAGGCACTTTACATAGTAGCTTGAAGCATATGAAATTGCCAATGTTTTACCATCTGTGACCTTGAAAAGGGACAATTTCCTGTGGTTTAACCTAAGCCCTGGGTGTGTTTGCTTTAAACCTCTGCACACCTTCAGCTGGGTGTAGTTAGTTGTTCCTATTTGACAGCAAAGAACATGGTGGAGGAGAGGGGAGACATGGGGGGAGAGCCGAGGTTGCATGTCCTGTGAAAGGACACCTTGGGCAGAAGGAAAAGTCAGGACTCCTGCACAGGTCTGTCTGTCTCCATAGCCCCCCCTGTGGAAGTGCCTGTTCCTGCACTTCCCACCACCACTTTCCAGGACAACTGAGGAGCGGTGGGCATAGGATAAGGGGAAACTGAAACACTAGACAGATGTGCAGTGTCTCAGCCACAGTGTCCTAGGTTGGCGCCACCTCTGGTGCAAAACAGGGCCGTGAGCCTGTCCCTCGAGGCCTGGGCTGTGTGCGCAAGTTTTCAGAAAGCTTTGTTTCTTGTCAAAAATTAAACTGATGTTTTTCCTGGAATGGCTTTTGGAAGGGAGCATGATTGCTGACTAAATATGAAGTGGTTTGAAATCCAAGTGTCTCTCTGAATAACGTAATGTTTACTCCTGAGCGGGAACGGGTGCCAAGGGGCTGTCTCCCAGGGTGATTTAAGTGTCCTGCTCTCCTACGCCCACTCTGCAAGCTGCTGCAGTGACCCTCTCTGGGCGTGATGCTGCCCCTGGGAATTGTGTCCTGAAGTGGCCTGAGGACTGGGAAGGACGATGGCTGTCCCCAGAGCCATCAGCTCTGCTGGCTGAACCCCATGTCTGCCCAAACACTGGCTGCATGGCTGTTCTGGGAGGAGGAGGCAGAGGCTTATGCACACTCTCCTGCCACCTTACTTTGGGACCACGAACCTTGGGACCAGGAACCCTAGCCCCAGAGGCTGGGGATGGAGTACTGGTGGAAGGTGGAAGGAATGAGGGAAGCTTTTTCTAGAAGGGCCTCCTATGAATTCCTCAAAGACCCCTTCATACTGTCATTTTCATTGCCATTTTACAAATAAAATAAAATAAAAAACTAAGGCTCAGGAAAGTTAATGCTTTCCCCAAGTTCACACAGGATTTGAACCCAGGACTGTCTGATCCCAAAGCCCCTATTTATTCTAGGAAGGAAAGAGAAGGAGGAGGGAAAGGAGACTTATTTTATCCCAAGCACTGTGCTAGGCAACTTGTCCTCCTCATCTTCTACCACTCCTTCAAGGGAGATATAATTAAGTCCATTTTACAGGTAAGAAAATGGAGGTTCAAATATCAGAGTGTTTGCCCATGGTCACAGGCAGGTTATAAATGGTAGAAGCAGGCTACAGCCCAGGCTGGTTCTTACTTCCCACACTCTCTCATGCCCCACGTGGAGTCCCAAAGTCAGGACCTCTTCCTAACTTTACCAGTAATTGGTATGTGATTTGGAACAAATCACTTGCCTCTTTCAACCTCAGTTTCCCCTTCCATATCTTGAAAAGGCCTCAAGAGTCTCCCAGGTTTATAAACGCCAAGACAATGGAAGCCCCGACAGAACAGTCTTCACATGTTGGAAAGATGACCTGGCTCCTGACTGGGTTATAAACAAAGACTGTTTAAGAAGCTGGCTGGAGAGCTGTCTTTGTAGAGGAAAATATCCCAGAAGATACCAAAGAGTTCATGTTGGTCACTAGGGAGAGGTTAGAGGGGAACTGGAGTATGGAGTGTTTGGGAGAAGCAAGGAACTTCAAGAAATCCTTGGAAAGTCCCTGAAATAGCTTTTATGGCCATTCCACCCAAGCAGCGCTAAAATAGTGCACATGAACTGGGGCAGTGTGTGAAGTGATTCTGAAGGAGGGTGGTATTTTCTGCCCACCTGCCTGTAGCAAATAGACCCCCAGATTATCATCCCCAATTGCTTCACCCTTTTCTACACCTCCAGCATCTGCAAGAGTCAGGGCTTCATGAGCCCCTTGCAAGCGTTCAGTTGCAGGGCCACCACTTATTGTAGAGGTTCCCATGGACGTACCCTTGGAAGGGAAAGGAAGTACTTGTTTGCAGATGAAGTGTATTCTAGGCAGGTATTTAATAACAGTTGCCAAAACCACACTGTATCTTTTGCATAATAATTAGAAATAATACCAATACAAAGGAGAATAAAGACAGCAAGAACAACAACCAACACTTATGGAGTTCTTTGTGCTAATATGTCAGGCCCTTTGCATGTATTATGTTAATCCTCACAACAATACCATAAAGCATTTACTATTACTGTGTCCATTTCACCAACACAGCTTTCTGAAGCTCCGAGAGGCTGAGCAATTCATACAAAATCACAACCAAGGCAGCTAATCCCTGGTTAGTTTGACCCGAACGTTTTGGCTGCTCTTCGTTAAACCAGGAGGCCTTCCTGGAGGCACTGCACCAACTTCCTCTTCTTCCCTCCTGTGAACTGTGTCACCTTGGTCAAGCCATCCAACCCTTCTGGAGTTCAGTTTCCTTATCTGTACAATGGACTATTGTGGGGACCAAAAAGATTAGATCCATTCACGTATTTAGTTGTGAGTCCATAATTATTGGTGGGGCTTTGCTGGTGTATCAAGTGCTGAGCTGGATCTGAGGTCTGGAGCTTCATGAGAATCTCCACGGACAAGGTACAAAAGCCACAGGTGTTGCAACTCCTTCAGAAGGCAGCTTGCTAAGCATTGTTAGAGAACTGTTTGCACACCTGGAAGTACTGAGTAGATGGTTGGTGTTTTTACAAGTCTTATATACCGGTAAATTATTATTGCTATTGATTGCTACTATCAAAGGGCCCTTGCCCTTCTGCATTGCACTTCCTGGGATTCTCCCTTCAGCTCCTGTAGCCCTAGTTTCACATTAACCTGTTTTTCTTTGTAACCCTCCTGGAGCCTACAGCCTGGAAAACCCCAAAGGTGACTCAGAGACTTTCAGGGAAAGTGACAAAGTGGATACCTCTAAAGCACCTGGATTCTACCAACTCTGCAGCCACCCCCGTTGGGACCAGAACTGGCTGAGCTGAATCACACAAATCTGTTCATTCTCTGAGGCAGCTGAGGGGAGGACATTCATCAGGAGTGTGTTGGGGGAGGGGGGAGGGGGAACAAGGAGGGGGGAACAGGGAGGGGGGCTTAATACTCAGATTCACAGTGCCCCTTAATGCTGAGTTGGTTGTGGATTCCTAGGCAAGTCCCTCCAACCTCAGTGTCCTCATTCACAAAGTGGGGATAAAATATCAGCCCTCTCTTGCTCTCAAGACTCCTGTTAAAACTAAATGGGAAAATCCAATATTATGCAATCATATTTCTGTAAGAGAAAATCCATTCATTCTTTATTTATTGAATATATAGTTTGCATCACAGACTGACCATAATATCTAACATTTACTGGACACTATTTCATATATCAACTTAGTTCATAATTCAAAATTCCATGTATTAATTTCCATATATTAACTAAGTTAATATATGTAAAGGTACTGCATACTAGTTAATATTAACACAGTTTTACATATATGAAGTTAATTAATATATGGAAATTAATATATGGAATTAGTAAAAGTACATAGTTTTACATATATTTTGTTAATTCTCATAACAGCCCTATAGGTAGATATTTTCTCTATTCCCATTTTACAGATGGGGTGACATTCCAATAGACTTAAGTCTACACAGATGCAACTGAAGAGCTGAAATATGAACCCAAAATCTGTGCTCTTAGCTGTCTACTGTACTGCCTCACTCTCCATGGGCAAGATATGGTTCCTGCCTTCAGGGGGTTCACAGTCTGAAAGGAAGGAAAGACAAGTAAGAAAAAAAATATATATATATATAGCAAATTATCCCTGTGGGAGTTCGACTGGGAAACGGATCACCACTCCCTATGATGTCAGCTGACTACCAGGGGGAGGCATGGAACGAAGGGAGGCCCAACGAGCAGCCAGAAGGCCCCAATCAGCCCTGATCACTAGCCAAGCCTAGGGACCCTACCCATGAATGAGTTTCATGCACCAGACCTCTAGTTACAGCATAATATGATATACACTGTGACGGGGGAGATACATGAGACCCCTGTAGCCAGAGAAGGGGCTCTGACTGAACCTGGGGATATTAAGTAATGCTTCTCGGAGGAGTAGTGTAGGGAGTAACAAAATTATCTTGTCCAAAGCACCAGGTGTGGGAAAGTTCTGAGGTGAGAAATAGGCTGATGCATGTGAATTATGAGAAGTTGGATCACTGGATGCGAGGAAGAGATCCGCTGGGGTAGAGCTCTGTCTCAGCAGGAAATGGATGGCATTCTCACCTGAATGATTCAAGAGAGGTTTAAGAAGGAAACTTTGCCTAAAGTGTGGGCAGGAAGAAGGGGAAGTAATAATGGATACTGCAGTATTGCAGGCTAGTCACCATTACCACCCGGAAGCCTGAGGGACTGGAAAAGAGTGGAGGTTAGGGAAGACTGTGAAGAACTGTGGCCTTTGAGAGAGGGGCACAGTCCTTCCATGGAACCTGGCAGGAGGGAAGCAGGAATTAAATGCTCTGACCACTCTCCTCCTCATGGGACCAATCAAAAGACATCCTTACTCTGGAAATTATTCTTTATTTCAAGGATCCTGGGGAGACATTATACTGACACTATCACATCTTCATTTTAGAAGAATCACTTTCATCACAATGTGGTGGCAAATGAAAGCAGTGCATTAGACTGGAGGCAGGGAGACTACCAGTAGTTATGAGGCTGTGGCAGATGTTCCAGTGGGATGGATATGGGCTTGGATGATGGCAGTGGGGTTTAGATTAAAGAGACTTTGACAGGTCATTAGGTAAGTCCTTCCTTCTCAAACCTCAGGAAAGTGCAACCCTTTCCTCTTCCTCCTCCTTTACCTCCACTGTAACACACCCTTACACCATTGCACATGCAAATGCATGGGTACTAGCACCACCACCTCCAGTCCACATGACCTGGTGCAGTCATGAGCTGCATCCTCCATTCTCCTGATTCAAATTCAAGGCACACTTGGGGAGCAATCCCAGTATAGCTGACACTGTACCACTGAGTTGTTTTATTCATATGTTCCACAGCATGATGATCTGTGACCTGGGCACCCTGCTCACATCTCACAGAGGGGCAACATATGAGCTCCCACAGCAAGTAATCAGCATAGCCAGGACTTGAACCTCAGTTGACCTAGCCTGCCTGATCTGGCTCATCCTGCTTTGACTATAAATAGAGTAGACCTCCTCCTCTTTCCTTCATCAGTACCCCTGTTCTGTCCCGACAGGGTTTCCTTGAAAAGAGGAAACTGAGTTAAGTAGACTGAGTTTAGCATTATTTCCCCACAGCCATAGGAAGCCTGGTGCATCACTGAAGCTTTGCAGGCCTGTGGTCCCAACAGTAGCAGGTCTGCTCCTCCCACCTTCCTAATCAAAGGATGACAATCACGAGTGGATATTCGAGAGAACCATGATGGCGGCATAGGTAAAACACCTATCTTGCCGTCATACTCAGCAATTTTAATACTACAACGTAACGAAAGAACAAACACCTTCCAGAATCACCAGAAAGCTGGCCGAGTGAAAATTCCACAAATAAAAGTGAAAATAAGACACTGTGACTCAGAGGAGCGGCAGCGGACAGCGTTGAAAGATTCCTGCGGAGAGAGGTTTAGAGCACGCGCCAGCGGAGAGGGCGGGCGGCTGAAAACCGGCCAGTTTTCTCGAACGGGAAGACAAAGACGTCCCACTGGACTGATTCTCCAGCTCTGGGCGAAGTCCAGGGAACCAACCCACTATCATACGGGGTGAACACTGGACAGTGGGAGGGCACACTGAAGCTCAGGAGCTGCCGGGTCTGCCGGCTTGTGGAGAAGGCAGCTTGCGAGAACAGCTCAGCTGCGTGACCGCGTAGAGAGCGCTCTGCGACTTGTCTCTCATTTGGAAAACCGTCAGACTGCTTTGTTTTATGACTCTGGGTGAGACATTGGGCATGCAGACTCACTTGGGGAGAGTCTGAATTCCCCGGCAGCCGGTGGAGCTCAGCAGCGGCTCTCTCTCAGAGGTGCTGGCAGCCATTGCCCCCGGAACAGAGTCCCTGGGGCCGCATAGGGCAGAGCTAACACTGTCTGCTTGGCCCGGAGACTGCGCCCATCCAACCTGAGCACAGCTGAGCTTCACAGACAATTGGCCTGGAGGTCAACCCCTCCAAGTGCTAACAACAATTAACCTGAGCTTAACTTCAGCAAGATTGTGCAACCCATATCCACCTCAGGTAGTTAACTGGGGAGGCTGAGCCACTGTCTCTAGTAGGAAGTCTACCACACAAAGCTAATTGACCAACTCAGGGAAGCAGCCACCATGCAGAGACATGGAAAGAAATCAGATGTGAAAGAAATGGAGGGAAAAAAAACGACTGGACATGGAATTCAAAACCACGGTTATAGGGTTTTCAAGAGGCTCCAACAAAAGGTCGAGGCCTATAAGGAAATAAGCAAGACCACAAAGGAAATGATCAAGACCAACGTGGAAATGAATGAGTCCTACAAGGAAATGAACAAGACCCTCAAGGATATAAAGGAGACTCTCAAGGATATGAAAAAGGACCAACCAGAAATTAAGCATACACTGACTGAAATAAAAAATATTATACAAAGACCTAACAGTACTCTACAGCACCCCAAGAACCAAGTTAAAGATTTGAAATACAAAGAGGGAAAATCCACTCAGCTGAAAAAGCAAGAAACCAAAAGAATCCAAAAAATTGAAGATAGTGTAAGGGGCCTCTGGGACAACCTCAAGCATACCAACATCTGAATTATAGGGGTGCCAGAAAAAGAGAGAGACCAAGACAATGAAAACCTATTTGAAGAAATAGTGACCGAAAACTTCCCACACCTGGTGAAAGAAATTGACTTAGGAGTCCAAGAAGCGCAACGAACCCCAATATATAGGAACCCTAAGAGGACCACACCGAGGCACATCATAATTAAAATGCCAAGAGCAAAAGACAAAGAGAGAATATTAAAAGCAGCAAGAGAGAAACAGTTGGTTACCTATAAGGGAGCACCCATACGATTGTCAGCGGATTTCTCAACAGAAACGATGCAGGCCAGACGGGAGTGGCAAGAAATATTCAAAGTGATGAACAGCAAGAATCTACAACCAAGATTACTCTATCCAGCAAAGCTATCATGCAGAATTGAAGGTCAGATGAAGTGCTTCGCAGATAAGAAAAAGCTAAAGGAGTTCATCACCACCAAACCAATATTATATGAAATACTGAAAGATATTCTTTAAGAAGAGGAAGAAGAAAAAGATAAAAGTGTAAATTAGGAACAACAAATACACATCTATCAACAAATGAATCTAAAAATCAAGTGAATTAATAAGCTGATGAACAGGATAAACTGGTGAATGTAACAGAATCACGGACATAGAGAGAGAATGGACTGACAACTCTTGGGGAGAAAGAGGATGTGGGAAGTGCAGCAAGAGACTGCACAAAAGTCATGCAACTATGGGAGAGGACAGTGGAGGGGGGTGAGGGTGGAGGGTGGGATGGGTACCAGGTGGAGGGGAACTATAGGGTGGGAAAAAAAGGGAACAATGTAATTAATAAACTGAACAATAAAGATATATATATATTTTAAAAAAGGATGACAATCACAATAATGAGCTGGGAACTACTTAAAGGACTTTACAATTAATGGTCACAAAACAACCATGTGGTGTGTACTAAGAGTATTCCTATTTCATAGATGAGAACACTGAGGCGGGGGATTTAAATGAATTACCTGAGGGCATAAAGAATGTGAGCAGCAAGACTGGATCAGAACTCAAGCAGGGTGGTTCAAACATCTGTTTACTTAATCTCTGCATATTTTTTTTTGTCTAAGCTGGAAAGCCCCAAAGCTCATTCAATACCACCCCTCATTTTGAAAATGTGAAGAAAAGGAGATCAAGAATGGAGGGAGTGACTTAAGTAGGTCAGTGACAGCACACAGACTAGAACCCCTGACTCCCAGTCCCATATTCCTCACACCTCCCAGCACTGCAACTCCTGCCTCCGGAAGTTCTGTGTGCCCCTCGGTGGCCGTAGGCTGAGATTCTCACTAACAACTCAGTGATGCTGGGGTGAGCACTCCCCATCCAGAAAGCCAGCTTACTGGACATTAAAGTCTTTTGCTAATGACCTATATTCCTCACATCCATGCTGGAGCATGGCCAGGTACTCCAAGCAACTCCTTGAAGGAGTCGAGAAGCTTTTGGCTGTGAATTACCCAAAGCCAAATATTTCCAGAGCAGGAAAACCCCTAGGGTGCCATTCCTCAGCTCCTCCTCAGCTCACAGGAAGTTGCTCTGCAGCCAATTGGAGATGTTTTTCTTTCATCCTGAGACTCTCAACAGATGGCACCTGGTTAGTCTGAGGTTACTATCACCTCCTAATCACCTTCACCCCAGAAGCAGACTATACTAGTAGATGGAAAACTTTCAGATGGGAAATGTCTTTCTCCAATGTTGAACCAATGGGAAACTAAGTCACACAGTAGGGCCAGCAGAGGCCAGAGGCAGACTGAAAACCCAATTCGTCCACTCTGAATTCTACTTTTTCCCTCCACACTTGGTTGCATCTTCCAAGCACTTTGACCAGAGCCAATACTGGCTAAAAGTGTTTTTATTATTCTTAAAACCCCAAAGAGTTGTAGATGTCCTTTCAAAAACATATTTATAGAAATAAAGAAAAATTGTTCAGGAAATTACTTGTATCTCTCTTCCCTTACTTCATCTGTTTACCCCAGGATTATTGGGTTACCAGGCTGTGCCCAGTGTTTCCTTCCCTCCCCTTAGGGGCTTAAAGGAGGTAAATTTAGGACATATCAATGAGTCCAATGAACTAATGTTTGTGAAGTACTTCAGTGTACACAGTGTTTCCATGTTACATTTACACCAGCCTTGTGAAGTAAACACATGTCTATTGCGAGAGGCCCTGTGGCCTGGCCATGTCCTCACTGCACAATGGAGTGAGGCCATTCTAGGGCTGGATCCCAGCCCCAATACACACAAGCTGCGTGAGCTCAACCCAGTTATTTATCTTCTCGAAGCCTCCTACTTTCTCATTTATAAAACAGGCATCCTACGTACTTCGAAGATTTGTTGGGAAGATAGAATGAGGTAAGGCACCCAGCACATTGTAGCACTTAGTAAATGTTAGTGTTGGTTATCTTTGAGCTGTCCTCTGCCAGGGACCACATTACCAAAAAGGTAGTTAACCCCAGGGCTTGTTATTCCAGTACAGGCAGAAAATATAAATAAGCGTTAGCAGGGTTTGATAGGTTCCAGATGACAAATCCATAGTGGGAGCTAGATAGGTTCAGGATTGATAAAGTGCTCTGGTTAATCTAATCAGAGGGATCCAGATCTTGTGTGGGAGCTAAATGTGTTCTTTTTTTTTTTTTTTCTGGTGGATGTGAACACAGCAAATGTAGGTCCACAGGTGCTGGCCAACATCTTGCCACCATGTGGAAACTGAAAGTGAAACCAGCATGAAGGAGCCCTGAGCATCACTGGCATGGCTTAGTGGTTGAACATTGACCTTTCAAACCAGGAGGTCACAGTTCGATTCCTGTTCAGGACATATGCCTGGGTTGTGGGCTCGATCCCCTGTGGAGTGTGCAGGAAGTACCTGATCAATGATTCTCATCATTGGTGTTTCTATCTCTCCATTTCTTTTCCTCTCTGAAAATTAATAAAATACACTTAAAAAAAAAAAAAGAGGCCTAAGAAAGAGATGGGGTCCTACTGAAATCATATGCTTCCCCCTTCAGCAATATCCCACTTAAATTGTATGAACCAACCCAAGATTTTTTTGGATAGGGGAGAGTGCTCTCACTTGTGTGAATGAAGGAGTCCTATAGATTCACCCACTAGCCTCAAGGGTTGTTGAAAGATCATGAGAGATGCTGCCCTGCTGAGTGAGAAGTTTGGATGATACCATCAGATTGAGATACACAGGGTACTTCATGGAATTTGGAAATGTTCAACTTCTTAACCTGGCCAGTGGGAACATTGGTGTGTCTTGTACTATTACCTTTTGTGCTTAGCTTGTATGAAATATCTCAAAATATATTTTTAAATTCTACCTAAAGAAGTAAAGCTTGGAACAGTTTTCTTAGAGACATTTTTGGCAATATTTGTCAATTACTATGCACAAATTGATTTATCAATTTAATTATTTAGATGACCAATTTAAAATGCACAAAGCTCCTAGCCCTAAAATTCCTCTTCTTATCCTAAGAAAATGTTAAAATGTGCACAAAGATTTATGTTCCACAGTTTATAATTTTCAAAATGAAAAGTACATATGACTATCATCAAGAAGAAATTGAGTAACCTATGATAAATTCTTACAATGGAATATTTATGTAGTTGTGCAAAAGAATAGATTGTTTTTTACACATTGACAGGGAAAATAATCTTTAATATAATGTTAAGGGTGGGGTGGGGAAGGTAGCAACTTCTATCATTTAGAATTGCACCTGTTGCCAGAAAAGAAGACCTCAACACAGTGGCTTTAAATCATGGAATTATTCTCCAATGTCCAAGCAGGATTGAAGAAAGCAATCAGGCCAGCGTGGCTCTTCTTTATGGTAAGTTATTAAGAACTCAGATACCTCTCTTTTGGTCTGAAATGTGTGGCTCACATCCTTATACCCTACAGTGATGATGGCTGGACCTTTACTTTCCCATCTGTTTGGCCAGTGAGAAGGAGACAGACAAAGGCTGAAAAGACACATCTCTCATGTGAATTAGCCTCTTTTAGGCATCTTTCTTAGTGCCATACAGCATGCCTGTGAACATGTTATTGGCCAGTACTTAGCCACAAGCACCCAAGCCACAGGAATAGAGGCTGAGAAATGTAGTCATTCCAGGCCCCAATATGTGGTGTGTGGAGCTAAATCGAGATTCTTCATTAAGACGTGTGTGTGTGTGTGTGTGTGTGTGTGTGTGTGTGTGTGTGTGTGTAATGCCATATATACATTTATATGATACAGAATCAAGTCTGGAAGCATATGCAATATAACAAAAAAATGGTGATGTCTGGAAAAATTAATTAAAGAGTGTACTTCCACTTGCTACTTCATATCATCCTGAGTTAATAAAATTATGTTCAACCAAGTTATTTTTAGAATCAGACCAAAAGATAAAGACATCTCAATTTTAGAGGAAAAAGGGGGACAATAGTGTTAAAGAGTGCATTATGTAATTAGCAACAATGTTTCCTGGCAGGGTTTAGTATATGCATTTATACTCAAGCAGTAACCAAGCATTCTTACAGCCTTCAGAGTGGAACAGACATTGAATAAGGGAAAGGCCCAACACCAGAGACAGGGAACTTCTCTTCTGATCTAAAGAAATTCAAATCTACTGACAATATTCTTATGGCAATTCAATGAAGACTTCCTTTTACAAACATTTCCTCTCCCTATGAGGTTCATTCATTGAACATGAAATGGCTGCCTAGCAATCCCTGGGCAATGCATTAGGTCCTTTCCACCTTTTCTCGTGTAATCTTTAACAAAAACTGTCAGGCAGATACTATCATCCCATTTTATAGATGAGAAAACTAAGCCTCAAGCAATGAAATTAGTCACTTGCCCAAATGTAGCTCAACACTAGGTCAGTCTGATTTCAAAGCTCATTGTTTTCTACTCCACTTGTGCCTCCAAGCTGAATCACCCCTTTGGAGACCAGTGGATGATGACTGACTAGTAATCCTCACCGGGTTCCTTGTCTTGGACCTTAGGAGCCTCTGAGTCTGAGGCTTTCTAAAATTAGGTCCATGGCTTCCTTCCTTACCTCCAGCCAATTTTAAATAAAGGCTCTCCTATCCATCTTCCTCACTCATGGATGTTTCCTCTGCACTTCTTGGACCATCAAACCCCAGCAGTATTTTTCCTATTGCCCTCTTAATTTCCTGTGGGAGTCTGATTTGTTACTCATTTAGGACCCAGTGCCTTGTGAACTTAATGGTTCTCCTTACCTGTCAGCTCTGACACAGGTCAGGAAAAGTCCCGGTGATTAGTCACCCCATAGGGGACAGGGTGGTGGGTGTCATGCAGTCCCTTCTACAGAACCTTGAGTGAATTTCCTGGAGGCAGTGGGTGGGATGGAGAGAACATAGGCTTTGGAAACATGCGGACTTGGGTTTGAATCTTAGCTGGGTGATATCTTTGACTCCTGGTTTCCTTATTTCTAAAATTCAGGTGATAATACATATTTTCTAGGCTGCATGTGAGGAAATTGAAATAATAGAAGTATTTTATCACCTGGCACCTAGGGATCAATAATTTTATTTCTTTTTCTTCCAGTTTTCTTAATAGAAAATGCCCCAAATGCTCACTTTATGGCTACAGACTATTAACATCTATGATAATTATGCCAACAATTACATAGCACAGGCTCTTGATAGGATGCCTGAATCTGAATCTCAGCTCCATGACTTAGTGGCTATGTGACCTTAGGCATTTACTTCAATCTTTTGAACCTCAGTTTTCTCAACTGAAAAATGAGTTTTATGATCACATCTACCTCATGGGTTTAAATCATTTAGAAAAATGCCTGCCCATTGTAAGCACTCGTATTTTTATAAGCTATTATTATTGTCCCTATGCATTGAGCTCTTGCAAAATGCTAGACTCTCTATTAAACACTGACCTCTCTCATTTTATTCTCTCTCATTTTTACAATGACATGGATCATATTACCCCCACCTTTGGGCTGAGGAAACTGAGACTCACTATTTGCCCCATTTCCACAGCTAGTAAGTGGCAGAGGATTCACGGTCAGGTGGCCCTTTTCATTCCATGATTAGGTTATCTCCCTCACTTCCACCTCATTCTCCAAGGAGCCCCCTTGGCTTCTTCGCAATTTCCTATCCTGATATCTGAGGAACATTTCCACATTAATCTTGGTTTCCTTGGCTATTTATGTTCTGTTACCTTGCCCATGCTGTATCCAAAATGTTGATTAATCAGAAGTTGTGATGACCCTAAAGGAAATGTCCCAGAACCCTCGTCAGCCTGTCCCTGATCTAAGCTCATGAATTATGAGCTGTTTATCAAAGGGCAGAAGGCAGCCTATTGTTGGGATATAAAGAGAAGATGACCAGGTTAGAGGGCCTGCTCCAAGATGTAGGCCTCTGCTGCTGAATAAACTGGTGTTAATATGGCCCTTGGTAAACAGGATGGTGTCAGCTCAAATTGCTGACAATCAGCTCCACTATGCTACACCCTGAGTCATCCTGGAGCAGGGCTGCATCACCACAGAGACAGTCATATGTCCACCTAACAACCAGTAGATAGTAATATCTTAACAGTTACCTCTGACTGAGTGCTTCCCGTGTGCCAAGGAGGAGGTACACATACCTCTTGGGTGTCAAGTGTCACCCCTCCTGTCTTGCTCTAGGAACTCAGAAAATACCAAAGAATCCAGCGCCCCCCATCCCCAGGGGCACCATGATGATTCTTGCCTCTATGCCTTTATCCATTCAAACTTTCATTCAACAAATATATTTTGACTACCAACTATGCATCTTTTACAAGTTGAATTGCATCTCCTCATCCCAACTCTTATCTTGAAGTCCTACTACCTCATGTCTCAGAATGTAATCTTGTTTGGAAATAGGTTTGTTGCATGTAATTAGTTGAGATGAGATCATCCTGGCCATTGACGTGGACCATGTTCTAGGCCACGACTCAACTGGCCTGAATAGTTGAAGTAGCTGGCTGGGCTATCACTAGTTAGACCCAAGTTCCTTAGCATTTTACAAATCACACTCTGACATTTCAATTTGATCCTTACAACAGTCCGAAAGTACGCAAACAGGATAATGGTCTTCATTTGACAGATAGGAAAATCTTGCTTCTGCGAGGTTAATTGAATGGCCTGGGATCTCACAGTTGGTGAGAAGAGCAAGGACTCCTGAGTCACTGCTTTTTCAATTCTTGGTGCTGGCTCCACAACTAACTGACCCTCGGAACCATATCTCAGAGTCTTGGACCTTAGAGGACCTTCCACTTCCTCTTGTCCAAATTCTTACAGACAAGGAAGAAGTAGCTCAGGGTTGGTGACTCCCTGCTCAGTATCCTCACCCCCAGGCTGGCCTCAGTTCACTTGCTCCAAAGAAATACCAGAGAGATGCTGCTCTGTCCAAAGACAACAGGAAACACCTGCCCTTTAAAACAAAATAAACTAAAACCAAACCAAACAAAGGAAGAAAAAATGAAGACCATTATCTAGACATTGCCCTTAAATCCATTTTTCCTAAGAACTGTACTTTCTTCTTCAAAGCCCTCTCATTTGAATAGCATCAGCTTTCCTAGAAGGTTGAGTTGAAGGAGGGCAGAGTGATAATAAATCCACCATCCACAGCAGCTCCTTCCATATTTAATGAGAAACACATGGAGGTAGATGGAAATGATGGCAAGGATGGACAGAATTCAAGGCCCTTCATAACCCTATCTGGTGTGGATGGTAGGTTGTTGTGTATTTGACAGTCCAGCATTGCTATCAGGAAATGTCAGAGAGCAGAAGTCCCATCGTAGCCAGCAGACTGTGGGTCGGCAAAGGTTACAAAGGTCTCCTCTCCACCTGAGAATTGCTGTCCTTTGTTCTAGCCCAACTGCCCAAGTCAAGGATATGGATTCAACCTAGAGAGATAAAGGTCAGATCCAGGAGCTGCAGTCAGTCCCACACCCCCATGTGAAAAAATCTTTCAAGCTACAAAACATTTGTAGGTAAAGTGCTCAAAACTGATCTAAAAGAGAAGGCTCTTATTCACCACCACCCCCGTACCTCAAATCCTACTTCCACTCCTGTGTTCTCAATAAACCCCAATACTCAATTATCATTTAGCTAGAAAAAAAATCTGTATCTTAATTTTATCTCTATATTATCATCCCTATATTCAAATTATGAGTAAGGGCAGCTGGCTCTACTCCCCACTTTCACTTCCTCTCCCTTCCTGGAGCACCTGCCCTAGGTCAGGCCTCATTGCCTCTCTCTTGGCCTTCTTGTTACAATAGTTCCTCTCCCCACTACCCCCTTCCCCTTGCCAACCCACCCTACCTCTTGGTGGAATATTCCTGCACAATTAACCAGGTCAATCCTCTGCTCTAACCGTTGAATTCCTATTTCCCTTGAAATACATTTAAACTTTTTATCAGAAAATATAAGGTCCTGCCCAGGCAGCATGGTTGAGCCTCTACCTATGAACCAGGAGGTCAAAGTTCAATTCCTATCCGAACACATGCTGGGTTGTGGGCTCAATCCCAAGTGTTGGGTGTGCAGGAGGCAGCTGATCAATGATTCTCTCTCATCATTGATGTTTCTATCTCTCTTACCCTCTCCCTTCCTCTCTGAAGTCAATAAAAATGTGTTTTTTAGAAAAATAAAACATGAGGTCCTGCATAACCCAACCACATCTCTCATCTAGCACTTCTGTCTTCCACTTTTCTTTCCAGCAGCTTGAACTGCTTGTAGTTATAACATTGTACCATTTATCATCTCCATTCATTTCCTCATGTTAGTCCCTTCTCCTGGAATGCTTCCCCTTCTCTCACCACCTCCCACCCCCACCCCCACTGCCCTGCCTAAATGCTATTCATTCTTTGATGTGAGCACAGGTATCATTTCCTCCAGGAAACTTTGCCATATCTCCCTTGCCCCTTCCCAGCCCTAACCCTGTGGTATGTGCCTTCTTCACACTCCCATAGCAGGGTCCTACTATATTACATGCCCAGAGTGTTAGACATATGTTCATGTGCCTTTCTTCTCATTTGACTGTGAGCTCGCTACTCAAGGGTCAAGGCTCTGTTCTATTTAGTCTATATTAGAGGCCCAGTACACAAAATTTGTGCACAGGGGTGGAAGGGTCTCCTCAGCCCAGCCTGCACCCTCTCCAATCGGGGAGCCCTCAGGGAATGTCCTACTGCCAGTTTAGGCCTGATCCCTGGGGGTCTGGCCTAAACCGACAGTTGGACATCCCTCTCACAATCCTTGACCGTTGGCTCCTAATTGCTCACCTGCCTGCCTGCCTGGTTGCCCCTAACTGCCCCCCCACTAGCCTGGCTGCCCCCAACTGACCCCCCTGCTGGCCTGGTCACCCTACACAGCCTACTTGTTCAGTCGTTTGGTCATCCTTCACTAACTCCCCTGCAGGCCTGGTTGTAGAAAGCCATCTTGTGAGGGCATGAGGGATAATTTTCATATTACTTCTTTATTATATAGGATTACCAAAGCCCTGGCAAAAGAACTACATAAATGTCAAATGAATGAATGAATGATTGATGGACTTTATGTGACTTATGAAGGAAAATAAGGAGTCTAGAATAATTCCAGGTTTGAGGATATGAGTGGTTAGATATTGATATTTTTCATAAGAATAGTAAATACAGAATAAATGAAGGGTTAGGGAGCAGAGACTAGAGATTTCTACTAGGCAATTGGATCTATGTATACATCTGGAGTTCAGGTGTGACATTATTTGGAGAACCACTGCATTGGGAAAATTCCTCAAAGAAGGGTGTAGAGTGATAAAAACTGTAGAGGGAACACTGAAGAATATTGGCATTAGAGAGTGGGCAAAGACAATCCCGTGCAAATGGCAAATGGGTAGTGCCCAGAGAAGTAGGCTCTGCTCCATCAGAGTATGATATCACCCAAACCAAGGGATGAGTGAATTCCAAGAAGAGTGACTTAGTGCTTCCAAATGCAGCAGCCATGGCCACACTTCTTAAATGATGGGCAAGGTCTCATTTAGAATCTGCCCTTGCCTGTATTCTATACCTCAACCTCTTGCACTATCAGTTCTAGCCTGTCAGCATAGCTTAAAGTTCCCTGAATATTTCATACCAGTTCACCCTACCACGCCTTTGCTCAGTCATTCTTTCTATCTGTCAGATCCACATTCACCCACATCTACCCACCCCATCATTAATCAAATGCCATCTTGAGCTTTTCCTCCTGCAAAGCCTTCTCAACCTGGCCCCCATCCAAGTGGAACGAGTTGGCCACTCCCTTCTTCAGGTCTCTACTGTTCTGTAAACTTGGCTCTAACTCATCGCCTGAAATACTACAGTTCTATCCCCATGCCTATTTTCTCCACAAGATTGAGTTGTTTTCAAGTGTAGGCTATTTTATTTATGTCTATAATGCCAATACCAGACACGGGGTTTGGCATAAAGTCAGAAGTACATTTTATTGAATGAGAAAGAGCAAATGAAGGACTTGGCACATCAACATTACCAGAGAACAAATCGTTAAAAGTGCAAAAATAAAAATCTGGTTAATTGAAGATTTTTCTTTGATGGGTTTTAGTTAACTGAGATTTCCCTGGAAATGCCTGGGTTAATGTTATACAGAATACATTAATTGAGTTTTGCCCTGGTCTGTGGCTCCTGAACATAGTTGTAAATGAAATAATATGGGTGGGAGGCAGCACCTTTGTGGGGTTAAATAGAAACAACCTTTTGTGTTAAGGCTACTAAACTGTCTTTCGATCACCTCTACTGCACTGAGGATGTCTCATAAATGTTAAATAATCATAATGACCATGCTCAAGGGACTATAAGTGGCCATAAAAACTAGCTTTTATGGATGCTTCCCTGCGTCTCCTGGTGGGTGGTTAGAAATTGAGCAAGCCTTATGGCCAGAGGTCTCCATACAAGCTTCATTTGAGAGACCAGGCTGCCCAACCATTGATTGATTGTAGAAGGCCACCCACACTGAGCCTTCTGGAATCCATTGGTGAGTCATGAGCCAAAGGATTATGTCTTCAATATGGGCCAACGGGCTTGATACCAAGGCATTTCCTGCTTACAGCTTAGGGAGCCATCCTTAATGAGGGTGATGGCCTGTAGGTTCAAGAAATAATCAGAAGAGGGGAAAAAAAAACCTATTTTTATTTATACCTTGTAGGACATGGTTTCCTAAGCCTTTTCTGTTTGATTCTATATTCTCCAGAAGACCTCAGTTTAAATTCATTTATCCTTTGTACTAGTATTTACTCATTCCATGGACATTAATTGAGCACCTGAGCCCAGAGACAGTAAATGATCTATCAAAAGTCATCCAGAAATTTGGGTCAGATCCAAGACGCAGAACAAAATGGAAATATCCTTCATCCCAACCCAAGTTTGATCAAGTTACCGAATTTGACCTCAACTCTTCCAAGACACTGTAAACTCCCTGGCCCAAGTTCCAGGGGTGGGGGAGGGGGAGGAGGAAGTAGGAGACAAAACCAGCATCTTATCAAGAAATATAATGTTGGTAAAGAAGCCTGCCTGCAGATCTTCTCCCATGCCTTAGCTACTGTGCCTTCACTCTGCTGATTGCCAAAGGCAGAGCAGGAAGTTGACCATTGACCAGATCTACAGATCTAGAACCACTGCAACCATCCACCAGATACTTCTTTGGAATATAAAAAATTCAAAATCTTTTCCTCATAAGTAAATTAAACCTATGGATATATTCAAGTCACTTTAGACATAATAAAAACATTCCCAGGACATCTATCTGGACATCCAAGGGGAAATCCAAGTGTTTCTAGTGCCTTCCTCTCTGTCTCTCCCATTCCAGTCCTGAAGCACACTCCTCTCTCCATCTTCATTGACTGACTTTAGAGCCACACCCTTTGTTTCCTGGGCTATTGCATTAGTGGCCTAACTAGTCCTCCTCCTTCCCATCTATCTTTCTTCTCTGTGCTGACACCGGGATGATTTTGACAAACCAGGGACATCCCCACTCCAACAGGTAAAACCCAATCTCTTTGACATAGCATACCACACATTTTGTGATTTCCCCTAAATACCTGTCATTGCTCATCTCTACCTTCATATTCCATAAAAGCACACAATTATTATTCATAGTTCTACAATTCTATTATGTTCTCTAAAGTCTCTACCCCTTTGTTTGGGCTATTTCCTATGCCTGGAATGCTTCCCATCCTCAAATCCATCAGCCTTAGACATCCCTCCTGTATTAGTCTCTCAGACTACTATAACAAAATACCACAGACCAGGTGGCTTTAACAACAGAAATTTATTTTCTGACAGTTCTGAAGGCTAGAAGTTTAAGTTCAAGGTGTCAGTGAGTTTTAGTTTCTAGTGAGAGGTCTCCTTCTGGCTTACAAACAGCTGCCTTCTCTCTGTGTCCTCACATAGACTTTTTCCTTAGTGTGGGCATGGTGAATTAACTTACTGGTATCTCTTCCTCTTTTTATAAGGACACCTGTAGTATTAGAATCCCATCCTTATAACCTCATGTGATCTTATTACCTTCCTAAAGGTGTCTACTCCTATATTTCCAAATATAGCCACATTGAAGGCTAAGGGTTCAACTATGAATTAGGGGAAAGGGGACACAATTAAGGTCATAACACTTCAATTATAGCTCTTATCTATATTACTATGATGTTTTCATGTCTGTCTTTGCCACTGGCTTCTGAGTTCTTGAATCTTACTTTCAGTGAGAACTGGTCCAAGTTTTGCAAGGTCCAAGGCCTATAAAATGTGATAGGAATATTGAGAAAAGGATTAAAGATTAGGTATTAAGTGAATTTAGAAAGGGCTTTGTAGCTTCACAGTTTATCTGCTTCTGAGCTCATAATAAAAGTTTTATTCTTGTGGACCCTAAGAAGGAAAATTCATTTGATATGAACCACAAGGAATTTATCTGAGGAGATAGCTTTCCATTGTCAACCAAGGGCCCAATTTTTAGAAATAATAAGAGTCTAGGAGTCATTTGCTGACAGGGGCTCCTCATATACTCTGCATACTGACAACAGCTTCAGAATGAGCTCTTGGCTTCATATACTATGCCCACCTTCCTTACACTGAATCAACCACTGCAGGGAAGCCTTGATTCTATCTTTTGACCAATGGACTGAGATTTTCCCTGTCCAATCAGAACAGCACAATTATATCCTCACTAGAGGCCCATTGCATGAAGAGATTCATGCAATAGGCCTTCCTTCCCTTAGCTTCCAGCACCGGTTTTCCTCCAGCACCTGGGACCCAGGCCTTCACTCCAGCCAGAGTCTGCCACCTTTGTCTTCGCTGCAGACTCTGCTGGAGTCTGCCATCTTCTGTTATCTTCATCTTCCCTACAGACTTCGGAGTCTGCAGTCCATCTTTGCTGCGGCCAGAGTGCCACTCCAGAAGAGGTAGATCCCTTCGTCCCCTGCCCTCCCTCTCAGAGCAGTCATCCTGCACAGCTCGGCCACTCTGTGCCTGGAGTAGCTGGGTGGCTGCCGTCTTTCTCCTTCTAATTTGCAAATCCCTCCTGATTGGCTGGTGGATGTAGCAGAGTGATGGTTAATTTGCATGTTTCTGTTATATTAGTGTAGATTTGCATCTATACCAAGCAGAACTGTTCTATAACAACCAATCAGAACCTAAACCAAGCAATCAGCAGCAGAATTCAGGCTAATCAGAACTATGTGCATTTGGAAAACTTATTTGCATAAATGGGGCAGGAGCTTGCTCTATTAAAGATGAGTTCCCCTTTGTCTTGGTGGTGTATACTTTCAGTTTTTACCAGAGGCTTTATTTTTCTGGTTTGCAAACTGAATAACATCTCTCCCCTTTTATGTCCCTCTTTGGGAATTTTGCTTTATATACAGTACTAGAAAGACCACAGGCTGGGTTGTATTCCAACTTTCATCTCACTTTGGACAGATATTGTCACTATCTGCAGCTCAGTATTTTTGTGTGTGTAAAATGGGCTTATAAAACCTGCCCTGTGAGGTTGTTTTGAAGATATACTTAGATAACTGGAAAATATGTTAAATTTTTGTTTACTTGCTAATTGTTCCCAACTACAATGTAAGTTCCATGAAGAAAAGGACTTGGCTTTAGTTACTGCTGAATCCCCAATGTTCCATGATTATTCCTGGAAATTGTTGGATGCTCAATAAATATTTATTGATTGAAAGAATGTAGTATCTGGAAAAAATGGTGCCTGGTATTCATCAGTAAGTAAGTTCTCCCAATTATAACTATTGCTATTACTAATGAATCTTAGTTAAATAAATAAAGAATAGACCAAAAATAGCAATAATCAGAAGACATAAAATCACTGTTAACTAAACTCTGAAGAGCATGATGATTCAAATTTTTTTACTGTCCCAAATGTTTTTTTTTTAAATATATTTTATTGATTTTTTACAGAGCAGAAGGGAAAGGGATAGAAAGTCAGAAACATCGATGAGAGAGAGACATCGATCAGCTGCCTCTTGCACGCCCCCTACTGGGGATGTGCCCGCAGCCAAGGTACATGCCCTTGCCGGAATCGAACCCGGGACCCTTCAGTCCGCAGTCCGACGCTCTATCCACTGAGCCAAACCAGTCTTGGCTGTCCCAAATGTTTTTAAACCTAGAATAATAAAGTATGTAGAAGGAAGGGAGAGAAGGAGGAGAAAGGAGGAAAGGAGGGTAAAAGGAAGGAAGGAAGGAAGGAAGGAAGGAAGGAAGGAAGGAAGGAAGGAAGGAAGGAAGGAAGGAAGGAAGGAAGGAAGGGAGGGAGGGAGGGAGGGAGGGAGGGAGGGAGGGAAGGAAGGAAGGAGGGAAGGAGGGAGGGAAGGAGGGAGGGAAGGAGGGAAGGAGGGGGAAAAACCAAAACCACCCAGACAATGGGACAAGTTAAAATAGGAAAGCCCCAGAAATTTGCCACTATTTCTTTGGTGACCAAAACAATATATTTATTTATTATTCCAGGGAGTAGAGAGTAATTCTGGATTCTGAATGCTCTCCAGTCAGCTGTTTAAGAGGAGGAAGAAATAGCTATCATCAGATAACCTCAAATCATGTCAGGCCCAGTCTCTTCTAGCCCAGAGCTGAAAAGCCAATCCTTCAACTTAGCTCTGAACTCTTCACCCCAATCAATTAAGAGAAATCCCATCAAAATACCAAAGAAGTATGCGTGGCCTGATCTTAAGGATTCCAGTTAAAGAGATATCACTCCTCCTGGAAGGATCTATCATTTTTAAGCACCTCACACTGATGGTTGAGAAATTCATGGAGAGTTAGACTGAATCCAAGCACTTGAGAGCCAAGAGGGACCACAGCCCTCACAGAGGGCACCCTTCAGGAAACTGAGGCTCAGACACAAGGAATGACCTTTTGAGGTCATATAGCTTTGCTATTATGATTGTTAAAAGAAGTCTCTTAGATTGATCTAGCTTTCTACACAATCCATTTAATTCTCACACTTGACCATGTCAGTAACTCTGACTCATGCTTCAAGAACACGTGTGGCCTCAGCTTCACAACTTTATTTCAGTTTCTCATTCTGTTCCGTATTCACTGTGGGAACTTGGACAAGTGATTTCACTTTCTGGGCCTCACTTTTAACCTCTTTAACCTCTGCAGGACAGGATATAGCATTTTTCTCACATGGGTGTTTTCAAGATTAAGTGAAATAGGATTTACCTAAAATAGGTACTCTTGGTGCTGAATAAATGCTGATTTCCCACCTTCTCCCTACTCCCTCTTTCCCATCCTTCTTTTTCTTTTTTCTCCTTTCCTCCACTCTCTCTCTCTTCATTCTTAATAGGTACTATGATGAATGCAAACAAGTATAACAGAGGCTCAAAGGAGATTTGTCTCCAATTGGGCTTTAGTTTTCACATCCATAAAATGTAAAGGTGAGATGGTTTCTGGAGACTCATGCTCCCCTGACCTATCTCTCCATTGCCACATAAGTTGATATGTATCAGCCCTGACTGCTGACCACTCCTCATGGCCAGGTCCTAGATCACATTGCAGAGATACACAAAGGTACATTCCCTGTCCTCAGGAGCACATAGAATACTGGACCAGAAGACAAGGGGAGAAAATCTCACAGTAAACATAAAAGCACATAAACATTTTCAAGAGCTCAGAAGTCATGTATAAGAAGGGAAATAGACATGTCAGGGTCTAGTGATATGGTCAGAGGGGGGAAACCCAAGAAGTACTGTAGTTCTCTACAAGTCAAAAAATAGCAAGCAAAAATAATTGTCAAAAGGAAGTAGAAGTTCACCAGTCAGGGTGAACTCCTTCTGGGGACCCTATATTCTGAGGAGAATATAGTGAAAACCACCTACTACATTTATTCTGTCCTCAGAGTCTTGTGATTATTAACCCTGGTGAGAAAATATATATAATCATGTAACACTGGGAAAAAAAGAAAGTAAATGAAAGGAGAAGAGGAAAGAGGGAGGAAGAAAAGAAGGAATACCTTTGGTTTATACTCCTCTGTACTAAGTTCCAAGTCAGGTCCCTTCATTGATTCATTCCAGGAGTGAAAGGAAAGGGGAGTGAGATTCGGGGAGAGAAGAAAGGAGGAATAAAATGTAGGGGTGGGGAGAAGGAAAAGGAAGGGAGAAAAGGAGAGATGGGAGGGGAAGGGAGAAGGAGGACAAAGAGGAAGGGGAGGGAGGGAAGAAGAGTTCAGAGGAAAGATGGAAGAAAAAGAAACCTGTGAGAAAGATATTATCTTCATTTTAGACTGAGGAAACTAAAGCCAAGAGAGGATGTGCCTTGCCCAAGGCATCTCAGTCATAAGCAGCAAAACCCAGATTGAAAGCCAGCCAAAGCACACACTCCTTTCAGGATATCTTGATCCTCAGGGCAAAGTCTACTGTATCCCCAGTGATGGCATAAGTGATAGAGGTAGTCTGAAGAGCCAGGACATCATGGGAGTAGGATAAGAGCCCCTCCGAAGAATTCTACCACTCCTGTGATTATCAACATCAGGTTAACTTCTCCCTTTGTTATTGACTGAGTTCACCCCGCTCAAGTCACCTAACTTCTCTGGGCTCCCAGTTGTCTTATCTGTAGAATGGGTTCATAATATCTTTATCATGTAAGGAAACAGACCGGATTAGTTCAACTCATGAGCTCCCTTCTAATTGTAAGTCCTTAGATTCTAATCTCTTCATAGAGTTTCATACCCAGAAAAAACTATAGAAATTAGTGTTCCTCAAACTTGAGAAATAATTAGACATGCAGAAATTTCCATTTGGTCCCTCCATCTGTTCTCTTCTTTTGCATAGTAATATAAGTTTTAGTTGGTCATAAGATTGGCCTCCCTTGCAGCTATTTGTGGCTCTATGACCAACTTACCTAGTGTAACATGTGCAACGTTTTGCCCTTAAAATGAAATGGCAAATGGCAGACTCTCTCCTTCCTTCCCTTTCACCTTCCCTCATTCCTAGGGGATAAATGAAGACTTGCTGGCAGGAACAAGGGCTCCATATAGGATCTCAAACTGGAAGACCCATATGGAGGACTACAGAACAACATAACAGAAGGAGTGGGGTCCTGATGCTTGTGGAACCATTATTCTACCCCCGGAGCATCTACCAGGATTTTATGTATGAGAAAAAAAAATTATCTTGCTCCTATAACTGACTTCTATCAAATACATCCCTTTTAAAAAAAATTAAAGATTTCCCAATTTTGAAAATACACTGCATGGAATGGGAAAAGGGAAATATGTTGTTTTATGGCGTAACCACAATCATAAATACAAATTCAAACAGGGCCACTGAAATCTTATGTATATACAAGGAAATGAGGGGTGAAAGGGAGTCATCTAGATTATGTTATATTGAATGGAGAGAGCATTTGATCATCATTTCAATGTAAACACAAAAATCATAAAAATTATCAGAGAACTCTTCAATTGTCTTCATCCCTAACCTGAGCCCAGGAACCACAGCAGCCCAATGAGAAAGAAAATGAAGAAAAAAAAATCTAATCCAATCATTTCTAACTGAATTCCACTATGACTCCAGGGCTGTCTTTAGTAGTGGCAGAAATCCTGAGAGGGTGAGACAGGACAAGGTGGAATCGAAATAAGCAGAACTCCAGGCCCCAACCTTTGCCTCAACTACGGCACCACCACGGCTTTTACCAGGTTTATTCACCCGAGTTCTCTAGAAGAATTTAAGGGCTGTGTAGTTCAAGCTTGACTAAATTCAACTTCCTGGTTAATAGAGGAAGAAACTAGTCCCGTAAGGAGAAGTTGCCTGACTTGCCCACAATCACACCCTGAGGCAGAGGCCACCTTCCTAAACCTGGGAACAGCTTATCTCACCTGAATCAGACCACTGATCAGGCTTACAGCTTCTAACCTGGGGACAACCTGACCTTCTGGAATCCCTCCTGGAATCCCTCAGCCCATTTTACCCCAGAGACAGCGCTTCCATTTTGTTAATCATTTTAGGTGATTCTGACATCTTCACTGGTATTTAAACCAGAGGAGAAAAGGCCTTGACAACAAGTACCAAAGCCTAAGGAGGAGCTAGTGAAAACCTATACAGGCCTCAGAAAATCACAGGCCATGCAGCCTGCTCAGCTAACCCAAGAAGGAATGGATTTCTTTGCTGAACAGGATGGGCCTTGACAGCGGGACAAAGGTGAGTATCACAATTCCTGTATCATGTGATCATAACCAAAGGTGTACAACTCAGTGGTTCAACAATCATATACTTCACCAGAAGATCCCAGTTCTTAAAGGGGTTTTACACATACACTATCTCATTGGGGTGTTGCACGACGCTAAGTGGGGCAGTAATCAGTATTCCCTCAGGATACCTTAACAGACACTGAGGCCCATCAGGAGCTTAATAAGATGTAAATTCCTTAAGGGCAGGAGATTTCATCAGCTTTGTTCACTATTATTTCTCTAGTGTACAGCACTAAACTTGGAATAAATATTTTCTTAATGAGTGAGTAAACACCCTCTATCAATCTTCCCAGTCTTCTCTCTCTTCAGTTCCCCCAATAACTATTCACTCCAGTCACAGTGAACCAACAGCAGGTGCCTGGGTGAAAGAAACTCTTTCCCAGGCCTGCAGGTCTTGTACATGCTCATTCCTCAGACTGAACTGGAGTCTTTGACCTTTGCCTTCCAATAGACCAGTGGTCGGCAAACCGTGGCTCGCGAGCCACATGCGGCTCTTTGGCCCCTTGAGTGCGGCTCTTCCACAAAATACCATGTGCAGGTGCGCACGTACAGTATGATTGAAATTTCGTGGCCCATGCGCAAAAGTCTGTTTTCGGCTCTCAAAAGAAATTTCAATCGTTGTACTGTTGCTATTTGGCTCTGTTGACTAATATGTTTGCTGACCACTGCCCTAGACCTTTACATCTCAATCTCAACCTTCAGGGCTGCTGTGTCCAAATATGCAGGTTGTTCACAAGGCAAAAATGACTAGCCCAAGGGCCAACTGGAGGCACAAATATCTGCTTGGGATCTACTTGTTTTGCTGCATCTGTCCAGAAAAAGGGGTGCCTTTTTCAACTTTTCACAGATTCCAAAAGGGCTAACAGTGATCCTGTTAACATCCATCATTCCAGGAGGCCTTTGCCCAGACCCCAGGGTAATTTAGAATTTACTCACAATTTCTGTCCTTATCTATTTCCTCCTCAAGGCTGTAGATTCTTCCACTGCAGGACCTGTCTACTTAGAAATTGTCTCATCCGTTAAAACTGTAAACTATGCCCACAGTGCGGATTCAAGAATTTCCCTCTCCCACTCCCCACCCCCGAGTGGTGAAAGGTAGTAGTTTATTATAGGATTGACCAAGTTAGAGAACATATCAACTCACTCTCTTAAAGAACCAACCCCCCAATGGCATGTAAGTTACAAATTATATATAGGACAAAATCAAAATACACCATGAATTAATGGTCTGGGGTCATATAGGAGGTGATTGTGTTACCGCACTGGTTTCGAGCAGGGGCAAGCCTTACCTTGCCACATTCCTCCAGGACCTCCAAGCTCTTGTCTCACACAGGAAAGAAGTCAAGAATAAGTTCACGTGAGTTCAAAAACAAGTTTTATGGGTGGTAATGCAAATCCCCTGCAGAAGACAGGCAGAGAGACTCTAGTCTTCTAATTCTGCTCTTGGAAACAGATCTTAGCTCAAGAAAATAAGAGATTCTTCAAGAAAAGTAATCATTCTGAAGAGGAAAATTTTTTTTTGTTTCAGCTCCAGGCCCAGAAAAGCAGGGAAACCAGACAAATAGCACCATGGCTGACATCAGGACCAGCTGCATTGACTATTGATCCCCTGCCCTGGTGTGGACAAATCAGTGGAGACCAGGACCCTAAAAGCCTACACCTGTAAAGCTGATGAATATTCTATTGAGATGCTACCCTGGCACCTCCCCTAAAATCCCCACCCTTAAAAGTCCCTAGGCCTAACCTCTCTACCTCTCTCCCTGGAGCATGCCTGCACCTTTCCCCTCCCGATTTGACTCCCCCGAGGCCTGCTACCTTTACCTTTTTCTCTCTTAAGCACCAGGGCCATCCTTTTGCCTCTATAACTTGTTTCCTACAACCATTTCTTCTATAGCTCACTTCTTTTACCTCTTCTACCTTTGTGACTTTCTAAATAAACTTTCTCTTGTAGTTTCAAAAAAAAAAGTTTTATTTAGGTAGAGGAAGAGGCCAGGATGCAATTGCTAGAGATAGGGTCATGGGTATGTCTATTGTTCCCCTGGCTGCTAGTCTCACAGATGTGGCTCCACCATACTATCATTCTGTGGCCTTTGGCAAATAACTGAACATCTCTGAGCATCAGTCTCCACGTCTGAATAAAAGAGATAAAACTTTACACATTGAAAGGGTTTTGTTGGTTGCACCCTTCTTTCCATATCTACTTATTAGTATACCTGGGTAGGAAAGAGCAAGGCTCTAGGCTCCCACTTGCTGTGTCATCCTGGGTAAGTTACTTCTCTTAGTGTCAATTTCCTCTTTTGTGAAAAACTGCCTACCTCATGAAGTTGTCACAAGGACTAAAAGAAATGAAAGTATATAAAGTACTTGTTTAGTAAGTGCTAAACAAGTGTGAACTACTCTTACATCTGACTACAAGTTATTAAGACAGCCCAGCGGGTATTACTCAAGAGTTGAGGTCATAGGTTGATTCCCAGTCAGGGCACCTGCCCAGGTTGTGGGCTCAACCCCCAATAGAGAGCATGCAAAGGCAGCCAATCAATCTTTTCTCTCTCATCAATGTTTAAACCTCTCTATCCCTCTGCCCTCCTCTCTCTCTCTCTCTCTCTCTCTCTCTCTCTCTCTCTCTCCCCCCCCCCCCTCAAAAAAAAATCAATTAAAAACACCCTATTTAAAAAAAAGAAGACAGACTACAGGTTACAAGGTAGAACACCTGGATTCCAGGCCCAGATCTGCCACTCTCTTGTTTTGTGATCTGAAATACCCTTTCTGGGCCTCCATTTGCTTCCTCAGTGAAAGGAAGAGGTGGAGGCTCCTTAAGGGCCTTGCAGTTCTTACACTCTATGGTTACCAGGATCTCTGCCCCTATGAACCTCCTGCTCCCTGGGCATGAGCCTTCCATCTCTGCCTATGGAACTTCCTGCTCATCCTGTGTAACGGGTTAAATTTAATTTCCTCTGGGGATACCTTCCTGAATAGCACAGAACAAGCAAACAAAAACAAACATGGACATTTCCCCTGGCCTTTAGGATATAGCACTGACTGCTTTACTATACTTAGTTTCTCCTATTCTCTCCTCACCCAGCAAACCAGGTACCCTGGAGGCCATGCATGGTTGGGGTAGTGTAATAAAAAGTGCCTGGCCTTTGAAGGCAATTAGAGAACAAACCTGAATTCTGTCCCTGCTAACTAGGTGATATTAGGTAACATTTCCCTAAGTCTCAATTGCTTTATCTTTAAAAAAGGGAGATGTACATCACAGAGTTGTGAGCATTCAATGCAGAAACCGCCAAGTGCTGGGACAGGAGAATCAGAAGCAGTCACTGGAATGGGCTGGAAGTTGCCTTTCTTTCATGAAACATTTCCAGGATGGGGCACAAAGGAAGCAAGAAATGAAGTGTCGGTGGGGCAAACACTATGCTTAGAGCTGCTTGGAATTTGAAATACTGCAGCTGCCAGGCCTCCCCGCGACTAAACTACAGCCAAAAGGGTTAATGTTTAGCAACCCTTCTAGCCCCTGACTTACAATAAAAGGACTGGCTGGAAGCCCTAGGCTGCTTTCTGGGCCCGAGCCTGCCCCGCCCTTCCATCCGATTTGGTCTCTGGCTGGGGGTGGGGAGGTGGCGGGGAGGGTCTGACAAAATCCTTTTGCTGTGACCTCACCGCCCTCTCGCAGACAAACCAAAGCAGGCAGCGCTCGCACAATAAAACGTCCCGGCTGGGAATGAACACAGGGGATTAGGTGTCAGGCGTCCCGTGGGGTTCTGAATCTCCCCGCCCCGCAGCAACTCAGTCCCGGGAGCCCCATCTCACAGCCGCCTGACACTCAGGGGGCACTGAGGAGTCGGGAGGAGCCCCAGCCACCGCGAAAGGACCTAGCCTCTCCTCTCAGTCCTCCTCCCCTGGTCCGTGATAGGCCCCGTCCACAAGCGCGGGCCTTCCAATCAGGGCTTCCTTCTTTCCTGCAACCGGATTGGACATCCGGGCAACAGAGCCGGGAGGAAAGCCCGGGACCAAAACAAATGGAACCTCCACCTCCTGGGAAACCAACCAAATGGCCACACAGGCCCCAAAAGTACCACTGAAAGAAACTGCAACTAACTTCCTCCAAAAAGTGAGACGGTAGTCCACCCGTGGAAACGACGGTAGAGGCTATTAAAACAGAGCCAAAGAGCCAGAAAGTGCTCTTGGAGGGGGGGAAAAAAAAAGAGAGAGACAGACAGAGAGACAGAGAGAGAGATACATAGATACATAGATATAGATGTAGATGTATAGTATGATGACTGAAGTTTACTCCAAACCCAGCAATTGATTAACCCACAGATATTTAATAACCCATCAAACCCATCACCCAACCCCATGCCATCCCTTCTCTACTTCCGAAGCTTCAAGTCCAGGCTCCATCATATTTTCACTAGGTCTCAATTCCCTAGCCAGTGTCGCCTATCCGTGTTCACACCGGTCAAATCCCAACCTGGTTAAATCCAGCTCTGCTGTCTGCCCTCACCTGCGCCCACCCGGAGCAGCACACTCCCTTGGTGACTGGTCTCAATAAATTCCTGACACCAAGCCCAGAACCTACTAAATTTCCTGAGTAGATTCTCTCTCGCTGTTCTAAACATCTATTTTACATCTTCTTCTCTCTTGTCAGCCTCAACAACTCCTCCCCCATCCTTACTTACAGCTGCGAATCTTTGCTTTGGTTTTATTGAGGAAATAGAAGCAATCAGACCAGAACTTTTTGTGCCCTCACCCTCCACACCTACATCCGCACCTGCCCTGGGCCCATCCTCTCTGCCCTCCCTGCTGGGGGTTGCAGAGGCTCTGTCCATTCTTAGGTCTCAGCTCTGCTAGCACTCCATTCCCATGCCCTCCACCTTCCAGCAACCCTCACTCCTCGCCTGCACCATCATCTTTCCATTCTTGACTAAATCATTGTCCTCAGCACACAAGTATCTGTAATTTCTCTCATTTTTAATCAGCAGCAAACTAAAACCAAACCAAAAACAAAAATCTGTTAGATCCATATCTTCCTCCAACTCATTTCTCAGCATCTCTTTAGAGCACAAGCCAATGGTTTTCAAATTTGTTTGGTTAACCTACCCCCAAAAGAATTTTGAAAAAATATGTTCTCTAACACACGTGTTTAAACCGATATCTAAACCTGCTCATTAATTAATTGCAAGAAAGATCATTTATGGCAATTTCTAACTATTACTACATTTTAAAAATAAAGTTACTAAGTCACTCCTTTAAATGTATCTAGTTGAATTTAAGTATCATAGCATTCCTAAATACTTACAAATATATGAAAGAGCTCTTAACAATCAGAAATTTTATATACTTTTATTATTATATCTTCATTCCATCTCTCTCCTCTCCAGAATCTTAACCTAATGCAGATTATATGATTTAAACTATTTTATTGAGCCCTAGCTGGTCTGGCTCAGTGGATAAAGTATAGGCCTACAGACTGATTCCCATCAGTGCAGGAGACAGCCAATCAATGATTCTCATCATTGATGTTTCTATCTTTCTCTCCCTCTCCCTTCCTCTCTGAAATAAACAGAAATGTAAAACGTTGTTTCCTGCAATCATATAATTCTAAGTATTATAAAATTCCATCTGAGCTAACTTATTATAATTATTAATACTATGCAATTGATCAAAATAAATATTTTATAAATTTAAAAATAAGTCTTAAACTTATGAAGTATAATTTTATAGGAAATTCATTTCATAATGAGATACATGAAGATTTTTAAATCAGTTCATGCATCTATTGGCATGCAATATTTATTGCTAGAATGACACAGGGATAAAAATCAAATTTATTCCTTTTTCATATTTAACAGATGCCAACACTGAGAGACCTTACTCTCAAAAATATGTAAGGAAAGTTTTTTTTTTTATAGGAATGTGACTCATTCTTTGAACCCCATCTAAGCTGTATTCCAAAAACCACATAGTGAACTATCATCAAAAATTATTTTTGAAGAGTATAGCATCTTATAGCTAATAAAGCAGGAGCTCGGTATAGGGCATGCTAATTGTGAGTTGCCTCTCAGACATTTAAGCAGAGATACAAGGGACTGTTTCTTCTGTCTCCTATGGCAGGTGGTGCCTGGCAAGAGCAGGATGTGAGAGGTGGCTGTGGAGGCTGAGCCTACCCTGACTGCCAGTGGAACAGAAAGAGTGACGCACTGGAGTCAAAAGACTTGAGTTCTAGTCACAGGACAATCCTGCTGGTAGTGTGACCTTGAAGGTCTCTTATTCTCACGTATCCTCTTCTGCCTTCATGCAGGCCTACAGAATCTGAAGGCAGGAGGAACTCTGACTGGCAACCCAAATTTTTTGAGTTCTTTAACTTCATAGGATAACAAAATAACACAGATCCAGGTGCGGCTGAATCACCAGTCACGCACTCTGATTTTTGTTATAATAGTAGCCCTGTGCATGAATCCATGCTCCAGTAGCTCGCTGATGCCCTCCTATAGCTCCCTCCGCTTCCCTCCCACTGCCCAGCCATAATAGCTTGCTGTCCTGCCCCCTCCTGTAGCCCTCCGCCACCCGCTGCCCCACCATTCTGCTGATCCGTGATCTGGTCGTTAGGTGGTCGGTCGTTCTGCTTCACTGCCTAATGACCATTTGCATATTACATCTTTATCATATAGGATTTATGTAGTAAAATACTATACTTATGTGGTAAAATTCTACATAAGATGGTAACATAAGAATATCATCTTAACCATTTTTTAATGTACAGTTCAGTTCAGTACATAAGTATATTCACATTGTTGTACAACGAAGTGTCAGAACTTTGTCATCTTACAAAACTGAAACCTGTACCCATTAACAACTTTCCATTCCCTCTTCCCCCTCAGCCCTCAACCCCTGGCAACCACCATTCCACTTTCTGTTGCTATTACTTTGACCATTCTCGATACCTCATACAAGTGAAATTATACAGCATTTGTCTTTCTGTGACTAGCTTATTTCATTTAGCATAATGAAACAAGGTCCATCCATGTTGTAGCATGTGTCAGAATTCCTTTCATTTTAAGGCTGAGTAATAATCCACTGTAAGTATATACCAACTCTATATGTTAGTCCATTCAGATGAGGTTTTTGTTATTCAAAAACTTTTGATTGAGCACTTACTATGGTTGTGTATATACTTATGTATGATGTACAATGTGTGCCAAACTGATATAAAGTTTAGAATCTAGTATAATTTAAAGTGGACTCATTCTCTTTCTCCATCTTTTCATCTATCAACCAAGCGTCTAGGTCATAATATCAAATTAACACCACAATTTCAATATTCCAGTTTGGAACCTGAGACTACCTAGTTTCATTCTCCACAAAGACAGTACATCTCCAGATTCTTCTTCACACCCATCCAAACCTCTCCCCTACCTGTATTCACTCCCCTTTAATAGTTGCATGGGTGTCTGTATCTCTTAGGAGATTGTACACTTATTGGCAAATAAGATTTAATTCTGTATCCCTGGCATTTTGACAAGATATTGGGCTCATAGAAATCTTCAATAATTGTTTTCTAATATTTACTCCTAAATCTGGAAAATCCTTTCTCTATTTACTCAAAATTATTCAAAATAATTTAAAAATTACTGCCTGCCTACTTGTGCCAGACTCTTATCTGAGCTATTACAAAGAACAAGACAAGATTGACCCATACTCACATGACAAAGTCTGGTACTCTGTAGAAATAGCTATAGTATTTTGTTTTGTTTTGGCTACAATTCATTTCAATAGTTTTGTTGCACTTTATTTATTTACAGCCCAAATCAAAACCATTGTATTTCAGGTTTGGATTTTTAAAAAATGCAAATCTTATCACATTAGTCTCAGTTCATTAATACATGAAAGCTTTGGATATGGTCATGTTTTTTGCCTAGAACACCCTTTTTTCCATCTAGTCAACTCCTAGCTGTTCCTTCAAAATATAGCATTAAATGTCATCTATATAAGATTAAATAAAATATCTTCCATTTAAATGCTTGCAGTGAGTCAGACTCTCTGCTAAAATCTCATTTCATTTAATTAGCGCAACCATTTTGCATAGATATGCTATCTCCAATATCCAACTGAAGAAATAGAGGCTCAATTAGTGAGTGGCTAATGTAAGTGAGTAGCAGAGTGGAGATTTAAACCCAGTCTGTCTGATTATAAGCCCATGTTCTTTATCAGTGTGTATTTAACTTTCTTTCTGTCCAATCTCCCTGTCATTTAGATTCCTCTGGGTTTCCGTAGTATGCAGAGCTCATCTTTGTCTTTCTGTGTGTCCAAATATCAATCTCCCTTGGCTCACCTTTGTCCTTCTGTATGTCCAAATATTAATCTCCCTAGTTGGACTGTAAATTCCGTAAGGGCAGGAACTATGTCTGATTCACAGTGTCAGAGCTTGGGGAATATTCATTGCATAGATGAGGAATGGATATACAAACAATGGTTGTAGTATTATCACTCTGACCTCGGTTTTCCTTAATTTCCTTTGCTTTCACCCATGATGACTTTATGAGCCTGTTGCTTGGGGGGCTCACCACTCATTTCCTCTGTCTTGATTCATGCTGGGGTCTTCCAACTGAGTGGTGGTGATATCATGGTTGGAGAACTCCTCTGCCAGTAAAGGTGGACACCAAATAGCAGCCCCTGAATCAAGCATAGGAGAAAGATGTCAAGAGGGAAAACCAGTAAAAAGTTTCTGTTTGCCCACAAGTGCCAGAGTAATGAGGGGAAAAGAAACAGAAATAGGAGGCAGAAGCTTAATGGGATGGAAAAAAGCCCCTGTATGAAGCAGGAGCTGGTTTCAACAGATTAAAATGAAAAAAGTAAAAACTTGGCATATAAGCTTCAATTTAAATCAGAGAGATCAGGTCCACAGGAACCATTGTTGTCCATCAAAGGCTGTCGCATCAATGTCAAAACTTCCTCACACCTTGAACCCAAGAACAGTGTGCTGTTAACTTAGATACAATGGATTCCACACCCAATGATAATCACCTTCCAGAGAGAGAGTTTCTGAGAGCTGCTTGGACCACATATTCCACAATTTGGTAACCAAAGTGGCAATTATCCTTTACTTCTCCTCTCCACTGTCACCACAAACATCATAGCATCTCCACAAATGCTACCTAAGGGTTTGTGTCACCCACTAAGAAAAAGAAGTGCAAATATGCACATAACATGCCTATTACATGAACATACACACACACACACACACACACACACACACACACACACAAACTTGTATGCATATCCAGAGATACACAATTGTGTATTTGCAAATATATATATATATATATATATATATATATATATATATATATATACACTTGTACACACACACATACACACACACTTTTACATATGTAAGTTAAAGAATGGACTGTCAAGGCACCTATTCAATAAAAAAAAAATCAAGTATTGCCCTAGCTGGTTTAGGTTAGTGGATAGAACATCAGCCTGTAGACTGAAGGGTTCCAGGTTCAATTCCAGTCAAGGGCACATGCCTGGGTTGTGGGCTTGATCCCCAGTGAGGATGCAGCCAATCAGTGATACTCTCTCATCATTGATGTTTCTGTCTCTCTCTTCCTCCCCCTTCCTCTATGAAATAAATAAAATATTTATTTTTCAAAAAAGAATCAATGTTGTTTTATGTACTCACAATTGTAAACCTACTTTTGCCTCACCCTTGTGTTTATTTTTATTTATATATCCCTGATTTAAAAAAAAAAACAAAAAACAACAGGTTGTTTCTCTTTTTCTTATTCATTATTATTTCCAACCTGTTTGGTATTCAAGAAAAAAATTACCAAAGCTTCCCAGATACTAAACATTTATCTCTGAAATCTGGGGCCATTCATTCCACATCTTCCTTTAGAAGGAGTGGAGAATCAAACGTGATTGGTGTATACAAGTATTTTTTTCAAAATGGGAAATGGAAAGGGCTGTTAAAGGCTAATTGTCAACATGTGAAGGATTCATGCACAACAGGCTTTTTTTTTTTCAGAGTTGAATGTTCTAGAAGGTTACACAAAGAACATCAAACTCTTTTGGAGAGAAACTAAGATGGCAGCATAGGTAAACACCTAAACTGCTGCCTCACACAACAATTTCAAAACTACAACTAAAAGATAAAACGGATATCATCCAGAACCACAGAAAGGCTGGCTGAGTGGAAATTCCACCACTAGAAGGAAAGAGAAAGCACACTGAGACTCAGAGGAGCTGCAGGAGGCAGAGGTACTGATACCTGCACAAGGAAAGGACTGGCAACTGAGTCTGCATCTGGCTTTCTCAAGCGGGAGGGAGATAAAAGCTCCCGAATGCACTGAACTCCAGATCCAGGTGAGACTCTGGGGATCCAGACTCATATGGGGTGAAACTGGACTGTCAGGAAAGATAAAAGCACACTGAGACTCAGAGGAACTGCAGAAGGCAGAGGTATCAAGGTGCACATGCGGAAAACGCAGGCAACTGAGTATGTGGCTGGCTTTCTCAAGTGGGAGGGAGACAAAAGCTCCCAACTGCACTGAACTCCAGTTCCGGGCAAGACTTTGCGAACCCAGACTCATCTGGAAAGAAACTGGACTGTCTGGTAGTGGGCACAAGGGCAGCTTTCTCTCAGAGGTGCTTGCAGCAATTACTACAAGACACTGAAACACAGGGGCCTATTAGGGCAGGGCTGACAGGAAACCAATGCTGTCTACTCAGCACTGAGAGTTCACCCCATTAAAGCTGTGGACAGAGGCTTTTGCAAGTCTTCTCCCACTAGGGTATCTCCAGCACAGAAGTTCTCCCAGCATAGAAACAGCTAATCCTCACAGCCAATTGGCCTGGAGATCAATTCCTCTCAGTGATACTAACAACAATCAAGTCTTAACTACAACAAGACTGTGCACACCAAAATGGATGCACCAATTGTGTCCATCTCAGGTAACTGGGGAGGCTGAGCCACTGGGCCCTATTGGACACCTAGCACACAAAGTCACTCTATCAACTCAGGAAAGCAGTCAAAATGAGGAGACAAAGAAACAGGTCACAAATGAAAGAAATGGAGGAAAGCAAATCACTGGATATAGAATTCAATACCATGGTTATAAGGTTTTTCAAAAATTTTCTAGAAAAAAGAAACGATAAATTTAGCGAGACCCTCAAGGATATGAAAAAAGATCAACTAGAAATTAAGTGTACACTGACTGAAATAAAAAATACTATGCAGAGATCTAATAGCAGACTAGAGTATCACAAGAATTAAGTCAAAGATTTGAAATACCAAGAAGCAAAAAACACTCAAAAGCAACTGGAAAAGAAAAAAGAATCTCAAAATATGAAGATAGTGTAAGGAGCCTCTGGACAACTTCAAGCATACCAACATTGAAATTATGAAGGTTCCAGAAGAAGAGTAAGAGCAAGATACTGAAAACCTATTTAAAGAAATAATGACCGAAAACTTCCCCCACCTGGTGAAAGAAATAGACTTATAAGTCCAAGAAGCACAGAGAACCCCAAACAAAAGGAATCCAAAGAGGACCACACCAAGACACATCATAATTAAAATGCCAAGGGCAAAAGACAAAGAGGAAATATTAAAAGCAGATAGAGAAAAGCAGTTACCTACAAGGGAGCACCCACATGATTGTCAGTGGATTTCTCAACAGAAACTATACAAGAAATAGTCAAAGTGATGAATAGCAAGAGCCTACAACTAAGATTACTCTACCCAGCAAAGCTATCATTCAGAATTGAAGGTCAGATAAAGAGCTTCACAGATAAGAAAAAGCTAAAGGAGTTCATCACCACCAAACCAGTATTACATGAAATGCTGAAAGGTATTCTTTAAGAAGAGGAGGAAGAAGAAAAAGGTAAAGATAAAAATTATGAACAACAAATACATATCTATCAATAAGTGAATCTAAAAATCAAGTGAATAAAAAATCTGATGAACAGAATAAACTGGTAAATATAATAGAATCAGGAGCATAGAAAGGGAGTGGACTGACAACTCTCGGGGGAATAGGGGTGTGGGAGTGCAGGAAGAGACTTTACCAAAATCGTACACCTATGGATGAGGACAGTGGAGGGGGGTAAGGGCAAAGGGTGGGATGGGATCCAGGTGGAGGGGAGCTATGGGGGGATAAAAAGAGGAACAATTGTAATAATCTGAACAATAAAGATTTATTAAATTTAAAAAAATTAATAAATTTGGACTCATTCTATTTTCATTCTCACAGTAGTTCATCTAGCCCCTCCTCCCCTTATTACACTGCCATAATTATTTACTTACTCATGTTTCTCTTCTTCAGCAGGGTTCTTTCCATTCATCCTGTTAGTTTAGAGGTGTGGTGTAAACAGACTTTGGGCTCTAGGTAGAACTCAGGGAAACCACCCTCAGAGAGGACAGGTGGTCCTGCCGAAGTCTCTCATAGCTTCCTGTACTATCTATACGAATAATAGATTAGGGCCATCATGACCAGAAGACGATTGGTCCAGGCGGTAGCTCCATGCAGGTGTACTGGGCCCACTGCCAGGTGCAGGAAAGCAGAGTCCGGACAGGAGCGGCATGAGCGCCTGTGGCCAGGTCGCCTTGGGGCTGTGCAGATAGATGGACAGACCATGTTGGATGGACCACACTGTATGATGCCAGGGAGCTGCACAAAGGGCCGCAGAGCTATGGAGCTGTTAGGGCAGTGGTCTGCGGGGTTAGCAAGGCTGGAATGCCAGGTAGGCCCCAGGTCCTCAGCTGCTCCCGGGGGAGCATGGCCATCCAGAGTGGGAGAAAAAGTCATTCTTTCTGGAAGGATGCACATGGTTTAAAAGTGCATAGAGAAACTCTACCGACAAGGTTATGTCAGTTCCCTGAGCATTCTGTCGGTGCCCAACTGCAGGCTTCACTGTGGGGTGTAAGCCCAGACGTGGGCCTGAACGTGGCCTTGGCAGCCAGACTCACCCCTGGCATCACACCTTCACAACATCACCCACAAGTGGCCATCGCTGCTGTCTGTGGGCCCCGGTGAGGTAACACTGTACATGTTCAGGGCAGTGCTCCTCTGTGTTTCTGCTGAAAGGACATGATGTGTTATGGGTGCCGTTAATTGCTTAAGGTTAAAATGGGGCAGCCTGAATTTGCTTATGACACGATCTTTTCTCCATATTTTACCACACAGTCTTCTCGTGCATCGGGCCACTAGTTTCTTCATAACACAATAGGTTCTTAATTACATGTTCGTGTGCTCATTTGAAATTTTCCCATTCTCTCCTAGCCTACATAAGCTCCTAGAAGCCAATATACCCCATCCGTGTTATTCATTATCCTATCTCATGTGTCTACCAGTGCATGGTACATAGTAGCTAATGAATACTAGTTAACAAGTAATTCAAATGCTTTGGATCTGAATCCCAGAGCTAACCCATTGTCTGGCATGGCTTCATTGTTACTGAAGTCCCCATGAAATGGGGTTATTTCTTTTTAGACTAGTTTAGACTAAAAGACAGGAAGAGCCCCAGCTGGTTTGGCTCAGCAGATAGAGCCTCGGTCTGTGGATGGAAGGGTCCTGAGTTCAATTCCTGTCAAAGGTATGTACCTCGGTTGCAGGATCCTTCCTGGTCTGGGCCCTGGTTGGGGGTTCATGCAGGAGGCAACTTACTAATCAATGTTTTTTTCCAATGGTTATTTCTCTCTGTCTTTCCCTCTCTCTTCCACTCTCTCTAAAAATCAATGGAAAAATATCTTCGGATGAGGATTAAAAAAGAAAAAAAGATTGAAAGATTAGTAGTAAGGAGAGTCTTAGGGTTTGGTCTCACCAGTTTCTCCACTAGTTTGCTGTGCTCTCTTCTCCTACCAACAAGTTATATTGTCTCTAGGGACCTATGTTCCCCTAGATTTTAAGGGGAAATTTTGGACTCCGGCCTTCATTGTCTCACTAGCTACATCATGGGGCCCAAAGTCACATTTCCACTTACAGTAAAATGCTGAGAAAGTGTTGAGCTAGTACAGGGGCCTACATGGGGCTGGTCTAGCAGCAAAAAGCAGGCTTAGTTTGGTGCCAGTAAAGGAAGCCACAAGCCACATGGGTTTATTCCCCAGGCCCTGAAATTAAATGGACTTTGCCTGTGGACTTTGAAATTGCCTGGGACCAATGACTCTTTCTTTTCTTCCATTTCTCTTTTGAACAAGAATATCTGTAACTGTTATTCTATGCCTGTTCCATCATTAAACCTTGAGAGCAGATAACTTGTTCCTTGAGTTTCACAGGTTCGTTGACGGATAACAATTGTGCCTCAGGATGAATTAAGCTCAGAACCTTATATTTACCTCATTTAGATAATGTAGTTTGAATGGTGAGATTTGGGACTTTGGAGTAGAATAAACATTTTGGATTTTGAGTTGATGCTGTGATGTGTTGAGATTTGGGGGAATGTTGCCATATTTTGCACGTGGGCTAGAGACTGTACAAAGGTAGGCAGAATAATGGCTCCCTCAAAGAAGTCCATGTCCTCATCCCTGGCACCTGTTAACATATTATGTGAGATGGCAAAGGAGAATCAAGACAGCAGATGGCATTCAGGCTGCCAATCAGTTTATCTTTCCAAAAGTGGGTTATCCTGGATTGTCCAAATGGGCCCCATGCAATCACCAGGGCCCTGAATGTGTAAGAGGTGGCAGAAGGGGAACCAGAGAAAGGGTAGAGTGAGGACTGGCCCAGAGTTGCCTGGCTTTGAGATAGAGGAAGAGGGTCAGAAACCAATGGGTGCCGAAAGCCTCTGGAAGCCAGAAAACAGCCTCTCCCCAAAGCCTTCAGATCAGTAAGATAATAAATTTGTGTCCGTTTAACCCACCAAACTGTGATAATTTGTTAGCACAGAAGCAGAAAATGAATACAAGTCCTGGCTTGCAGTTTACTCTTCTAGTATCTTAGACAAATTGTTTCATCTTCACATTCCTTAGTATTCTTCATTTCTAAAAAAAAAAAACACAACAATAATAATAACTGCTATAATGATCAAAAGTGTCAAAGTGCCAGGCACTTAAGTGGCTCCTGCTCCCCCAAACCTCCCACTCCTTCCAGGTTGAGGAAAGAAATGAGGGGCCATAGACCATTCTCAGCAGTACACCTCCTTTCTTTGATGTTTGTGTGAAAGACGCCTGCCCTCGCGAGCTCCCAAACACACCTTATCCAGCAATGCTCCTTAGCTGCCTTTGGGCGTCCACAGCTACTCCTTTCCTGGTGAAACCCCTCTAAGAACACAACAGCCATTCAGAGGAGCCTGAGGTCTGATCTTTTCAGAGTGCAGTCAAGATGCGGAGTAGGTGGAAGCTATACTCACCTCCTCCTATGACAACATAACAATTACAACTGAATTATAGAATAATCAACCTTGATAACCATCTGAAAACTAGCTGAGCAAGTCTTATAACTAAGGCTATAATGAAGCCACACAGACTGGAGAGAGGGGCAGAAATGTGTACAGGCTGACCCTACACCCATGGTGGTTGAGAATTGGAAGGGATCTCAGCTGCAGAGGCCCCCAAGGAGCGAGAGGTCTCAGCCCCCCACCAGAATACCCATGCTAGGAAAAGAGGCCCACATAACATCTGGCTATGAAAAAGCATGGATTCTAGTCTGTCTGGGTGAGAGGGAAGGGTGCTGGAAACCTAGGCACCCTCTTAAAGGGTTAGCACACAAACTCTCACTCCCAGGCATTCAACCTTGGGTTCCATAGAAGGGTCAGCGGCTTGAGGGACACTGCAGACATAGAGGTGAGGTCCCACAGGGCAGCTACAATTGTCCCTTGGTAAGCCCTTCCCACCGCACAAAACATTAACTTGCGTTAGCCTACTGAACTTCTCTAGCTCCACCTAATGGTTCAGAGGCCCCGCCCTACCCAACTCAACTTCTTATGTACTACCAAGCTCAGGTGATCAGGGAGACTGGGCTTCTGGGCTCCACAGGCCACCTACCACATAGGGCTACCCTAACAAGATTGGGAGTCATAACAGATCTACCTAAAACACAGAAACAAACACAGAGAGGCAAAGAAACATGCCCCAAATTAGAGAACAGAAGAAATCTCCAGAAAAAGAGCTAAATGTAATGGAGGCAAGCAATCTACCAGATACAGAGGTCAAAATAATGGTTATAAGAATGCTCAGGGAACATAGGGGAAGAATAGATCAATTCAGTGTGAATTTCAACAGAGATAGTAAGCATAAAATAGACATAAAAACCATAAAAATAACTAGTCAGAAAGACTACAGTAGCTGAAATGAATGAATCAACAGCACATTAGATGAAACAGTGGATCGAATCAGTGATTTGGAAACAGGGTAGCAGAAGACACCCAATCAGAAAAGCCGAAAGAAAAAAAAATTTTTTTTTTTTAATGAGGGTAGTTTAAGAGCCCATCAATAGATGAGTGGATAAAAATGTAGTACATATATACAATGGAATATTGCTTGGCCATAAAAAAGAATGAAGATCTTTCCATTTGCAACAACATGGTTGGACTTAGAGGGTAGTATGCTGGGATAAGTCAGACATAGAAAGACAAAAACTATATGATTTCACTTATGTGGAATCTAAAGAACAAAATAAAAACAAATAAAACAGAAAGACTCACAGATATGGAGAACAGCTTGAGGGTTGTCAGTTGGGGGGCTGAAGAAAAGGTGGTATTAAGTACAAGTGGTAGTTACAAAACAGTCATGGGGATGTAAGGTACAGCATAGGGAATATATTCAATAATATTGTAATAACTATACATGGTGCCAGGTTGTACTTGAATTATCGCAGGAATCACTTTGTAAATGGTGTAATTGTCTAGCCACTATGCTGTACACCTGAAACTAATCCTATATAATAAAAGCCTATGATGCACACTGACCACCAGGAGGCAGATGCTCAACACAGGAGTTGTCCCCAGCCCATAGGCCTTAGCCAGTGGCAAGGGGGGGGGGGGGGTTTACAGAGGGCGGGGCCAGCAAGTGGGCTGCATTAGGCCTGCCAAGGTGGGTGCCAGCAGAGGGGCCCCCCAGTTGCCCCAGATTGGCCCTGATCGCTGGCCAGGCATAAGGACCCCACCTGTGCACAAATTTCATGCACTGGGCCTCTAGTATAAAATAATACTTAATGACAACTGTAATTGGGAAAAAAAAAAGTCTGAGAGCTTGGCAATCAGGCTTTCAGAGATAAAGAACAGCTTCAACATCTGTACCCATATGACAGCCACCATATTTCCCACTGAAAGAATCAGGAAGTGGTGCCTTGAATTAAGGTGAGCCCATTCACAGAGGTGGGCCTGCTATTCCCCCACCTCTTACCCACATAACCAAGACAAACATCCCTCAAACATGCCAGGCTTCCAACTCCTTAATTAGTTGTGTTATGAGCTTTTATTTAAAAAGCACATTTAATACAAGTATAGTTTCGCAGATACAAGTTTTCACTTTGTATTCTACAAAAGTCTTTGAATATTATTCTCTTTACAAAATGGAACCTTACAAAAATACTGACAATTTAATGTTTTTATACAGTTTTCTCTAGTTGCAGTTATTTCTTTTATTGTAAAACAATGTCTACCACAGAACTACAATATTTTAGTTGATATTAAAAAAATTAACTCAATGCTTTTTTAAGCAGCTAATGAAATAACACAGGTCGAGACACAGTTTATAATCATAGTGGATATAGCTAAAATTGTTTCAGAAATAATATTTTACATAGTTAACTTTTAATGTTTTATACATTATTTATATAATATTTATATATAAAAATCATAGCTTGCTATATGTTGAAATGACAGGACGGCTTCTGTGGTAAAGATGTGCTTGTGGTTGATCCGTGTGTTTACATTTAGCCCGGTGTGCATCCGAGATCTGAAAGCATTTCTTCCTTCCTCCTTTCCTCAAAGGTTCAGTAGAAGGGGTCCTGCCTACTGCCTACAGTGGACCTCGCCTGGGAGGATGGATACAGGATGAAAACTCTCTACAGAGATTTAACCCATGTGTTCTGCCCAGCAGAACCTACCAAGATCTGCCCTAGAGATCAACCCCAAGACAATAGTGCTTTACACAACTTAGCAAGAGCGACTCCCTCAGAGACCCTCATCAGCTCTGTTATCTGGAAGGGCACCCTCTCAGGCATGAGACCCGGTTTGCTACTCTGGCTCATCCTGACTTTGAGTAGCCAAAAGGTTGGTTCATTTTTCATTCTTGCCCCTTCACTCCCCCATCTCATGTACAAAAGGCTGCTTTCCATCAGTTGGCGGCAGACCACGCCTTGGCTCATCTCTGGACCCTCACAGGATTCCAAGGGGGAAAGCAGTAACCAAAGCTAACCATGACTAAGAGCATGCAAGTGTCCGGGTGACTGATATACGTCAGCATCCTGCAATCCATGTTTCAACATCACAGGATGATGCGTCCAAAGAAGATAAATGAGGGACCCTTTATCTCTTCTGAAATTGTGCTATTTGTGAAATTCACTCATCCACAAAGAGTCTCCTAATCACTAACGTGAGGGACTGTGGTGTTGGCCAATGGGCCAGGAAGTGAGTGATAAGGCTTTAGATCTAGGAATTTGGATTCAGGATCTGATAGTTTGATGAAGCATTTGCTCTTTCTCTGTATTAAACAACAACAAAACTTAAAAATAACAACTTCCTGAACCAAAGTCACAGTAGAAGATAGAGTGGTGTGTACAGAGAGATGCAAGAGGGAAGCCTCCCCTTTCTCCCCCGCATGGCTATTTTCTTTCTTCAGTGCTATTTCTGGCATCATGTGCTACAATGTGAATTTGAGCTTTTCACACAAGCCTGGGACATGTCTCAGGTCACAAAGGTGACCGGCAGACTCTACTCAAAACCTTTTAGTGTTTGTTCCAGAACAAGCCCGTGTTCACTAGAACATGAACACTTCAACCAATTGCACATCCAGGATTCTGGCACTTGGTGTTAGTTTGCTGTTGTCTCCACATAGGTGATCACTACCTATTTTGGAAGGCCACAGAGTAAGACTTTTTTTCCTTTTTAAAATCAGTCGGGTAAAAAGTTTTTCCCTACATTCTACTGTCTGATGAGATTGGAGAGCAGCAAGACCTTGCTGTCAGCAGTCATTTTATAAGAACAGCTCAGGAGGCGGGCGGTGCCTACACCATGTTGTGGTGATTGTTCCTGTCGATAATGTCCACAGGTGAGAGGATCTCCTTTCTGATGGGAGGAGACAGGGAGAGTGCCGTCTTGGTCTTGAAGAGGTCGGACACGAAGAAAACCTAGAAGGATACATCAGAGATCCAAGTGAGAAAATGACATCTGGGGTCTGAGGACAACAAAGGGAAGGTGGTAAAAGCATGGACTTCAGGAAAAAGGGGGTCCCTCCCCATAGATCTTTGAATAGGGAAGGATCCTAAAGGGCATGCAGTCCAATTCTTACTGTACAGACAGGGAAACCGAGGCCCAGGGAAGGGCCATGGCATGCCCCAGGTTGCGCAGCCATGGCAGAAATAGAGCTCAGTTCTGTGGACTCCCAGCCCACTGCTCCCTGTCTTTAACCCCCACTCCCTTATTTCTCAAGGCAAATGAACAGCAATGAAAGATAAGTTCCTAAACAAAGGAAGCAGGTCCAAATGGGTCATCATTAATCCATGATCATTTCCCTTGCCTCACAAAGGACTCGAGGGTGTAACCAAAGAGATCGGCAACTAAGAATTCCTATCAGCAGGAGCTGGAATAAGGAAGTCGCTGTGACCGCTTTTCCTGGAAGCCCAGTGATATCAGTTTGATGGAGGTCAAGAAGCTAGGATTTGTTGCTGAGGGAAACAGCAACTAACCCAGAGGAAAGGTCAATGAAAACCTGTCTATCGCTCCGCTCCAGTTCTTCCTCCCTCTGAGCACCAACCTCAGCGGGGCTCTGTGGAATCACTGAGAAACATTTACTGAACACCCACCAGCAAGGGGGTCAGGATGGCGCAGGTATAGTTCCTGTCTCAATTAGCTTCTGATGAAAGATGCAAGAATTTGGTGAGTTACTGGAGTAAGAAGAATTTATGCTTTGTATTAGATGGCAAAGTAAACATAGACATCAATTTGAGCCATTTAGCAACAAGCGTTTGTATTAAGTCACCATAAGCCGCACCTATCGGTCATGCCATTTAATAGGAAACACATGGCTGGGCTTCAAAACGGGGAATGAAACACTTTCACAGCTCCTCTGTCTAATGGCTTTCTGGATGGAAAAGTCTTTGTCCTGCAGAGGGTAACGTTCTCACTATTAATGATGGCACTGTGACTCATTCCGGACACATTCTGGGCAAGAAAATAAAGTTCTTCATAAAACTTCACCAACGTCACGGCTCTCGCAGCCAGCGACTGGCCACACTAAGGACTTGGGTCATTTGTGGAACCAATTGCCACAATGTCCCTTGTAATGCGACAATTAGCAAAGTGCTACAAAAATCACAGCAAGAAACTGGTGACGCTGACTACTCCGGGAGGACTGGGTGACTAGAAGACAGACTTGCTGGTCACCATAAAACCTTTTACGTCCTTTTAATTTTGGACCCATTACACGAGTTTTTCCCAAATATTTGTAAAAAGAAAGAAGGCCGGGCTATTTCTATGCTACTGTAAGAAGGCAAAAGAGCCTAAAAATGTAATATTTTAATACATTGACACCCTCAGTGCTCTTGAATGTACGACTGTGCAAAAGAAAAAAATTGGCTTTGTGTCCCTGTCCTTTCTAAAGGGGGTATGGCCAGGGAGAACTGTGGTGCAGAAGGGCTTGTCTCCCAGCCAGAGCCACACCTGGAAAGCAAGAATGAAAAGTCAGTCCAGCCAGGAGGCTCTAGCCTCCTGTTCAGGAACCTGCACAAGTGCTCAGACAGAGAAGCAGTTTCCCCTGCTCACGTAAGGAAATACTAGTGAACGTGATTTCAGTTAAATGTGGACATATACTCTCCAAGTCTCTTCTAACAGGTACAGAGCCCATGTCCTCACCTCTGCCTGGAAACCACCTTCCCCTCCCTCCTTCACTGTGTCCAGAAAAAGGTTTCGATCAATCTCTCCATTGCTTGCTTCCAACTCCACTTCTCCCAGCCTAGCAGCTAGCTCTACCAAATAAAGGCTCTGTCCATGCCCATTTCTGAGAGGTCTCTCCCCAGCCTCCATTCCATATGCTGAGGGCAAATACATCAGGAGACAGTCTTTCCACCCCCAAATATAACACCCCTTCCCCCTTCAAGATCCTGACACCACTTTAAGCTACTGGATTATTTCCCAATTTAATTTTCTGAGCACATATCTACTGCCTACAGGGCTTCCGTTTCCTAACTGCAAGACAGGAATAATATGAAGGTTAAGGGCAACATTGTGCTGAGAAGACTAGATCTAGGCCTGGTACAGAGTTCAATCAAAGGCGTTCCTTTCTGTAATTCCCAAAGTAATGACTGAGCCCAAACTTTCCAGATCAGCCTTTCTTCCCAGCTGGAAGGCTTCTTGAGAATGGAGCCTTGGACCTACTCACCCTGTATCACCTACAGCACTCAGCATTAAGCCTTGCACACAGCAAGGGCTCAACAAATGTTTGTTGTTAAATTTCTAAACTCCTCTCTACTGGAGAAAACACTCTGGCCTTGGATCCTATCAGCACACAAAACGCCTAGGGACTTCAGGGGAATCGCATTCTCACACGCCATATGCACACAGCCAAGTGGCAAGATGAAGAGTGGAGTCTGGTCCAGCAGAATCCCTACCTCCCACCCCAACTCTCCCGAAGCAGTATTTCACGTTCAGCCTGGCTTGAGGTTACACAAACACTTTTTTTGGGATCCTGAAACATGATCCTGTCAAGAATCAAATGGGGCTCAGTCTTCCTAATGCTTGGACAGCAGAACACAAAAAGGACTTGTAAGAGTGAAAGTGTCTCGGCTTGGAGCCGTTCCATTTCCTGCAGAAGACCATCTCTACCCAGAAAGAAAACCCAGAGGCCCAGGCTGGGGAGGGTCTATATAAAGTAGGTAGCTGTCTTAGGCTCCCAGCCCCAGTCCCACTCCACAGATCTCCCCTGGAAGAAAGAACAAACACATCAGACAATACACAGTCTCAGCAAACGTAAAATCTATATCCAAAGCTCCAATAGATGCTTTCAATTCCATACCTCCTTTTGTTTGCATTTTATAAATTGCTTTCTTGCAAAATGCAATCAGTACTGGTAAACACTTATTGAACATTCACTTTGTGCCAAGTCCTGAGATTATAAGATTAAATACACATAAGATAGTGTCCTTTGCTCTCTGAGAGCTCACAGGGCAATGAGGGAGAGATTTAGGTAAACAGACCCCTATGATTACACTGTTGTAAGGATTATGATAAGGGGAAGCCAGGGTGTTAGAGAAGCACAGAGAATGTGGCATCTAACCCGGGCTGAAAGGGAGGCGAGGACCTTAGGTGGCTTTCCCTGGAGGAGGTATAGTTGAGCTTAGCTTTGAAGGATAAGTAGGAGTTAGCCAGGTGGTGACTGACAGGGATGTTGTTCTAGGCACAGGGAGCAATGTGTGCAGAGGCTCAGCAGCGAGTATAGCACGTTTGGGAGCTGCGGGAAGCTCAGCATGGCCAGCATCAAGCAGTTGATGAGGCTGGAGAGGAGACGGCCAGGACTTCAGAAGCCTCCTAAGACAATGAGGGAACTCTGACCTTATCCTCTTGGCCTTTGGAGCCATTTTCAAGGCTGAATCAGGAGAGCAGTGTGTTGGGATGACTTGCACTAAAATCATGATGGTATCTACGATGGAGAAGGAGTTAGAGAGCATGAAGGCAAGGGCACCAGTCTAGACATTATTGCAGAACCTAGGAGATGATGAGTCCTGAACTACAACCATGCAGTACAGACAAAGAGAAAAATATGAATGTGTGTGTAATACATTTTTAGTGATTTCAGAGAGGAAGGAAGAGAGAGAGAGAGAGAGTTAGAAACATCAATGATAAGAGAGAATCATTGATCAGCTGCCTCCTCCACATCCCCCACTGGGGATCAAGCCCATAACCCAGGCATGTGCCCTGAACAGGAATCAAACTATGACCTTCGAATCCATAGGTTGATATTCTACCCACTGAGCTTCACCGACTGGGCAAGAGATGGTTTTTGAAATGCTGAGACAGAGCTGCATTGGGTGGAGGGGTGTGCTTGTGTGCAGGGGGAGCTGATCCTTTTCTCTCCACTTCTGCTTCCACCTCCAGAAATCTTTGCCCTGTTCCCATCAAAACTGAAAGGTTGGGTAACTGTGCCAGTGAAAAAGATTCTAGCTCTGCTTCCCTCTGCGTTCTAATATTTGGGCTCCTTCTGATACTGGCTTGGGGAAGTGGTTCCACTCTCCTGGTTCGGAACAGCAGGCTGTTCTTACATCTGATTTACTCAGGCACCAGGATAAGCAGCCCTTCCACCAAGAGCAAGACCACACAGACAAGGACACTGCTGGCCGGAGGGGTCCCATTCACTATGATGAGGAGTTGGGAAATGGAGTGCCCTTGCTAATGACGACTATTGGTATGATACCATCGGTCACTGCCTCCCACTCCCCACCCAACACGAACAGCCCTGCTCAAAGGTTTGTTCTTTGGAGTGGGACAGGCTTGCCTTCCAATCCAGGTTCTGCCATGTTCAACAAAACACCTAAATGAGGAACACATTTTCTAGCTCAGAGGTTTACTCTAAGGATCACATGACATAAAAGGCACAAGTGTGGTACAGTGCCTGGTGCCTAGTAAAAGGTTAATAAAAGGGAGTCATTTTATGAGGCCTTGTGTGTTCAGTACCTACCTGCACAAAGTCACTTCTCTTCCCTTCTCCTAAGTGTGGAAAGAGGAGAAAGAAGAGAAAGGACTAGGAAGAAGAAAAAGGAGAAAATGGGAATGATTGAGAATATGAATGAACACATGAAAGGAGGAATGATTGAAAATATGAATGAACACATGAAAGCCTGTACAGATTCAAGCCAGCCATGAAGATCACCTGCAGATGGTCATCTTCCATAGGACAGAAAGGACTCACTCTCAAAATCCTATCATTTCTGGGGCTATTCTGGAGAATGAGTCAGCACAGTCAAAAAGGAAGAAGCTCCGATGTCTTGTTGCTGCATTCACCCACTGTGGTGATGCCAGCCTTCCGGGGCACTCACAGCCCAGCCCTGGTGGGTGTTGCTGGCTAGAGCTCACAAGGACCAAGCTGCCAGAAACAAGAAGTCCAGAGTAGCCAGGTTGCCACGCTCACTGATGTGAATGACCAGGTCAGCAATTTCTAAGGGTCATTTTAAGGGCAGATTATGACAACAAAATTGTCCTTGAAATGTCTCTGGAGTCCCTGAGTGTCTCAATTCCTGATAGTGTGTATGTGAACTCCATGAAGAAATCATGTCTTTATTCTTCAGGATGTGGGGCTTAGGTACCAACACAGAGCAGAGAAGTATAAAAGCAGAATTTTGGAATCTTAGAACCAGGAAAAAACGAAGAGTTGTCTATTCTGGTGTTTCTCAAAGTGTTGTCCTCAGACCATCTATTTCAGAATCAGCTGGTTGCTTCCTGGAAAACCAGATTTCTGGGCCCACCCCGGATCTACTGGAAGGTGCCCTGGAACTGTAATTTAATAAACACTACCAGTGTTCGTTATACACACAAAAATCAGGCAAACCATTAGTGGACAGTTTATAAAATAGATTGGCTCAAATCCTAGACCTGCCATTTCATGGACGCGTGTCTTAGATATATATCTTGTTATCTTTTTTAGAGCAGCTCCTTTATCTGTAGACTGAGCTTCATTAAACCTTCCTGGAGCCACCCCTATCTTCTCTCTTTGGCACCCATACTGAACTTCTAATGACCTTCTGTCTTAGCTTGAGCCATAAGCTTTCATGCAGAATGCCTTAAATGCCACACTAAGTTTCCCCTTTCGACTGTGAGCTACTCAAGGGGACGAACTGTGCTCAGAGCCCCGCAATTGTAGCCTCTGATAAATCTAGCCCTTTCTCCCCTCAGGTGGGAACAAACACCCCGCACTGCTCCTTTTGTGCACAGCCCCACATCTTTGCTCTGGGATTCCCTTTTGCATCCCACTCTAAAGTAATAAGCAAACTATAGATTAAGGAATAATTTTCTTTGCAGGAGAAAGTCTTGGGACCTGGCTCACCTCATGCTCTAAGTATAGTAATGTCTAAAGAAAAGCCATTTTGGGAGCCCTATTCTTTTTTACTAAATGGGAGTTGAAAGCAATTGTTTTTGTTTGTTTTTAACCTCAATAAAGTACTTTCAGTGGATTTTGGCCCTGGGAATTTATAAGGAAGCATGAGGGGTGGAAAGAGTGTCCCACTAGGAGTAAGGATCTGGTCCCCAAAATGCTACAGCTGTGTGACCCAGGCTAAGTCATACTCATGTCTAGGCTTGAATTTAAACAAAATGAAGAGGTTTATGATTTCAGATGATGAACCTGCACTGTATTGTGTGCAAATGTTACTTAAAAATCTACCTTCCCATAGTTACTGTAAGGCTGAAATAGAAGAATTTATGTAAAAACACTTACACAGGTCTATTCAAATCCTACTTTGGGTACCATCATTTATGATAATCTTGCTACTGAGGGACATAAAGGAGGAAGTTAATATGAAGGACAGCTTGGAGCAGCAGAGCAGAGAGAATTGCGGGCAATCCTGAAGGTCAAGAGGAAGCTATGTCCTGCCAAGGAGACTTACAGAGAGGCACTTCTAGGCTGTTATGATGAAGAGTTTCTGGTAAGGAGGACCCCAAGGGCTGACAGCTCTGTCGATGGGATTTTAGATTTAGCAGGAGCCAGACATCAAGAGTGTGGTAACCAAAAATGAATGGGGCTGGCCAAAGACAGGGACCTCCACTCCCAGAAATCATACACTGGGAAGCTGAAAGGGTGAAGGGGGCCATGATTTACTGAGCCACCTCTCCCATTATCCTACAAGTTCTACCATTTTGAATTGCTGGAGTCATAAGACATACCATATTCTCATCCATCTCGAAGTCTATGTTATTCCTTCAGTATAAAATGCTTCTCCTTATTGTTTGCATCTCATAGAAAATGTCCACGCATTTTTCAAAAATAACTTCCCCAAGAAATTTTTTTCTAGCCTTCTAATAGCCTTAGGATAATGAACTAACCCCTCTCTTGAGCCCCCACTGTCCCCAGTAGAAGGTCCCTTCTTGAAGCTGAGCCTTCAATTGCATGTTTGTTCACATGTCTGTCTGCCCTAGATCAGTGTTTTTCCAACTACATGTCATAAATCATTAGCAAGTTACAATATCAATATACTGGGTGGTCAACACCAGCATTTAAAAAAATTAAATTAAAAATGTTACAGTGTAAAAAATATTATAGTGTATGACACACTACAGCTAAGCCTTAGTGTGGTGAACTATTTTATGTACGGTTATTTCCATTGGGTTATGATGTAAAATGTATTTGTTGTGGATTGTGGTCAAGTCTTGGAAAGCTACTATATTCTAACTAAGCTCTTCAAGGACCAACTCTTTTTAGTGAAAATCTTTAACCTAGTACTTAACACATGATACACATACTATCAATGTGTTGCAAGTGCCAAGCACAGTACATTTTTGGTTCACTGAATTCTCAATCCAAAGATCATATAAGGTTATTACCATCTATATTTCATAGAATAGGGAAAGGTGATGAGAGGCAGTGACTTGCCCAAACAGCAAGTGGCAGGAATAGCAGCATTCCCCTTTCTGAGTCTCTGCCTCATCACCCATCTCATGCATCTCAGCAGGGGAATGCAAAGGAGTTTTTAAAAGGATGCTGCAAACCGTGGAATACTCCAAAGACACTTCATCTTCTACTGGGGGTCAAAGTTTACCTATGCCTTTGCTTCCTTCTCTCCCATATCCACATTCCTGGCAACCCTGCCCATCTGGGAGTGGAGGCCTGGGGTTACAAAGAGCTGGGCTTTTGCAAGGCCAGAAAAGATTTGAGAGGTCATTTCATCCATTTCCCTGTGCCTAGGCAGAGTAGAATAAATCCAAGGGGAATAGGTGGAGATCTCACAAACTCATGGCAAAGACCAAGCATGTTTTTGGAGCTTACTATTGAGATAGAAGCAAGACTCATGGGATCTGGTTCCACTCTGCCACTGTGCGTCCCTGGGCATGCCACAAGCTCTCCTCCTGTACCCCAGCTTCCACTTGAACTCTTCTTCACATTCACATCTCTACTTCACAGGGGCAAAGACAAAGAATGCCCTCGCCCTTCCCTACATCCTGGAGGAAGACAGCAGCACACAAAAGAGTGACCAGAGCAGAGCCCCACCCCCAGGGAGAGGAAAACCAGGAAAGACTCTCCTGGGTGTTTATGAAATTCACCAGCAGCTGCTTCCTCTGCTGAACCCGCAGCCACGACAGCCTAGCCCTGCCCTGACCCCTCCCAGGGCCCCATAATTTGCCATCTGTTAGGGGGGTCAAAGGAGGAGGTGACCAGAAAGGAAATGAACTGATGTCTGTCCCCTCATCCTAGTCCCTGGAGTGGATATGGTGAGTCCAGCTGAAGAGCTCACACCTTAACAGGGTGACTGTGTATGTGTGTGTGTTAGGGAGGGGAAGGGAGGACTGAGAATGTCAGCATGTGCTTGTGTTTACATGGACCTGTATGTGTGTGTCTGTGGTCCTGAGCGTAGGTGAAACATGGAGAGGATGGATATCCGGGGGTCTGGGTATGACTGAATCTTCTCTCTGGGTCTCTTTGGGCACTGGCTAACATCATCCTGTGTACCTCTGCCCACACATATGAATGTGTACATCAATGTGTGGGCCCATCTGCCCCTACGTGCCATGTCTTTGTATTGAGTCCATGACGCTGGGTAGGTTTTCTGTCTGTGTGGGGTACCATTGTCTTTTCTCTCTGAAAAGGGTTCAACTAGTGAGCAGGCGGGAGGAAGCCAAACTCACTCCTGTCTGGCATGTGATTGTTGTCTAGACACTCCTGCTTGCTGTGACAGGACTTACTCCCCAGACCCGTGTAAAAGTGCTTGGCTGTCACGGCCTGTTGCTGAGACTCCACAGTGACTAAGTCAACATTCTAGGGTGATGCACTGCACTTCTGGGGGCTCAGAGACATGTCAAGATCCCCAGTAGAGTTCATCTTCCTGGGCAGTTCAGGGATTTGGTAACATCTGAAAGAGCAAGTCCAGCTTAGTTACTAACAGAGTCAGGGATGTCACATACTGTGGGAGAAGGTCACAGAGCTATAGGGCCTCTAGGATCAATTCACAGTTGAGAAAACTTGGCTCAGAGGGGAAGTGTCTTGTCTGAAGTCACAAGCTAATTCATCACTCATTCTTTAGCCAGTGCTTACCAAGCACCTATTGTGTGTCAACCACTGCGCTAGGTGCTGAAAATGAATAATCAGAAAGTTAAGCCATGGAGTCTGCTATTATGGCATCTGCAATTATATTGGAGAGACAGATATCTGAGCAGACAATTATGATAAAACCAGGCTGAATACCACAACAGGAAAAACATGCAAAGGACCATGAGGGCACAAGATGTGGCAGACTAAACAATGGCCCCCAAAGATGCCCTGTCCTAATCCCCAGAACCTACGACTGACTGTATTATCTGATGTGGCAAAGTAGACTTTGCAGATGTAATTAAGATAAAGATTTTGAGATGGGAGAGATTACCCTGGATTACCCAGGTCAGTCCAATATAATCATGAGCCCTCATAAGAAGGAGGCAGGAAAGTCAGAATCACAGGAAATGTGACGATGGAAGCAGGGGCCAGAGAGAGCGAAAGACAGACTTGATGAAGCTACGCTGCTCGTTTGAGGATGGAGGCAGGACCATAGCCAAAGCATGCAGGCAGACTCTAGATGCTGGAAAGGTCAAGAAAAACGGATTCTCCCCTGTGTCTCCAAAAGGAATGCAGTCCTACCAACACCTTGATTCTAGCCCAGTGAGACTCATTTTGGAATATCAAACTCGAGAACTCTAAGACAATGGATTTGTGTTGTTTTATAGCATTAAATTGGTGGTAATTTGTTGCAGCAGCAACATGGGAAACTAACACAGAAGGTTTCATCAGAGATGAGAGAAAACTGGAACTGTGTAACACCAACAGGGATGACTGTGTAAGAGCTCAGGAGCTGGAGAGTATTGACAAGTTCCATGTACCTTGAGAGGAGTAGGAGATGGAGCCCTGAGAAGAAGCTTGGGTCTGACAGCACCGACTCTGGGTGGACCCACCTCCTGGCTTCTCTACTTAGTGCACATATCCATCCCCCACTGTCACTTCACATGGAAGGACCAAGCACCGAGCACCGAACATCAAGAACAAGCTGGTCAGTGACAGCCATTCCCATCAAAAGCTGCTCTCTCAATTTCCCTCCCTCTGGCCTTGACTGAAAAAAGAAAAGGAATGAATTAAATCACCAAAATTTGAGGTTAGGATTCTTGTGCCAGGCTGGCATGCAGCTCAGAGGCCACTTTCGTTGTGGTGCCCACTTGGATTGCCCCAGATCCCCACCCTTGTTCTTGTATACTGCACTAAGTCCAGCCCTCGCCTGCCCATTAAAGTGCCCTGGTCCTGTCTTCATTGCAGCCCCATGCAGTACTGTAACTCCTGTGCTTGCTTGGTCTGACTGTGGGAGTGACTAGACTGGGATTTCCTTGGGAGCAAGGCCTGCGTCCTTTGCATCCTCTGTCTTCAGGAGTATGTCCTTAATGTGTTCTTAGGAAAGGGAACATCCACTCATTGAGTCTGGCTTCTTGCTGCAAGGCATGCATTTATTTACTCTGAGCGAGGATCCCTGAGAGGCCTTGGTTGAGACAATATGTATTACATATGGGCCTGCCCCCGAGTAACACTATTCTAAAAGGAGGTACATTAACAATTTCAACACAGATAAATGCTCTCACAAGAGGGTGAGAGGTTATTGTAAGGGGACATGGGGCTGAAGCCAGGCTTAAAATTAGGAAAGGACAGGTACTGGCCTATATCGCTCCACTGTTCATAATTCCTTCTGTGAATGAGCAAGGGTTATACCAACAACAGTACAACCTATACACGCATAGTGCTTAAGCATCCAGCCATTACTGGATTCCGGCTGGGCTAGGGAGAGGCTCCCCTGAGAAGGGCCCCAAAGATACAATATCAGAATAAGTGCTTGTTCATGTTTGCCAAATATACCCCTCAAAACTTTTAGTAGGCAGGAAAAGCAGATTCCCAAAGAGAGCGAATCTCAGAGAGGGGGAATATCTTAACCCACCCTCACTAGGATCAGTATGTGAAGAGGGCAACCCATTCATTTGGGGCAAATCAGAATGTGGCCCATCCCAAGGACATTCTCTAGGGAGCTCTGTGGCAGGATGAATAAGGCCCTCAGGCTGGGGGAGGCCTTAGCCTTCACCAAACTCCCTCTTCTCCAGCCAACACTGAGGGTAAGATCTGACCAAAGGTCACAGTGGGGCAGACAGAAGTTTTCCAAAAGGCTGAGTTCTACTAAACAGTAAATGTCCACCAAAGCAGCATTTGAGTACGCTGAGTCAGGACTTAGAGTTGACATGTGACCTGGGGCAAGTTTCTTCCCCTCTCCACCCTAAATGTCCTCAGAGATAAAGTGAGTTGGACATATTCTACAATCTCTTTGTTTCCACATTCTGCGAGCCCCAAAACCTGCCATTGTTTATGGAGCAGAGGATGTCACACCCTGTTGGATGAAAGAGGCAGTCCTGATTCTCATTTTGCTGGAGGGGTCCAGGGGTAGGTGACTCCTCATATACCAAGCAGAGAAAAGGACCGAGAGCTCCCTGGCTGTGGTCCCTGAGCTAGAAACACAAAGCAGCAGCCCAGGGCTTCTTGCATACTAAAGATGAGATGCCACTTACTATGCAGCAGGCGACCAGAGCTCCTTGAGCAAATCCTGCCAGGACGTCGCTGGGATGGTGCTTGTGGTCAGATACGCGGGACAGTCCGGTGTAAAAGGCCATCATGATCAGGGTGAATTGCAGGAGGGGCCGGAGCAGACGAGCACCTCGCCAAGTGAAGCGGGCCTGAAGGTACAGCTGGAGGAGGGAGAGAAAAGGAACAGACAGTAAGTCATTCACTGTTCATGGCCTTATAGTGCCTGGCTGACACACGCTGCATCTGGACCTTGGGGTTGGCATCTTGTAGAAAGAGCATTCAACTTGGATATAACTTTAAACCAGTTTTTAAACCTTAAGCCTTAGCTCCCATACTAAATATATATATACATATATATGAAAATGGGAGTTTTCCAAGGGAGATCAGCTAGAGCGAGCTGAGGAAGATAATACATGACAGTGGCCTTAGCATATGACTGGCACAAAGTAGACACCTAATAAACGTTTCATTTCCTTTTCTTTACTTCTTGATTAAAATAAATTTAAAAATAGTAACCAGGGTTACTAGAGGTTACTTTTCAACAAACGATAACTCCTTGAGCGCGTCTGTGTATTTCCCTGGAGCCTGTGGCTATGCAATTCCTGCAGGAACCTGCCTCTCTGCACCTTCACGGAAACAGAGATGCATGATGATAAGCAGGTTATCCTGATAGTCACCAGAGATGCCAGAGCTTCAGAAAAAGCAACTTATCAGAGGACAGGTTCCTAAGTCATGGCTTGTGCCTATGGATGTTAAATTAGAATATAAGGAAACATAAATCATCCAGACAATGCCAGAGGACTTTCATACAGAGGCTGATAGACACTGGGCTGGGTGGGGCAGGAGAGTAACCTGAAGAAAAATTAAAGAAAAAAAACCACCTCTGGCCGAAGCAAAAAAGCCGAAATGACGTCAACTGGGCATTGTCCCCCATAGTTATCTTGCTGCAGTTTCCGTTCTAACCTCTGGGCACAACCCACTTTCCAGGTTCCTGTGGGAACTTGGGAAACGTGGGGGGAAGAAGCAAGGGGACAAGGGGAACTTCCGACGACAAATCAAAGCAAAGCCCTGGGAGAGGCCAGAAGAAAGGGGAAGAGGGCTGAGGGGAGGGGGCTGGCGGCCTAAAGATAGGCCTCTGCCCTTCCTGAGACAAATGGACACTTTCCTTTTGGTGGCCAGGAAAGACCACGCCAGCAGCCAGGCCTGAGAAGAGGGTGGGAGATTCTGGAGTCACACTTGCTTGTGTAGGAAGCGGGTCTAGCACTGAATCCTCAATTACTTGGAAGACTATCTGTTTCAACAGCCCAGCAATTCTATAACCCTTGTGAAATTATATGAACATAGTATTGGAAATCTAAGAATAATATATGAAAACAATAAAGATAATGCATTATTAATATTGTTGGTTGCTAAACAAGGGATGAAAATCAATGTGTGTTTTTTCACATATAAAAAATAATCAGTTAAAGATCTAAAAGAGGCAAAATAATAATAGCAAAGATGATTAAATAAATAGTAATTATCTTACAAAATCCTACATACCTTTTGTGAAATAAGGAACATAAAGGACAATTTAAATGGAGAGCAAGAATTTTATTTCTAAGGACACTTTAACTTGCAAAATTGAGTAAATTGGCATGTAAATTCAATCAGATCCCATGGATATCCTGTAAAAATTTGGAGGGAAAATCCTGGAAAAAATATTCTAAAACTAACCTACAAGGCCCACCTGTGGAACTAGGGAGAAATAAAATAAAAATTAAATAAAATAAAAAAAACAAGCATTATGATACACAAGCTAAGGATACAAAATGAGAAGTTATAGTTATCATTAAGTAGAAGTTATCCTGCCTTATGGATCATACAGTTGGGGGCAGGGAAATCTATATGAAAACAAAGTAAATATACTTAAAGGTTTTATAGGAACTGTGAAAGAAGTTGGGATGAGTACCAAGTGGAAGGGATATTTGACTTGAATTCTCAGGATGAATAGGTGTTTGCTTAGGAGTTAAGGGGACAGTAGTGAGGGGCATGTATTTCAGACAGCTCGATGGCATAGAAGCCAGTAATCAGAGCTCCAAGGCACTTGAGTGGCTCAGTGCACCAGAAGAGGGTGTTGGGGGCTGGTGAGAAACAGGGGCTAGAACAGTGATGGGCAACCTTTTGAGCTTGGTGTGTCAAAATTCACACTTGGTGTGTCATTGTGAGAAAAAAACTATACTTTTCTGTATGTGACCTCAGGCGGCCGGCTGTCATCGAAAATGGCTACACGTGTCAGTGCTGACACGCATGTCATAGATTCGCCATCATGGGGCTAGAGGCAAGCAGAAGCTGCTGATGAAGGGCACTGGATGTTAAACTGAGGAATTTGTCTTTATTTAGGAGGTCAGTCTTTCTTAAGCCATATTGCATGGACTTTTAGGGGTCTTTTCTAAAAAAAAGAATGGTAAATGTTCTATACAAAATCTGTGTTTTCATCATTTACAATAATTAATTTTACAGGACATCTACCTATTGAGTCCCTAATGAGAAATGTTGCTGTAAGCCAGGGTTCTGAACCTTTCTAATGCTGCGACCCTTTAATACAGCTCCTCATGTTGTGGCAACCCCCAATCATAAAATTATTTTTGTTACTACTTCATAACTGTAATTTTGCTACTGGTATGAATCGTCATGTAAATATCTGTGTTTTCCAATGGTCTTCGGCAACTCTCCTAGCAATTGAGAACCACTGCTGTAGAGAGGGCTCTCTTCCTCTCTGAAATCAATTTTTTAAAAAAACAAACTTTTTTTTTAATGTAAGAAAAACTTCACTGAGCCTGTTTTCTCACATGTATGATAAGTGTGATAACCACTTTCATACAGATTGCAGTCCAGATCGGTGGTAAGACAGATCCAGCAGCACCTGGCACCATATGTTGCTCAATCAACAGATGATCTTACTCTCTAATCATGGACCTAAGATTTTTCTAATTTCCCTCAACTGAAAAATCAGCAGATCTTCAGAAAAGGCTAATTCAAAATTCTCCAAAACTTCCCCCAGCCCCCTCCATGTAGACTTAAGGTCACAGGCCTTGGAATTCAGGGTGGGGCAGAGGAAGGGTGGGTTTCCCAACCGGACAAGCCACACATCTCCCCTTCCATTGACTCACATACTTAAGGCTGAAGCTTAATGAAAGAAAAAAAAAATGAGAGGAACTTGAGAGGGGGAGAGAGAGACCAGTCATCAGCGGCATAGCTTCAGGAAAAGAACGCTTATGAATGAGCAAGGAGCAGGGGTCACGGGGAAAGGCTCACCTTGGAAAGCAGTAAGACTTGGAATTATTATGGGGGGGTGGGGGCGGGGGAAGGGTGGACGCACGGAAGCTTGTCCCCACCCCACACATTTATGGAAAAATGTCTTGAGATCTCAGGACTGCTCCTGGTGTCTGCAGCTTGGAGGTTCAGGGAAAAGCACAGTGGTAGGAAAGTGAGTTTTGGGGTGACAGTCCTGATTCCAGTCCTGGCTCTACCATTCACTGTATGATCACTTCTCTAAGCCTCTTCAGCTTGGCAGAACAGCAAGCATCTCCTTCTCAGGGCTGCCAGTTCTCAATGAGACAACACAGGACCCTGCCTGGCATAAGATGGGTAGGCAAAGCACTCTCCCAGAAATACACACCGCCCTTTTGCCTTGGTAAATGAGATTTACTCAATGCTTGCACTTGATTTCAGCAAAACAAGTCAATTGTTACACAATGACCTTCTACCCAGTGGCTACTTCTGATTTGAGAAGTAAGCAGGCGGCAACAGGCTGGGAGGTTGATCGAAGGACCTGATAACTCCCTCCATCCCACAGCAATCAAACTGCTAAATGAACTGAATTTTGCTGGTTCATAGCCCAGTTTGCAGGAACCATTCCAGGCCAGAGGCGTAGGCCTCACAGCGACCAGTAAGTACTTTCTGGAGCACCCTGCTCCCTTGGAAACCTCAGCCTGGGAAACTATGTGGGTCAGCAGGCTCCACTCCGCAAGGGCAGGTACACCAAGGCAGGAGAGGAAGTCAAGCCTCCTGACCACAAGGATATGAATGCACCAAACAGCAAGGAGACGTTCCCAGAATCAGAATTCCTACAGGAGCTTCACCACAGTCCTAGGCACCCCGAAATGGGGAGAGCAGAGCTGGAGAAAGTCTAAATCACCCTGACCTCTCATAGTGCTCAGCAGCCCCTAGGGCCTGTCTGATCCACCTTCATCCCCACGTGTGGGAAGGTGTCTGGCCTGGAAGAATCCACTCCCTAACCATCAGTGTGATGTTGAGAAAGCGAATAGTGTTTGATTTGCCATCAGAGCAACTGACTTCTTACTAGCTGTCTGACCATGGACAAGTCACAGTACTTCTCTGAATTTCTGCTTTCTTATGTAATATACAGAGATTTGTTCACTAAAAAGAAAACACACCCACATGTTGTGAGCATATATTCTATTCAAAACTCTGCAAAAGACACAGGCATGAATAAAATAAGTTCCTTCATGAGAAAAGAATATAATTTTAAAGTCCTTTTCTTGAACTAATATTTTTCTGACAATTGCTAACACTGCTATTATAGATATGATGAAAATGACATCATATCTACAATAGGTGTCAGGTCGCCCCTCTCCTCCATCATGTGTGTAGAAGTCCCTGACACAGAGACCTCAACCCACGAATGGAGTTCTCTTCTTCCTGGCCCTAGATTCAAAATCGGGGTTCTGTGGCATTCTAACAAAACCGCCTTAGAAAGCTCTGGCTGGACTCGATCTGGCTCCCCTGGTTTTTACCAACAGTTAGATGTGGGGTGAGTCACGCTCCCCCGTTTTTTGCTAAGTCATTTGTGGTTCATTATGTGATTTGCATACTGGTGAAACAGGTCTGCACTGTCCTCTTGTTTCATTTCCATCACTCCATGGACAGCTCTCCTGAGAGTGAAAAGGAGGCTTGTATCCTTCCTTCTGTCCCTGCCTGCTCTCTTCCGGGAAGTTGGTCCAGATCGCTGACACCCACAGGGTAAAACTTCTCCCTTCTCGAATCTCCTCAAGTGGTTCACCCTTGGCTCTAGCTCATGTGCCTGGTGACTCGTTTACATGGTGCAGAACTGGGATTTCCCTCTAGGAAGTTACTCAATTACTTTCAGGACAAAAAAGTAATTTCTAGTTGACTTATTTTTCTTCAAAAGGGAGTCAGCCTGGCTAATGTGGCTCAGTGGTTGAGTGTTGACCTAGAACTACGAGGTCAGGATTTGATTCCAGGTCAGGGCATACACCCAGGTTTCAGGCTCAATCCCCAGTAGGGGATGTGCAGGAGGCAGCCGATCAGATCAATGATTCTCTCTCATCATTGATGTTTTATCTTTCTCTCCTTCTCTCTTCCTCTCTGAAATCAATAAAAATATATTTTAAAAAACTTCTAAAAAGGGGGAGTCAGATCTTTTTTTCTGTCACTGTAAGGGGTAGAAAAAGAAACTACCATTTTGCTGAGCACTGTTTTAGATGCTGTGCTAAATGCTTTAAATGATATAACCAGCATTGTTATAGCATTCTCTTAGGTTTGACACAATTGTGCCCATTTTTCAGATAAAGAGAACAATTCCACAAAAAGGCCATGTCACTTGTTCAAGATAACAAAGAGCCATGCTTTACATGGAGTAAGATTTGCTCCTTTTTAAGTCCATACTCCTAATCACAAAATCACCTGGCTTTCTTAGGTAATTAGTACTTTGCACACAAAGTTTTGGGATCTTATGTATTGGACTTATGCCTTTGGAGAAAAGAGGGGACTACATAGGTACCCTGGAACTAAAGGACAATCTGTATGGGACATTTGGAACTTTAGGCTCCTCCCATTTCCCACTTATATAATACCCAGGTGTGAAACACAAGCGTATAGCCTTTGTAAGCGTTATGTAGAATCTCTGATCCCACCCTTAAGCTAAAGGCACCTCACAGCGGTTAACGGCCCCTTCTTCTGTGTTCCAACCCTTCAGTATACCCTGGATCAGATAACTTATCCAGTTGTTTTGTAGCCCTGTACTTTTCAGGCTTCCCACACAAAATGCCGTGCTTTTGATGTCCCCAGTCGCTAACACTGGGAGGATGGAAGGAGGAAAAGAAAGAGGAAGGAAGGTGGTGAGGGAGGGAGAGAGCAAGGGATGAAAGAATGGGTGGATGGATGGATGAATGGATGATGTAGAGAAAAAACATCTGGCATAGTGGTGGATTCCACTTGCAAACAGCAATACTGTTCCTGCAAAGTTTCAGCAGACACCCCCCAGGATCTGTGGGTATGCCTTGTGGGTACACCAGATCTCACTGCTCCAGGATTCTAAACATGTTGAACAAAACCTCAATGACTAACAACCACAGGCTGGAGAATACAACTGTCGAGCCACTTCCCTGTTTCCTTGGCACTCGGCATACCCTCTGACACATAAACAGTTCTTACGAGCACCACAGGAAAGCCATTCATTTGGTAAACAGTTCAGTGAAGACACAGCAAAGATGTCCTTTACACCACACAGGCCCCTCGTGATCTACTAAGTCAGGGATGCGGAGACAAAGCTCTGATTGCAACAGAAAGAAGCTTATAGTTTCTCTGGTAAATATACACAAAGAAGTGAATGGTGAGAAACTGGGACAAGAAACTTCCTTACACTCCCCAACTGGGGATTCAAACCCACAATCCATGTATATGGCCTGACTGGGAATAGAACCCGTAACATTTTAGTGCACAGGAAGATGCTCAACCAACTGAGCCACTCTGGTTGGGCTGGTTTCTGTAAATTTTGGGAATTACTTGAATTTTCGGATTCTTACTTGGTAACCCTTCCCCACAACAGAAATATTATTTATGAGATAAGGTTCCTGTAGTGATCAACTGAATTAATGGTTTTTCAGAAAACAGTGTTTATTAATAAATATTATACAAGTGTTTTAAATACTTTATAATTTCAAAATGGGTATAAAATGCTTATCAATCAGATATGCTACACTAAATATTATTTTTATTTAAAAAATGAGAAAATCCTGGAAAGTAAAATAACTTCTGCTAAGGCAGTGGTCAGCAAACTCATTAGTCAACAGAGCCAAATATCAACAGTACGATTGAAATTTCTTTTGAGAGCCAAATTTTTTAAACTTAAATTTCTTCTAACTCCACTTCTTCAAAATAGACTCACCTATGCCGTGGTATTTTGTGGACGAGCCACACTCAAGGGGCCAAAAAGCCACATGTGGCTTGCGAGCCCCAATTTGCCAACCATGGTGCTAAGGCAATGGTTGAGTTCAGAATAGAACTTAATTTTTCTAGCTAATCTCTTTTTCAAGGATTTCACAGTAAATCTGTCCCTAATCAATTTTGGGGTTTTATGTACAAAAGGGATTCAAGCTGGGGCTGGATGCTGGACATTGGAATCAGAGGGCAGGTACTTACCACCAAATACAACATAGTGTACATGGAGAAGGAGGCGTGGCCAGAGAAGAAGGACTTCCTGCAAGAGCAAGAGAGGGCCATGAGAGAGCCGTATTCACATTCCCATACACATTTCACTCCTGTCTTCTCTCCCTAGATTGTCACCTTGAGAGCAGCACTATTTATTTTTGCAGCCCTGATGGTGCTTTGGATGAGTTGTCTGGAATCTTGCAGGTACCCATGAATGAATGAATGAACAAACGAATGAATGAAACAATGAAAGTATCAATACTATATCATCCTTGTTTATTTGCATATCTATCTCAAACATTTGTGAGTTCCTGGGGACAAGGACTCCATCGTACTCATCCACCAAACCCAGAGCCCAGCACTGGGCCTGGCACCTAAGAGATGCTTTGTATATGCTCACTGAACTGCCTGCATCAAACAAGTGCACATAGTGGTCATGGTAGTGGTGCCTCACCTGGCTTCCTGGACTTTGCTATCATCGCCTCTACATTTGTAGTTCTGAATGTAGCCCTCAGAGCAGTTGATGAGGCTGAAATCAGGGTTGCAGACGCTCAAGAAATGAGGACGCAGACGTCCTATGGAGACTTTGGCAATGTCTGTGAATGATTGGCTGATGGCACAGCCAAAGAGGAAGCAACCCACTTGCTTATAGAGGGCTGCTACGTAGGGATTTCGAATCGTGGACCGGGACTTCTCCTTCAGGTAATAGATCCGGTAGAATTCCCCTGTGATGATCTAAAAGGAAAGTAAGAGGGGAATTAAACAGGATCAAGACCCATCATCAAAACTAATGCTGTAAAGGATATTTAACAACATAAGAGAATGTTCAGTATATAACTGCAAGTTATAATCTAGGAAAACCCAAATTCTATTTAGAGGCATAAAGATACAAATGTGCATGAGAGGAAAGTTCAAAGTGCTAACATGGACGTTATTTCCCCTGTTCAAGAAAGTCCTGCATTGCCATATAGTACCTTCATAATAAAAATGTGCACTCAAATATTGTCATGCAAATTTATATTTAACATAAGAAAGAGATAGATAAAAACTAAGCTATATAAAATAGATTCAGATGAAGAAGCAAGAACAGTTAAGAGTAGTCAGGATGTCAGAGGATCGAAGCAAATGTGAGGACTCTGGGATTGGGGTAAAGGATCACCAACAACAATCTAACTCTACAAAGGGCCTCAGCCTGTGCCAATACTGAGCCATGGAGGGGGTTTCTGTAGTAAAGGGTGAATGCCCCAAGACCAAGTCCTGAGTTTGAGTCTGAATTCTGCCACATATCCGGTGTCCTTAACTTCTCCAAGCTTCAGTCCCCTCCCTCCAAGAAAGGAGGCTAGACACCTTTGCAGAGTTTTGGGCTTACATGTGATAAATAAACTGGGTCATGGAAAGTGACTATTCCATCTTCCTTTTTGGAAGTACGGTAGGATGTAATGAACACTCATTTACAAACCAAGAACTTTTCATAAAATGCCCTTCAGTGTTTGTGAATTTTCTCAAGTCTGGTCTGCATTGGCCCTTTGATCCTGAAGGACAGCGAGTCTTGATTTTCGTACCCTTCTTTCATCCCTCATGTCTACTTCTTGACACTCAGGGGACATTTATCACTATTTAAAAAAAAAAAAAGGAGGAGGAGGAGGAGGAGGAGGAGGAGGGGGAGGAGGAGGAAGAGGAAGAGGAAGAGGAAGAAGAAGAAGAAGAAGAAGAAGAAGAAGAAGAAGAAGAAGAAGAAGAAGAAGAAGAAAAAGAGAACCACTGATTACTGAATCCCTACTTCATACCAGGCATTGCTTTTATATACCTGATTTTGTGAAATCTTCACAACAACCATGATAGATACAATTGAGGCTCAGAGGGGGGTGCACTTCACCCAAACCTGCCTGGTTTTATAATAAGAATGTGGGGCCAGCAAATTCCCTGTACGATAAATGCCTATGTTCCCTACACAGCAGAGGACTGATTCTGCTCTGGTGATGAACCAAACCACATAGCCTGCTGCCCTTCTCTTAACTCTGCAACACAGCCCTGGCCTCTTCCTGGTTGCAACCACAGTCCAGGGGGAGCGATATTCAACTCATCACTCATCACAAAGGCCCTTTCACTCTTCCTCACAGGGCAGGAAGATGAGCCACATTTGCCCTTTCAGGGAGCAGAGAGCATGTTCACAACCACAAGGGAAGCAATAGGCTCACATGTCAGGCACTCCTTTCCAAAGTCTCCTGTTATCCTTCCACCGCGGAGCAGGCGTCAAGGCATGGGGTCTGATCCAAGTCCTCCAGGGCTCCGGAGGCTGGGGATAGGACGGCCATGAAAAAGAGGGCATGCCAGCTAGGCCAAGGGGCCAACAGATGCAAAAATGAGAAGATCTACTTCCACAGCTAACGTTCAGACAGTGATTCTGTGTTTAAAAGTGCTTGCTATTTTTTTTTTAATGTTTTTTAATTGACTTCAGAGAGAGAAACACAGACTGATTGGCAGCCTCCTGCAAGCCCCCACTGGGGATTTAGGCCACAACCTGGGCATGTGTCCTGACTGGAAATTGAACCAGTGACCTCCTGGCGCATGGGACAATGCTTAATCAACTGAGCCATAATGACCCGGCACTACTTATATTTCTAAGTACTACATTTTGGTTTCCCAGATCAAATGGAATGTGATTCTATATTAAGAGGGAGCTAGTCAAAGGCTAGTCCAGCAAGTCTCCTGAGTGAGCAGGACAGTAGTCTTCACAATTGCCTTATCGCAAAATTTGAAATATCCTCTAAACATTACCAAAAGTCCTTTGATGACACATTGCAAAGATTAAAATCTGAGAAGCATAGCAAGTCAGAAATGAAAGAGTCCATTTTATACAGAAGAAAGTGAGGTCCAAGCTAATTCATATTTTAAAGATTAGACCCAGGTGCTCTGAGTCCCCACCCAGAATTCCTTCCTACCATTCATGGTCTAATTCCCCTTTTGAACCTGTTTACACTTTTACCCTATGTAACCTTACAAGCTAATAAGTTCCAGATGTTTATAACCGCCATCATGTACTCTAACTCTTTCTTATTCTTCTTTATAAGTCATGCTCACGTGACTTTAGACACAGGGGGGAGAACAGCAAAGCAAGAATCAAGGAGCCAAGGTTCACAAGTCCCTACTCATTGAGTGAATTTGGAATAAGTTAGGCTTTCCATTTGCAAAATGAGGGCACTGGGCTCCATGATTTATTACCTCATAACTGCAATGACATGTATTCTCAACTCTCCTGTGCCACCTCCACCACTACCTCCCAACCCAGCAAAGGTAATAAGCAGTAGGAAAACAAAGCACTTCCTAGGAGATGACCGAAGGCAAGGAGCGGAAGCAAGGCCCTGTGCACAATCCCTGCCCTTGGATTGTTCCTGAGGTACCTGAACCATATCACTGTCACAGATTATGAAACTCTTTCTAATTGGCTCAGCTTGAGTGTGATTTCCTGTTTGATGCTGAGAAAGAACATGTGGGTTTCCACTGCAAATTAGTATCTTTTACGTAAATTTACTAATGCATCTCAGGTGAGTTACCTCTCTGCATCAGTCAGCTTAGAGAGAAAGGGCTTGATTACAACTCAAAGATTCCGTTCATTATAAAACTTCAGTTTTCTGTGCCCAAGTCTTGCAAACAGTAAATCGCTAATTGAAATGCTTCCTCCAATCATGGGGAGATAAAGAGAACATTTTATGGTACCTCAAATTCCTAATAACAATGTTAATCACAGCAGCAATCATCCTCATTTCTTTTGCACTTTATAGTTTCATGTACTCTGCAACTCTGTGGAGAAGATACACCCATTTTACAGATGGTAATATTGAGGCTCTGAGAGCTACTGATTTATCTGCAGGATTAAAAGGAGAGCTCGAATATTCTGACTCTCAAGTTCCAAGACCCACGGCTGACTACACTGAGAAAATTTTATTATTTCTATTGTTAAGAAAAACAGTTTCCACTGTACTATAGCAATTGTATATTTTTAAGGATTGGGCCAGGCTGAAGCCATTTAGCAGACACATGACTCCAGGACCACATGGCTTCTGGGCCAGCCCTGACAGATCTTGGAGTTAATGAGCAACAAATTATGTATTTTCTCTCTCCCCCTGTACAGAAGGGTCGGGGAGTCGACAACACAGCCATAAATCATCATTATGAACCAGCCGGACTTGGCTTCTTGTAATCCTAACCCTTAAAAGACCATTTAATGAAATTCGGGCTGTGAATGACTGCCCCGCATACCTCACCTCTGCACAAGAGGCGAAGGCTTAAATTGTTCCCTGACACGTTACACACCTAACTCCGGAGTCCCAGATTTACTGCTTTCGGACTTTATTCATTACTCACAATGTTTTTATTCCTGGTTAATAAAATAAGCTCTTCTCTTCCCCTCTCTCTCCCTCTACAAGGGCTGTGTGTCCCCACCCCCAGACACTGCCCCTGGAGCCCCTGGAGCCCTCAATTCTGCTTCAGTCAGCAAGGTTGTGATATGTAAATTTCACCGCTGAGACAAATGCCTTCAATGTTGATCCCTTTCTGAAGCAGCAAGCAACAGATTCTGGGAGGATGGCAGGCTGCCAGGCGAGCAGAGAACTCTCCCCTACCTGCCTCTTAAAGCACTTGGCACTGAATCTGGAAACTAATAAACTGGAAAGCACTGCAATTAAGCTATGAGGGGACAGAAAGGGATCAGTCCTTGCCTGAGAACGGCTGCAGTTTGTGGGGGAGGTTGTCTCCAATTCTAGGAGGGCCACTCTTCCTGTCTTTTCTGGTGAAAAAGAGCTCAACTGCCCACCTAGTCACAAATATTGAAATGTTCTGGGGAGGAAATTTGGAGAAACACCGGAATAGACTTTCTGGATAGGAGAGAGCCTAGGGTGGTGAGATAGCACTGACTCCGGAGCCAGCAGAACCTTGGTCTGCATTTCATCTCTTAACCTTAGGCAAGTGACTTCATCACTCAGGGTTTGATAGTATCTACCTGGCAGGATGGCGAAGGGGACTCAAGTAGGTGATATGTCAAGTAGCCAGCATGTAGCTGAGGAGCCCGCTGAGAGTTAATTTTCTTCTTTCATTGAAGGGGAAACAGTAAACTAACAAATACTTGTAGAGAATATCTTTTTCCAGATACATCTAAGGGCTCTTTGGAAGAGAACATTCCAGGAAGTAGTTTAGAAGTACCACCCCTCCAGACACATGTGTATAGATGACGTGGGTTTTGACCATTTTTATCTAAGATGACTTTTTCAAGGGAACAAACTGGAAGGCAAGTCTAAACCCAAAGCAGAAAGAGCATACTGTATCGTCAGTTTTTTTTTTTAAACATTCCACTTTATTTTAAATTATATCAAGAAAAGATCTTTGCAGTGTCTTAAGTATCCCTCTTTTTAGAGATGCAGAACTCATCTTCTTTCGCTACTGAGTTTTGAAGGACCAACTTCCCTATGCTCTGATCTGCTTGAATAATATTTGCATAGTGCTTTACACCTTACAAAACATTTTCACATCTACTGTGTTATTTGCTTCTCACAACAGCCTGTGAATTACTAAGTTATTATTGACACTTTATAAGTGAGTACAGTGAAGGGCAGAGGGGCCAGTAAGTCAGGCCAGTGAATCATTCTGGGTCAGAAATAAGGAGGTCTGGACCGCCTTGTTCTAGTTTTTATGCTCTGTCTGATGGCATCAAGCTGGCTTTCTCTTAGAAGTCCTAGCAGGCAGCAGCATCTATGTCTCAAGTGAGATGGATATTACACCTGGTGAGGACACATAATCGTCAGGTACTTGGACATCCAAGTCCCAGATCACCACAGAGCAACGAGTTGCATCAATGAACCTTTTCAGTCCAGAAGAAATTCATTCAACAAGCATTTGATGATGGAGAATACTAAAGGGGGAATCATTTTTCTCAGGTCCAAGGGAAAGGAAACATAATGTATCCAAGTCCTGCTTCTAAGGATGGAGAGACAAGTGTAGCTGTATTCTCTGAAGCTGAATGCTCAATCCACTGTAACAAATTGCATTATCTTTGTGACTACAAACACTTGATGAAAATTTCCACTTTTTATTTGCATAGCAAATCAACCTCTTTGGCAGGAGATCAGCACTTCACAGACTCTGAAAGAGGATGAGGACATTGATCTATCCAAAGCCACCAGTGGGCTCTAAGAGTAAGTTAAAACTCCAATATCTAGAACATGGACAGCAAAGAGGCCAGATAGAGGCCACAGAAGTGACTCATAGTTGAAATCAGCACTGGCTGCCCTATGCTCACTAGTCTTATGAAGAAGGCAGTCTGAAGCATGAAGCCTCATTCTTTTCCCAAAAGTCAAAGACTTGACGAAGCCATGGGTCTCCGATATGCCTAGTTCTGCCTGTCTATGCAAGAGTCTCCTGGCTGCTCTTACCCAGCATTGCCTACTGCCCATCTCTTACTCCTTTGTGACATTGACTTTTCTAAGCTTCCTTGAGATAACACCACTGTTCTTTTCTTCCTATTTCTCAAATACCTTTCTTCTTTTTTCAGTGGCTCCACTTCTGGGTTCTCCCAGAAAAATGTGGATCTTCCCTAAGGTTGTCTTCTTGCCTGTCTCCTGTGATCTCAGTTGTTTCAATTATATTTCAGTGAAGAAGAACTCCGTTAGGGTCTCTCTCTCTCTCTCTCTCTCTCTCCCTCCTCCCTTCCCTCTCTAGTTTCAGATTACACCTTATCCCTATCTGCCCTATGCCAATCTTCAGTAAATCTCCCAACTGGCTATCAAGTCAATGTCATTAGCCAGTCATCCTAATTATTCCACTCATTCCCACTTCTGCCCCAAACCTCTTTCCTACATTTCTGCTCAAGGTGCCATAAAACATACAACTTCAAAGACATAAAGCTCTAGACTCCTCCATCTTCCTTATGCCCCTGTCACCCAATTCTGGTCATCCTGGTTTTGTAAGGCGACTCACACCGCGTGTTTTTCTCTCTCTTCTCCTTGCATTGCCTGTGGTTCAGGTCTTATGCTTATCTAGGTTGGAAAATTGACCAAACTAGCTTAAAATACTTTTCATCAATCTCTAGCCAATTAATTGCAGGAAAAACTCCTCAGCATTCAAGGAATTTCACAATCTTGCTGTCATCTTTTCCTAGCTTATCTTTGTCTACTCCCTTATAGGTTATTTCTCCAGCCAAGCAGGTCTATTGTTTAGTCTCTACCATCTTGACGCAACCCTCTCTGCCTGGAATGTCAGGATCTCTGATGAAAGTTCTATCTTTCAAAGTAGAGCTCAAGTGCCAACTGGTATACAAGGTTCTAGTTCTGGCTCTTTTACGTAAGGGTCTTGCACAACTGAGCTGAGAAGTCTGTTTCCTTATGTGTAAAAACAGGTATGTTGCGGTACCAACAGCTCAAGGGCTGTTGTGATAATTAACTGGGTGAAGTTACTCAATGAATCATGATGCTGATGAAGTCCTCACCAATGAAAATAACCTTCAGTGATCTTCCTCTGAATTCTTGTAGCACCTCAGACCATTTATAGCATTTGGCCCATTTTGTCCTTGAAGCTCTCACTCCTCTGAGGCCCAGCTCCCTGCACTGTCCTGAGTCTCTTCTCATTCTCTGAACATTCTTTATCTCCTTGGGAGTCTCACAGTATAGTCAGTCTTGTATTTGCCCTGCTTCTCTTTTAGACCATAAGCTTTGAGGGCAGCACTGTCTTATACATCAGCTTCTAGGCAAAGCTGCCTATCACATGCATGCATGCTTGTTCCAGGGGAGGTCTTGCCAAGTATGTACCTATCACCTCCTGCACAAACCACTTCCTACAGAACACTATCACACACTGTCAATCCTAGACAGCTATCTGCCCAGTGGTCTTGATGTTTTGTCTTCCTCCATACACCGGGCTCTCCAAGCCCCAGGTCAAAAAGCTTTGGCAGCTCACTAAATAAAGAGCACTCTGCAGAGCACTGAGCGGGCCTTCCATAAACATCAGTGCAAGTGCTGGGCTTTGGAGTCAGACAGATCTGGGTTTTAATTCCCCCACTCACTAAGCATAGAAACCTTACACTGGTCACGTCACCCTGGTAAGCGTCAGCACACTCCCTCCCTCATTGTAAGCGGGGTAAATAATACCTATCTCAGGCAGCTGTTGAAGAGGATTTAAGATAAGGCATCTTAGTTTCTGGCCCATTATATAGCTGGCCAATGTTATCCAACTCTCTACCCCACCCCCTAATACACCCTGACTCACAGGAACAGACTTTTCAGCCGCTTAAGCATTATCACTTAAAATGAAGAAAATTGTCACCTTCAGAGTAGATACCTTTTCAGTCATTACTCAGACCTCTGCATAACCAAGGAAGAACTAACTGCACAGCTCTCCCTTCTTCCAATGCAGGAGTGGGGTGGTGGGGAAAGGGAACAAATTACAGTAAATCCTAATCTCCATGCCTGTGTTTTGTTAAATTGCAAATAGATGCCCCCACCCACAACCCCACCAGGGATAAGAAGGCCTCAGAAGAACGACAGAGCCATCTGATCAGGGGATGACACAGTGGAAGGATTAATGTGGCTGATCTCTGTTGGTGGTCTTGGTAATTGTACAAATGCAGTGAATTGTAAACTGGGGACAGGGTCTCCCACTAAGGCAGCGCCAGGCCCTCATGGCTTCACTTTTTTTTTTCCAGAGTTGAAAACACGACTAACCTTTAATGAGGAGGCAATCTTGGGGAACCTTGTTTTCTTGGCAGAGCTTTCTCAGATAAAGGGAGATGGGGGTGGGGAGGAAGTAATGAAGTCCAGATGTAAGCACACTGAAGCATGATCCTGAATAAACAAGTCTTGGAGGAATTAAGCTCTTCTTTATGTCTCTCCAGCAAGAAATGTTCATGTGGCACACAACACGTTCTGTGTGCATCGTGGACCATACAGGAAAGCAAATAGGCCACTTCTCCCCGCTCCAGACATCTTCTGAAATCTTTTGACCCAACAGTTTTTGATTTTCTGCCCCAAATGCATGGCCTCCTGTGATTTTTACAAACATATATTGACCATCAAAGTCTGTGCCTTGTGCTAGCAATATACATTCAAACCAGACTGGTCCATATCCTGATGCAGATACCAGGATACACAGGAAACAGACAAGTCAAGGGATGTGACACTTCAACACCGTAACTTTAAAGATAGAAGTGGGCCCAGGGACCTAGGGGACCTTTGGAAGGTGGGGGAAGACAGCCAAAGAATGGTGCTGAAGAAGGAAATGTATGTGGTGTTTGTGTAGTACCAACCATGTGCAAGAGGAAAAGGCCTGGTCTCTGCCTCCCAGGAACCTATTATCTAGCTGGGGAGACAAGACATGAACACAAATCACATTACAAGGCAATGTGTATTGAAGAGGCTATTTATCTGCTTGAGGTGGGGCAGCTTGTAGCAGTTCAGTGATGAGAGAAACCACCCAACTGGATGGGATAAGGTTCACCACCGTGTCCCCAGCACCTGCTCTACCATGGGTGTTTATAACAAAGGTGGGCAGGCTTTAGGAGACAGCCAGGGTGTCGTTATTTCTACAAAAAGCCTTGGCCTTAGCGTCAAAGGACTCCTGTTCTGACCCTACCACTAACCAGTTATGGGAAAGCCACCTCCTATCATTGGGCCTCAGTTGCCTAAGCCATAAGAATCAACCTCCCAAGAGGATTGCCAGGTACACACAAGAGAATGTGCGCATAAAGGCCACTTTGTATACTCTACGACAGAGACATGAAAAGAATTATCCTCACTGAGGACACACATAATGCCACTTGTCTTGACCCCCAAAAACAAGCCACGGAGTTGGTGAACTTCTGTCAACAACTTACAGAAAAGGAAGGCATAGCTCTTTTCCAAGGGAGTCAATGGCTTTGCCTGAGGTTGAAGGATTAGTAACAGAATAAGTAAGCACAGAGGTTGGGACGTGGACCTAAGTGAGGTGGTGACCAAGTCTGAGCTTTTTCTCCAGTTAGGAAGATTATCACAGAGGATTACATTCACTGGGATGTAAGAGGAAAGTAGCCGTTTTGTGGCTGGGGAGACAAGGGGATTCACCCATGCATCTACTCCAAGATAATTAGGATCTACATAACCCCTTGCAGGGCTTGACCAAGGCAACCCCTGATCCCATGTTTATTTTAAAAGAATACTGAGAATTTCTTCCATGTTAAAATATTTGCCCATAATATTCTTCACAGCATAGGGCCAGGCAACATGACAGGAGGCTGATAGGAGATGTTTTACTCTTTGCTCCTAATCTCACTGCTGCTAGAGCCATTAAGCCTTTATTCAGCAGGGATAGAATCCACTGCTTTGTGGATTTGGAAGGAATTCCCATCATGCTAATTCCAGAACCTGAGGTACATCTGAAAAAGAGGTCAATGTGACTCGATTTTTCCCGCTCTCCTGCCATAGAAGGGTGTCTGCTTTCTCCATAACTTCTGCCGATCTCCACCATCGCCGTTTCATTGGTTATGGGCACATTCAAACTGAAGCAAGGGAACCTCATCGGTCAAGGTTGCCCTTGTTATTTGACACGAACCTGACATTTGGCAGAGCAGGAGGTTTAGGTTTCCAGCTCTGAGTGCCCAGCTGCCACCCCTGACTGTCACCCATGCCCTCTGACCAGAAGCAGATTCTGGATGGAGACAGTCAGCCTCCAGGACTGGCCATAAAGGAAAAGTAGGAAACAGGTTATTGTTGTTTAATTTAAGCTGTATAGCTTTTCCAGAAATGAGTCTATTAAAGTGAATGATTCACTTTTCTTTATTTGTATTTATTTTTTCCCATCACCATTTATCCTCCATACCCTCTTCCACCTCCACCCACCACCTCCCTCCACCCCAAACACCACACTGTGGTCTGTGTTGATTCACTTTTCCTCTGAGGTCTTTGCTTTGACTTTTTTCCATGAGGACTCTGGCACTTAATGGCAGGTAAACAGCCCCACTTAGGAGCCCACAGCTCACACCACCTCTCTCCTCCTATCCGCAGCTGACATGCAAGGGCAACTGGGTCAGGAGGGATGGTTCCTTTTGCAAAAAGCAGAGGAGCAACAGTCATGAGAACTGGGTTCTAGGTTCATTAACTACAAGGAAAGAGCAGGGAATCAGAGTCCAAAGGCTGGTATTTCTTTCCTGATTCTATTTCCACCAGATACAGGGTCTTGGCTAAGTCGCTTCACCATTCTTTGAATCTGTTTACTCATCCTATATAATAAAGAGGTAATTGCAAATTGGCCATCACTCCAACACAATATGGCCACTCCCATGTGGACACAAGATGGCCACCACAAGATGGCCAGCAGGAAAGGGCAGTTGTGGGGATCAGGCCTGCAGGGGAGGGCAGTTGGGAGGGACCAGGCCTATAAGGGAGGGCAGCTGAGGGTGACCAGGATGTCAGGGGAGGGCAGCTGGGGGCGACCAGGTTGGCAAGGGAGGGCAGTTAGGGGTGACCGGGCCAGCAGGGGAGTGCTTGGGGGTGATCAGGCCAGCAAAGGAGGGTAGTTAGGGGCAATCAGGGCAGCAGGGGAGCAGTTAGGCATCAATCAGGCTGTCAAGGGAGTGGTTAGGGGGTGATTAGGCTGGCAGGCAGAAGTGGGTAGGGGCAATCAGGCAGGTAGGCGAGCGGTTGGGAGCCAGCAGTCCTGGATTGTGAGAGGGATATCCAACTACCCATTTAGGCCTGATCTCAGTGCAATCATGCCTAAACGAGCAGTCGGACATCCCTCACGGGGTCCCAGATTGAAGAGGGTGCTGGCTGGGCTGAGGGACACAACCCCCTCTACCCCTGCCCCATGCATGAATTTCGCGCACCAGGCCTCTATAATAAAAATAATTGAATATATGATAGGTGCTGGGCACTGAGTTACTTTATATACATTAACTCCTTTAATTCTGAAAACCTTGATAAGTAGGCATATAATCTCCATTTAAGAGATGAGTCTGCTGAGACTCATGAGGCTCAACTTGCTACTGTTCCACAGCAGGGGATCTCAGATGTGCACTCGGGCTTATGCCTTTAACCACATCCTAAACTAAGAACTATAAGACTACCTAGCTCTCGGGGACTCTGAGGAGGATGAAATACTTAAACATGAGCCACAGGTTTTTATGGCAGATAGAAAGACCTGATGAAAGACCACAATTGCAGTACTAGTGTTTGCTTGCCTAGTCTTTCTCAGAACTACAGGAAAGCACTATCCAAACCTATTTCACTCATGTTGCATGGGATGGGGCAGCAACGATATTGCTTATCCTACAACCAAGGCCACAGCACATGACTATTTCAAGGAAACCGGGGAGGCCAGGGAGCATTTATAATTTAAACATTGACATGACATGAAGAGACAGGCCAGTCACAATGAAGCTCTTAAAACCGAGTGTTCACGGAAATGCTAGTATCTGTAAGGTGGAAAGGACGGTCTTGGCAAACAGCAGGAAAGAGCTGCCACCCAGGAGATTTGCTGGAGGAAGCATGGATCTTGCAAAAGCTGCTTTAGCACCCTGTGTTCATCTGGCCTGCTGTTACACAGCACATTCCCACGAATGATACCGTAGCATTTGATTCTTAGGGAAATCCCCACCAGGGAATTCAAACACCACTCTCATTTTACAGATGAAGAAAAAGGAGGCTAGAGAAACCAGAGATTCACCTCATTCATATAGTCAGTGGGTGCCGGGGCCTCTGAAAAGTGTCTCTTTCCACAGCGCTGTGTCCGGGAGCATCTCACTAGGCAAGACAGTCATAATCACATGTGCTATTCTTATCGTAATCACTCCCAGGTTACAGTCGGCCTCCTAAAAGCATTCAATTAACTGATCCTCCAAGAGTCAAAAACACCTGTTCAAACCTTGACCCAATTATTTGCCTTCTATAACAAACATCTTTTCCAGAAAAAGCCATTCTTCCTTGAGAACTCAACCCCACACTGTCAATTATGAACAAATAGTAAAATCAGATTTTAAATTCTTCATTTTCTGAACACAAAGATCTTTAAGTCCACCTTTTAAGAAACCACTGCAGTTGCCAAATGGACTGTTTTTCTTTTAAAGGTTGGAAAGAATTCTACTAGCCTCCCTTCCCCCTCCCCAATTTCAAACTGTTGATTATGTACCTGGTTTATGATGTTATTAAAAAACAAAGAGGGGTCTCAAAGTTTACAACCAACCCCCAGAGTGGGGAAGTCAAAAGAAAAACTTTATGAAATGTGGTTCATGTACCATCAGCAGCTTACAATGGATCCAAAGTAGGCAAAATTAGCCAACTGCCTATCCCCTTGAGCAGTTCATTTGGAATAGACAACCTGCATTCCAAAATCAAGTCTGCAAGATGGGAAGAGGGCTTTGAAATAACCCAGGGATAGGTATGAACCCCAACTTGTATGAGCTGTAGACTTTGAACTCATCATTTAGACCTTCTGATTTTCCATTTGTATAATGGGGATAATGGCACTTATTTCACATGTAGTACTCTTAATATTAACTTCCTTTTTCTTGGCTTGCTCAAACAGGCCAAAGATAAGCTTCCAGGCAATGGCTAAGACACAAATGACTCAAGAATCTGTGAGAAAGAATTTATGATCTTGGCGGATATGATGTTTATTTATGGGTTTCATCCACATGGCTAAGGTTCAGGAGCAAAGAACAAACTTAGGGGAATACTGGAGATGTGGAATGGACAGCTGTGAAAAATGTATGACTCACAAATTATAAGACTCGATCACAATCAATTACTCTTCCCCTCCCCTACCCCAACTGTATAGATCTAAAACTCGGTGGTCACCTTCCAAGTAGAGCCCAGATAGGTCATACCCCAATTTGCATGAAGCTACCATTGCTCAAGACAATTGTTAAATCTTGTTCAAGTCCAGTGGCACATCTCTGCATCCTCAATGAGGACTTTGTCCTCCACGGGATGATCCAGATGTAAGTCTGGACTTTATACCTGCACATGAGTAACCTGCTCAGCAGTTAAGAGTTTGCAAAGTATTTCAATATTCATGATCTCTTTTATCCCTCCATGTTATGCTTTGAAGCAAGATGATGATCCTTGGTTTTAAAGATGAAGCTCATCGGTAGAAGGCCAGGTTTAATACTGAGGTCTCTAGATTCCAAATCTCATCTTATTTTCACTCTGATACCACAGCCACTGGGTGAGAGAACTGAACAATATGTCAGAGAATGCCAGTGGCACTGTCACTGTTACAACAGCACAGCGATGACATGGAAGGAACCCAGAAAATACCTGTGTTATCTGACAAGAAATTCCCCCCTCCTCTGAGAATGAGAGCTCAGACTCTGGGTTAAGTGACAACTACGTTAAAATCCCAACCCTACCACTTATTAACCAAGTGATCCTTGGCAAATTACTTTTACTCTGTGGACTTCAGTTTCTTAATATGTAGGTGAAAGATAAGAACAATATCTAGACTTCCTTGGATTGTTGTGAGGATGCTGCATACAAAGTATTTTAGCAGGGTGTTTAGCATACTTTTATAATACTTTTAGTATATAGTTAAGTCCTCACCATACTCCATGATTTTGAGCAAAATGACATAAATAAATTTTACCACAGGCTCATTGATGTAAACAAGAATTAATTCCGATGGCATGTCACCAATGCTATAATGAAAAGACGCTGAATGAAATTGGTATTCGACGAGCTGCTGCATATGTATGTGTGTATATATTTAGTATTCTAAAATACCTTTAATAATGGTATTAACTGCATTAAAGAAATAGTGCTAATGAAGTGAAATTCTGATTGATCTGCCAAGACTCTGCTGATGCAGGTATTCTATAGGGGAAGTGAGACAGTGAGCACAGCAGTCTGGGCACTTACCGCAAGAATGGCGATGACGATCCCCACGGCGCAGAGCACGGCATCATTTATTGTCTCACCAGTTTTCAGAGGATACTTGATGCTATCATCGTTGCAGTAGAACCCTCGGTGGTAAGGCTTGATGGTGCTGGTCTCGATGATCAGGAAGGGCAGGCCCGCTGGTTAGGATGGAACCATCGCACATACCAGGAAAAAAAACAAAACAAAACGAGGGGGAATCATCAGTACAATGTGGTTAAAGAATGACTACAGCAAATATCGCCCCAAATGACAACACTGACAGTGATATTAACACCTTGAGAACTTCCACTCCACACATCCCCACTCCTCTTTTCCTCATCCCTTGTGTCTAAGGGCACAGGGGAAGGCACGTCGCTCTGGCTCTCCCACTGCTCTACAGCATCCTGCTAAGAGTTAACCCCCAATTTGTACTAATGACTAACACAGTACCACATCTAATGATATCTCATTATGCCTTCAAGTACATTCTTCTCCCGTCTTAACCATTTCCCCTTTGAGAAGTGCATCTTAAGGTTGTGGAGCATGGAGTCATGAAGGCCTGGGTCAGATACCTTGAATTTGAACCCCAGATCCACCACTTCCCAGTAGTAGGACTTCTGGTTCTCACACTACCTTCCTGGGCCATATATCAAAGGCCTGTGGCGATGACTAAGGGGGGAAAAAAGCACAGGGAATTGCTAGCACAGTGCCTGGCACACAGTAGCTGTTCAATGAATACCACTTTCTGTCCTTTTCTTTCACTGTTCAAAGAGTCATTGAGAAGATGGAGCGGAGCAGAGCTGAGCTGGCCCCACTGCCTGCGGACCTGGAGCAGCGCCCAAGGGCACCTGAGAGCGCCAAGCTGCTAGTGCAGCTGCTGCTGGTTTAATCGGTGGCCAGCTCAGATGCCGTTCTCTTAAAGGTCATGGCAAATGGATGCCATCACTTGCCAGGAAAAAGTTCCTCATAGTCCAAAAGTAAAGGGTGAAAGGTCACAATATTTCTTGCCTCAATACAGCAACAGCCTCTAAATCAGTCCCCTGGCCTTCACTGCCTCTTACACATTGCCTCGCTAAAGCCTCAGAGGTTCCTCATTGCACAGGATGAGATAAAGTATGGCCTGCAGTTACCCATGACCTGAGGCTCCCCTTTCCAGATCTGCCCCATTTTCATCCTACAAGGAAACTATACTCAGAGACTCTTATCCTACTGCAGGCTCTTTTCTGAGACCAGAAGACCTATTTCTCCCTTAGCACCCAAGTTCAACACAAAGCCCCAATGCACCCCACAACGCAATGTAAAAAGCGAGTCACTGAATGTCAGGACTAGGGAAGACCACGAAAAAACAGCGGGTTAATGGCCACAGACACTGCTGATGTGCATCTACAATGTGTAAGATACTTTATATCCATTTTTGCATCGAATCTTTCAACAATCCTGAGAGGTCATTTTAAAGCATCATTTAAGCATGACTAGCACTCATTTTCAAGTGGGGGAAAAAAGAGATTCAGAGAGACTATTTAGCTCACTCAGAGTCTCTTATAGTCCACCCCCAAATGCCTAAATCCCAAATTTTACTTTGCAAATTGGATTTATCCCAATGTAAATTTCATTAGCTAAAAAAATCCCAAGATAATCTGTTGTTGAAAAGATAAAATTCCATTGTCATATTTTTCAAAAAGAATAAAATATTACGTTGCTCAAGGGCCTAGACCACCTCTTCAAAAAAAGGAAAGAAAGAAAGAAAGAAAGAAAGAAAGAAAGAAAGAAAGAAAGAAACCACGAACTCCACAATTTTTCAATTACTTCGGTCCAGACCAGCAGCGATAAAAATGTTCACTTTCTAAAAAGTGTATTTATGTGTCACTGTGCATACATACACGCATGGATTTATTTGGTTTTATTCTTTGGATTTATTTGAATTCTACGGCTATTTATTTTGTGACCCCTAACTGCTTCCTGCTAGAACAACAATTTACTTTATCAAATTTATACTAGTGCTTTGAAAAGAAAGAACAGCAACACACCACAAGCATTGTGCCTGACCTTCTCAAAGTCAACACAGAGGGGCCCTGAAGGCAATAACCATCAGCCCTTGAAACGCTGTCTGTGCAAAGGAGTAAAGGGGGCGAGGGAGGCAGCAGATAAACGTGCTGGCTTAGAAAAGGCAACAGCAATTAGCTGATCTTTTGGGGTTTCGGAGGTGGGAGGCAAACCTATCACCTGGGCTTGAGCCATCTTCATTCCATTGCCTAAACATTTTGAAATGTGACCAACTTGGCTATGAAAAGTTGCTGAGAAGCCAGCCGTATGATATTAATAGTCCACTTTTAAGTTCCACCCATCGTGATAAAATCATTCAGCTTCGTGTCCGTGCACAGCCGCAGCCTCTGCGGTGCCTGAGAGCCCAAACATCGCTAATAAAGTTCAGGTAGTGAACAGACCCTGAGTTCCTTAAATGTGTGCTGCCCTCTCAGGCCCCCAACTTCTATTTTTAATGGCGTTCACATGATAGGCCTGTAAAACACATGTTTCTAAGGACAATAAAACACATATAAAAGGGCTGTGGAGTGAGACAGAATTGGGTTAATAATGATCTCAAACTCTGCTCCCTTCTACTTAAACAAGCTATTTCACATCTCCAAAAGCCCTGCTCATCTGTTCAATGGGAAGAATGAAATCCAGCTTTGGGATAGCTGGGATGATGACTACGGTAATGTAGTCATTCATTCATTCATTCATTTATACAAATATATATTGAGTCTTTACTAGGTATACTAACTACAGGGAATACAAAGATGACACAAGCCCTGCCCTCGGGGACCTTTTGATCCAGAAGGGGAAGGCACATCTGCTCAATTAAAATCGTAACGGGATGTTACTTCAGTTGGAAGGCACCAGGCCACAGCATTGGTAATGTGAGCACAGTCTGGCACATGCTATGGACCCTCAGTAAATGTTAAAAGGAAGAAAGGGAAATGTCCCACAGAGAAGGTTAGGAGAGAAAATGTCTGTTCTGTGCCTTTGCCCTCCTAACCGGGGAGCAATCCAAACCCTTTCTTCCTCCCTTGTTCAAGGCTTGGGAAGGGTTTCCGGTTCTGATTATGTAGAGGATGACCACAAATAGACAAGAAGTTGGATCTGAGTATGTTCTGTTTGTATTCTTGAAAGGCATTGAAATACCACTGAGGGAACCCAATGGCTTTTTTTTTTTTTTGTCTACCCTACCAACTATGGTCTGAGTGGGGGGTGATGCCAGTCAAATCTTTGTTCCAGGAAGAGAGTACCCTCAGATTTCTTCAGTGGATGAGAAAAGCATAAAAACTTTCCCCAATGGGACAACTAATTCAAGAGATATATCACCCTGCCTTCCCTCTCCAGGACACAGAGGAGAGGCTAGTTTTTGTTTTTCCCCAAAGCAGGATCTCCATTTTCAACTTGGCACCCCCTTTACTACCAACCAACCACTACAGTGCCCGATCCTTTCATTTCAAGAAAATCCCCATTACTCACCACTGGGAATCTAAAGGTGAATACATCACAGGACTTGTCCTCAAGAGATTGTAAGAAAGACACAAAAACAAGTGCACTAAAATATTCCTAACGTGTGATTGACATGTAAACTATAGCGAGAACACAAAAGACTACTCTGCTATGGATACTAAAGATGGTCCACAGCTGATGGGAGGCTTGAGTTGACCTTATATGAGCAAGAGATTTATGGGCTCCAGAGGCTATGTACACTCATGAGAACTCAGTGTAGTTTACGGATTCTAATAAGGCAATCAACAAAACTGATGGCCATTATGAAAATACAATTTTAAATTTAGCTACAGAGCTGGAAGAGATACATAAGTAAACACTGAAAGGAAGAAAGGGAAAAATAGCACGAAGAACAGTAATAATAGCTAAGAATTATTATGTGTCCTCACTGTGCTGAGGATTGTAGTCTGACAACCCTGGCTGCCTATAATGTTCTAGGTACTGATGGGGTTGCTGAGATGAAGGAATTCACATCCCAGCCATCATGAGCTAATGGGAAAAACAGTTATGAAAACTAATACATTAGGGCCTTGGCTGAGTAGTTCAGTTGGTTAGAGCATTGTCCCAATATGCCAAGGTTGTGGGTTTGATCCCCGGTCAGGGTACATATAAGAATCAACCAATAAATACATAAATAAGTGGAACAATAAATCTCTTTCTCTCTCAAAACAAAACAAACAAAAAACTAACATATTAGTGGTCATCTTCAAATGGTAAATTACAGATACTTTTGCTTTTTTGTTGTTCCTGTTGGATGTATTTTCTAAATGTTTTACAATAAATGCACATTTACTTTAAAGTAAAAAAGTTATTTCTAAAAACAGACAAACAAAAAAAACTAATATGTTAAGTCACCTTAAGGTTCAAAGGGATTAAAGTGACTTACCAGCCACTGTGCAAGTACATAGTAGAGTTAGACGGGGCTCAAGTGATCTGACTCCCAAGTGCTTTCTAAAGTAAGTGAATCACTTAAAACAGAGAAGGAAGCACCTATGAGTATTAATAAGTTAAGTAAAACTCAGCAAACTTCCTGACCTTTTAAGAAAAATAATGGTTTGTTTGGAACAGTAAAGGCAACAGCACTGGATACTTCCACTGAACATTCACCAAGTGCTCAAGATCTAACCTAATTGAAACTCTGGAGCCAATATTCCAGAACTTAGATTTATCTATAATGAAAGGTAGATTACCAGCTTTTTGCAAAGCAAAACCAAAAGTGTACACACACACACACACACACACACACACACACAAAAAAAAAAAAAACCATCTGGTGACTCCAGACCCAGACTGAAGTATTTCTCCTTCTTTTAATCAAGGATCAATTAACTTCCTATACCTCCAGGGACCTCTTGGGATATGTAAGCTGCAGAGGAGGCGAAATACGAACTCACTGACAAACACTTAATGGGCAGAAAATCAAAGCATGAAGAAAGGCCCCTGTGTTGGGTTCGGGCCTTTGAAACTTCTTGGGCTTTGAAAAACTAACACTCGGGTAGGTTGGGTGGTTGGGAGTGGAGTGTAAAAAAAACAGAGGGTAAGTTTTCGTGGCCCACCCATTGATAAAGTCATGTGGGAAGTGTTACCAAAGTGACCCAGCTCGTGAGCCCTGCTCCCCTCAGCCACAGCTTTGCATTTGCACAAAATTAAACACAGCCTCCTGCTCCCAGTGCTTGTTAGAAAGTCCTGGGTGTGGGTAGGGAAAGAGTGGGGGTCGGAGATGGAATGAGAAATCTTTGCACTTTTTCATGACCCAAATCAAAGCATTAGGGAGGGGCTTCCCATGTCTCCTATATTTCCAATCCCTCAAGTGCCTTTTCCAGAGTTGTTTAACCTTCCACTTCTCCCGATCTGTATTTACCTTAAAATAAGCAAAGTCCAGGATCTGTGATAGTAATAATTAAACTCACATCTGCAGAAAGCCCACACACCTACCCATAAAATAATACCAAATGCAGAATATGTGCATACTGGTAAGTATCAAAGAGAATAAGTTGCTCTAATCAGGCAGCTATTAGGACTCTGTGACGGGAATTTACCCATCTTACCTACACTATAGAGCTCTGCTCATTTTATAAATGAAAAATTGAGGTTTAGAAAGGTTAAGCAGCTCAACTGAAGTGCAAAGCTAGTAAATGGCATCAATTTGGACCAGATGTTAGAAATATAGATGGAAGATGTTGGGCTTCTGATTTTAAGGAGTTTAGACTATAAGAATTAATGTATGTATATTAATCTCTACTGTCACTGAAAAGTTATAGGTCTTTTTTTTTTTATTTGTACCCAACAGAAAACTAAGGTCAGAAGTTTTATAACTTATCCAAGTATCCCAAGGAAGTCAATTAGTCATGGGATTTGAACCCAGGTCCTTCTTTCTTTTGGGTTATGTTTTCTTACTCCATGACCTGACCCTCCTCTTCTTTATAAATGTATTATTCCCTGTTAAAATATGACCAACTGATTTTCTTTTTCAATCACTTAGGGGCAAAATGGTCAACCCAACTACTACTCAGAGGTTCAAAATAAAAATATTAATGTTGTTTGTAGGTGACAGGGTTTCCATTTAAAGTAATTAATTGCTACTTGTCTTAGAAGTGTGCAAACTTTCTCCGGTTTACAATATTTGTCCAGATTTTCAGACTGGATACAATCCAGATGAGACAAAATTAATGTGCTATGAAGGTGTTTCCCGCCTTTGAAAGGGGCTGCCATGAAAAACACTTGCTGTTGGCTGGGGTGAGCATGCAATCCTCTGGGTCTAGAGGTTCTCTTTGATACATGCTCAGTTCTTCAGTACTGGAAGGTTCAGAGCCTTTCTTCACACAAAGATTGGCAGAACCAAAAGTACCTACATCAAGCATGTCTAACTAATGGCCCACAGGCCACATGCGGCCCACAACAAATATTTTTGTGGCCCAGCCAATATAACAGTTGTAAGAAACATTTTAATAAAAATTTTGTAACTTAATTTTTACAATATCCTGTCATACATAATTATTAATAACAAACTACAACATTCACTAATGACTGATTACTATAATTGTGTTGCACTCATTTCCCTTGTGCGCCTTACACGCAAGCACACCATTTCTCTCCACTAACACTAGCAGCAAATGACTTGTTTGGTATGCACAACAGGAAATATTTCACTTTTGGAGAACAAGAAAAATAGGTTTATTTGCGTCACGCTTATTAATTTGCAAAGTCATTCAGGTAAGTTAATATTCAATAAAAATATTACTTTTTATTAAAATGTTCTATTATTTTATGTTAACGATTATTCCTTTATTTCAGCTCTTTGTATTCAGCATGTCTCTATCAAAATAAACCTACGGTTCTATAAAAATTGCTCCTTTTTTTTTGCAGCCCACATAAACTTAAACCTTGTTTGGCCTGTGTTAGCCTTTGAGTTTGACATGCTTGACCTACATTAAGAAACTAACAGCAGGTCTAGCCCTGGTGCTTAGGTTTCCTGACCCCAGGTCCAAGGTGTTTAGACTAAACTGAGTACTGGGAACTGTGTTAGGTGCTGGGGCCATAATGATGAGCAAGAAACTGCACTATTTTTGTCTTTTTTATTTTCTTTTTTCATCACCCTCTACACTATTTTTGAGTTCCTCAACTTAGGAAAGTTTCAGGTTCCATGACAAAGAGACACCTGTCTTTAGTCTAATCGTAACTATGAGAAAAAATTTTGGATGGCCTTTTTTATTTGAAAATGCTTAAAGTGAAAAACACTTTATTTCTTAAAATAATATCAGTTGCCTTAACACCCCCAGCTCTGGCTGTTTGGGCCTTTTTTAAAGGGCTGCCATATCTACCAGGAACTGAAAACAAAATTATCAACAGCCATGGCTCATGCCTTTCACTGAGACAGATCCAGACATCTTTTGTGACTATTATGTATTTCCCAAATGGAATATTTTATTTCTAGTGCAAATACACTGCTCCCAGAACCAACAGGACTTGTGATTCCTGTACCCCAGATAAACCTGGTCATCTCCCAGACTTCCTTCCTTTCTGTCGATCCCGCTTTTAAATAAGGATGAAAGTAAATTTACATTCAATGAGCACCTATTATGTGACAGGAATTTTGGATAAATCAGCTGGCTTAACTTTCAAAATAATCCCCAAAATTAAGTAGCACACAGCCCAAAACCTGAGAGTCAGAGAGATTATAATTTGCCTCAGTGCCCACTCTGCCAAGAGCCATAACCAGAATATGTAATCAATATTCTGACTCTAAAGTTCACTCAGAGATGTGGCCAACTAGTCTTTCTTGCTAAGTACACATGAACTGTGTCCATACAGATATTAGCAAAGCCACAAAGCTCGGGAAACTATAATTTGACCTTGAACAAGGATAAAAAGCAAGTTCTTCCTAAGATGTTGAGATGGATTTATGCAGACCCAGCCACCTCTGCCTCAGTTTCCCTTATGACCTAAATGAGTTCATTTGCAATAGGGTTGTGCAAAGTGAGGGCACCGCAAGAATCACACATGTGCAAGGACTTTATAGCTCTTACACAAAGAATCACATTTGATCTTCCTATCAGCTCTGTGAAGTAATGTTTTAACATCTGGACTACAGTACCACTGACGAACTCTAATATCTTTGCCCAGTTACTTATTTCCAATTTACCCATGAACTTTGGAGTCAAGCAAACAGGATTCCACTTCCCACTTCTATCAACTGTCATACTTACTTTGTGACCTTAGACAAGTCCCTTTACCTCCTGAACTTCATTTTCATCACTGCACAATAAGACTTAGTACTAAGAATTTCCAACATACAGCATTCATTATGAAGACTAACTGAGACACAGTTAACATATTCAGTAATCACCTGGCTCCCTAAAGATTTGTTCTTGTTCCTGTCAATGACAGAAAGCTACTGAAAACTTTTAGAGCAGAAATAAGATGCAAAGTTCTGTCAAAATCTCACTGAAGTGGCCACAGGCCTGCTAGTCACTTCCTCAAAAGCAATGTGATCCCAAGGGAAAATCCTATAATTCCAGGGACTTTGGGGGATTATATAAACAGAAGGAGCTTGGACAGTGGTTAGCAGGACCTGGCACTCTGACTCCGAGAAGAAATGTCACGGCAGGAACTCTGTCATCATTCTCAAAGATCACACAAGACTGAAGGGGAGGTAAAGCTCTAATAAGGGTGGAAAGAAATATTTCTTTTTATTTTTCCAACAGTTAAACATACGTTCGTCAGGATGTATGGCCCCATCCAAGCCATGCTGCCCAGGTGTACACAAAACACCAAGTTCACATGGAGGTAAAATAAACATCATGTGGACTGGCAGGACATCAGACACCGGGGAAGGTCAAAGTTTGAGATAGTCAAAGGCAGAACTGGAGCCAGATGCAATGCCAAAAATGAAGAGTGGAAGCATTATTGGAGGTGCTGTGAGAACATCGGGCTGGTCTGCACTCCAAGGCCATCGGGACACTTCAAGTTCTACATCAAAGGTCACAAACTGGCAGTCCATGGCCAAATATGGCCTGCAGAGATATTCTGATTGGCCCACCCAGGGTTTAAAATTCTTTAAATTAGTTGTTAACATTTAATAACGAGAGGTCTCACATAACATCCAGCTTCTTCAACCAGTTCTCATGCCACTCGGCAATGCAGGCAGTGGTAATCCTGGCTGCACGCATTCCCATCCCAGGGTGCCAACATTCCCTACTGTCTCCATGACAGTAAGTGTGGCAAGCCGGCACATCCATGGCATACTCAGCCCGGGGGCGCCTTATGTGCTGAGCCAGCTCAGCCAAGTTCGGTGAGCCTGAGTAGGGGTGGTGAAGGATTGAGAAAAGACAAACAAGAGAATAAAAGCTGGGTTCTCTGTGAGACACTGTCCTCTCTTATGGAGAGCTAGCGATAGCATCACGGACTACAAACCGTGTCTTCATTTTATAGCCAGATGCCATGAGGCAAAATAAGGGCGTGGTCAAGATGTTTACAACATTCTCATGGATTTCAATCTTACTCAGTTACATGCACCTGAACTCTATCAAGCCCACATCACTCACACACATGGGACCATGTGTTCAGACCATAGGTTCAAGCTTACAACTATAACTGTTGGCTATAATTGTGCTTGGAGGCTCTGCCCTCTAAGCTGGGACTTGCACATGGTCGTGAGAGTACTGTGCCCTCTCATTAGTTCGAGGCTTGAACCTGTCCAAACACTGTAGCTGCTCTCCACAAGTAAAGCTGCATGTCAGTTGCCATTCTTACTAAGTTTTCTGTACCTGGTCTACACCAATCATTTATGCTAAACTGCCTAGCCCCTGTAAACATTTGGCTTTTCCATTCCTGCTCTAAAGAATATGGAAGTCCTTGCATAAACCCATAAAAATAGAAATAACGCCCAGCCTGTGTGGTTCAGTGGTTGAGCAGCACCCTATGAACCAGAAGGTCACAGTTCGATTACTGGTAAGGGCACATGCCCGGGTTTCGGGCTCAATCCCCAGTGGGGGGTGTGGAGGAGGCAGCCAATCAATGATTCTCTCTTGTCATTGATGTTTCTATCTCTCTCTCCCTCTCCCTTCCTCTCTGAAATCAATAAAAATATATTTAAAATAAAATAAAAATAGAAATAATTAACTCTTAATTCAACTGGATCCTCTGTGGTAGATAATAGTCACTTTGGACATGTGTGTGCATGTGAATAGATATGTGGATGTATTTATGTATATGTCTTTTGGAGGGTATTTCTTTTATGAATTTAAAAAATATTTTTTAATTTTTTAATTACAGTTGACATACAATATTATATTAGTTATAAGGATACAACATAGTGATTAGACATTTATATAACTTATAAAGTGATAAGTCTACTACCCAATATGTGTATGTCTTAATCTTATCCTACAACTGAGTCTATGTTTTCCATTATAAATCCAAGGACTGTAGCAAGTCACCACTGCAAAGCAGTTAAGAATATTTGGATTTTAGATATGGATAAACTGAATTCAGAAGTGAAGTGACTTGCCAAAGGTCTCAGTAAAAAGGATGAGGGTTAGAAGCCATAGCTTAACTACAAAGCCCATACCTTAGCTAGTTCACTCCATGTGGCTGGTGGTGGGTGGAGTTATCAGTTCTATTTTTAAGTCAACAGCTTTTTAAAATAAAAACAAAACAGCTTTCTTCTGATAGAAGCTCATGAATTCTAAAGAGTAAAAGCCAAGTGACTAAAGCCCATCAGATATGTATTGGTATTACACTCTAAACAGAGGGAGACAGTAATATGCTGATCAAGTTTGGGAACTACAAGAGATCTTAGATGCCATTTATTCAATGTAACAGATGGGAAGACTAAGGCCCACCACATTCTGGCATTCTAATTATTCCTTCCCTGTATGTCCCCTTCACTGAGAGTCTTTTCAGAAAAGGGTCCATATATTTTATTTGTCTGTATCCTCAGCACAGAGAATAATTCCTGGCACTTGCTGGGAGCTCAGCAAATGTGTTTTGAATAAAGGTATAAGAAACAAACTAAAATTTAGAACATCTGACTCCACCCCTAATAGACTCTGACCTGTGGATACTTTTTCTCCCTTCTAAATTCTGAACTCCCTCTATCTAATCTCTCTCAGACCTCAAATCCTGTTTTTTAAGACAACCCCCCAAAGCAACACAATGTCACATATTCTCATGAAGGATAATTTTGGGGGAATTCCATCAGCTTCAAATTCTCAAATGGGTGGTTGAGTTGGATGATCTTAATTGTCAGCATCCAGGACTTTTTCCACAGAGTGAACTACCAGACAATAGTTGGTAGGGCAGCCCCAGGTAAGCTAAGGAGGCCACTGGTTGGTGACTCAGCAATTACACTCCACCCTGCCCAGTTGCCCCAGGGCCAGAAGGGATCCTTATCAGCCCACCATCTGACCCATTTGCTGGGATCCTCTAGAGAATCTCTGCCCTGAAGAAAGCCCTAAATCAAAGAGCACCAATCTCAACAAAGCAACTCAGAGCTAGGTTTGAAAACCAGTTTGGCCACTTGTGATCTATGCAATCTTCAGCAGGCTGCTTAACTTCTCTGAAGCCCAGTTGTAAAGAGGATACCAACAGCCATTCACGTGGTGGGTATTAAGGCTATGACATCTCTGCCCTCCCAATCCAGAAAATCTACCACCCAGCTACTTACAGGATGCCAATCAACCGGCTTGACTGGTTTGCTCAAGAAAGAGGGTAAACTAACCTGGACAGAGCTGTGTCAGCTCAGAGGAGAAGACTGTCACTCAAGTGGAGCGAGACTGGAGCCGGTCCAGTGGGCTGCGAAGTAGACAACCCTCACCCAAGGAGCACGCCCCCCATTCCCAGCCCTATCAATGTTCCTTTTGTAAAACACTGAAACCTTCTTCAACTATGACAGCTGCCACCTGCACAAATAATTCAGGGATGTAATTTTGTAACTGAATACAAGCCCTGAAAGCTGAAAAGTTTGAAGTCCAAAATAATCCCTTTGACCTTCTGCTTAAACACTCACTAATCACTTTTTAATTTGTAGTTTATTTCCTCTCTCTGTGCTGTCCTCATAGGCTCCATTTTCACTTTAGAAGTATCCAGGGAGTGAATGGTATTACAAAACACCTGATTAAAGTACAAGTCAAACTTCTTTCCCAGACGTCTGAGGCTCGGTCCGTGCCCAGCAGAGTTTGACACATTGCACTGGGTGGCAAGAAAGTGAAGGAGAAGAAGGCTGCTTTGAACGAGGGAACTCCTCCCTGAGAGAATTATGGGCTACAGAAACTAATAAGACGTGGTCCCCGCCCTGGAGGAATGCATACTCAGGGGACAACAACCCATGATGCAACATGACAGGAACTCCCAGAGGCATTTCTGAGACGTGCTCAGCACGTGACCTGAAGGCAGCAGGGATGCAATACCAATTTATCAACTAGCCTGGTGAATGCATTTCAAACATTCCTTGTTATCTTTGAATGGCAATAATGCATTTAAGGCTACACTAAAAAAAAAAAAAAAATCCAGAATGAGAAAACTCCTGTCCTCCCCAAAAATTAACAAAATTGTTGTGTCCTATCCTCATTCCCTACTTAAAAATTTTTTTTTAATTGATTTCAGAGAAGAAGGGAGAGGGAAAGAGAGAGAGATACATCAATGATGTGAGAGAATCATTGATCGGCTGCCTCCTGCACATCCCACACTGGGGATCAAACCTGCAACCCAGGCATGTGCCCTGACTGAGAATCAAACCCTGACCTCCAGGTTCATAAGTTGATGCTTAACCATTGAGCCATGCTGGCTGACCCCTTAACCTGCTTTTAACCCTGAGGACAAAGGATAAAAGTAGTTTGAAGGAGCTCATCTGATTCTGACAACATAGATGCTGAAAGCATGCGAAAAAGAAAAAAACTGGTAGTTTTTCAATCCAGAAGACAGTCCTTAATTGGGGAAAAAAGTTTCCAGTTTAATCATTACTAGGATTACTATAAGTTGAAGTAAACTGATGCCAAATGAAGATATTGGGGTCATTCGACTCTGTGGCTATCTAGCAAGTTAGTCAGCCTTTCACCTCTGGAGTGATAGTCTCATGTAGTCTGAGCTGGGTCAGCTCAGCCAGTATCCTAGAAAGAAAAATCATTTCAACCCCAAGATTTTGGTTCAGTGAACACATGCCTGATATCGATAAGATAACCCAGGTGACTTTGGGTATATTAGTTAAGCTTCTTTTGCCAAGGCAACCTTAAGAAAACGAATACTAGGCAACAATGATTGATAGCTTGTATTCCTCAGTGCTCATCCTGCTGCTAACTACAATCACACCTCGGCTCTCTCAGGCTCCATGTCTTCATGTACAAGTAAAAAGGGTGGTGTTACCAGGTGTCTTGTGGACCTTTCTAAGTTCAGGAGTTTTCACCTTTATCCAAGGAGTGCCAGGCATTTTACAAGCACACTGAAGGCTTCATTTCCACAGCATCTCTACAGAGCAGATGGGCATCACTCTGCCCACTATCCTGGCTGGGTAACTGAGGAGCATGCTATTTTATGTTTGTAAAGGTCGACTGGCCAAGCAGAGCCCCCCCCCCCACCCCCCCGAGTTCAAAGCTCACTTATAAAGAACAATTCCAGAAAACACTCCCAAATCTGCAAACCTTCAGATACAAAGGAAATTAAGGACTGGCAGCTCTTGGTTCTGTCAAAGGAGGGGGTATCAGCAAAAATGTGGCATGGGTTGGAAGCAGGTGGAAATTAGCATTAGCTATAGCTGCAAACAGGGTACTACTATTCTAGGTGCTTTATAGCCGGGCCTCATTTATTCACCCCCAGGAGCCCTTTCCAGGTAAGCAGTCTCAGCTCGATTTGGGGCACATCAGAACTAAAGATCCGAAACAGGGTCTCAGAGCAGCACAGCGGGCGTGGCGCTGGGTCAGAGGGCTCTCCACAGCTCTTCGCAGCCACCCCCTTTCCCGTGCCCAGGGGTGGGCTGTGATTGGACCCGAGAAGGGGTGCATCTCAAACTGGCTGGCCCTCTGTAGACAGACACTAATGACTTGAGCTACCTTCAGTTGCTTAGGCAGCCCTGCCCCTTCCCCCACCGGGATCCGGACAACAAAGTATGGGGGTATCCAGATCCTCGTGGGAGAACCAGCTGCAGTAAAAACTCCTAGGTGGTTGGCTACAGGAACCCCATTGTTCCAGAGGGAAGTTCTTTTGCCAAAACTCTCCAGGAAGCCACTGCTCTGTGATGCATTTTTCAGCTGTTAAGAGAAAAGAGTAGCTCCTGGGATGTTTCTTCAATGGATCTGGAAGCCAGGCCCTTAATCCCTGCAAAGCAGCAAGGAGCCAGCTTCTCGCAGAGGGACAGAATGTCTAGTGTCCTTCCTCCAAATAAAAATACAAAAACTGCCCAACTACCCTTTTACAAAGGCCCCAAATGTGTGCATCAGGCCTAGAAAGAGAGGAAGGTTTGAAAGCCCAAGTGGGGTTCAGGCCTTCTTTGCACCATGCTTCCCTCCCCTCATGACCCTGCCCACCTGACCTCTCTATTGCAGATTACAAAACCCCCATTGTTCTCTCTGCCCATCCTGTCCCCCACCCACTTAGCCCCCACCATCACCACATACACTTTTGTTATAGAGCAAAATGCCAAATAACAGTATTCTTTTCAACATGGGATAGCCATGAGAGAACTACCTAGTCTGTTCGCCTGAAAAATGGAAGGTTTTCATGGAAATCTTGCCCTCCCCTCTAGCTCTCTCTTTGTGGAGATAGACTTGGAAAATGAAAGGATCCCCAACTGGAACCTAACTAGGTGGGGAGGAGCAGAGAGTGGGGCCCCGGGAATTGCTCAAAAACCCGAGGAATAGTGCTGCCTTCTGGAACAGACCTCTGCGCACACTCACAAAGCCACTGTCTCCAGTCCCTCTCTCGTGTCTCTGTGCTTCTGTACGAGGTGGCTCTATGGAATGGGTGGCCTCCCCCAGCATAGGGGACCCTATTATATAGTTTGAGGAGGGAGAGGAGCATTGACAGTACCTAGATTACCCACAATGTAAACAGTATTCCTGTGTGCCATGTAAATTGTAGAAAAGTGTTTCACCGCCTGTATGAATCAACTGAGCAGCCAGAAAAGTCAAGAAGGGTTTTCCGAGTTTGGTTTGGTGTGGTGACAGTTGGTAATTAGCAGACCTAGGAGCGATCCTCCCTCTCTGCCAGGTTGTGGCATGGTGACCCTGGATTAGTGAGTTCTCAGGACCTCTGCATCCTCATTGGTGAAACAGGTCACGCAGTCTGGAAGGACTACGGGGAGGATTTCCTGAGATGGGGTGTTAAACAGTTGGGCATGGAGCAGAATCACTCTAACGCTCTAATGCTTCTTTCTCCCCACCAAATGCACAGAGGGAGGGGGGCTGGATTCCGGAGGATTCAACAACATCGTGAGAAATAATCTCTCCTATCATGCTCCAAGTACAGCAGAGAGCAGAACCGCCGTGCAGGCTCCGCATGTCCATCAAGCTGACAGAATGGGTTTGGGGGAATTAATTATTCAACAAATTCACCCTTCACAAACCCCATCCAAAGGAATGGTTTGATGCCTTTCAGCACACTGACTATAGAAAACACTGAAAGACCAGTGCACTTCAAAAGCCTCACAAAAACCCAGGCCCGGGTTTGGCAGGAGTTCCTCAGCCACTGGGTTTTTCTGTGTGTGGTTTGTAATAACATGCAAACCCGATGCCAAGTCCTAATCTATTAAGGGACTGCCAATTAGCAGGAGGCTTAGAGCTGCAGGTTTGAGAACCAGGAACAGGTCTAATTAAGCTTGCAAATCATTTCTCTCCATCGCCCTTCTCAACCTGACACTGGTACACTGGCCACTTGTTCGGCATATATCCTGTCTGTATTCCTATGCACACGTTGGTTTGTTTGTTGTTTGTAGTTTGTTAGTAGGTCGCAGGCCTGAAGCCTAGTGCCTATTTCCACATCTGTCTTTAGTAAAATTGAGGATTGAACCAATCGGAACAATTGAATAATCTGGACAGTGATTCTCAGATTTGGCCAATCATCAAAATCATTAGGGTCACTTATTACAAAACACATTCTAGGCACTACCCAGCCCTCCTCAATTATTCAATCGGAATTTCTGGGGCAAGGGCCTGAGAATTCTCGTTTTTCACAAGACTTTGAGATGATTCTGTCCCAAGGTGATTTGGTAGTCACTGCTCAAAAAGGAAAAAAACAATTTCCTATTTTACTTCCAGAGCTTAAAAAAATTGATATATAATATACATATGATGGAATTTACCTATCATATACCAAATGCAAAACAGTGACTGAAGATCAGTGTTTACTCAGCCTACTGTGTGCTAGGGATGAAAAACACTGAGATGGTCAGGCAGGGTCTCTTGCCCTCAAAGAGCTCCTTGCCTAGCAGCCCAGTAACATCCCAACTGAAAAACCTGTCTTGCCTTCGTAGGGATCCTATAAGAATTCAAAACTGCAATTATCCCACCTCTCTTCTGACTCCTGTGAATCTAGCCTTTCCAATATCTTTGTCATGCTGACTCCAAAAAAGAAGCAGAATGATTTCAGACACCAAACAGCAGAGGCCAATCTTAGAAGGGGAGAAAAGGCCTGAGAAGCATATGGTTTCAAGATACGGGAGGGGGAAAATGTGCCTTCATGTGAAGACAGAAACAGAGGCCCCTGGACAGCAGAAAAAGCCCTGGGCTGGGTCTTGGAGTCCAGGTTGGAGTCTTTTGCGATTTAAGTCCCTTTTCCTTACTGAGCCTCCTTATCTACTAAAGAGAGGTTGGATCACTTGGTCATATCCCAAAGTATATGACATGAACCTTTCTTCCTGGAGCCTTCATTCAGTTTCACTGTTGAGCTTCAACAGGGAGCGATCCCACCTAGAAGAGTCAACGATCCAGAACACTCCCTGAGAAAATGTGGTCTAAACGGCAGCCTTTCGACATCTAACCGGCTCTGAAAGTATGTTTCGTGTGCATGGCTTTCAAACAGGACTGATTTTCTAGCCATCAGGGACAACATTTTTATTTAGCCTCTACAGTGATAGATACACAGCAGAGGCTCAAAGCAAGCACTATGTTTGGGGTCAACAGTGGAGTGGCCAGGCTGTGTTAGAAAGCTTACTCTGGTGGCATGTGGAAGATGGATGGGAGCAGGGGACCTTTGTAACTAAAGCTCCCTGCTCAGTGAGGTGTGACCAACCACCTTCCCAAGGAAAAGCCTTCTGCACTCTTCAGACACATCCCTACCAACTCTGAATAAGATGTATTAAGACCTCTCCCCATCGTGACGCAAGCCAGGCCCTAGACAGCACAGCTCAAACACTACCTGTCCTCCAGAGGTTCTGGGGCTGTTTCCCTCTTTGACTCCAACACCTCACTGAACAGATGGCTAAGGCTAATCTCCCTCTACAGGCTCGCTCAAGGTATCTTCACACAGCACTATTTAGAAGCACACTTAGATGCAGATTAGAACTAAATAGGTAAAAAGGCCAATCCACCTATAGGAAACTGAAGAACAATGGCAAAGAGTAGTATGGTGTAGCTCTAAGCAAGTACAAGGATTTTGGAAATAGATACTCGTGGGTCCTGTCTCCACCTTAAATAAGTCAGTGGACCTCTCATGGAAATGAGATAGGAAAAAGATATTTCTTTTTTTTTACTGACTGATTGATTTTAGAGAGATAGAGGACAGGGAAAAGAGAGAGACAGAGACAATTTGTTGTGCCACCTATTTATGCACTCATTGGTTGCTTCTTGTGTGTGCTTTGACCAGGATCAAACCCAGAACCTTGGCGTATCAAGATGATTCTAACCAACTGAACTACCCAGCCAGGGGAGAGGAATAATATATTGTGTGTGAAGATGCTTCATATAATGCCTGGCACAGAAATGCTCAGAAATGTTACCACATGAATATGGGATGGTGTGTCTCCTGTAAGGAGAGGCCAGTGTTACTTTGGCCCATTTAAAAATCCAATCACTTCACACAGAGTGACAAAATACGTACTCCAAAAGCCACTGCCTTTGGCTTTGGGTGATCAATAATACAAATGTTCAGAAAATGCACAGGCTTTGGAGTCAAATAGATTTGCATTTGAAGCTTGGGATATGCTCATTTTACTCCTATGACATTGGGCAAACTGTAAGTGCTGTAGGCCATCTGTAGAATGGGGTTAGTACAGTTGGCCTTGAGGGCTAATGTGAAGTGTAGAGATACAGTACCATATGTGGTACACTCAATTTATGGAAGCTATTGTTACTGTTCATGGTTCTTCCTCCAAACACATTGAAATGAAGACAGATGCCTCTGGTAGCCCTTTGTCTCTACATGGGAGCTTCTCCTTTCCTTTAAAGGAAGCAAGGGCAACAGGGTATGTAGAGTATGTAAAATATCAATGTCTTCTTGATGTCTGATTATTCCCAGCTAAAGGAAATAACTAGGGATTTTCTTAGTACTTCATGCTGGGTTGAATGATATGTCCCTGTCTTCCTTCAAATTTTCAAATAAGAATGGAACAATCTATGCAATAGGCTTAACAAATGCTTTAGAACAATGCGAAAGTTTTAACTTAAGCACAGTGTGCTGTACTTAAACCTTGTTTGAAGGTTTTGATTGGTCAAACTCCGTTAAATTTAGCAGTTAATAACCATCAAACATAGTCTCACAGTATTTTTTTACTTCGTGTGTAGAAAACAGGATGTGATGAAAGTACACCATTTCAGTCACATAGGCCTAAATTCAACTCTCTAACTACTTGGCTGGGGCCTCAATTTCCTCACATATACATGGAGGTGAAGAGACAGTTATAAGTCTAACCATGTCCCCCTCACAAAAACAATTTCTTATGTTGAAGTTCTAACTCGAGGACCTCACAGTGTGACCTTATTTGGAGACAGAGCCTTTACAAAGGTAATCAAGCTACAAATGATGTCATTAGGGTGGGTCCTTATCCAAAACGACTGGTGACCTGATAAAAAGGAGATATTTGGACAGAGATGTGCAGATGGGAGAACGACAGGAAGACAGTTATCTACAAGCCAAAAAGAGAGGCCTTTTTGAGAAAGAAGAAGGAACAGATCCTTCTCTCATATTCCTCAGAAGGAATCACCTTGCATCACCTTCATTTCAGACTTTTAGACTCCAGAGATTGGGGACAATACATCTCTGAGGTTAAGCCACCCTGTTTGTAGCATTTGTTGTTACAGCAGCCATAGAAAACAGGGAGCAACTGTACCTACCCCAAAGAATTGTGTTCTGGGGGAGTGAGGCAAAGCAAAGCAAAAAGAATAAACAATGCTTACTTCCGAATGATATAGTGAGGGGTATTTAGTCAAATAAAGATAAAGTAACTATTAGCAACATAGAAAATCATATGAAGATCTACCTAAATAACCAAACAGGAAATCAAATAAAAATTACTTAAAGGAAATATGTCCAAATGGTGTTTGTATCAGGCAGTGGATTATGGGTAATTTTCCCCTTTTCTCAAATTTGTGGTGATGCAGTTTAAGACAGCAATAATGGAAAGCAAATTTGCCTTTTAGAAAACCACTAAAAGTTTTATGTTAGTGTCAAAAATGACATGGGTCTTTCTATTTTGTTCAATTTTCAATAAACAATTTATATACACTGGGCCCCAAGTATGGTACTAGGAATACAGAAGAAAAAAGATGAGGTCCTTGTTTCAGATTTCACTGTCAGGGTTTTCATAAACTCATACTTATTATCTATATCTCTCAATATATGCATAGAAATACAGTATTTTCAATGGATTTTAATCTTTCACACAAACACACTAAAGAGAAAAGTGGTGTATCTTATCTTCAAGTTTAGGTCAACTAGATTTTGAGCTCCTTGAACTGTATCTTTTTAACTTCATAGCCCACTAACCTACCATACACAGGTGATCAATAAATATCACATGCCCTGACCAGTTTGCTCAATGGATAGAGTGTCAGCCTGTGGACTGAAGGGTCCCAGGTTCGATTCCGGTCAAGGGCATGTACCTTGGTTGCGGGCACACTCCCAGTGCAGGAGGCAGCTGATCAGTGCTTCTCTCTCATCGATGTTTCTAATTCTCTATCCCTCTCCCTTCCTCTCTGTAAAAAAAAAAAAAAAAATCAATAAAATCTATATTTAAAAATAATAAATAAATAAACAAACATTGCATGATTAAGTGGTACGAATGAATGAATTCATGAAGGTAGTTGCTTTAGGTCTTGAAAAAAAAGCATTGGTCTTCCAGTCAACAACCTTGTTGGAATGGTAATGTCTACGCATACATTTGCAGATAATTTTCCTTTTGTGCTCAAAGACAAAATGTGATTAAGTCCACCTTTTATAGGCACGCTGATTAAGCTGACAGGGGAAAGATAACGCATCTGAAACCAACTTTCGAGGGTTTAGAAATAAACTCTCACTGTATGGAGAAACTTTATACTTCCTCCATCCATCGATCTCCTAGTCCCTCTTCAACTCAGCAAGTCCCAGGGCACATTTCCAACCCCACATTGCTCTGTGCTGAAGCCAAAGCCCAGTTTCCTGCCTCAAAGGCCCTTTGTTTGGACTCTCTTTCCAAATCAGCGTATCCTGAGCTTGAACCCTCTTGCTTTTGAGAACTCCGATGCCTTGGCAGCAGAAGGATTTGCCAGAAGGTTTGTGGTCCTAACAGCTTTCAAAAACCTCAATGTGAGGGCATGTCTCTAGCTAAGAAACTCTTTTCATGGGGGGAGAGAGGGAAGGAGTATTATTTTAAGAGTTGCAAAAACAACTTCAAATTGACTCTTTAGTCGTTAATTGCTACCAGAAGACTGAGAACTTCTTGTTCTCTTGTATTTAATTAAGATGATAGTTTTAATCAACTTTAAATGATATTGGTTAATATGCTCTGCTCAATCTCTGGCAAGTTTTGCCTCAGAACACTGGAATGCATTAAAGACAAATATTCAACATGTTCTCTCCCAATTGGAAAACACCTTCCTAAAGCAAGTGCAGATGGGAATGCGGCCATCATGCAGGTGCCATATGGTGCTCTGGAAGGATTCCAAAGCTACTTTTCAAAGATTAGATAAACTGCACCTAATCCACACTGTATATTACAGATGCTATAAATGCAGGTAGCACTCTTTTATACACTTGTTTGTTCTGAAGCTTGCTAATTATCTATGACAGATAACAGTTCCCAAACAAAGTTTTTAGGATGCAGGATAGATTAATGTGGAAGAACCTGCTCCCTGCCACACATCTTCTAATCTTGGGATAACCAGTAAGACAGGAATTATTGTTCTCATTTCACAGATGAGGAAACTGAAGGTCAGGGAGGTAAACTATCCAATAGTAGGGCCAAGATTTGAGCCCAGAGCTGCCTGACCCCAAGACAAAATCCTCTTTCCATTGAGCCACATTCCGAATTTAAAATTGTGAAGCCCTGTGATGGTGAATCTCTTCAAGTCGCCTCTCATGTCACAACCCTGCGACAGGACTCAACAATTCAACATGGTCAAGGCCTCCCACTGTCCTTCCTAGGTGCAGTCTTTTTCAGTTGATGACCTCAGCACACCTTAAAGACCATCTAAGTCTGCCCTATTCTTTAAATAAGGAAAAGTTGGGCCAACAGCGTGTGATTTGTTTAAGATCACTAACTAGTGCCAGAACTAGCAATGACTTTGAAATGAGGGGGAAGTACCCCAAAGGTGGAGTAGTGAGGAAGTGGGGTGAGCAGAAACCAGCCTTGAATACCCTTTCCCACAGGCAGAGAAGAAGGAGAGGGTGCTTTGAAGGGAACAGACATGATCAAAGGCCAGAAGGCAGACACCTGTGGGGTGGGTCTAGGAAACAATGAGGCCAGTAAGGATCAAGGTGGATGTAAAATGAGAACACCTGTGTGCTCAAAATAAGGCTGGCAGGAACTTGGAGGGATGCTGAGAGGGTTGTTCCCCTCTAAAGTAATCCTATTTCTGGAATATTTTCACAAAAAGAATATTTAGGGGTGAAGAAAAGTAGATTTACAGTTGCAAGTATGTGAAATATAGTTTATGCTGGTATTATTATTATTGTGTTATGTTCCATATGCACAACTATAAACCTACTTTTGCCCTCCCTGAATTGCTGTGCTTTGGGATGTTATGTCAAGCTTTTAGATGCTTGTAGATAACTGACACGTGGGGCCATATCTGATTTGCAGAATAACCAAATCCAGAGTGTAAAGGGATACTTTAAAATATAATATTTAGTGGATTTAAACTTTAATCTGTGCAAGGTAAGAATTTTGTTTCCTCTGGATTTTACTCATTTCCAAAGCCAGTTAACTTCTCTGAGTCCAGTTTTCCCATCTATAAAATGGGAGTGGGCAGGGACCACATCCCATTCATCATTAGGTACCAGCTACACTCGAGGTGCTCAATGAATGTTTGTGAAAATGACGCATCACTACCATTTATTTAGGGGCCTTTAATTATAAGACTGATTAATATTATTAGTGCTAGTAATTACTTATCAACATGAAACCAAACATAGTTGATGCTGGGTTAAAATTAAAGGAAGGTAGATTGTATATTAAGATAACCTTTTGAACAATTAGAATTGCCTCCAAGGAATAAACTTGCCATCACTGGATGTATTAAGCAGAGGCTTCATACTAACCAAGAAAATATGATTTAGAGGGCTTGTGTGCCCTGAATGGGGGTGAGAGTAGGAGGACTGATTATAGTCTTGAAGCCTCAATTTTGAAATAAGATACATAGTGCTGGGATTAATTCCTACTACCTAACCTCTCTGTGCCCCACTTTTATCATCTGTAAAACCAGAGTAATATACCCATTCCACAGGGATATTGCAGGGACTGAATAAAACACATGAAGCATGAGGAACACATTAGGTCCTTTCTCTTCTGAATCAGACACTTTGGTATTTCAATGTCAGCCCTCTCAGAATTGAGAAGCAAAAGAAACCCAAATAAATATCTAACAAGGCAAACATACAAACATACAGTGTGCTGGTACATTTAAAGTTTTTCTATAGATAAAAGCAATGATCCAAATACTTTCGAAGTGATAGAATTAACAACAACTATGGCAATATGATCAAACAGAAAAAAGGTTAAAGGAGAAAATCCGCTACCTTCTTTCTCCCTTCAGGAAAGAAGTGAGAACTTCACCATATTTTAAGAAATAGGGATTTCAGCGGAAGTACCCAGTTGGGCAAAAGAATTAGGGAATTCTTCATGCTGGAAGATTTCACCCATGTCACAGATGAGGCAACAGAGCTAGAGAAAGGGAAAGTTAGTTGGCCAGGGTAACCCAGTAAGTTAGCAATAAAGCCAGGACGTAAACCCAGATTTATTGACTTCCAGCTTGGCCATCTTTTCTCCACAGGAGGAGGTTTCTACTCTCCCATTCAGAGGCCCTCCTTAAGGCAAGGCAAGGATGAGAAGAATCACCCATTCTAAATACAGCCCTTTTAAGGTAAGTCAAACTTTTTTTTTTTTTAATAGAAGCCATCATGGTTAGTACAAATTCAGGCTGTTGACCAAGTTCAAAAACACTTTATGAATATAAAATTGAGCTTAAAAACCTAGGTGCTCTTAAGTTACATACTCCCAATCCTCCCAGGTTAGTTAATACTTCATTATGGGCTGTTACAAACTCTAGCAAGCAAAGGGTTTTTTTTCCATTTCATCACACTGACTTGCAGGAGGTACATATTAAGCACCCGGTATTTAGCTTTATAATTATACTTAATAATAATTTAGCTATTTATAGAAAGAGATACGGTGCCTGTGGCTACTTTAGGGTTTCAGTAGTATATGTTAACAAAAACTTTCTTTTTGCTTCTTGTCTGCATTTTCTAAAATAACTTTTTATTGATATTTTCATCATATACAAGGAAGTTATAATCTATTAAGATGGAACCACACAAAATTGTAAAAACAAGTAAAAAATTTACATCAGAAAGGTCAACACAAAGTGCTATACAAGCCCAAAGAAGGCTTAAATCTGGCCCTGGCCGGTGTGACTCACTTGGTTGAGCATCATCCCATGCACTGAAAGGTCACCTGCAGATTCTCGCTTAAGGTACATACCCAGGCTGTGTGCTTGATCCCTGCTGATCAATGTCTCTCTTCTCTCTCTTCCTCTCTCTTTCTCTCTCAATTTTGAAGGAAGGGAGGGAGGGAGGGAGGGAGGGAGGACTTAATAAAGACATTTTAAATAAAGACTTAATTCTGCTCAGAGAAAATCAGGAAATCAGGAAAGGCAGGGGTGGACTTGAATTGAGTAACAGAGCAGCACATACCAACCAAAAAAAATGACATGGCAGAAAAGTACCTGGGTTAGCCACAGACTGGAGCTGTCTGGTACAAGGTATGGAGAGGGGAGCAGAGAGGATGGAAAACAGGGAATAAATAGGGGTAGAATGGGTTGGTGATAGCCAGATTCTGAAGGATCTCAAATACACTAAGACATGTATTCTAGTTAACAAGGGCATCATAAAAGTCCTGTTCTGGAGGAAAGAACCTATATGATCAAACTGTCATTTTGAGAAATGACTCCTATAAACTCACTGCATAAAGGATATACAGAGAATCCCCAGCAGGCATGGCTCAGTGGTTGAGCATCGACCTATGAACCAGGAGGTCATGGTTCAATTCCTAGGGCACATGCCCCGATTTTGGTCTTGATTCCACATGAGGGGTTTGCAAGAGGCAGCCAGTCAAGGATTCTCTGTCATCATTGATATTTCTATCTCTCTCTCCCTCTCCCTTCATTTCTGAAATCAATTTAAAAAAAAATTTTTTTAAGGATATACACAGGAGAAACCATCACCCTAGGGAAAAACCTGTAAAGAAATGTTTTCAGTTCTTGGTATATACAGCCAGTCCTCAGGTTACGTCAGAGATCCATCCATTCCTATGGTGCGATGTGATGTGATTTTCATCATTTCATTTTTGTCGGAACGCACCTACATAAGCACCTATGTCACTCACATGGAACACATACACAGCAGTAATGAAGTGAAACAGTAAAAAAAAGAAAAGAAATTAAAAGAATTTAACAATTCCTGACCTTTACTTCTGGTAAATAGATAAACATAAAACACATGTGTACATATATCGAAATGATGGAATTTTTTAAAAAAATAAATACTGTGAATCAGAGATGCCAATGTAACAACAAAACAATGTAAATCGAGTCCAAGGAAACCGAGGACTGCCCATAATACCATGTGCCTAAAATAGGTTAGAAATAGATTGGAGAGAGAGAGGCAGATTCAGAAGACAAAAGAAAATTATATTAATTGCACAGATAGGACTTTACAGTCATATGCTTCAGAGCATTTTCCTGTATATTCGTGATGGGATACCCTTTGGTCTCCACTGCTCTATGAAGTAGGCAGGAAGTGAATCATCGCCCTCATTTTATCATGCCTACAGTGGCAGTGATTTGCCAGGGTAATCCAGCTAACGTAGCAAAGCTAGAAACAGAGCCCAGCTCAGTACTTAGCTAGATTTTTTAAACTTTTAAAAAATGTCAATGACCAGCTCAAAACATCTGGCCAAGTTTTCTCCATCTGCTAGAGGTGTGTCTATTTTCTCATCCTCTCACCTACCCCTGTATGGAGGAGCCACCTCTTGTGTTTTTATCTCCCGCAGTGCTTTGTATGTATCTCAATAAATACTGAGGAATAGATAATTTAGACAACTGAGTCCCAGGAATGTTCTCATCTGTAGTTTCTGACAACAGAGAATAGTCAAGAGCCCAGGGTACACTTCCCCATTGGTCTTGTATTTCCCATTCATCACCAGTCCACAGTGGAGGAACAGCCCCTGCTATGACTCCTATGATCTGAGGTGTCTCTTGCCAGCTGCTCTGCTGCTCTGCATTCTAAGTGGGAAGGCTCTGTACAAACGGGCCTTCTTGGGGTCCTGTTTAAGTTTTCCATTGGTCTGTGTTTGTCAAAGCGTCATGCCAACTCTGTCAGAAAAAGAAATGCCACAAAACTTCTTTTAGAAAAGGGGAAAAAAGACCTACATTATACACTTGCTCTCATGCTAATCACACCACCACCATTCAAATCCCAGCTGAATAGCAGCCCTACAATAGCCTGGGAAGTACACAGAGCCTTTAACCAAAGTGTGGGCTGCTCTGCTCCAAATGCTGCATTTCCCTGGCTTTCCCATTCCCCTTTGGAGAAGACTGATAAGAAGAAGAAGAAGAAGAATTAACAATACAATCTGTAGCTCTATCCCTCAGCAGAAAAGTCATTCCATTTCCGTATGAAATTGGCAGAGTATTTTCCTGCCATAGCTTCTGCCCTTTGTTTCTGAGGCTCCCCAGAATTGGAGCTGAGCTTGTCACTGACACACTTACAATAAGAGTGGATGCATGGTCTGAGTGACCAGCACAAAGCAGATTCTAGCAAAGCACTTCCCCTGGAATCTTAACAAACCATCTCTGCCAGTGACTAACTAGTTGAATTATTAATACAATGTGTTACCACCCAACCACTCAGAAGAGTAGAGATGGACATTGCTGATCAGGTTGTGCAAAACTGAAATGAACTCCAACCTCCTCCTTCTTAGAGTTGTTGTGAAATCCAAGCAAGCGAACAATGCATGTAAAGCCCCCTACACTACTGCCTACCACGGAATTATTCAGTCAAGTTCACATACCCTTCTCCTGTCCTACCCAGAGGTTTTAAGTCTAATGTCTATCCTCTAGGAATTTATAATGAAATAGGCAACACTAGAAAATGGCTTTAAAACCCAAATCACAGTTGAACACTTAACAAGACTGGGTAATTTCATTTTAAAACTTTCTGGTTTGCCTGCTTTCTTCATCTGATTATGAAAAACTAGAGGCCCAGTGCACAAAATTCGTGCACAGGTAGGGTTGCTAGGCCTGGCTGGTGATCAGAGTAGCCTTCTGGCTGCTGGCCCGCTGGGGCCTTTCTTCTTTTTGTGCCACCCCCTAGTGGTCAGCACACGTCATAGCAAGTGATTGAACTCCCGGTCTCCTGGTCAAACTCCTGAGGGAACACTTTGCATATTAGCCTTTTATATAGATAGATAGTTGTCAGTGCAAATCCCAATGCCAGTCTTCCTTGTTGGAAGAAAGGCCATAGATGTTGGTTGGTTCTTATCACAGTGCTCTTCCATTTTCCAGTTGCAGGATTCCCAGCAAGTCCATCAACCTCTGCAAAGGGCAACTGCCTCATCTGCAAAATCAATCAGAACAGTATCTCCCCTTTAGGATTGCCCAGTTTTATGAGATACGTGAATATGACTAACTATAAAGGTTCAAAAATGTTCCTTTTCCAGTTGACATTTAGAAATAATGATATCCTGGATGTGGTGGTTTTGATGGTTTGTTTGTGTTGGCTTTTCAGGGCTGGAGAGCTGGAGATCTAAATGAGAAACATCAATGGAGGCAGGAAAAGAATATTTCCATTCAAATCTCAGGTGCATCCACTATCATTTGGTAGAACTGTTCAGAGAAAGAGATTATTCATTAATAATAAACATTTTATTTTCTCAGCTGAGTTCAGCACAATCTTAAATAACCTGTTTAAAGCAAAATTATAATTATAGGTTCTTCAACATTCTTCTTCATGACTTTAGGAGAATGTTTTGACCCAACAAGTGTGTTTTCATTTCCAGCCAGCCCCTGGGAATTCTGCATCAACATGATGCCTGAGATATAGAACCTCCGCAGCAACGGTTCACAAGGGTGAGAGCAGCCCATAGCATTGGAACCTGGCTTTCTAAACAGATTTAAATGAGAAGCCCACTAAACCAAAGACTCAAGAAAACTGGCAACACCAATGATCCTGGTATATGCAGTTGCATCAAAAGGTGACCCTATGCATTTAATAAAAATATCTACTAGGGCCAAGATGACAGCAAGGCAAATGCAAAGATGAGAAATAGTGTATTAGGCCATTCGTCCCTAAAAACCCACACAAGCTGAATTGACAGAAACAGCTCTATGGGCAAGTGTCTAATAAAATCCACTGTCTGGATGAGAAGCATTACTGCCACTTCCTGCCCCTGGTTGCTAACTTGACAACAATGTGGGTCATTTGTGGCAAAGAGGCTACTGGTGGAAGATCTATTTACTGCATTTAGACCTAACCAGAGAAGCTCAAAATTTCCCAATGTGACCCAAAGGTTATACCAAACCACAAGGACAGCAGATTGGTCCGGGGCTACCCATTGCTGCTGCCTGATACGAAGGACAAAGGCCTCGTTCAAACACTTCCTCCTTTCTGGGAAACTTCCCAGGATTCCATTCTCTTTCTCTCTTCTACATTCACAGAGCTGATTATCCATTCTAGGATGTCCCACCTTTTCACAACCAAAGACCCCTCACAGTTCCTTCTTGAGCCTCTGTCATGTCTGGAAGACATCTTTATCTACCAAGTGAACTGTTTAACATCATTTCTCCATTTAGGTTAATCAAAGTATACAAAGTGCCAGCCCCATCTCTGGGTTTATGAAAACGACCAGCAAGCCTAGAAAGACTTGGAATGTACCATTCCAAATTTAACTGACAAGCAGAATGCAGATGCTCTGAGTTAGTCAGAGCAAGCCAATCATTGGGACCCCTACGATACACATCAGATATCATTAAAGCACTGAAAAGAGCCTAAGATGCCTCATGATTGCCTTAATTGGTCTTTATTAGTCCAAAGAATCCACAGTGAGGATCCCAGGTTTCACTCATTTTGGACAATGCATCTTGTGTTGCTGATGTGAAAGCTCGCAAGGGGCTGAGAAAAATTGGGGTTTTAGAGACAATTGGAAACCATACGCAGTGGTTAAGATTGGTCTCACAAGACAGACTTCTCAGGCCCCACTCTCCAACTCACTTGCTACATACATAGCCTTTTGTAGGTTATTTATAACCCCTCTGAACCTCAGTTCTGTAAAATGAAGATAGCAGTATTAAGGACTCATAGGAGGATTAAATAAGAGAATGCACACACATTGCTTAAGCCAGTGGGAGGTACAAAGCTAGCACTAGATAAATGTTAGCAATTGTCATTATTGAGTCAGGCTTGAGTCCAAACATCAGCCCCAACACAACATTAGCCACGAACCTGGGCAAATCATTTACCTCTCTGAGTTGCAAAACCAGGTTATTGACATCTTCCTTCTTCTGTTATTGAAAAGACTAAGTAAGATGTCATCTAAAGCTCCTAGTAATAAAGGTGAATGCCTTTTCCTCACCTCTTGTAATATCTGTGGTGTAATTTTCATGCATGAACTCATAAGTGCAATTTATAACCTGACGCTCCAATGAATCCCTAAAAGTTTGTATTTGTGCCTTATATTCTTTAATATCTCCAAGTTTCCAATACAGGAGTCTAAAAGATGTGTGGTGATTTTTAATTTCTGAGATGATAATTATGTATACGGGGGGAAAGTGTGAATTACCAACCTTATCAGAAACCACAGTTCTAGTTCGTGGTCTTAAAAACCTTGTAAGGTTGCCCTGGCTGGGTGGCGCAGTTGGTTGGAGTCTTCTCCCTCCACCTTTGGTGGAGGGTTCAATTCCGGTTAGGGCACATATCTTGGTTGTGGGTTAGATTCCCAGTTAAGGGGTGTAAGAAGGGAACTGATCAATGTTTCCCTCTCCCTCCTTCCCTCCTTTCCCTATTTTCTTTTCTTTCTAAATTCAATGGGAGCATATTAGGTGCGGATTAAAAAAGACAAACAAAAACTCTTATAAAGCAGATCCTAGGAGTATGTGGGTTTACTAATATTTGTACTTTTAACTGTTTTCAAGGAACTCTGAAGATCCAACACTTTTTTCATTTGCTGAGGCAGGAACCTGCTTGTCACAGGCTGGTTTGTGGAAGTATTTTGCTCAGTGGGTGAGCAGGTCTGGCTGACCACCCAGCCCTCATTCCCCTGTCATATTTATTATCCTCTGCTCACTCATTTTAAATCTAGTAACATTATTAAGTTGATTAAAAACTTTGTTTCTTTGTGAAAAAAAAAAAAACGCCCTTAAGAACAAAGCAACACTACAGTGGTTTCATGAATATGTTAATTCCAGTCTTTGGTGAAACTTTTGTATTTTTTCCTCACATATTTTAATTAATCCTGATATGTTTCTAAGATGGTACAGCCACTATGGAAAATAATTTGGCAGTTTCGCAAAAAGTTAAACATAGAGTTACCATATGATCCAACAATTCTACTCCTGAGTATATACACCCAAGAGAACAGAAAACACATGTCCACACAAACATCTGTATGTGAATATTCCTAGCAGTGTGATGCATAATAGTAAAAAAATGGAAATAACCCAGAGGTCCACTGACTGTATAAATTAAATGTGGTACATCCATATAGTGGAATATTATTTGGCAATAACAGTAGATGTAGTACTGATACATGCTAAATGCACACAATACAAGATGGATAAACCTTAACATATGACACTAAGTACAAGAAGCCAAAACATATGATTCCACTGATACAAGAAATGTCCAGAATAGGCAAATCTATAGAAAAGAAGTTTGATTAGTGGTTGCCACAAGATGGGGGGCTGAGGAGGGTAGTTCAGCAGTGATTAACATGAGTACAGGTTTCTTATTGGAATGATGAAAATGTTCTAAAATTGATAGTGGTAATCATGGCCCAACTCTGAATACACCAAAATCTGGCAAACTGTAAGCTTTAAATGAATGAATTGTGCAGTATGATGAATTATCTATATATATAAAAGCCTAATATGCAAATTTTCCTCTTGGGAGTTCGACCTGGAGTTCGATCACTTGCTATGACTATCACGTGCCCTGATCACCAGGGGGTGGTGTGGAATGAAGGAAGGCCCCGGCTGGCAACTGGAAGGCCCCAATCACCCCTGATCGCCAGCCAGGCCTAGAGGCTCTTTCCATGCACAAATTTCGTGCAAAGGGCCTCTAGTATCTCAATAAAACCTTTTAATATGCCATTACTTCCCGAGAAAAACTATCTCCATCTCTGTAAACCAATAGCATTTCTAACAGTCCATTTATTTTAAGGGGCATGTGAGACATTTAAAAAGGTAACTACAACCTCCTCTTTCTAATTAGGCTATGATCATGAAAATGCACTAACTAACTTTAGCACATGCGTTTTGAAAGTCTTCTGTAAACACTGCATTGGAGGTGTCTATGGAGGGAGCAGCATGATCACAGTTCAGGAATTCCCAGCCAGGAGTCAGGAACCACCTGTAATCTCTTTCTTGCCCATCCCCATCCCCTCTCTCTCCAATGCCTAGGGTCAGCTCTCACCTGCTTCCCAGCTGGTCTCCCCTCTTAAATTTTTTTTCATGAATATGTTCATCTACATGTTGTCTGTAAAACCTTTGTATTTTGCTCTACATATTTTAACTAACCTTGTTATTTCTAAAATGGTGCAGTCATTATGGAAAAACAGTTTGGCAGTTCCTCAAAAAGTTAAACACGGAGTTAACCCTGTGACCCAGCAATTCCACTCCCCGCTTTATATTGTGTTTCATTTCTATATGAAATTTTCCATAATAAAAGAAAAACGAAAACAAAAATAAAACTTTATTTGCTCTGCTGGTGCTCCTAAAAAAAAAATCCAAGTTCCTTCGCTGCCTGCCATTTACAGCCTGCCTTTCTAAGCTTGTTCCAACCTCTTCCTCCAGCCCCACTCAACGCAAATACACCACACTGACCCTCCAAATACTCACCCTTCCCAAGTGCATCACCTCATCTTAGCACCTGCTGTTCTTTGGCTATAATAATCTCTCCCCCTTCATGGCTTATAAGCTATTTTCTCTCTTGCAGGACCCAGGTCCATGCCTTTAAACAAACTTCATCGCTCTTCACCAAGCTGTTATACTCCTTTCTTACATGATTTTTGTGTAAAAATCATGCAAAAGTTTCTCATTCACCAGCCTGGTATTCTTAAAAGGCAAGGAACCCCTGGATCTAGCATACAGTAGGTGATCAAGAAATATCTGCAAAGGATACACACTTGAAAAGACAGACACAAACATAGTCTTCATTAAATAGAATCTCTAGAAATTATATGAGTGAAACCGCAAACTAATTTGGGGGCCAGATATAAAGAAAGCATCAATGAGAAGGCTTCCTTCGTGTCAATGTAATCATGTATATTATGTGTTTTAGGGATACATAAACAGGAACCAAAGCATACTGCTTATTATGACAAGGTGCCTATACTGATTTGCATTTCTCTACAGAACTCTCTAGGCATATAATTTTGTTAATTTGTAACAAACCTCAAAAACACACTTCCCACCAATATGCTGATTGCAATATATACTTTCAAAGCGCACAGAAATCACCAAGTTCCTTTCAAAAGCTTCCAACTGGGTCTTATGTGTTATTTAGTTTGGTTTGTTTTAAATTTGGGAATTTTAATGCAGATCATAATTTATAATTTAATCGGGACCTAAGGGAAGAATAGTTTCACAAGGATGTTCAAGAACCTGACATGGACTTCTTTTGAATGACCACGAATTAATGTGTAACCTTGAGAAAATTATTTCATCTGAGACTCAGTTTCCCCCTCAGTCAAATAAGAATAATTTCTACCTCAGGAAATTAAAACAGCAAAAACTTCAAAAACATGGGTTCTCTTTCTTCTCTCCTTGAATACATCACTTGAAAAAGATGGTGCCTATTTGAACTCAAGTCAGCAGCTATCTTTGGTAACAAGCACTTACTAGAACATGCACCAGTTTGAAGAAAAGTAACATATCAAAAACAGCCTAGTCCTTCAAATGTGTCCCATGCATCTCTGGCCTCACTCAACTATCACCCACTGATTGGATCAAAAGTTAAACCTGTTTGTCTTGTTCCTCCTTTAATTGACCCGGGCAAGAGAAAGAAGAGACTATATAGCTCTCTGGATGCTGCTGCCTCATAAATGGTATCAAATTTCAAACTGATGAGTAAACACCAGAAAAGCAACATGGTGGAAAGCCAACACCTTGGTTCTAGGCCCTGCTCTTCCACGATCACTGGACAATTACTCACCAACCAAATCATGCCTCAGGTTCACTGTACCTGAAAGCACTGAGTAGGACCCCACAGCAGTGCTGACAGCAGCTGCCACCTGGTGAGTATGTGTGCACGTGCCCTATACCAGGCACATCCTCACAACCACACATACATACATTACCCCATCTTACAGATGAGGAAACTGAGGCCTCAGAGAAATTCAGTAACTTGCCTACATTTATTTAGCTAATAATATATTAAGTAAACTCGCATCTGCCTGACTCTATAAAGTCTGTGCTTTACCCCTCAGGCCTCCCAACCTTCCCCCGTTCAAAGACTGAGATAAAAAATGACTTTGGAATTGTTGATAATGGGATTGATAGCTCCAAGGTGCTTTCAAATTCCATGAATCTGGGCAATGAAGAAATGCTCTGATGATATTTTCTTTATTATGTCCAGAGAGACTCATTCAGCACACTCTAAGCTATTTTGTAATTATTTATGAAAATTGTCTCTTCCTCTGCTCAACATTATTCTTGAGGTAAGACTCATATCTGTGTCCTCTACTGAGCCCCATAGAACATAGTGTACATATTCGGACTCAATAACATTGAAATAAATTAAATGGATTGAAATAGAAGAGTCTTCCTTAGATTAATTGCATCAAAAAGTGGGCAACAAACTAAGCTGACAAGGGCTGTGTGGTGAGTACCTAGAAGCTGGGAGCCCTTGTGCAAGTTAATTAACCTCTCTGAGCCGCAGCTGCCTCATCTATAAAAAGGATCCGATATCTATACCACATGGTTAGCACGAATAATAAATATGAACAGTTACTTCTTTCTTCAACAAATATGTGAAGTGCCCTGGGTAACAAGTATTTTGATCATTTTCAGTCACAGCTGTTTTATTCAGTTGTGTTATTCCCTGGGCTGCCAAAAGATACTGGGAAGAGTTGATGCTCAAATAGACCATTTGTCCAAATCCCCTCCCACCCTTCTAAGGTGTATTTGTCTTTCTCCTAAGATGATATGGCCCTCTTCCTTTCAAGGGGGGAGGAGGCAACCACCCAAGGCCAATGAGGCTCTGACACTGGAACTTTCCCAGATCAGAAAACCTGCCCCTGCACTTCTTCAGCTAATGGGAAACATTTGTGTTCCCCCCCGCCTCATTTTTTGCTTAGAATTCTCCTCACAACTTTTCCTTCTCATATATTTCAAACAACCCTGTTGCCAAAAAATGAAAGAGGACTCCACAGAACCATGGAGGAAGGAAAGGAAATTACTGCTATTACTATGAATAATATCAGCAACATAATACCCAATAATGGTATCAACTTTTCAAAGTACTTTCAGATCCATGATCTCATCTGAGAGTCCTCACATTAGGGTGTCACTAGGTTTGCTTGTTTCTTTCACAGATTAGGAAACTGGAGCAAGGGAAGGTTAAATAATTTTTGCCCACGTCACACCTATCGTAGCTTTAAGTCAAGATGCTAAGGTTCATCTGTGTGTGAATCCAATGCTTGTATTGTTTCTACAATATCTGCCAAGCTAACTATGATCTTTTAAAGACTCTATTGGGAGATCTAATATATTCCATTCGCATTTTATTCATACACAAACTTCAGTATCTCAAAAGAAAATATTTATAGAGTTAACACCTCATTCATCCAAAGTGGTCAGTTAGCTGGCAACTTCGACTACCTAGAACTCAGTGCGGAAACCGGAAATAAAAACAAATCCCGGCCTCTCAGCCATTAGGAGACACCACCAAGTCCTTGCACTAAAATCACAGGGGACCTCAGGGTGGCACACAGAGGTAGATTTTTCTTTTGAAAGAACTGTAACAAGCTTGATTGTCTTTACTGAGAAAGACTAGTGGCCACAAATGGGGGGAAAAGTACAGTATGGACAATCTAACAATGTGAAAAGTGCCAGAACATTCAGTGCAGGGACAAAACGCCCTCTACCTAAGTCAACTGCCCTTAAGACATCAGCTGTTAAACAACATACTGATTCTCAAAGTGGCTTTAAAAGAATCACCAGAAGCTTTGATAAAACACAGAATCCCAGTCACTGGCTGGAAGGTCTACTGAATCTGACTCTCCCAGGAAGGGGTCTGTGAATCTGTATTTCACACCAGATGGGTCTCTCATCTATAAAAGGGAACCAATATCTATACAAGCAGGTATCCCCAAAATAGATTATTACTCTTCAAATAATGTGTACCGAATGGAGTTGACACACAGGATAGGGTTTCTCCATAAATATAACTGCCTACACAGGGAAGGAAGGACTCTTTGACTACATTCTTCTTAGCATCATCCTGTGACTAACTGGGCTTCCCAGCCCAAATAACTGCACAGGGAGGGGGAAAGAAAGATTCCGAAATGGGCAGGAAATCCAAAGGGCTAAAAGTGGAAAAGGCCACCAACTCTGGCTTTAGCAGTCTCTCTGAAAGGCAGCTACGCTCCCAGGGTATATCTCTTAAGTATGTGAGAAAGTTAGGGAAGAAGCAGCAAAGAAAAATACTAGCCATTCTGGACAATGAGGAAATGGGAAATGAAGGATCATTTGTTATTTCAACCCATGCAGGGTGCTCAGCTAGGTGGTTCACCAGTTGACTAATGAAAATCTGTTTCTATATTCTGTAGTTCCATATTAAGTTATCAAAACCAACTGAGTTATTAAAAACCCATGGTGAATATCATAACTGAGCAACAGAAAGAAGGAAAGTCACCTGGTTTACTTGTTCGCTGTGATTACTATAAATTTCAGAGGGCAGGTGAAAGGGCACATCCAGCCAAGAAAAAATCTGGTCTGTTTCTCAGCACATTGGTTGACCAGGAAAAGTGCTTGCTCTCTCTCCAGAATGAACACCAATGTGAGCACATTGTCAGCACCAGTTCTTTGGTAAAAAATAAGAGAATCAATTATTGGGTTTCTACATCACAATACTACCAGCACAGGCCCATACTTGTTAGCACTAAAGGGGTTCTGAGAGATTATCTAGTCCCTTCCCTTTGTTGCAATGGTAAAGAAACAAAGGCCCAGAAACCTTAAGTGAATTTTCCCAAAGCCACACCGCCATTCAGTGGTGGTAAAATATCCGACAGCAGCTTTTCTAGGCTCCTCATTGCTGTGAGGATGCACTGAGGTAATGTAAAATGAAGAGCCAGAGACAGCATGCATGAGGTGGACAGTCAACAGCTGTGAATGTCATTCCTCTCTTCTTGAAACTGGTCACAGAATGTTGCATAGCACCCTTCGACATTACACAGAATCTCACCCAAACAGCCATTATACCAATGGAAAATAACTGAGATCCACAGAAAGCCTACTTATCCATAACCCCACACCTAGATGGTGTCATTGGATGGCCTGGAATCTGGTTTCTGGCTCCAAATTGACCATTCTCTTCATTATACAACACTGCCTCCCTCTCACTATTAAAAGTGAATAGTGATGATTTTATGTATTCCATATTTAGGATGAGTGCAGGAATTAGATCTCGACCATGTAATTGCAAATTGAGAAATGTCCTAAAACATTCTGGAACTAAGAGATTATAAAGCAATCACTGGCTATCCAAAGCCAACATTTCTATCTGTATGAACCTCTTTCCCTCTGCCACATGATACTTTACCCACCAACTTTTGTTTTCTGGTGGGGAATGGAACAGGAGTCAAGACTTTCAGACCAAGCTGATCACCACCTGCTTCCTACCTGCTTCCTTAAACATCTCTCATCCCTACCATAAGCTCAGCTAACCTACCTCCTAGTATCAAAAGCCAAATGAAGAACAGTTTTTCTGAACAAAAGAACTTCCTTTAAAGAGGATTAGGTGGTGCCCAAGCTGGGTAGCTCAGTTGGTTAGAGCTTCTTCTCTACTAGTATACACCAAAGTTAGGATTTGATCCTCAGGGAACATACAAGAGTCAACCAATGATTGCATAAAGTGGAACAAATTTCTCTCTCTCTCTCTCTCTCTCTCTCTCTCCAATACATATATATGTACATACATACATATTTTAAGAAGCTACCTTAAAATCTAGAGCTTAAGAATTCTGCTACCCTTTAAATCAACAATGAATGGAAAGCATCTGTCCTCAGCTTACTGGGCAAATGTGCCATTCTGGTATTTCAAGTGAATAGTTTATGGTCTTCACTATAATATCATTTCTGAGAATTTACTCAATGTCTCATCTACCAATAAGACACAATATATTAAGACAATCACAAAACCTTCATCCAGGGCTCCAGATTATAAATATCTTGCAACTGTCCAAGTCTCTAGATATGACAAAATAAGTTTCACATCCAGCATTTCTTCTGATCCTCACAGTAACATAGTTAGTGGCCATTCTGATCCCATTTTGCAGATGAGCCAAGTGGACTCAGACAATGAAGGGCCTTTAACAAGATTCACAGGACAAAAAGCTGAACCTGTCTACAATTGCCTATCCAGCAAAGTGCATGGGTTGGAAGAAGGAACTCAATACATAACTAGGAAGGGAGACAGAGTAGAGGGAAGGCATGACACAGAAACAGAAGCTCAACATTGATTTACCAAATCTCTGCATTGCACTACAGCTATGTACTTCTTTGTGTTCTTTCTTTGGAACCATTGTCTCATGGGGGTAAAAGGTGGCCTCAAAGTCTGGGAATCACTTAGTACCTGACCTAGCTCTAAATCACAATAATGCCATGAAGCAACAAGGCCACACCACTGATCAGAAGAGTTGAACTGCCTTTACCTATCGGCTTAGGTGCAGATGGGTAACTAGAAAATGTGGAAAGGCAGGATTTTCTGCAAACCGAGCTTCAGGATTTTCTGATGATAATCTGAGTTTGGGGATTTTTCAGATAGGACAGGAGAGGGAGGTGGCCTCCAGTCATGCTCCTGAGAATTAGGGATCAACTCAAAACAACTTCAGTATGAATCTCAGTCTTTCCCTTCTTTGACATTTGGTTTTCTCATCTATGAAATGGAGATAATCTATTCATGAGGGTTTAAGTGAAGAGTACACAAAGTAATTCAGATAAAAAAGAGCTAAACAATAGTAAATACACCTCCCTTCTTGCCTGAGAATATGCTCTGCTGTTCTCATGTGACTACATACACCAGAATCAATGCCAGAAAACAGGAGGCATATATATTACTTAACGGCAAGGATAACAAAATCAATTTCAGAACAACTTCCACCCAAAGATTCATAACTGTATTTAGAAAAGCAATTAGTCAGTGAAGGTGAAAATAGCTGTTCAATGGGAAGTAAATTCCTATTGGTGTTCACTGACACCAGATCATTTTGGCCTTCAAATAAGAGAGACTTTTGTGGGTTTTTCTTCACCAAGAATTTTATGTGGAACAAGTTAAACTGCTTGTGTATTTCCACTTGCATAACACTTTTAGAGCACATGAGCTTTTATATTTTTTACAGATACAAGAAAATGAAAGTTGGTATATATTCCTGTGAGAAAATAAACAGAAAACTGTCTCTTTTTAATATATTGTACTCTGTAATCCAGACCATATGATCAAAACTATATAAAATTTAAATCATACTGACAGTCTTGGGCAAAAAGTGAAGCAAGTAGAAACAATTTTTTTTAGGACTGTGTTGTGTAGAATATTAAAATCACATGTTGTTATTAATTTTCTTTTGGAAGCCAAATAGAGTTCTCTCACATAAATTTCTCAAGTAAATATTTAACTTCCAGGTTTCCCCATGAAAGTTGTTAGAATTTAATTAGTGGTATTGTCATTAGACCAGTGTATAGGGTTGACATTGATAACAAGTCACTTTGAAATGACTTAGTTGACAAAGTTTTAATGGCAACGTACATACATTAAGCGAATAGCTTATGATAAAATAGCATCTTATAATAAAATACAAGGTCCTGTTATCATTCCTTTTTTAAGGTAAACAAAAATCACTTATTCAAACAGGCAAACTGTGAGTAAACATAATAAAAAAAGAGGCTTAGAATATTAGCTTTTGGGAGTGACAGACACAGGGAGTCTGGGCAGATGAAACATACCCCTTCCCCAAACCTTCCATGCACAACAGAGCAGCATGAGGTTTCTGTGTCCCTGCCTACAAAGAGAGCTGATAGGTGTGTCTTTTCCTTCACACTCTTTCTTTTTTAATAATAACACACCATCTCTTGGGTCTGGAGGAGGAGAGCCACCGGGCTGCACAAAGGCTGTCCAGCATGTTCTTGCAGGGCTTTCCTAATCACAAAGTAGGAAAGGACACTGCACCAGCTGGCAAAAACGAGCTCACTCCACCAACAACCAAACTCGCCAGTCAACACTGGAAGCTCCAGGCAAGTTTACAGCAAACAGCTTCCATGTGTTTAGTGCTTCCTGGTTCTCCCCCAGGCCCAGGGAGGGTCTTTTAAAAATTCAATAGCTTGGCAAAGAAAGTACTGATCTTCCCACTGTGCATGATAATGAGCCAGCCGCCTCAGGAAGGTGGGCCCCCCAGTGACAATTCCTTTACATAGCATCTTAATGTTGAATTTCCATGAAGAGGTGGGAATGGGATTTGCAGTCAGCTTTCTTACTCTGCACAGGGCACAGTTTTACCCTAAACCCTCTCTCTACATAGCTACAGGGGTGGGGAAGGGAGCAATCTTATGTTTAAACTCTTTTTAAGAGTCCTATCTTTTTTTGACTCTCAAAATTTTCCATGGACTGGCAAGTCAAGGAGGGATGGACCTCAGGTAGGACTCTGCTACGGAAAGTCCTAACCGAGGGAATGTGCACAATCTGCCTGGACCAAATCCATTTCAAAGGGGACTGAAGTCTCAGTGCAGGAGTTCTATTTGGAGGGGACTGAATCAGGAACACAGATGTTTCTCAGTTAGCAGAGTTGGCAGAACAGCTCCTGGACCAAATCCGAGTTCTTAATGCAGGAAGAGGCCTTGGAGAGCATCTAGTTGAACCCACTCACTGACACGAGGAGGAAACTGAGGCCCATGAGGCAGTTAGGTGGCACACCCAACAAGTGGCAAAGTGGCTGTGCTCTGATGACAAGCCCTGTGCGCTTTCCATTACACCATGATTCGCTTTAAAAATAAATAAATAAATAAATAAATAAAAATTCTACGCTGACTTCAACCTTGGAACTCTTGTAGCTTCGTGTCAATAGCTTTTCCCCTCCCCGCACGGAGTTCATAAATCCTTCCCCTCCCACTCCAATTCCTTTCATTCCCACAGCCCTTCCAACTAGTTTGATAAACAGACGTGGCCTATCGCCTGGAATGTTTTGGGGTGCATTCATTGGGGTCCCAAAACTTGAACGTTACTTGCTTTCCCAGTGCCTCAGTTTCCTCGTCGGTGAAATGGGGCTTCTCACCCGAAGTGCAGAGTCAGGGAGAGAGCTGTTTAAAATTACCACCTTGCACACAGTAGGCGCTTAAGTAGTGATTGCAGAATGGGGACCCCCCACCAAGACCCTAGAGACCGCCTTCCAAACCCCTGGGGGGCGTTGAGGAGAGGCGCAAATGGAAAGGCCAGCTTGCAGGTCTGGCGGGGCCAGGGCAGCGACGGCGGAAGGGGTTGGATGTTTACATGCAGTCAAGGGAAGGCAGCTCGGCTCCAGGCGGGAGCCCGGCGCTCCAGCAGATCCATTTTACTGGGACGGAGGGCAACCACCTAGACGCTGATTCTAGATCATGGTTCAACCAACTGCCCCTATTCTAAAAGGCGGAATCCACATCTTCCGTGGGCATTCCACCCGGGCTTCCAAGTGGGACGGCCTTTCAGGAGCGGGTTTACAGTTGCCCGCGAAATCTTAAGCGCGTCCAAGCATTCACGCGCAGGCCGGGAAGTCGGTGGTTATCGGGGAGGGAGCGGGTCAGGGGGCCAGAAGGGGAGCGAAGGATCCCCGAGACGCAGCGAGGGCCTCCCGGGGCTGACAAGCCCGGCGGTGCCCGGAGACGCGGCCGGCCGGCGGCCCCGAGCCAGCGAGGAAGTGCCGAGCCCCGCGCGCAGGCACCCCGCCGGGCTGGGACCCCCGCGCCGAGGGGCGGCGGGGCAAAGGGGCCGAGGGACAGCGGGGCTGGGCTCACCCATAAAGAGGCAAAAGAGGTCGAGGCAGATGAGCAGCGCCCGCTTGCTGCCGCCCTTCCTCGGGTTGTTGTTGAGCGCCGGGCTGCCGCCGTTCTTGCTCTCCGGGACGATCGCCTTGTCGTACTTGTAGTTCTGCATGGCGCTGGGCTGCGGCGCGATCCTCCCGCCCCGCGAAGACGCTCCGCAAGAGCCGCCGCACAGCCAGACGCGGGGTTCGCTTCCTGGCCGAGAGGCTGCTCCGGAGAGTGGCCTGTCGGCCCGGGTTTAGGGAGCGGAGGGAGGCTAGAGGGCGGCTCCGCTGCCTGCTTCCAACGCAGACGGTTGTGTTTGCTGCTCCCCTTGGGTGCCTCTGCTTTCTTCCTCTCTCAACCCCAAATCGTTCGAAAGTCCAAGAGAAAGAGAGCCAAATCCCGAGCAGAAAGTTTTGCAGAGCTGCGCTGCTGCTCGGAGCGCGCTGGGCTGGCGTGTGCCTGGGGGGAGTGAGCGAGCGAGTGGGCAGCGCGGGCGCTCGGCCACCTTCCTCCGCAGCTGGCGACTTAATGAATGGGAGCTGCGCGGAGCCGGGCCACTCCGGAGCGCCAGCCCTGCTCCAACTTTTCCTCCTCCTGCTGCTGCTGCTGCCGCCGCCGCGGCTGCTGTTGTGATTGCCTTGGGTTTGTTTTCTGCACTTTTATTTCACGAGGTCCTTTAAAAAGAGAGAGAGGGAACGAGAAGGACCTCCTCACTTGGCTCTGAAGGGATTCGGAAAGCACAGCCCCTTCCTTCAGCTGCCTAAGACGTTGGATAATTAAGGCCACATTTTCCCCCACCCCCTTCAAAAAAAAAAAAAAAATCCTAAAAGGAAAAGTTACTCTCAAACTAGAGAATCAGGGAGCCCCTAGCGTTCAGAAACATCAGGTTATCACAAAAGGAAAATAAATAAATTATATATATATATATATATATATATATATTTTTTTTTTTTTTCTTGCTGGCCTTGGATCAGGCAAAATTTAAGGCTGTACAGCTAAAATGCACTTCTCACAATTTTGGGGCTTTCAAGTCTTTATTTTTATTTGAATCACATTTTCCTGAAAATATTCAAGGAAAACTGTGGTGTGTTGTTGGGCTTTTTTTGTTTGTTTGTTTGTTTGTCTGTTTGTTTAGAAAAAATCTTAACACCCAGCACTGATTCCTGTGCTAGATTCTGAGGATAGTAACATGAAAAAGACTATAGGACTCTGGAGCTAGACTCAGTGGGTTTGAATCCCGGCTGTGGCTCTGTGCCTCAGTTTCCCCACATGTAAACTGGAGGTGTAATTGTGGAGATTTAATTAGTTAATCTAAAATAAATAAATAAATAAATAGTTAATCTACCTAGAAAAGTGCCAGAGGTATAGGAAGTGCTCTATATATGGATTCCATGAGGTTGACTCCTGTTGCTGGGTCAAGGAGTCCAAGCCTCTAGACCCTGTGCCAGCGGTACCGGTACCACAGTGGGGTGGGGAGAAGCCAGGGCAGCAGGAGTACTTCCTGGAGATACTATCTTTAGCTTGCATTTGGGAGCAATCTAAGCTTTGCTTTAGATTGTCATATTATTTTTAAATTATTTTATATGACTTAATCACTTCCAGATAAACACTCACAAGGCAAGGGCCTTCCCTTATATTTTCTATAGTGCCTAGCAGAGAGTTAAGTACACAGTAGACAATAAATGAACATTTCTTCCAGATGTCTCTTTTTATACATCATGTAGCTTTTTAATACTTGATATGGGGTTCCATAACCTTATCAACCACTTGCCCTTTCTTTATTTCTCCCTCCCTCTCTCTCTCTCTTTTAATTGTTTTTTTAGAAAGAGAGGAAGAAACATTAATGTGAGAGTGAAACATTGATCAGCTGCTTCCTGCATGCCCCCTACTGGGGATTGAGCCTACAACCAGGGCATGTGCACTGACCAGGAATTGAACTGGCAATCTTTCAGTGGATGGGAGGACACCCAACCAACTGAGCCACACCTGCCAGGGCCACTTGCCCTTTCTCAAACAGTCTTTTCACAGTCCAACCATTGCCCCCATACTCCCTCAGCCTATAATGCACATCTGTCCCTACTCTAACTCACACAATACTCTCTTGCTTTAAGGTCCTCTGAATTGTTACCTTCTCTGGGACCCCTTTCTTGACTCCTGGACAGAATTAACTTCACCTTCCACACTTTGTCATAACACTCCGGTAGCACTTGTCACTGTCTGATTTGGTGTCATAAGATTAGTCCACCCACTTCACAGCATCTCCTCAGTAACCTGGCACACTACTTAGTGGCTGATGAATTAAACTCAAGTCCAGACTGGATAACAATACAGGGGCTGACAAAGAAAGGCAAACTCGCTGTTTTTCTGGAAGCTGAATGTAAATGAATTTCCAAGACAATGCTGAAGCCGGACACAGTACCTAAGAGAAGAAAAAAAAAAAAACAGCGAGTGAAAGCCAGGGTAACTAACAGAATAGATTCTTTAGATAGCTTGTCAGTGAGAAATGTCTTCTTTTGAACTGTTAAAGTGGCAGAAACAATACAAGGTTGATTTCTTCATTATTGACATTGTAAAAGGAATTCAAAGATCGGTGTCTCTCCCTTGTCCATCCAACCCTCTTTGCCATTATAATCATCTCTCAGGTTCTAAGTCACCAAACCATATCTATGGAATGTCAACTTAAAAGTGCTTACCTTCCTGAAACTACACCCCACTGTGATCTTTTCTTTCCTGGAATTCGTAAAGTCCTTGGGCATGTGTGCCATTAAGGAGGCCACTTATGCCCTGGGCAGTTTGGCTCAATGGACAGTCAACCTGTGAACTAAAGGGTCCCAGGTTCAATTCTGGTCAAGGGCACATGCCCAGGTTGTGAGCTCCAGCCCTGGTAGGGGGGGTGTGCAGGAGGCAGCCAGTCATGATTCTCTCTCATCATTGATGTTTCTATCTCTTCCTCTCCCTTCCTCTCTGAAATCAACAAAAGTACATTAAAAAAAACAAAAAAAAACCACAAAAAACGAAGGCCACTTATATTCATTCCACTGTATACTACTCTATTATTGGAATTGTTTAGTTACCTCCCTTCACCTTATCTGTGAAATGACTTTTATTAATTTAAGAATAAACATTTTTCCATGGGGGTGAGTGCATGAGTGGGAGGGTTAGGAGGGTTAATAGAGGGTTACGGACACATATGTAATACCTTATAAAGAAATTTTTAAAAAGAATAAACATTTTTAAAAAGCCAAATTTTTACTGTAGTTGAATGATATCATAACTCACCAATCATTGTTGGTATCTTTAAAGTTATAGGGTAAGATTATTAACTTTAGTAGGCACTAGATTGAATACTAGGAACCCATTTTGCTTTAAGGTTCTCTGAACTAAACTCAGCTAATTCTTAAGAATAAAAATCAGTTATTTCAGGGGTGAATGAAAGGGAAAAATCAATGGATGTTTAAATGATAGTTTTACATTTCCATTTATAAGGGTCTGTGGGCTTTTTTTTTTTTTCCATAACAAAATGACCCTACTGCTAATTGATGCATGTAGTTGTATGCAAACAAGTATACTTGGATAACTTTTCAAGGGAACAGAAGCTTCAGAGGTTCATTAAAATTGACTTGACAAGTCATAAATATAGTGTCAGTATCATTCTTTAGATAATAGGAAATAAAACAGCCTTCCAGATACATAAATATGATGGCCTTTTTGCTTTAAGCCCAAAATTGAACACTCTACCTATCAAGTAATGCCACGGAACAGACTTGATAGTTTAAAATGGCACCATTTAAAACTAATTAAAATTCCTGGTAAATGTAGCTTACCAAAATTCACACCTAAAATGTCAGCCGGATCACTAAACTAGTCTGTATGAGAACTATAGCCATCAGCGGAGTAGATGCCTTTGTAAGATTAACTTATTATGTGTGGCAATGATAGCACATCATTCTTAATAACTGACACTTCCCCAGAGACAGAAATGGCCTTCGTTTCTAAGATCTCTTATTACCTCATAATTTTATTTCTCTCTTTTTAACCCCTGACATTCAATCATTCAATCATTAATCATTTAATTTTTTTTTTTTCAAAGAGGCATGAATTGGCTCTGGAAATGTTTAAGGGAGAGATAACTGAGCTCCCTTCACATAAAGGTATATACAGTCCAAAGGTCAGAGCCCAAATTTTCCAAGCCATTGAAATTCACTTAAGAAGACAGATGAGTCCAAGCCAGTTTGCCTCAGTGGATAAAGCATTGACCGGCAGACTGAAGGATCCCAGAGTTTGATTCCTGTCACCAGCTCATACCTCAGTTTCAGGCTCCATCACCCACCATGGTCACAGTGCTTGTGGGAGAAAACCAATCAATGTGTCTCACTTACCTCTCTCCCTCTCTTCCCCCCGCCCCACCGCCTCCCTTTCACTCTCTCTAAAACTCAATGGAGAAAAGTTTTCTCAGTGAGGATTAATTAACAACAACAACAACAACAACAACAAAAAAAACAAAAAAAAAAAGGAGAAGAGAAAGAAGGAGGAGGAGGAGAAGGAGAAGAAGACAGATGAGTTTGGGAACTAGTATCCATTTATCCAGCTTCTTCGGGTTTTCCATTTACATTCCACCTCACTTTTTACTAAACGAAAGTTGCTGGTTGGTGCTGGTTGGATTAGGGGAGCCCCCACAGGACTGAGTAGAGGCCTCCACAGAAACAGTCCTGATAAAGACAGGAAAAGCAGAGGATTTGAGGTTTGGCTATTTTGTCTTAGATCTGCTGTTTGACTCGAGGCGAGCTGAGCCACTTCTCAGAGTTTCAGCTTCCTTGACTTTGAACTAGGGCTGACATTTTTCTCTAGTTCTGGGGACTATAGCATTAAAAATGAAATAATGTGTTTGAAAATAGCTGGTATGCAACAAGCAGTTGACAAATGTTAGCTGAAGGTTAATATTTTAAGTGAAAATATTGTTCCTCAATACACCTAAGTTAGTATATGTACTGCAGAAACACACAATATACCTAACCATTTAATTTTATTCATCCTTCACTAAGTATCATAACACCTTCAGCAGCTCTCTCTAAAACACCTTCAGCGTCTCCCTATCTTCTTTTAAATGCACAATTTCTTGAGATTTCTGAAGGTAGTAAATTAAATACGCTTTGTTTTGCAACTTAGTTTCATACTGTTTTCTTCAGGATTGTTTGTGAAACTCAAGAAAAGCCATTTGCTTAAGTTAATAATCTTGGCCCAGTGAGAGCACTTTCAGTTTAAAGACACTTTCATTCCTATTATTTTATTTTATCCTTACAACTCACTGAAGTAGGTGGTGTTGCTATCATTAGCCTATTTTATAGATGAGAAAACTGAGGCAAGTCCACGTAACTGGCTAGAACTGGGTTTTCCCATAGGCAAAGTGGAAATGATTCTAACCTTAGTTCACTCAATATAAAATAAACACCTTTACATTTTATAAAGGTATTTGCATTCACTAACCTGATTTCAAGTAGGTAAGGCAGAGATTATGATTTAGAAATAAAGGTATTGAATATTAAAAAGATAAGAGATGTGTTTAAAGTGGGGGTCCGGAGATTCCTGAAGCAACACCAGGATTCTCAGTCTCTCAATTTCTAAGCCAAGATTCTTCATATCACAAGTTCTCACCCTCAAAGGTACCCGGTAATTTCTGCTTCTGGCCATGGTTTCCCAGGGTAATTCAGAGGGATTGCAGAATCAACCTCTCAGGTCTATTTAAAAGACAAGAAGTTTTATTTTGTTTTGTCTTTTCTTACAGACTTTGAAAAGAACAACTTTGTTGCATCTTGTGTCACTGAAAGGGAAGATTTGGGTTCATTATTTGCCAAGCAGTTATTTGTTACCAAAAGGGAGCTTTGAGAACACAAAACAGTAGTGTTAGTGTAAAGCAGCCTTGATTCATGTGAATATTTTTACTTATCTACAAGTGGTAATCTTTTCTTAAGCTAAAAATTGGGGCAGTTAAGAGATAACCTTATGATAATTCAAACAGTTAACATTGTTCATTTAAATAAAAAACAGGATCTAGAATGGATGAATTTGCAAAGTTTGTTTCTAGAACCGGTCGAACTAGAGCGCTGCTGGTAACTCAAAAGGAGACTGATGCTGCCACCTTGTGTCATTGTAGAAAGATGCCAGGACTCACAAAGTGAAAATTTGTGATTGGGGCATGGGGAATGTTTGGAGTAAGAATTCAGAATCTAGAGGCCAAGGGCGGGGTGGGGGAAGGGGGGTGGAGACACATGTAAAACTTTCAACAATAAATTTTTTTTAAAAAAGAATTCAGAACTTTTATATCATACATAAAAAATAATAGCCATCTGTTATTGGTATTTTCCTGATCTAGGTATTTGTCTTTTGTGCAACAGATATTTACTGAGCACCTACTATGTACTAAGCACCCTTCTAGGGGCTAGTGAGTCAGAATAGTAAGAAGTTAGAAAAATTTCTTGGCAAATGGAACGGGGAAACTGGCCCAGCAATTTATAGCCAGCAAAACTGACATAGACCTTGCCCCCAGGTTGGACTTCCCTCCCCTGGCATATCACTGGCTATGCAGTTTAGAGGCCCATTACCTTTCCTCCTTAGAGATAACATCTAGGCCTCAGTTGTACTATTTCAGTTTCAGGCCCAGAAAATCAGCAAAACCAGGTGGGTGATGCCAGGATCAGCTGCAATGCTAATGACCTCCTACCCTGGTGTTGATCAATCAGCAGAGACCAGGACACTGAAACGGCACACCTGGAAAAACTAATGAATATTTTACTGAAATCTCCCCTGAGAACTCCCCTAAACTCCCAGCTTTAAAAAACCCTCAAAAGAAAAGTCCCAGCCTGTGCTCCTTCTCCCAGGAGCAGGCCCACACTTCCACCTTCCCCTTTTCTTCACCCACAGGCATGTATCTCCTAAATTCTAAGGATCCTCAAGAGACTTGCAACCAGCAGAGCAATGAGCAGTGACAGCTTGTCCCAGGCTAACTCCTTGAGGTTGTCTCCAAGGCCCCCTTTTCTCTGATTCTTCAGTGAGCTGATAGTAGACCTACCTTGGCTCACTTCTTTCTCATAGTGTTTCTAGAGAGCCAAAGCAGCCCCACATAGCCTCTCTCGCATTGCTTCTTTTCTCCTAGGCCTTTCCAGCTTCCTTGTCCCCAGCTTTAATAAACATACTCTCAAAATCACCTGAACTCTTGTGAAATCTTTCCTCTACAAAGTCCAGAACTTACATCATACAGACTGGTTGGTCAGAACCAGGTCTGCTCCAGGCAAAATCCCTGTCTGGTAACACTAGGAATACGGCAATGAACAAAGCAGACAAAAACTCCTGTCCTCACTGAGCCTTTAGAACTCTAATTATTTTATTTATGAATTCATGTAATAGTCTAAACAACTCTATAAGGAAGGCTTTGCATTTTACACTAGTAAATGAAGTTACTGGGACATGGAGAGGTTATGTAAATGGTCTAAGGTTATGTGGTTACTGAGTGATAGAGTCTGTATTTGAATATGATATAAGAGCAGCCAAGACTTTAATCATCTATCTAGACAAGCAATTTTCAACTGGTGTGCCACAAGAATTTTTAAACATGCAATAGCTGACTATTTAGTCAGAGGTACTGACCCCTTTTCTCTTAGGTTGTCAAATAAAAAAAAAATGACAACAGCCAACACAACAATAGCTGTCTAATGTCCATGAATCAAAATTATACCTATTTTTATGTCTGATAGGCAAAAAAACAATATTTTTTTATGTACCACAGAATTTTAGTAATTAGCTTGTGTTTGCTATGAGATGAAAAAGATTGAAAATCACTGATCTAGACTGAATAAACTTTGTCCTCTGTCTAAGGTACACAGAGAAAGATTAGTGGTTTCCCCAAGTGCAACTAGCTGTGTATGTCTGGAAGGAAGGGTAGAAGGTGCATGTGTATTATTCACTGAAGTCATATATATATATACATATTCTATATACACATTCACTGTATATAAATATATTTATTCACTGAATGTATATGGGTATTTATCATCAAATTTCATGAGTTCCTATTCCATACTAGAATTCGTGCTAGGTGCTAGAGATAATCTGATTAGAGCTTATGATCCCTTTCTCCAAATGACTCATCTTTAGTAGGAAGAAAAACTTAACAAATTACTTGCTACATTACTATGGCACATATCATATCTATAATAATCTATAATAATAAAAGCATAATATGCAAATGGACCAAACAACCAAATAGCAAAATGACCATCTGAATGACCACACTATTCCATGCACTGGCCCCAGGCCAGCCAAGGCAGGTGCGATGTGATTGGTCAGGGAGGGTGCCATCACCCCACGATCGCCCCACAGAAGGAGGCCCAGGCCACCCTCTGCAGGATGATCAATTGGTTTGGGGGAGGGAGGGTTTCCTGAGGAACCAGGGCTGTGTGGTGATGAACATGGGCAGCACCAGGCCAATGTGGGTGTGGGTATGGGTGGCAGGGAGTGGCGGGGGGGGGGGGGGGGGGACTGGGACTGTGAAGCTGAAGCAGACAGCTGAGGGAAAGAAGGTCTACTCTTGCATGAATTTCATGCAGCAGGCCTCCTGTTTTACTATAAAGACTTAATTGTTTTCTTCAAAAGACTAACCTTCTTCAGACAATAGGCAAACCTTGGTGCCTAGCATGGTACATAATAAGCCTTCCCAAAGTCATTGTTGAATGAGTGACCAGCAGACAGTTATGTCGTCAGGGAAAGTTTTACAGAGCAGATAAGTCATACCTGCATCAATGTTATATTAATAGTAATAAGGATAAAATACAATTTAGAATAAGTATTAAAGTGTGGAATTAAAGTGTGATATTAAAGTGTGAAATCTGAAAGTATGGGATGTAATGTAACTAAATTGATAAGCACCCTTGAGTGGCCTGTATGTAGGAAATAGATAAAGTGATCTGTACCCCATATGTAAGATCAAATAGCAAGGCTCCTGGGGCTCGCTGATAAGACACACTGAAGATGCCCATCTGAGCACATAAAAAGAGCAAGCCCCAGAGGAGATCAGAGACATTCATTCTGCTCCTCCACAGACAGTCACTCTCCACTCCCCTACCTGCATCTGCCCAATCTCTGCCATGGACCGTGAGTCCAAACCTTGAGCCATGAAACTGAGGCCTCAAACAAGATGCCAAGTTGCAACTGCAGTGTCCAATGTCCAATGTGCATGTGTGTCTGTTGGCGCAGATTCCCAGGTGGCCTGCGGAGGTCTGGAAACCACCAGGACTCTGGTAAATAAGCTGTGTGTGACTCGTGCATGCATGTCTGTCTCCTGTGTAATTTATGCTTGGTCAATATTAAGTAAGTACCTTGGGTCGTACGTGTCAGTGTCTGTTTAGAGACTGGCTGAGGCACCCTTGGTCACCTGTGCTTATGTCCCTGAAGGAGAAATTGGGACAATCATACATTTGCAACAGGTATATAATAATTGGTCTATCTACATACAAACAAAAGTGTAAGACCTCTACTTCACACCGTACACTGAACTTCATTCCAGAAGAGCAGTCATGCATACACATAAGAGAAGACCATATGGGGATGGAGGCAGAGGTTGCAGGGAGGAAGCCAGTGCTGGGCAGTGAAGTGGCAGTGCTGGGACTGCCACCAGGAGGGAGCAGAGGCAAGGAAAGGACTCTCTCCTAAAGGGACAGAGGGAGTGTGCTCTCTGGATTTTGGACCCCTGGCCTCCAAAACTGTGAGAGAACTTACTTTTGTTGTTTTAAGCTGCCCAATTTGTATGAATTTAATAAAGCAGCCCTCAAAAACATGGAGTTACTGAGTGCATTATCTTGTTCAATTCGGACATTTTTTCCGTCTTTAAATGTTAGGGGATGGGGAAATGGGATACAGAAGGGCAGGGGTAGGAAGATGTAGGCCTTTGCACTAATGTTCCCTCCATCTAAAATGTTCTTTAGGCCTTTTCTTTATTCACCATGCCCGCATCTCTCCTGTCGCCCTGGCTTTATTTTTCTTCATAGAATGTATATATTTTTAACTTGTGTTTCATTCCTATCTTCCTCACCAGACTTCAAACTCCATTAGGATAAAAAATTTTGTCTTTTTGCCCTTTAGTCTACTATGTGTCTGGCATTTAGCAAGTATCTATAATAATAAAAGGGTAATATGCTAATTATACCAGATGTCTTCTGGATGTCATTCTGGATGTCTTTCCTGTTGAAGCCGGGCTGGAGGGAAGCCAGCTGGGGTCTCGGATGACAGAGGGAAGCCGGTGCCAGCAATCAAGGAAAGGAAGGCCTACCTTGCACGAATTTTTCTGCACCGGACCTCTAGTCTATTCTATTAAAATCCTAATATGCTAATTAGGCCAGATAGCCAAACAACCTTCTGTATGTCATTCTGAACATCCTTCCAGACAAAGCCGTGGTGGCAGGGGCTGAGGCAGAGGTGGTAGGGGTGATCAGACCAGCAGGCGAGGAGTTAGGGTGATCAAGCTGGCAAGGAAGCAGTTAGGGGCAATGAGGCTGGCAGGCAAGCAGTTAGAGGAGATCAGGAAGGCAGGGAGAGGGTAAAGGGTTAGGGTTAGGTTTAGGATTTAGGGTTAGGGTTAGAATTGGGTTTAGGGTTATAGTCAGGGTTAGGGTAAGGGTTAAGGTTTAGGGATAAGGTTAGGGTTAGATTTAGGATTTAAGGTTAGGTTTAGGGTTTAGGGTTTAGGATTAAGGTTAAGGTTAGGTTAGGGCTTGGGTTAGGGTTAGGGTTAGGGTATGGGTTAGGGTTGAGGGTTATGGTTAGTGTTAAGGTTTAGAGTTAAGGTTAGGATTAGCATTAGAGTTTAGGGTTTAGGGTTTAGGGTTAGGTCTAGGGTCAGGGTTAAGATTTAGGGTTAAGGATGAGGGTTAGGGTTAGGGTTGAGGGTTAGGGTTAGGGTTAGGGTTAGGGTAGGTTAGGGTTAGGGTTAGTGTTAGGGTTTAGAGTTAAGGTTAGGATTAGCATTAGGGTTTAGGGTTTAGGGTTTAGGGTTAGGTCTAGGGTCAGGGTTAAGATTTAGGGTTAAGGATGAGGGTTAGGGTTAGGGTTGAGGGTTAGGGTTAGGGTTAGGGTTAGGGTTAGGATAGGGCTGAGGATTAGGGTTTAGGGTTAAGGTTAGGGTTGGGTTAGGACTTAGGGTTAGGGTTAGGGTTAGGGTCATAGATAGGGTTAGGTTAGGGTTGAGGGTTAGGGTTAGTTAGGGTTTGGGTTAGGGTTACGTTTATGATTAGGGTTGAGGGTTAGGGTTAGGGTTGAGGGTTAGGGTTAGTTAGGGTTTGGGTTAGGGTTACGTTTATGGTTAGGGTTGAGGGTTAGGGTTAGGGTTAGGGTTAGTGTTTAGGGTTAGGATTAGCTTTGAGGGTTAAGGCTAAGGATAAGATTTATGATTTATTATAAGTTTAATGTTAGGGTTAGGATTAGGGTTAGGGCTGAGGGTTAGGGTTAGGGTTGAGTTTTATGTTTACGATGTGGTTAGGATTTAGGTTTAGAGTTAGAGTTACGGTTGAGGGTTAGTATTAAATTCCCACCCTAACCCTATCCCTAACCTGAAACTAACCCAAACCCTAACTCTAGCTCTCAACCCTAACCTTAACACTAACCATAACCGTATACCCTAATCCTAAACACTAACCCTAACCCTAACCCAATCCTAAACCTAACCCTAACCCAAACCCTAACCCTAACCCTAATCCTAACCTCAACCTTAACCTTAACCCTAATCCTTACCCTAAACCCGAACCATAACCCAAACACTAAACACTAATCCTAAATCTAATTCTAAACCCTAACCCTCATCCTTAACTCTAACCCTAATTCTAACCCTCAACCCTAACCCTAACCCTAATCTCAAACCCATGATCAATTCATTGTTGGATCTGTAAGATTTGAAATATCTATTAGTTATTCCCATGGTCCAGTAGACAGATATAAAGTACTAGAGACCTGGTGCATGAATTTCACACACAGGGGGTAGGGTGTGTGTGGGGGGGTTCAGCCCAGCCTCCATCCTCTTCAATCTGGGACCCCTCAGGAGAGGTCAGACATCCCTCTCACAATCCAGTACTGCTGACTCCTAACTGCTCACCTGATTGCCTGCCTGATTGCCCCTAACTGCTGCTCCGCCAGCCTGATCACCCCCAACTGGCCGCCCTACCTACCTGGTCACCCTAACTGTCCCTCCCTGCCAGCCTGACCACCCCTAACTCCTGCCCTGCCAGCCTGATCACCCCCAACTGTCTCCCCTGCTTACCTGGTTACCCCCAACTGTCCCCCCCTGCTGGCCTGGTGACTCTAACTCCCCACCCCAACAGCATGGTCTCCCCTTACTTCCCCCCTTACCAGCCTGGTTGCCCCTAACTGCCCCCTCCTGCTAGCCTTGTTGCCCCCAACTGCCATCCCCATCAACTTGGTCACCCACAACTGCTCCCCATGCCAACCTGGTCACACCTCACTGCCCCCCTCTGCTGGCCTGATTGCCCCTAACTGCCCCCCATGACCTGGTTACCCCTAATTGCTCCCAATGCTTGTTTAGTCATTTGGTCTCCCTCACTAACCCCCCTGCCCACCTGGTAGCCCCCAATAGCCCTCCTCTGCCACCTAGTCACCTCTTAGTGCCTCCTTGCAATCCTGGTCACTCCCATCTGTTCCCCCTCCCCCCTGCCAACCTAGTCACCCCTCACTGTCCCCCTCTGCTGGCCTGGTCACCCCTAACTACCCCCTCCACCAACCTGGTCACCCCCAACTGCCTCCCCCTGCTTGTTTAGTCGTTTGGTTCTCCCTCACTAACCCCTCTGCAGACCTGGTCACCCCCAACAGCCCCTCTCTGCTGGCCTGGTCACCCTTCACTGGCCCCCCTGCTGGCCTAGTCACCCCCAACTCCCCCCCCCCTGCCAGCCTGGTCAGCCCTCACTGTTCCCCTCTACCAGCCTGGTCACCCCTAACTGCCCCCTCACCAACCTGGTTGCCCCCATCTTTTCCCCCTTCACCACCAGTCTGGTTGTTCCCCTCACTGCCGCCCTCTGCCAGCCTGGTCGCTCCTAACTTCCCCCTTCCCAACCTGGTTATCCCCGTCTGTCCCCCCTTATAGCCACCGCCTGGGGGTTGCCCCTCACTGCCCCCCTCTGCTGGCCTGGTCACCCCACAGAGCCTGATGTTCAGTTGTTTGGTTGTCCCTCACTAACCCCCCCTGCTAGCCTGGTTGCCACACGCAGCCTGCTGCTCAGTCATTTGGTCATCCCTCATTAACCCCTCTGCTAGCCTGGTCACCCTACACAGCCTGTTCAGTCAACCGTTTGGTTGTTTTGGATGTGATGGCCCTTGGCTCTTTATATATTTAGATAGATATAATTTTATTTTCATTATAACATCAAATAACTTGTATACCAATTCAATTCTTTATTCACTCAGTAAAGAATTAGTGTATGTTCATTATATATAAGGCATAACTGTAGCTGATAAAGATAATCTAATTCTGATTATCCCTCAGACAGTATTCTACATCTTGCCAGTAATCAGTGAATACATTGTGTGGTCAGGAGACATAAATATTAGTTATGCCTCTGTTTTAAATGCTTTTGTGATCTTGGGGAAGTATTTTCACTTATATGTGCCTCCGTTTCTTCTACCTTATTTTTATTTTTTTTAATTTTCCACACTTTAAAAAATATATATATTGTATTGACTTTTTACAGAGAGGAAGAGAGAGGGATAGAAAGTCAGAAACATCGATGAGAGAGAAACATCGATCAGCTGCCTCCTGCACACTCCCCACTGGGGATGTGCCTGCAACCAAGGTACATGCCCTTGACCCCAGTTGAACCTGGGATCTTTCAGTCTGCAGACCGATGCTCTATCCACTGAGCCAAATCGTTTTTGACAGTTTCTTCTACTTTAAAATGGGATTGCTGTGCATGATGATAGCAATGATCCCTGTCTCTCTACCCCACCCCCCACCCCCCAAACACACAGAGCCTTAAAAATTCTTCTACTTGTTTATCTTTATTCAAACTAGTTTTTCCCAGGTAACATAATTTTTCTTGGAGCTTTGCTGGAGAAGGCAGCTACTTTTCCTTCTCCAGCCAATTCACTGGTCAAAGAAAAAGAAGTTGGTCTATATATTCCTGGCTCTCCATAGCCACTTCTCTGCCTTTGTTTATCTTCTATGAACTTAGCAATCTCTATTCTTTAAAAAATAAACAAATGTTTTAAAATTATTATTATTATTATAGTAATTACCATTTCTATGTAGATAAACATAAAAAGTTAGGTTGCCTCCCCATTTTATATGCTAATTTTTATAACACTGTACTTATACATCTGGTATGACAATTATAACATTCTGACTGCTATTGTAGTGATTTATGTGCTTGGAAATTATATCTTTCATGAAATCGGGGACTATGTCATACTCATTTTTATAGTTCCCTTAGTGTTCAGCTTAGTGCCTTGTCAATCATAGACACCCCAAAATGTACAGAATTAATAAGTGAGTCAATAAACTATAATGAAATATATTTTAAAAAATCTAATCCTATATAATAAAAGAGAACATGCAAATTTGATCGTACCTTGGCTCCTGATTGGCTATGCTATCAGGAGCAGGGGAGGGGCCAAGTGGCGCAAGTGCCAGGCCCTGGGGGTGGAGATGAAATGGTGGTGGTGATGAGCGCCCACCCCCCCCGGGCACTGTGAGGGAAAGCTGCGGCAGCAGCAGCAGTGGTGGTGGCGGCAGGGAGTGGCCGGCCCCCAGGCCCTGTGAGAGAAAGTGGCAGTAAGCACCCAGCCCCTGGGGCCGGGTGGGCACAGGCAGCTGGGGCTGAGCTGAGCAAGGCGATGGCTGGGTGCCCAAGGCCTAAAACCTCACCAGAGGCTTTAGGCTTTGGGCAGGCTGGGGGTGAGCCATCAGTTGGACATCCCCTTAGGGCTCCCAGTATGTGAGAGGGGGCAGGTTGGGTTGAGGGACCACTCACCTCCAGTGCATGAATTTTGTGCATCGGGTCCCTAGTATACAATAAAATAAAATTTTTTAGAAGGATCCTTCTAATATCTGTGGGTGGTTTCTTGGTTCTTTTGAGTTTTTCTGTAATATCATTATACCTCCTTTAATTTTTTATTCACCTATGAGGTCATGGAACTCTCTCTCGCACTTGCAAGGTATTTCTTTCTGATTTTGTATAAAAGTAGCACAGTGAAAATATTATTGCAAATAAAAGCAGCAATTTGAATCCCAAGTCTGTCACTAAGTAGCTGTGTGACTTTGGGTAAGTTGCTGTCTCTCCCTAAACCCAAGTTCCCAGTTTGATAGTGAGAAACAGACCTTATACAATGGGTTGATATAGGTTTACAATGAGATCATGAACGTGGAAATTCTTGGTAGACTGAAAATGACACTGTTAAAAATTATCCTTTAAAATTTTTTTCTGAACAGATATAATATTACATTATTTTTGACTGTTTAAATTATAAAAAATCTTCAATGGAATATTTTAGTAGATTTCTAGCTTAATGTTAAGGTTTGACAGAAATCTGACTTGAGAGGTATGGTCTATAATTTTGAAGTAATTGTTATTAATATAAACATATTAGTAATATGTTTATATACATTACATATAATTATTTATTATTTATGGACAAAATTTTATTCATAAAAATTTTTGAAATTTATGTAATCTAGTGCCATCACATGTGACTACACAATTCCAGGATTTCCATTCACAGATGTAACCCCCATGAAGCCTTCAGCCTTGTGCAGTGGAGTGGTCCTGGTAGTCAGCCATCTTATCTAATAAAAGAGAAACATGCAAATTACCATACCTTCGCTCTGATACCAGTCAATCAGGAGCGGAGGGGGGGGGGGGGGTGAGGCCGGGGCACATGCAAGGCGAGAGGCGGCAGCGGGAGAGGCCCCAGGCCTGGGGAGCGGGCACTGTGCTGGCGGTCCCAGCCGGGGCCGCATGGAGGGGTGGGCCGGCCGGCGGCAGCAGGGCAGCGTCCACTGCTCCCCAGGCTGGGGCATTGTGGAGGGGAGGGGCCCCATAGGGGTAGGCCCGGCCAGGCTGTGGGTGGGGTGCCTGCGGCTGCCTGTGGCTGGCCTGAGTGAAGCTGGCCCAGGTCCTGGATGCCTCTAGCTGGCCAGAGGGAGGGAAACCTGGGTCCCAGATGTGGGGCAAGGCAGAGGCAGTTAGGAGCAATCAGGCCAGCAGGGGAGCACTTAGGGGTGATCAGACAGGCAGGCAGAGGTGGTTATAAGTGATCAGGCAGGCAGAGGTGGTTAGTGGCGATCATGCAGGCAGGCAGAGGGGTTAGGGGCGATCAATCAGGCAGGCCAGTGAGCAGTTAAGAGCCAGTACTCCTAGATTGTGAGAGGGATGTCCGACTGCCAACAGTCAGACATCTCTGATTGCCAACAGTCAGACATCCGTGAAGGGGTCCCTGATTGGAGAGGGTGCAGGCTGGGCTGAGGGAACCCCCCTTCCATGCATGAATTTCTTGCACTGGGCCACTAGTGCAATTATAAAAAGAATGAAGAGATTCTGTTCAAGTACCTAATACATTCTATATTTTAGGAGACATATTTATTATGAATTCTTAAACTGCATATGTCAGTTTTTACTATTAGTACTAAAAGCATGAAGAAAAACTATTGAGACAAATATTAAAAGAGATAAAGGTGAAAGAATATCACTAACTAGTAGAGATATAGTTGTAGATATAAACTCATCTTTGGCCTAAGTGCTTCCCATCATTTTATTAATGAAAGCCTGGACATTGTTCTCCAATAGGAAGTGTTTTCATACAAAGGCACAGTTGTACTTTGTTAAAACTTACATATCTTAATAAATAAATCATAAGGACTATAAAATATATGCAATTACATAGTACATTTAAATACATATTATGTTGTATGTTTCTTATTCTACCCAATAAAAGGGTAATATGCAAATCAACCATCACTCCATCACAAAGATGGCGGCACCCGTAGCCATAAGATGGAGATGTCCAGTCCTCTCAGCCCCACCAGAGTCCCCCAGTCCCAGGGAGGCGGCTGCTGAGAGTGGGTAGAGTGAGCATCCTGGTGGAAAGATTGCTTTGTCGCCGCGATGATGAGGCAAGTGTTCCACCCTGGCCATGGAGGGCCTCTGGGCAGTGGGCATGAAGTGGGGGGAGGAGGAATGTTTGCATTGTCACCCTGGCAATGAGGCAAGCATTCCGACTTAGCTGCAGATGGGCCTCTGGCCAGTCCAGTGCTCAGGATGGGCCTCTGGGCTAGGGAGAGCCTCTGGGCAGTGGCTGCAGAGCAGCCAGACTCCACAGACAACTACTGGTGTACAAATTTATGCGCGGGGCTACTAGTATAATAATATAACTGTTATGCTTACTTAGCTATGTTTCATTAATTTATCCATTTATTCATTAAATATAATTGGACATTGACTCTTGTAAAGTCCTAGGAACAAAAAATTGTCCTCAAGATGCTCACAGATATTCATTATGGTTCTTAGGGCTCCTGAAAGACCATGAAATAAATGAGATTTGTATGGAATCCAGCATGGGACTAAGCCTCAAAAAAAAAAAAAAAAAGGCATTGGGGGTTGGGGAGGATAAAGATCATCCCTAATTACCATGAGGTAAAATCTCTTGATAGAAAATAATTGAGACATGTGTGTCAGCTTGGAGCCTAAGTTGATCTTTTGACAAAGAACTGTGTCGAGCAGAACATTGACTCACTATCAAATGTGTCATTACAGCCAATAGGGGAGAATTTATAAAGCTCTTGTGAGCCAAGTGCAAATGCTGAAAGGGGAAGACTTTCTTCCATTCCCAGGCATGACGAGTGATATCAGTGAGGGCAGAAGAGTAGTGCTGGAATGAATCCAGCAAGTGTCAAAACAGCAGTAGACCCCAGAGAAAAGGGAGACATTGGGGGCTTGGGATCCTAGTGGCTTTACTGGGAAAGTTTCATAATATTAAAGGTAGTCCCATGGTAACAAGAAGAAAAAGTCTCACAAAGGGAAATTTTTTTCCCTCAATCTCTTACAAGAATGATAAGCCTATTTAACCTTAAAAATATAAAAGACAGATCCTCTTTTTATACAATATTATTGAAACTCATTTTCCTCATTTTCTAACCTATTTTGTATTATAGTGATAAAGAAGACCTTATTTTACAGATGAATCTGTGCAAAGTATTTTGTCTAATTCCCGGAACTGTGGGTTAGAATAGAAAGCAAAGAAACTATCCAAGGTAATCTTATGTATGTCCTTGAGCATTCTTTCTAGGCCATTCTCCTGGGATAATCAGGAGTTACTCAGGTTCCAGGATTTGATATAGATATTCTCTTTTGGAACAGGTAACACAGGAGAAAATATTAGGGCTAATGTTTGAGGAAGTTTCTCAATGTTCAATTTCATTGAAAAATTGTGTCTTTTTTAAATTACCTCAATGATTCAGTTGATTAATCCCGATATTGTGATGGTGTGGTGTCAGGCTGTACTACTTACTAGCATCTGTTGCCATGATCCAGCTACTTCCTGAAGTTTTCTGATTTTGATTTGTAAAATGAGCTATATCTGCATTAAAGTGTTCCCATGCAGGTTAAGTAAAGAATGTACATAAAGTGCTAAATAAATGCTCATCTCATAGTAATTTTGTATAATTAAGCAACATAATGAGACTATTCCTTAGAAATGACAACCCTTTACAACTGGAGGATTAGCACTTCAGGTCTGGTAACTAATTGAAATGCACGTTTCAGACAAATGAGGAAATAAGTTTAAACTTGGAGGCAAAGAGTTGCATCCAAACAGAAATAGCTAAAGACAAAAACACAAGACTGAGAGCTCACATGCAGGTAGGCCAATAAAAAGCCTAATCTGAAAAAGTTTGGGAGGTTGTGTACATTCTTCCTAGGCTGTGTTACCTGACCTCTAGATTTCTTGATTGCATCTAAATTGAATCTAAAACCCTACCCTCTGTAATTTACAAAGTTGCAAAACTGGTCTGTGTGTCCAATCTTTGCTACAGAGAGAAAACACCCCAGCAGAATTATTTATTGAACATGTTAAAATCGTTAAACCTTAGAGCCGAAAGGACTCTGAATTGTAGCTTTGTAACTAGACAACCAAGGGTTTAGGCAACAAGGTTCTTCATCTTTCTGTATAACTCTTTGACTTGGTTCTTGCCGCCCTCTGGACTGCTTTTAGGACTTTGTGTAATATTTTATTTTTCAGTCAGTGTATGCTTGATTTCTAGTTGTTCCTTTTTCTGCCACTACTTGAGCCAATTAAAGAGAGACAGAGTTAAAACGTATATAAGCATTTATTCCAATAATGCTGGCAGTATGGAAGAGCAGCAGGTCATTTACAAAAATCTGCTCTGCAACTCCCCCCATAAACCAGCTCCTTACATAGGGTAGGACAAAGATTACATGGAGAAGTAGGAATTACAGGATGTGGAAGTAGGCTATGGGAGCTGGGGCAGGACTCCACTGTTTAGGCAACAAGGTTGTTCATCTTTATATATGATAGACAGTTCTTGAATGAGAATGGACCGAATTCCCAGGTTGACTCCCAGGTGCAAGGTTGACTGCCAGATCCAGGTGCCAGGGGCATACAACTCCAAGACAGGTTAGAATGTCCTTTCTTTTTAAAAAATCTTTATTGTTCATTTTATTAATTACATTATTCCCCCCTTTTTTATCCCCATATAACTCCCTTCCACCCTGTACCCATCCCACCCTCCGCCCTCACCTCCCCCTCCCCACTGTCCTCTCCCATTGTTGCAAGATTTTTGTCCAGTCTCTTGTTGTACTTCCCACACCCCTTTTCTCCCCAAGAATTGTCAGTCCATTCCCTCTCTATGACCATGATTCTGTTATATTCACCAGTTTATCCTGTTCATCAGATTATTAATTCACTTGAGTTTTAGATTCACTTTTTGATAGATGTGTATTTGTTGTTCATAATTTATATTTTTATCTCTTTCTTCTTCCTCTTCTTAAAGAATATCTTTCAGCATTTCATATAATATTGGTTTGGTGGTGATGAACTCCTTTAGCTTTTTCTTATCTACAAAGCACTTTATCTGATCTTCAATTCTGAATGATAGCTTTGCTGGATAGAGTATTTTTGGTTGTAGATTCTTGCTATTCATCACTTTGAATGTTTCTTGCCACTCCCGTCTGGCCTGCATTGTTTCTGTTGAGAAATCAGCTGACAATCATATGGGTGCTCCCTTATAGGTAACTAACTGTTTTTTTCTTGCTGCTTTTAATATTCTCTCTTTATCTTTTGCTCTTGGCATTTTAATTATGATGTGTCTTGGTGTGGTACTCTTTAGATTTCTATATTTTAGGGTTCTGTGTACTTCTTGGGCTTTTAAGTCAGTTTCTTTCACCAGGTGGGGTAAGTTTTCAGTCACTATTTTTTCAAGTAGGTTTTCATTGCCTTGTTCTCTCTCTTTTGCTGGAACCCCCATAATTGGATGTTGGCATGCTTGAGGTTGTCCCAGAGGCCCTTTACACTATCTTCAATTATCTGGATTCTTTTTGTTTCTTGCTCTTCCAGCCGAGTGGATTTTGCTTCTTTGTATTTCAACTCTTTGACTTGGTTTTTGCAGCCCTCTGGACTGCTTTTAGGACTTTGTGTAATATTTTTTATTTCAGTCAGTGTATGCTTGATTTCTAATTGGTCCTTTTTCATATCCTTGAGGGTCTCCTTCATATCCACATAGGTCTTGTTCATTTCCTTGTAGGTCTCATTCATTTCCTCGTTGGTCTTGTTCATTTCCTCATTGGTCTTGTTCATTTCCTCGTAGGTCTTGTTCATTTCCTCGTAGTTCTCATTAACTTCATCGGCCTTTTCTAGGAGCCTCTTAAAAAGCCTTATAATTGTGGTTTTGAACTCTATGTCTAGTCGTCTTTTTTCCTCCATTTCTTTCACACCTGATTTCTTTCCAGGTCTCTGCATGGTGGTTTCTTTCCTGAGTTGGTCAATTAGCTTTGTGGTAGATATCCTCTATGGGACAGTGGCTCAGCCTCCCCGGTTACCTGAGGTGGATACTCTTACTGCAGTCCTTTATGGGTTGTACAGTATTTTTTAATTTAAGCCCAGTTTGTTGTTGTTAGCCCTAGGAGGGTTTGACCTCCAGGCCAATTGGCTATGCCGGGAAATTGTTCAGGTTGGATGGGCAGAGTCTCTGGGCTGAGCACACAGCATCAGCGTCAGCTATGCCCTATGCAGCACATGGGTCTCTGTGTTGGGTGGTAATGGCTGCAGGCACCTCCAAGAGTAAGCCGCCTCTGGTCTCCCCCCCCCCCTCCCCCCGTTGCCAGACAACTCTGCCTCTCTCCAAATGAGTCTACACCAAAGTCTGGCTCAGGGTTGTAAAACAAAGCAGTCCAGTGGTCTTGGTAGTGAGGGAGCAAGTCGTGCATCTGTGCTGTAGCACATTTTACGTGCAAACAGCTGTTCCAAACGCTCACTCTCCTCAGACTCGGAGAGCTCTGCCATGCCCAGCTTTTAGCGTGCATACCCCGGATCTCGGACCTCTCCTGGCCCTGGGGAATCTGTGCAGTGGGATGTCTCCGCCCTTCCCATTGGAGAAATCCAGCCAGGATTGCTGCTGTCAGCCCTACAGCCCGTGCGCCCCCCATGGCTCCGAACCTCTGGCTCCACACGTATCTTCAAGGCTGCACTCCGCCGCTCTTCTGAGTCTCAGTGTCCCACTTTTACTTTTATTTGTGGAATTTTCACTCAGCCAGCTTTCCAGTGATTCTGGATGATGTTTGTTTTGTTATGTTGTAGTTTTGGAATTGTTGTGTGGGGCAGCACAATAGGTGTTTACCTACGCCGCCATCTTGATTCCTCTCCTGAGAATGTCCTTTCTTTAATTAGAACGGGGCAACCACGGTTAACAAAGCATAATTAACATTTCTTATCATTATAACTAGTTCCCAATATTCTGTTTTTGCCCCTGGTGGCTTGACCTCATTTTATACTAAAAATTATCTTAGAGAGACTAAAGGGCTTGCTTAAAACAGGAAAACAAAACAAAACGAAACAAGATCCCAGATCTTCTCAGGACTCATCCTGTACACTACTATACCACATAGCTTCTGTTTTTGTTTTATGCTTTTTGTTTTCATGTGAAGGATTATATTTCAGCAAAGCATTAGGGGAAAGAAAGAGCCATTACGCTCATATATTAGTTGGCAGTTAGACAGGCATGAGCAGAGCAAAAACAATAGGCCAGGTGTAGAAGGTCACCAGTACTAAAAGCAAGTAACAATCATAGATAGGGTGGGACCTCGCCCCCAGGGTGACCTGTCCTCCCCTATCATATTGCTGGTCAAACAGTTTAGACCCCTGACCTTTCATAATGCTAGTCATGTGATAGATCCCCTTAGAGGAGGAACAAGGTTGGCGGGGGGGGGGGGGGGGGGGGCAAAGAATAGCCTCATATGGGCCTTGTACAACCACTCTCTTAAGCATTAAACCCTAGAGATAACATCTAGGCCTCAGCTGTGTTTCAGCTCTAGCCCAGAAAAGCAGCAAGCAAGGCCTAGTGAGGTGTTGCCACGGCTGAAGACCAGCCTCAATGACCAATGAATCCCTGCCCTGGTGCAAACCAATCAGTAGACATCAGGACCCTGAAAGCACACACCTGGAAAGCTGATGAATATTCTATTCAGATCCTCCCCTGAGACCTCCAGATAAAACCCCTTAAAACAAAGGACCCAGTGCACTTTCTTTCTGGAGCATGCCTGCCCTTTTACCCCTCTCCATCCCCCAAGCACATTCTCTCTGCCTTTCTTTTTCCTAAGCTCCAAGAGACTTTCTTTGCCTCTGTGTCTTTGTTTTGTTTTGTTTTGTTTTTGGTCCATGCAACCCAGCTGGCTCATCTTTTCTACCTCTGTGACTTTCTAAATAAATTTCATCTTATAATTTGAGTTCCTTAGCTCTGAATTCTCTTTGCCAAACTCAAGTACTGAGGTTGCTGAGCCAAGGTTCAGTAACAACTTGGTGCCTTTTCACCATTAATATGTCTATTTTTGTGCCTCCTTATTCATAACTCATACACATGATATTCAACCAGAAATATTTGGAAATATGGGATGATTTTTTTGCAACCAATTAATGACTTGGTTGCAACTAACATATATGTATAGTGTGTAGAACTAAAAAAATGCTATAGAATTCAACATAATTAATTGGCATGCACAAATGCAATAGTGGTCTTGTGGAGGATGGGAGGGATGATGCATTGACCATGTTCCAGGCATTATGCTGCTAAATTCTTAAATATATTACATCCCACTTAATTTAAACAATAAATCAGTAAGATAAGTACTATCAAAATTTTCATTTTAAGGAGTAGAAAATCAAGACACTAAGGGTAAGACCTATCTGTCTGTATGTAATGTGTGTATATAAATTTATGTGTATACACACAAACACGTGTGTGTTTGTGTGTGTGTGTATCCTATCTAATAAAAGAGTAATATACAAATTAACGATCACTCCACTACATCAACAAGCCATGCAGACCAACCAAACAGGAGCAAGTATGCAACTTAACCCAACCAAGATGGCTGTGGCCAGGAACTGAGCAAGAGGCTTTGGTTTCCCTTGTGATGGAGGAAGCCAAACTTTCTGCACACCCTGGCCAGCCTAGGCCTCCATTTAAGGCCACAAAGTTTCAATTGTAGAAGATAAATAAATCCCAATAAAAATGGTGGCAGCCATGAAGCTAGAGAGAGCAGGAGCCTTGAGTTGCCCCTGGCAATGAAGGAAGCCAAGCTTTTCACACACCCTGGCTGGCCCAGGCCGCCACTCAAGGCTATAAAATTTCAATGATAGAAGATAAATAAATCCCAACAAAAATAGCTGTGGCCATGGAGCAAGCAGGAGGCTTGGCTCTGCTCCAGGCTACAACATTTCAATTATAGAAGCTAAATAAATCTCAGATACCAGTGCCTCTGCCTGGGTTGCTGGGGGACGTGGATGGCCCAAAAACCACCACAGACCCCTCGCCCAGGCCACCCCACACCCCAAGGAAACCCCGCCCCTGATCCCAGACATCCTTCAGGGCAAACCAACTGGCTCTTACCCATTCACCAGGCCTCTATCCTATCTAATAAAAGTAATATGCAAACTGACCATCACTTCAACACACAAGATGGCTGCCCCATATGGTCAAAGATCCTGCCCCCACATGGACACAAGATGGCCACCACAAGATGGCCAGCAGGAGATGGCAGTTGGTGGGGACCAGGCTTGCAGGGAGGGCAATTAGAGGTGATCAGGCCTGCAGGGGAGGGCAGTTAGGGTCAAACAGGCTGGCAGAGGAGCAGTTAGACATCAATCAGGCTGGCAGGGGAGTGGTTAAGGAGTGATCAGGCTGGCTGGCAGAAGCAATTAGGAGCAATCAGGAAGGCAGGCAGGAGAGCAGTTGGGAGCCAGCAGTCCTGAATTGTGAGAAGGACATCTGACTGCCTGTTTAGGCCCAATCCAATAGAACATCTCTCAAGGGGTCCCAGATTGGAGAGGGTGCATGAATTTCATGCACTGGGCCTCTAGTGTGTGTGTGTGTGTGTTTATAAATATAAATATAAATATAAATATAAATATAAATATAAATATAAATATAAATATACTAGAGGCCAGGTGCACAAAATTTGTGCATGGAGGGCGGGGGATGTCCCTTAGCCCAGTCTGCACCCTCTCCAATCAGGGACCCCTCGAGGTATGTCCAAGAATCAGGCCTAAACGGGCAATCAGACATCCTTTTCATAATACAGGACTGCTGACTCCAAACTGCTCACCTGCCTGCCTCCCTGATTGCCCGTAACCGCTTCTGCCTGCCAGCCTGTTCACCTGCTAACCACTACCCTGCCAGCCTAATTGATGTTTAACTGCTCCCCTGCCAGCCTGTTTGCCCCCAGCTTCCCTCCTCTACCAGCCTGGTCACCCCTAACTGTTCTTCCCTGTAGACCTGGTCCTCCCCCCAACTGCCCTCCCTGCAGGCTTGATCACCCCCAACTGCCCTCCCTTGCAGGTCTGGTACCTCCCAACTGCCCTCCCCTGCTGGCCTGATCGCCCACAACTGCCCTCCTTGCAGGGCCTGGAATCTCCAACGGCCCTCCCCTGCTGGCTATCTTGTGGTGGCCATCTTGTGTCCACATGGGGACAGGATCTTTGACCACATGGGGCAGCCATCTTGTGTGTTGGAGTGATGCTCAATCTGCAAATTACTCTTTTATTAGATAGGATAGAGGCCTGGTGCATGGGTGGGGGCCAGCTGGTTTGCCCTGAAGGGTGTACTGGATCAGGGTGGGGGTTCCCTTGGGGTGAGGGGCAGCCTGGGCAAGGGGCCTGTGGAGGTTTGCAGGCCGGCCATGTCCCCCAGCAACCCAAGCGGAGGTCCTGAGATCTGGGATTAATCTATGTCTACAATTGAAACTTTGTAGCCTGGAGTGGAGCCAAGCCTTTTGCTCACTCCATGGCAGCAGCCATTTCTATTTAAAACTTTGTAGCCTAGAGTGGAGGCTTAGGCCAGCAACGGCAGACTGAAAGCTTGGCTTCCTCCATTGCCAGGGAAACCAAAGCCTCTGTTCTCTCCAGCTTAGTGGCTGCTGCCATTTTTGTATCTTTTATAATTGAAACTTTGTAACATTGAATGGAGGCCTAGGGAGACAGAAAGCTTGGCTTTTTATGTTGCTGGGGAAACCTAAGCCTTCCTCCTGCTCTCAGTGGTGGCAGCCATCTTGCTTGGGGTTTATTTGCATAATTTGCTCCTGATTGGCTGTTAAGTATGGCTGTGGGCATGGCAAAGGTACGGTCAAATTTGCATATTACTCTTTTATTAGATAGTACACACACACACACACACACACACACACACACACACACACACTCTTAGTAGAGGCCCATTGCAGGAAGATTCGTGCAATAGGCCTTCCTTTGCCTGGCTGCTGGCACCAGTTTTCCTCCAGCACCTGGGACCTGGGCCAAGCCTTCAGCCTTCCATGGATCCAAACCTTCAGCCTCCAGGCTCTGGCCACAGTGGAGCCTTCAGTCATCAGTCTTCAATCTGTGCCTCTGTATGCAAATTAACCTGCCATTTTGTTGGGTTAATTTGAATATTCACTCCTGATTGGCTGGTGGGTGTTGCAGTGATACAGTAATTTGCATCTTTCTCTTTTATTAGTATAGATATAAGTATGTATGTATGTACATATAAATATGTATGTATATATATAGATATGGATATATGAGCATACTTATTTATTATGCAGGAAATAAACTATTTTTAAATGATTATTTTAACAGAGCAGAAGAGTGTCATGAATTTTGAATGCTCACTTTTTTGGTCTTCATCATGAAGCACACCTGTCCTGACATCTAGCATTCACTAGCTTATCAGAGGGCAGTATGTAAGAAGTTTATCTGTTTCTCAATGGTGGCACCACCAACATTTTGTGAAAGGGAAATTTCTAGTTTTGAGGGACTTCCTCAAGCATTTCAGAATATTTATGTCCCACCCCACCTCACTACATAGCAATAGCTACTTCCAGTCATTGTGAGGATGGAAAACACTGCTACACATTTTCAAATGTGCCCCAGCACCCCAAACATTGAGAATCACTGCAGGAGGGGTTGATGATGAGCCCCTGCTTTGCAGATGAGGAAACTAGGGCTTACAGGAGATAAGGAATAAGGTCACATTAGAGATATGCAGTGAGTTGGTACTCAGTAAATAAGTGATTTTCTAATTTCTGTTTCTCTACAGAGGGCCCTTTTACTAACTTCAGCACTCTGAGTATATTTGTCATATGACCCAATTTATTTATTTTTAAATATATTTTATTGATTTTTTACAGAGAGGAAGAGAAAAGGATAGAAAGTTAGTAACATCAATGAGAGAGAAACATTGATCAGCTGCCTCCTGCACACCCCCTACCTGGGATGTGCCTGCAACCAAGGTACATGCCCTTGACTGGAATCAAACCTGGGACCTTTCGGTCTGCAGGTAGATGCTCTATCCACTGAGCCAAACTGGTTTTGGCAACCCAATTTATTTTTAAAAATTCTATTTTACATAGCTGTATTTCATAAAGTGAGGTTCATTTGTAAAATGGTCATGGTAACAAAGATAGACTAGATGATAGATCAGAGAAAAATCATAAAATACAGTCTGGCTGGTGTGGCTTAGTGGTTGAGTGTTGACCTATGAACCATGAAGTCAGGTTCGATTCCTAGTCAGGGTACATGTTTGGGTTACATGCTTGGGTTGATCCCCAGTGGGGGGTGTGCAAGAGGCAGCTGACCATAATTCTTTTTCATCAGTGATGTTTTTATCTCTTCTTCACCCTCCCTCTCTGAAATTAATAAAAAACATATTAATATAAAGTAAAAATTTTAAAGTCACAAAATACAAGCATCATTAAGAGTTTGTGAAAGAGATTACAGGAGAAAATTTTAAACAAACTAGGCTATTCAGCCTAGAAATTAGAAAGGGAATTTGATGTTAGTCTAGCATGTGAAGGATTTTCAAACAGAGAATGATGTGTATAGGTGACATGGGGTACAGTCTGAGATGATATGAGTTCATGGTGATTATGGTGATTGCAATGATAATCTCTGTACAATCTTTAAAGCTTACCAAGCACTTTCATATACATTATCTAATTTTAATAATTTTATAGTGATGAGTTAAAAATGTAAATGTTGTACATATCTTATATACATATGTAAAAGACTAGGAAAAAATAGACATTACTAATAAAAATGAAAGGACTATCTTATCCAAAAAAAGAGAGTAATATGCAAATTAGCCATCACTCTGCTATACCCACAAGCCACACTCACCAGCTGATCAGGAGAAAGTATGCAAATTAACCCAACCAAGATGGATGTGGCCACAGAGTGAGCAGGAGGCATAGGTTTGCTCGGCAAAGGAGGAAGCCAAGCTTTCCCCAGCCCTGGCCTGCCTTGTCCTCTGCTTAAGGCTACAAAGTTTTAATTATAGAATATAAATAAATCCCAACAAAAATGGCTGCAGCAATGGAGCAAGCAGGAGGCTTGGCTCTGCTCAAGGCTACTAAGTTTCAATTATAGAAGATAAATAAATCTCCGACCCCACAGCCTCCACTTGGGTCACCAGGGGGCATGACCAGCGTGCAAATCACCACAGGCCCCTCATCCAGGCCACTCCATGCCTCAAGGGAACCCCCACCCTGATCCAGTACACCATTCAGGGCAAACCAGCCAGCCCTCACCCATGTACCAGGCCTCTATTCTATCTAATAAAAGAGTAATATACAAATTGACCAACACTCCAATGTACAATATGGCTGCCCCTATGTGGTCAAAGATTCTGCACCCATGTGAACACAAGATGGTCGCCACAGTATGGCCAGCATGGGAGGGCAGATGGGAGGGACCAGGCCTGCAAGGGACGGCAGTTGGGGTCAATCAAGCCTGCAGGGAGGGCAGTTGGGGGGGCAGGCCTGCAAGGAAGGGCAGTAAGGGGTGATCAGGTCTGCAGGGGAGGGCAGTTGGGACAATCAGGCTGGCAAGGGAGCAGTTAGGCATTAATCAGACTGGCAGGAGAGTGGTTAGGGTGTTATCAGGCTGGTGGGCAGAAGCAGTTAGGGGCAATCATGAAGGCAGGTAGGTGAGTAGTTGGGAGCCAGCAGTCCTGGATTGTGAGAGGGATGTCTGACTGCCCCATTTAGGCCTGATCCCAATAGGGCAGTCAGACATCCCTCGAGGGGTCCCAGATTGGAGAGGGTGCAGGCTGGGCTGAGGGGCACATACTCCCGTGCATGAATTTTGTGCACTGGGCCTCTAGTTGAATATAAACATATCCAACGATCCAGGTTTTAATTATATAGGAAGATGGCAATTCTTGCCTGACCATCTAACATCTGGGTAATGTAGAAAGCTAATTAATTTAATTGAAGGTACGGGTATGTATTACAAGACATGACTAGTTGAAAAAACCAACAAAACATCAATCAAAGTGAAATCAAGTTCAAAGAAAGAGTATATATGCATGACAAATTGTAGATTTTCAATGAAAATAAGCCCCAAATTTTAGAAAATAGTGAAGTTAGGAATTCAGGATTATAGCGAATTCTTGAGACACAATGAAAAGACAGGACAAAGATGATATAAGAGGAAAGCCTAGACAAAAGAGAGTTTGGGAAAGAAATGCTTATGAGAACAAAACTGCAAGCAAATTGCAACCGTGTAATTAATTATTCATGAGACATCGTCCATTCCGTTGTCTATATGTGTTAGCCCAAATAAGTAGAAATGAGTGCCTGGGATAAAGTGTACAAATTATTAATCAAATAATGTGTGTGGATATGTGGTTTTGAGGGTACATTATTTATTCAACTTTTAAATCAAGAAACTATTTCCAGTGATGGTGCTTTATATCTTCCTCTTTGACATTATTCATTCAACAGAGTACCCACTATGTGCCAGGTACTCTTGTAGGCACTGGGGGTACAGTAGAGAACAGAATAAATATATGTATTCTTGCCCTCATGAAGATTATTGTGTGTGTGGGAGGGAGGAGATAAGAAATTTTAAAAATAAAGTAAAAAATACAGTATGTAAATGGTGATAAGTGGTACAAAGATAGTAAAGCAAGGAAGGAGAATGGGGACTGTTGGAACATCAGTGAAAAAAATGATATTTGTTGCTAGGATAAAATATTAAGTGAAAAGAGCAAGACTGCAAACTGTATAATTGCATCGCTATTATTATAGAGAAATACACTTAATGCAATATGCATAGGATATAGGATCAAAAGAAATACTGCTAAAGTTATTTTTTTTGTTAGATTGATGAAATTAGGAATGATTTTAAGGTGTTTTTCCTAGAATTTGCTGTTTTATTAGTGTTTCTATGATTAGCATGCATAACTTTTACAAATTAGAAACAATAAAAAATTTAAATTATATTTATAAATATGTTTTCCATCTTCACTAAATAGAATGGTTTATATTCCAGCATAGTATACTTGTATTTGATGAAAGAAAAATCATTTTCTACAGAGATAAAATGAAACCTTTCTGAAATGCCCTATATCTCTCTTCATCATCTTCCACATTTCTATTAAAACTAGAGTCTGGTGCACAAAATTCATGCACTGGGGGTGGGTGCATGGGTGGGTGGGTCCTTCAGCTTGGCCTGCATCCTCTTGCAGTCTGGGACCCCTCAGGGGATGTCTGCCTGTCAGTTTAGGCCTAGCTCCCCCAGGAGGATTGGGCCTAAGTCAGCAGCCAGACATTCCTCTCACAGTCCAGGGCTCTCACAGTCTGGAACCCCTCACTCCTTATGGCCTGCCTATGCTCGCCAGCCATGAGCCGGGTTTCTGGCTGAGTGGCGCTCCCCCTGTGAGAGTGCACTGACTACTAGGGGACAGCTCCTGCATTGAGCATCTGCCTCCTGGTGATCAGTGCACATCATAAGGACCAGTCGTTCTGGTTGTTCCACTATAATGATTGCTTAGGCTTTTATTATATAGATGCTATCAAATTTTAAAATTTCACACTAAAAGCACCCGAGTTCTCTCCTCTCATTTATCTAACTGCTTAAACCACTCAAACAATAGTTATGATCAATTTTCTTGTATTATTAGCCTCCCTTGAGAGGCAATGCAGGATAGTAGTTAAGAACCTGATTCCAGAGATAGGCTGCTCACTAGCTATGTGACTGGCCAAATTACCTAATTTTTCTGTGCCTTGGTTTCTCACTCAGAAAACAGGATTAATGCAATTTCTATCTCAGATTATTGTGAGGAAAGTTCCTTCATGTAGATTGTTCAGAATAATGTTTGCAAGTTGCATATGTTAAATGCTATTCATCAGTATTCTAAATTTAATTTGTCAGAAGGCAAGGACCACATTGAATATTTCTCTGTATCCTCAGCTACAATTAAACACAGTGCTAGGAAAATCCTCCATCTATTATATACACCTGGACCTAATATTCAGGGAACAGGTGAGATTTGTTGTGGATAAGAGGAGAATAAATATCAAGCCTTTTTCTTGTCTATGTTTGTAATCTACCCTATCATTGTTTGAGGTAGAAAACAGATATGGAAGCCGAGGCTCTGGGAACTTACACAACTGGGCCAAGGTCACCCAGCTGTTAAGTGCAAATGAAACCCATGTTTGTCTCTTTTCATTTGCACTATATTTTGGAAGCGAATGTGAATCAATGGATGAGTGAATCTGAGAAGGATCTGGAACTGTCTTCTGAGCTCCTCCTGTTTATTTATTTACGATTGTATTCCCAGACCTTGGCACAGGGCTGGCTCAATAAATATTTATTGTTGAATGAATAAATAAATGAGTGAAGTAAAGGACAAAGGAACAAATCAAGGAATGAATCAGCAAAATGACTTTTCAGCCTTAATAACTAGTCTCCTGCTTTCAATGTGTAACAGATTCATGATAAATGCTTCTATTCAGCACCTAAGTGGAGGAAGTAGTTCATCACCTCTTTGCTGCACATGTACACATTCAGACCAACTGGTACACAATCACCTACAGTTTTATTTTTATAAAATGAAGCACTACAATGATAAGCTTCATTTGTTTGGTGGTGGATTCATGGGAATAGGCAAGGGAATTCAAAGAAATCTATCTAGTAGAGCCCAAACATATTTTTTTTTCTGATTTAAGGATGTTTAGGGAAACACTTTTGTTTATATTTTAGGTGATTGTATCACCTCACCCTACCCGCCCTGCCCGCCCCAAACAATAGCCTCAAGCTGGCAAAGGGCTACAGGAACTGTTGGAAGGACGATTGCACATACTTATTTTGAGTCCCCATTTCCTCTTAATGTAAATATGAGAGAAATACCATAAGTTTAATATAAAATGGAATTGTTTATAATCAGATGTCACCATGATAAAAACACATTAATGCATCTGCAGAGCAGTGTGAAAAACTGTTGCAAAAATCAGCTGTAAAAATAATTTTCATTTAGATGAAAAATACCAGAGAATTCAGGAATGAGCCCATATGTGTCTTTGTGAAAGAAGTTTATGTCCCATGGGTGCTTATGAAACATTTTTCAATTTCCAAAAATATGCTTTCTTGCATGATTTGGTGTATATAAAACTATTCATATTGGAAATGGCATAGCATCATTATGTTTTATATGGTTACAATCTTTGTACTCACACATTATAATTACTTTTTGAACATGGTCGTTGCTTTGTGATAGCCAGTTAACTATAATATGCAAATACGGTGTAGTGCAAATAGACATACAAACAAGATGAGTGTTAGTCATAGATGATTTAAAATGAGTGTTGTGCATAGATGATCTAATGC